>JAVKLA010000084.1:32554802-32640894 GCA_034782735.1 Sagittarius serpentarius
ATACTGAACTGAAAACACAGCGCTGTACCAGCTGCTAGGAAGACAATTAACTCTATCCCAGCCGAAACCAGGACAGTATGTTAAACCATGGAAATGTTAAAGCACACATTTTGAGAAACAGCCTCAAGTTCCAAGATCCCGCTTTCTGAGCGCCCAGCTACATACAAACACAGCTTGACTTTCACTCCCAATCCTGATGTGAACAGCCACAAGTGAAGGCATTCACCCGCTGAAGATCATGTGCTCAGAATCCCAAATCAAGTACCTCAAAGCTTAACCTGCTCTAGAAAACCTAAATGGAAACTTACCCAAGAAAATCTGACTGGAAGCAGCGCACTTGAGAGCTCTGTCCACCACATCACACATAGCACGTGTGCGTTTGGCTAGAGCTTCAGAAAAGCTTCGTGCCATTCAGGGACCAGAACAGGTGATCAGACTTTCGGAAGCATCTATCACATGGCTCTCCAGCACAGTGAATTTTAAATGAATGTATTACGGGAGTGAGAGTTTCCCTGACCAAAACAATTAAAACTCTCACATAAAAACAGAATGCTGAAAGGAAATCTGCCCATTCTGCACTATTATTATTTTTAACAGAATACCCAAGTTCCTGTCAAAAACAAGAGAATAGACAATCTCCAGCCAACTTTAATGGCAAGATCTTTTGAAATACTCAGCCATCTGTCACAGCAGGAGTGCTTGTTGTTCAGCCCTTCTGAAAAATTTGGCCCTCCTTTGGGAACATGCTGCATTTGAAACTCTGCTCTCAGGCCCCTCCTAGGAACTGCTTCTTCCATGGAAGGTCCTGCTCTTTTTGTGTCTACCAGTACTGTCCTCAGTGCAGTGGAACCTGCCAGTAAAGCAGGTAGAGATGAGCTTGAAGTGCAAAACTGGACAATTGCTCTGAGCTAGCCCTAAACCCAAGGACAAATGGCTAGGTTAAGTCCAGAACTAACTGTACTTTCATTTAATGTTGCTTATAAAAAACATTGCAAACATATTTTAGCAAATTTCCAAATGTGTGTATCTCATGAAAATTGCTCACTGAATACTCCGTTTCCCTTAGAAAGATTTATTTTCCCCCTCTTTTGATTCTTCCAGTCCTTTCTCTTCCCTCTCACTATTGTTGACACCTTGTCCCAGGTAAAGAAGAGGTAACAAAGGATTCCAGTCACCCAGCAATGGAATGAACTGCTCCTTGCTCATAAAAGATTGTTAAGAGTGGGACCATAATTTGGGATGGAAAACCAGCTTCCAAATAAGACTTTATGGGGATTTATAAAATCTGCTATACAGACAGGAAAATTCTGCAGCGGGTGAATCATCTCATGCACTAGGACCAGGCAAACAGAGACGGTATGATGCACAGCACTATATTAAAACACAAGTATGATCCCACTGTAAACACCTAAATCTGGATGCTGCAACAATTCCCCTTCACAGAACAAACATTTTAAAGCAATTATCTGAAGACAGCCCAGCAAAGTAGAGCACTAACTCGACATTTGCCCTTTCTTCTGCTACTGTTGTGTTAGAAGAACATGTTACTGGTCTCTATTTTAACAAATATAGATTAAGCTCCTTGTGGCTATCTGGGATAGAGACAAAAACCATCTTACTTTCAATGGAGCAAGACCTCCAACAAATCAATGTGATATGTAAGAAAACTTTTCATTTCTAAAGTGGGCCAAGAGGCTTTGAAGTTACATTAACACCTCCAGATAAAGAGCCACACAATCCCTCCTGCTGCAAAGGAAACCTCAGTAAAATTCTGGCTACATGAAAGTCAACAGCAAAATTCCCACCAGTTTCATTGTGAACAAGACTTCAGGCCATAAATCTATTCTGTAGAGGGTTTCCTACCAAATGTTTAAAAATTATTTTTTCCAAAGGAAAAAAAAAGTTAATTGTTTTATTGTATTTTCTTTAAAAAGCCATAACCAAACATTTCATTTTAGATTGGGGTCAATACGAGTTAAAAAATTTCCAGTTCCCACACATGTCTTCAGGAAGCAGTGGAACTGTATTGGCTGACATGTTCTGATGCTAAGCTGAACTGACACACAATAGCTTGATAATGCCAAGCAATATGTTTTGAACTTTCCATCCCCACAAAACAAAAAATTCAGCATATCAAGGTTATTCTCCATTCCCCCTCCCAAGTTTGGATAGAAATACATATGATAATATTGCAATTTTTCAAAGATTTTTTTAAAACTACAATTTGCGTCAACAGTGGCTACCACCTGGCACAGCCCTACCAAAGTTAAGAAGTTTAGTCTGGAATAATAAAGCATAATTTGGAACAGAAGCTGGCCTGAAGAGCTCCATGTCTCAAAGAGCCCAACAAAACCTTCCCCTTGGCTATGCTCGTTCCTTTTAAGGAAGAACCCAGCGGAAGGGAGGCAGTCAGTGTGACTGCCAGTTTTGCAGAGTCCATGAAACTTGGGAGATGTGACCCCAGTTCTCTGGCTCTTGGATCTCCAACAGAGGACTCTATTGAAAATGATCCTCTCCAGGGCCCCAAGACGTTCACCCTTAATCTTTCTGAGTCATTGAAGAATATTCAGCCCATAATACAACAAATACAGCAAACTTCCATTTGCTACAGGATAGCAATCTCAGAAGCTACTGAATCATTATAAACTAATGGCCAAGACCTTGTTCAGCAAGGCTGAAGCCCCAGGAATTGAAAAGAACTTCAGCACTTGCTTAAGTTTAAGCACAAGCTGAAATGCATGGCTGAATAGGAATGGCCTGAGGAATTATGCAAATGCTTAGATGAATCCAGGTCCAAATATGAATTACTTTAGAAGAAAGAGAAGCAAGCAGTGCAATTTAATCATTTTTATCTCCTTACCGAGAATGCACAAGTTCTTACAGCTAATATTACAGCATCTTCTGCTGCTGCCAGAAGCCAAATGACCTATTCTTTAACAGTCAAGCTCTCCTCATTTTCAAACTGAAGATTAGTCCATTTATGCTGAACTGTGGCACAGAATGACAATTTCATAATACACGGACTGAGTGCTATTCCACTCACATGTTACATTACCTTGCCCTTTCTTCCACTGCACTTCCACTTGCAATTGACTGTCATGGTAATAAGGTGGTGCTGCTTCTAATCCCAAATCATATACTTTCTGGGATGCTGGCAATTCATTAGATACTGCCACAGAGTGACCCACTAGATCTGACCTTGAATCTGAACCCACAAAAACCATGGAGATATAACTTATTCATATTAACAGTCTGCATTAAAGTTACAATGTGAGCTGGGCACTTCCTTAAAATGCTGAATAAAATGAACCTTCAGCAATAGCACTGAAAAGGGCAGCCAGCACCTCCCAGCAGACTATGGGTGCTGTTCACAAGTGATCCCATAAACATGAAGGCTGATTGTGAAAATGCTGCTACACATGACTAGTGCTTACTTCTGCAAATACTCTCACAGGCGTGAGCATTTTCAGGGTCAGATCCCACAGCTGTATTGCTAACAGACAGTGCAGTAAGTGTCAAACACAGATTCCAGTTTGCCCTCCTTGCAGAAGTATCAATGAATCCATAATATAATCTCTGAGAATGTCATCAGAGAAAACCAATGCTTTACAGTAGGATATCATGGCCTCTCCAACAAACTAAAGGAAGTTCTTATTTCACTATGATCTGAGCAGAAATATGTAGGAGAAAGTGGAAAGCAATTAATAAATGTACTACCAAAAAGAGGATTTTTGGTAATTACAGTACAATTGCCACAGGAAGACATACAAAAGAGCTCACTCAGAAAACATCCGAGTTTAGACTGCACAACTCCAGGGACTGCTTGCTCACAAAATACAGAGTATTTGACTTCTAGGTCACTGATTTCAATCCGGACTCAAAGGAGAAGATGACTGACAGTTAATGCCAGCTGACAGTGGTGTGAAAGCAGTAGGATGGATCTCAGACCACTTCCTAGTAGACTGGAGAAAACAACCCAAGTATTTGTCATTCGTGAAAGTAATAAAGCTAAAAATTCAGGTAGTGATTCAATGATACAGTAAATCCAGCTGTAGGACTCTTAGGACAAGGACCTGATGTGACATACACAATTCTGCTGATTTCAGCTTGTCTGAAACCTTTTAACAAGTTAACTGTGTACAAACAGGTGCTAGGGCAGATCAGATATCCTTATGCTTTTGACAGCTGAAAGAAAAATCCAGGTTGCCTGTGCCAACCAGTTCAACAGAAATATAGGTATGTGCCCACAGCTCATTGAGATCCAAGCTGCCTGGTATCAAGGGTCACCAGACCATGGCCTCCAAGCTTCATCCTTCAGTGACAGCAGGTGCAGGCTGTGTAGGAGCAGGCACATCAGAACTATACTGTTTTATTGCTGCTGGTCACTCTCTGGACTGGAGACAAATGAAGGTGCTGTCTACACCTCCGTCTGTCCTATGAAAGGGTGGAGAGTGCCAGATGGTTAGCAAGTCACCCAGGACACATAAAGCCACACAGGCATTAAATAGCATAAATAGCCAGGCATTACATGACACCATCCCTGCTGGCATCACATCCCTGCTCATCAGTGCTCCATTCATTTAAACACTTTAAAGAGAGCAGGGAAAAAAGAGATTAGAGAGATGTGCTGCTGCCTTTGATAAGCCTGAAAATAGAAGTAATGTTTGTGTTAATCCTGTAGCAGTAATGTAGAAAAGGCGCGATTAACTGCAGTTGCAGGAACAGTCTAGTGCAATCTATTTTCCCAGTGAATTCCTCCATGGAAAGACGGGTCACAGGGCACACCTGCAAAATGCATCCAGGCGTTTGTAGCTGCTCTGTGTCCACAGCCGGTGCTCCAACAGATGGTTGGCCAAAGGATTTCTTCTCCTTTTATTTTATTTTGTTTTTTTTTTTCTGAACACACAGGAGCAGAGCAAGCCCTCCTGCCAACAGCATAGTGAATGCAGAGCATTCAGCAATGAAGGAGTGACCTTGATTAGTGTCTAATGAGTAGAAACCAGTTGCTTTTCAGCACATAATGAGGTAGAAAAGTTCTGCTATGGTCTGCCAGAGTTCTTGATGCTGCTCTGAGGAATGCTGTCGGAGATACTGTCCATACAGTCTCAGCTTCAGGCACCTGCTAATCCTTGGTCCCTCCACACACATGGTACCTCCCACTTCACTGCAAAACCACTCTTAGGGAAGACTATGTATTGCTTTTTACATAACATGCTATTCTTTAATCAGCAGTACAAGTGTCGGGGCAGCTCCACCTGATTTGTACCTTCAGACAGAAAATGTAGACAGCTTTGGTTTAGATTCTTTATTTTCTTTCTTATTTCCCTTAAAAATCATTACATTCTGTAAGTAGTAGCTGTCCCTCATTGCTGATAGCAATGGAGAGGAATAAGCAGCCCTGTCGATAAGAAAAGAAGAAATTCTGGATCCACTGATATCACGGGAAAATATCCTTGCTGAGCGTTCCCTTTAGAACTCTACACCTTTGGGAAAGAAGCCAAAAGAGGTTGGGTAAGCTGATGTGAAGACTTGCAAGATCAGCTGTGGCTTGGAAAGGCAATACCGTCATAAAGGTGCTACTGAGAATAGAGAGGGGTTAACATGGTCATTGAATGTATCCATCAAGTCTTGGGACGAGGAAACATTAACAGTACTGGCATCACTTGCTGGTAATAATAATAAAATCAGGCTGATGATGAGAAGGGAAAAAAGGGGGTACCTCTTCTCTACTGCATAACAAGAAACAGTGCTAGTGAGAAGGCTACAGTCCCTGTACACACAGCCACGTTTCACTGGAACTGTACAGAAAACCACCCTGTTCAGGCCACGCTATGCAGTAGCAGAGGCCACAGAGGAACAGAAATCATTAACAGGAGGTAGCAGTACAGAAACAGAATAAACCAAAGAGTTTCCACATTATTTAAAAACCCAGGGCATTTGCAGGGCAAAAACTTTCCTGCGGGCATGAGGGGTAAAATCTGTGCTTTGAAAGGAAGAAAATTCACAGCTTATAAAAAGGAGGGTGAGAGTCACAGATCTGGAAGCCAAATGCATACAGGGTTTGCACTGTGCATGCAGGGCGGGAGGGGTGTTGCAAATGGGAGGAAAGATTTTGTGCTCTTCAGAGCAGAGGTTTTTTGGGGTTTTTTTGTTTTTGTTTTTAGAAAACAGAGTTTTTCTAAACCCAGAAAGCTACAGCCTGCGCTTCTATGAGGTACTCTGTGTTAAGCCTGAGCTTCCTGTCTTCCATTTCAGATTTTACCTGGAGCGGAAAATGTTAAGCTATTAGCATTAAAAAAGAAGAAAAAAAAGTTAAAATGTTTTTAATTTTAAAAAGAAGAAACTTCTTTATAGCTGCATAATCAGTTAAAACTTGCCTGTGGTGTTATGTCCATGTGCTAGGTTTCCTTAGAGATCCATTTGCATCTGCATAATCATCTATTTTAATTATATGATGCCACAGGGTATATGATACTGTATGGACAAGTAAAAAAGACAAGGAGATGATGGTGGGGCAGAAAATAGAGCTACCACATTTCCATCAGCAAAAATAACTGTTGCATGCAGTCATGCACGTAAGATGGGGGAGGGACAGCTGTGTGAAATATGTTACTTCAGTCCTTCAAGTCCCCAAAATAAATTTCTTCAATCCCTTGTGAGGCAGATCCTCTCTCTTCTATCCCACATCTCAAACCCAGAATGATTTCCTGCTCCAGACTGTGGGAATACTCTTCCATTTTCTCCAGACTATGACCCCAAGTCTCTGCCATTTCAGAACCCCCCACCTCACAGCAAACCCCTCCTATCCCAACCCAGGATCCCACAATTTCCCCCCCCCCCGGTATCATTTATGCATACATAAACATTGACATTATCTATACAAAAGAGATCAGGAACTTTTGGCACCTGAAAAATCCCAGATCACTCTTTTCCCAACGCTGAAATGTTCCTGTTTCTAACCTAATTTGCAAGCCAGCAGATCCCAGTGGCATGGATGTGATATAAAGAACCAGTTTTTTTCACATCAGTCACAGCAGAAGGACCTCCACGAGCAAGTTGGAGAGAGATTGGGGGAATATGGCCTATCCACAACCAGATCTCTGAGCAGCATGTGCTGTTTATCGTATCAAGCCAGAGTCATGACTGCGCCTCTTCCTGACAGATGCATCCTTTCTCTTCTCTTGCTTTTCTCCATCAGTAACTGCTGTACTCTCCCAGCACCTCTCCAGAAAGCAATAAAGACAGTGGTATGCATGCATACATTAGCCATTTTCCAGTGATCCTGCTTACCTGCTCTGGCCCCCATAAGCTTATGCAAATTTTGTAATGATGGATTCTTAGGTCTTCCTCTGGAGGTGAATCCCAGCAAATGACACCACTGATGGAGACATGGGGTCCAGTGGTGAAGCTGAGACTCTTAGGGGCACCAGGAGGTGAAGGATCTACCTGAAAACCAGAGCAACGCACCGGGAGGAGTTTGCAGAAAAGAAAATAACTCTAGGAAAGAAAGCCAGCCAGTGACATGAGTAGGCTAAAACAGCTGCCAAGAAGCTCATCTTTCCAAGGTTTGGTTCTAACTGTCAGCATAGCACATCCTACCACTGTAATTCAGTTCAACAATATCTGGATTTGTAACTTTGGAAGTTCTGTTACAGCTTGAGACAGGCTTGGGTGGAAAGGAGTTTCCAAAGTTGGAAATGCAAGGGCTTACGACTTAGGTACAGACTGAGACCATCTAAGCTTTGACTCCTGAGCACACTTGAACTTTGTTGTAACTGTAAGACAGAAGATGCGCAGGGCAGAAGTAAGCAGCTTGGAAAAAAAAATGTGGGTCACTTACAATTTCGTAAAGAATGATTTAATGCTACCAAGGTGAAAAGATGATACTGCTAAAGGGTAAAATACATTAAACTGGGAAAATGGTGCTAACATGCTCCATAAAGAACATACTCTGCAATTACCAACAGACAGGATATGGATAAGCAGTTTTCAAAAGGAAAGCCCCTCTATCTCATTAAACAGCTGCTTCGCTCCTGCTTTTTTTCCCTTTCAACTCTTCACCTTTAATCTGCAATACTCAGCTATGCTGCACACACCAAGAATGCAAAGCTGACAAGCGCAGGAGGGCCTCCCTTATCAGCTTAGGATAAAAGCAAGAGATCGAAAGGATGGATTGTCTGTGATTTTTCATTGCAGACTGGTAGATACCTTATGCCCATTGCAGACAGGCTAAAGATTCTGAGACCTGAAGATTCATTTATCTTTAAAGATTTGGAGGAATGTTGGTAGAAAATAACAGGTGAACTTCCACAAAGGAAAGAAAGAAGTGCCATGGTGCTCACACCACCAAGGTGTGCGATAGTGCAGGGCTGTTGCTGCTGCGTGGCAGGAGTTGGGGGCAGGCTGGCGATGCTGTTGCTCCTCCTCACAGAGGACAGAGCACTCCCAGTGCTGGCTGACGATAAGGGGAAGACACAAATCAGAGTCCTCTCTCCCCACAGGGATACCAAAAAAGGGTATCTGTAGGTATAAAGTCTGCAGTAATACACCACCAAGGAACGTTTCCTCCTAATCTCAGTGACTGCCTTATGGCCTGTAGAAAGAGGATTTCAATTTTTCCCGAGGACAGCAGGTAACACCAGAACACTGCTGAGCCACTGCGGCAGGCTTATGCCTGCAAGAGGAACACACAGACTCCCAGGCACTCTCTCTTCCTTGCTGTCTGAATAAAACTCCTGAGTACAGAAAAGACAGCTTGGTCAGGGCCTTACTTATCCTCCCTTCCCTGCTGTGACCACAGGGAGCTCCCGCTCCAGCCCTCTGATGTGTTGGCAGCCTCTGTAATTTAGAGTAGCTGTGATTCATGGTTTGGACAGAGCCCGTACTTACGGAGTACAAAGGTAGGGCTGGCCTGACCAGTATAGTTGTGTCGTCGCTGGCCCTTTGTATTGATCCAATGAGTCAATGGAAGTGAAGAATTCAATTGCATTTGCTGTCTGTAAGGATCAGCTAAGGGACAGAGGGCTGCAGGGGGAGACAGGGATTTAATTACCCCTCATACCCAGCACCAGCAGCCAAAAGTATGAAGATGACACTGTGTATTGATGGGGAGGAATTGCTCTTGGCCACCTCCCTCTGCACCTCCTCTCTCAGTGAAGAAGGAAACAGAAAAAAAGAATGAGGCAATTTTCTGAATGTTTCATCCTGCATTAATCACATACCATATCCTTCTCCTCGTCTGGTCTCTAGGGGAATGTCACAGGCACTGGAACAAGAGAAATGAAGGGAAGTTTACAGTTGCCTAAATCTAAGAGAGGTGTTTGTGGCACGCAGCATGTTGCAGCTCCCACTATAAATTCACGGGCAGATTTCCAACAAGTAACAGGGAGACGAATCCAAACATACTACTCAGTGAAAGGCTTGAACAACCTTTAATCAGACTCCTAATTGGTCTTTCCCTCTGTTTCAACATTTGTCATTTGAGGAAACCAACAGCAGGTCCCAAATGAGCTTTTTAAAGTAACATTCAGGACATAATCAGGTCTCTTTGAAAAGGGACAGTTCTAAATTCAGTGATAAATGTTTGATACTATTGCCTGCCAAATTTACCAAATGGTTTTAGTGGGGACCTGTATTTATCAAATTACCACCTTCAAGACAAATGCTTACGGGGAATGCATTATGCTCAGACCTGCCTAGACCTTATTCTGCTAATGAGGGCATGCCCCATCTTTTCCAAAACACCACTTCTAAAACAATGGTCCAATTTTTACATTACAGCCACGGCTGCCTTGTACTGACTGAGTAGCTGTCATTTAGATTCCTCCTATCAACTCCGAATTCCCTTTCATCTAGGGTCTGTGTTATGTGATGGCAGCCCAGGGCAGTGACCTATGACTATGCTTGACTTCTTATCTCATGACATGTGGACTAACTTACAAATGCAGGTAATTAGTTAAAGATGTTTCATGACAAATTAGACTAATGGAATTGTAATGGTTAAATTAACATCCTGGGGTCAGTTTTAAGGTCCCTGGTTAGGGGTGATAGTTAAAAATGCAAGCTATCAGACTCTGGGAAGTATCTTGTTTCTTTTAATAAAGTGCTTCTTTTGCATGTGAAAAACCAAGGACATAACTGCTGAGATAGGGCCTGATCCAAGGGAAACAATCTGGTTGGCAGTTTCTGGATAAGGCAGTCTCCCCAGTCCTGCCCCCAAACTTTGTCCTGTAGGCAAGATACATAGTGGAGCAGAACGGCAAGATGAAGAAGGATCAAAGCGCACAGCTTTGCACTGCTGTGAACACTAATCTCTCACTGTCCCCTTGCACCTTTCAACTGAAAATTTCATCTGACATCTTTCTTCAGGGAGGAGGTTAATTTTGCAAAATCAAACAGTCCAACATAAATTAAACAGATAAATCATGTCCTGTTATCCACATCCTTCCTCCAGGAGGAGCCTGCGAGGCCTCTCCCTGTAGGCTCTTCTAACAATAGAGCTGCTTGTTAACTCTCACACAATGCTAAGGACAAATGGGGAAGGAAGAGACAACAAAATGGAAAACATCATTCTTCAGTTTTGTTAATCCCTGGTGTGCCTATGTCTTGAGCACTGCATGCAATCTGGTCATGCCCTCTCACAAAGGTATCGTAGAGTGAGCGAAGCAGCGAGAACATCAGAGGTATCAAATGGCTTCTATAACTGAAGAGACTTCATAGACAAGGACTCATTCACTTTTCAGACAGACAGCTGAACTTGGATGTGATTGAGGTATTTAACATGGAGTGGGATGGAGAAAACAAACAGGGAATAATTGCTCTTTGCTCCTTATAACGAAAAGGAAACACTTTTTACACAGTGGGTAGTTGAATGTGGAGGTCACTGATGTAGAGTCCAAAGGAATAAGTGGGTTCAAAAAAGTTAGATAAATTCATGGGAAGCCACCAACAGCCACTACACACAGCAGTTCAGATAGAGCCTGGAGCTCAGGAAATGCCTCCATACAGAGCACCAGACGCTGGAAAGACGTATCAGAAAAAGGACTCTTGTCTTGGTGCCCCCTTTTATGCTCTTTTCTTATGCTTCCAGTACTGCCCTCTCTGAGACAGGACACCAGGCTGGAGAGGGCTTTGCCCTGACTCAACAGAGCCACTATCATCATCTGATCTTGTGTCACTCCTCACTGCAGACAACTAATTAGTCACAGATAAGGCTAAATCCACTTCCCTTCAAAGGCAGCCCTGACCTCTGATGGCCATCTAAAGGAACAGCTTGATTTTCAGAGAACTATCTCCTGCCCCAGGTTCCAGTGGTGATGAAGGGCAGGGGTACGTACGTGTCAGTACATGTACATACACATGTGACTGGGAATGACGTGAGGTCCCTAATCACACAGCCTCCATTTTTAACTCCAAGCACATGCTTTGATCTTTCCTTCTCCAACATAAACACGGAGCAGAGTACACATTTAGACAGACGTTCCCTGCTGAAACAAGCTGCACTACTCCCTGCCTGGGCAGGGAACAAGACAGCGGATGACACAAGACAGCTGTTAGCTGTGTTGCTGAATCCACAGTCTTTGGATATAATGGCAAAAAGCACAGTGCAAGGACCCCTACAGAACAGAAAGAGTAACGTGGGTTTCTATGTTCAGATATCATTCCAGAGCCAGTCCAGGCGGCTTCAGCAGGCATGGCACCCTCCACTGCTGTTTACCTCTTGAAACTGGGATCAATCTATTGAATTCACCTTTAAAAAAAACCCCCAAAACAACCACCATGGTAAAAGAGCATAGCCTTTTAGGCAAATAGTGTCCTCCCCAGTCCCACAAGGACAGCTGGCTGTATAAGATGGAGACCATTGTGTCTCCCAGTCCAGCGGCGGCATGCCCTCTTCCTGACTTGTGGCATTACCCACGGGTGCCCTTGCACCTGGCTGAATCTCAGGTCAGCTCTGTAACACACCTTTCTCATGGCTGTGTTTGCCTTCTGGGGAATCTACATACCCAGGAAAACCACTCTCCTGTATATACTGCACAAGACAGCAGAGCGTGCACCTTTCTCTACATTTCCTGAGTTCTAGTAGCTGAGGGAAAAGGAGGTGGCAGGGTCCCAAGGGTAGTGCATTACCAGCCCAAAGTACAGATGAAACAAATCAACTCAGAGGGAAGACTGAAGGCACCCAGTCAGGAATGGGGAGGTTCCTTCCACTTTCTCCCAGCATACACGCATGCAGAGTTACAAGCTAGATCTTTGTGCTTAAAAGGAACATTTAAATTATTAGATGAACATCAAAGGAAAATAATTATTGTTTACTACACTTCTTACTTTTTTTTTAGGATGAAAACTACAGGAATGGAGAATTTAGGTGTTTAATATGGATGTAAGATAGCATTTGTAAGATGACAGGAGGAATAAGCCAAGCCAAACAAACATCCACTCAGTGCCTTGACTTTCTGTATCTTTCGTTTGCCTAATTCCTGGCATATGTCATTCATACCTTTTTCGTATATGCATCAGGACAAAATGACAGATGCAAATGCAACAATTTTCCTCCACAGACAAAACCAGGATTTAAAGGCCCATTAACAGAACCATGCAGAATTCATTACATTGTGCATCCTTGTAAATATGCATGCACACTCTTTTTATATCAGTTCATATACGTGAAATAGTAACAAGTAGTAAACATAAAAACATAAAATGAGAACCTTGTGTTATTACTACACTACAGTTCTTGTTCTTTATGTGAGAGCTTTTAGCATTAATAGCTAGAGGAGCGTACACACAAGTCACTCTGAGTTTTGAGAGAACTAATTAAGTTCTGCTGGTTTCTGCTACAAAGATAGGACTATTTGGACCTTGAACATAAGACAGAAAGAAGTGAATAATGATTTATCTTTAACATAAGAAAGAGAAAATACTTCCCATTAGTGGAATAGTAACAGCTGTTAACTCTGCAGAGTGTATATGTATTAGTTTGAAAAGTCTGTAGGTAGGGAAGATATTTCAGCCTCAAGTATCCTCATAAGACACTGACATGCTTAAGCTGTATTTTGCAACATGTTTGTAAAGTTAATGCTTGACAATTTTTTGTTTTAGTATTATTATACAGAAGTGATATAAGTATGGTGTTATCAAATAAATTATTATGTAATGCACATAACCAATAGATATAAAAATTAATTTGGAAAGTGGATAATATATCTACTCTAATATCTATCCTTAATCTTGCTTTGAGAGAGCCAGAAAGCAAGGTTATTCAGGAGTTTCCTTTTTCAGAATACTTATGTAATACTAGTAATAAAGGGTAATAAGCACTTACCTCATTTGCTTCCACTGCACAAAGATACAGATATTTCCTAAAATAACTTTGATATTTCCATGTAGGACAAAGCTAATTAGAAACATAGAATCACAGAAGTGCTGGTTGGAGGGACCTCTGGAGATCCCCAGTCCAAACTCCCATTCAAAGCAGGACTACTGCCAACACCAGATCAGGTCAACCACGGCTTGGCCTGAGTGAATCCTAAAAACATACAAAGATGGAGACTTCACAGCCACTTTGGGTGACCTTTTCCAGTGCTACACCACCCTCCTGATGAAGAAAGCAAGCATGACAAAGTTTACTGAGAGGTGTAGTATTTTTTAAAAGACTAATGAAGGTCAGCTAAAGCTTGGTGTTATGAAAGAGACTGTCCCTCCCTAAAAGTCTTGTCTCACAGACCAGAGTAAAACCAATGAAAGAATAGTATTTAACTGGCCTATCTCTATTTTACCTCAAAGCACCCAATAACATGGAATATTTCAGTCTCTCACCAGTGAATATATCCTCAGAATCACCTTCTGATGGTATGGAAATGTTCTTAGTTGTATCTGATGGAAGGAGAACTGAGGTGAATGGACACTGTGTATTCAGTTACATAGGACACCCAAAACAAAGCCAGGAACTGAATCCAGATTTCCTATGCACTGCTTAATTGAGTTAACCACAAGATCACTTTATTGTTACTTACTCTTCCTTTCCCACAAGCTACCACAAAGATAAATTACAAAAGGTTGAAACAACCCTCTGAGAGCAGCATCAGTGATGACAGCATTTGCCAGGACCTGAAATTAGACTCTCTCTACTTTACTACCTAAGAAAGAGGCACACTTTATAATCATTACAAGTATGGAGCTTTGACTTTGTCTTCACTGAGATGAATCTTGCAGTTCCTCCTGGAGACTGTAAAACACAGTCACTGACTGACACACACATTAACTTTAGATTTCTGTAAGTTTTCAAAGATGCCACTGGAGCCTTCAGGAAGGGTTCAATCTTTAAGGAAACACCTAAAAATGACAAGTGGGTGATGGGAATGAAAATGCAGCAGTAGAGGTGGCAAAAGCAGGGTTCAGTGCACATATTTACACTCCTAAAAGGAATCAGTTGGAATGTCATTGAGCATCTTACCTGAAGAGTGAAAGAACAGCCAGGTCTCCGTGCTCACTTCCTATCATTTAATTTCCTATCATTGTTGTGCCGCAGCGTCAGCTCGTGTAACAGTAGGAACTGACTTCATGGAACCAGGATTTACTCCTGAGAATGGGACCACTCAAACCCCTGCAGAGGTGCTATTCTGTACCTGCAAACCTTCTTTGCGTTCATCTTGAGAGTGATAGCTGAAAGATGCTGGATCCCATTACTATCTGTAAACACACAGTCCTCTCTTAGCCAAGATCATGCAGTGCCCCCTTTTACTGCAGCAATGTAAACATTTACCAAGAGAAGACAGGGAAATATGATCTGACACAAGAAGATTAAGCTGTATGGGTTTTTCACAGGAAGCCAAGTTCTTTAGCTGTCAGATAGAAGCCACAGAGTGACGCCTATTGTTTCTTAAAGAGTAATTACTTCTGATTGCTTCCGAGTACACTAATTTGTCTTGCTACAGAATGACAGCATAACCCAGAGCAGCGGTTAACTGCATTACTTTACCTGGGTACAGGTTTTCTGGGGCTGGCAAGTATACCCACACCGGTTTGAGCAGCACTTCTTTTTGCCAGGACATTGTACATCCACTTTGCAGCGCTGTACCCAGGGAGGAGCAAAACCCGCCGCCTCGCCCCGTGAGGGGTAGTGCCCTGGCTTAGTGGTGAGAAGGGGTCTCGGAAACTCATGGCTGGTCAGGGATGGGGCTGGATCCACAGACAGCAGCAGCATTACTGAAAGACAAGGCAGAGGAGACTAGAAACAGCCAGCCTCTGGAAAGGAACAACTAAACTGAATGAATGGATGAAGAATGATAGAACTGTAATTGCCAATCTTTTAATCTGCTCTTGTTCTCTTATATTCTTATATACATTATATATTCTACTACCTGAATCTATTCATGCACTTATGAAAAGCCTTTTGCTAATTTCATCCAAAGAAATTGTTTCCAGTAGTTCAAGAGAGGCAGGAATAGCGAGATAGGAAAAACTTGCTACTTCACAAAATTGTTGGAAATCTCAGAATACACACTGGACCCCAGTCTCAGTCCTGTTCCTCATGGATGACTTTGCTATGTCACAATTTTACAAGCATCTTGCAGGGCAGGAGGAACCTCTGCACTAATCAAAGAACCCTGCTTTGTCAATGCTTTGCACCTGTGGTGCAGTCAAAATGAAAACTTGGAAATTTTGCAAACTGCAAGCTGAACAAAATGTTCAGGTTAGGTCACTCAGGTTGTTTTGTTGCCATTATTTTTAAACATTTTGTTTCTATTTTTTTTTCATTAAAATTTTCTGATCTCCATTTTCTTAAAACTTCAAAGTAGAAAGTGACTTCAATTGAAATAAAAATATGAAGATTTCAGGTTAAAAATGTCGAAGCATCCTGTCATTCACATTTTGAAAAAGCAGTTCCATGCTTTGGCTGAGTTAGAAGAATAGTGGAAAAGGATCCTGGTTTATGAATCATTTCAATTTTGACAAATTAGGATTCTTCTGAGGGGAAAAACAGCAAAAGAAAAAAGCCCATCAAAGAATCCCTGACTGGTCCTAAACAAAAGTTCACGTAGGATATCATCTTGTGATACTGTCTATTTGCAGAAAAGAACATTTTTACGGTTACGGCCTGTAGTTTATAGTAACTGACTCTAGTCCGTCAGAAGCTGCCTAGGACTTGTAAATCAAAACCACAGAGCTGTAGTGAGGGGTCACAGAGCTGATCATCAGGTTCCCAAATTTCAGCTGTCTTCCAGAAACTCAAAAGGCAGAGAGCAAGCATTGCATTAACTGATTTTCCACCCTCCTGGCATCCCTCAGATTCTCCTTATGCCACTTTATAAGCCATAACAGCTCCCTGCTGCTCTTCATGTTTTCTGTCACTTTTCTAATAATTCTGATCTTAAAATCTCTTCTTTGCAGGGGATACAGTAAAGGAGCTTCAACACTTATTGCAGGTTCATTGCAACCTAAGAAAAACAATGCTCACCCCACATTACCTCTGTGGTAAAATTCTTAGTATTTAAGATTTGAGAGGTCTGGCTAAGAAGTTTATCCTAACTAAAAGAACATTCCCTTTGACTAAAAACTAACAGCTGTGATTGTTCCCAGCTCCCCACTTCTGAGCTAAGAGAATATTGGGTGTATGACTCCTATAGGCTCCACCAAGAACTGTCTCTCTGTATGGGCACATTATTTACTCTTTGATTCCTTCTTAGAATTGTTGCAGTTAGCAAGCAATTTAAGGAGTCCATTCCTCCCAGGGATGGATACCTGGCTTTGTTTGCATTGAAATGATTGCTTTCTTCACCTGTTTTTTTCCTGAAACAGTGTATAGGCTGGGTCTCTGCAATCACTTGGCAGGGAACAGGGGAGCAGAGGGGGAGGTGTCCAAATGTTCTCTCACTATGATCATAGTTAATAAAGCTTCTGTCTGACCTGTCCTAAATTGTACTTGTATTACTATGCTCTTGGAGTCCTCAGATTCTCCAACACCTCTTACATAGGAGCACATCCCACTATGCTCTGCCTGGCTACAGACACTGCAAGGGCCCAGCACCATATAAATATCTAGGCATCATCACGGTACACATCAAACCAACCATCTGAGAGCTGCATAGTGGGCTGGGTGTCAGTATGAGAGGCAGTCAGATCAAGACCTTTCACTGGTGGTAAGTTCACTCCAGTAAATAACAAGGACTCAGAAAAACAAGGCTTGCAGAAGATTTACATAGCCGATGGGCAAAATGAATGCCACAGAGATCAGGTAAGTGGTCACGGCCACTTATTCCTTCCTCAAACATCCAGAGTTCCTACTGCCTGCAGTGCTGCCCAGGAGCCCACTCTCTGAAGTCAGAGCAAACTTGGGCACCAGCTGTAACTAGAACAGGATCAGGTCTGATGGTTCAGCCCACACCTGGTCTTCCATCATCCATCAGCATGTCACAGTCATGCACCCCAGTCAGTATAGGCCCCAACAGAGTAAAATGTCAGCTTCCTGTGCTCCCTAAGTGCCCAAAGTGCAGGGAAGCAGAGAAAAGAGCCGTATGACTTGTGCAGAGAGATTTTTGGGAAGTTATCTCCGTGTGTATGGACACTTCGAGTGTCATCAAACCAAATTCTAATTACAGTCAATACAAACACCTGTCCAGTGTACAGCATCCATGGTATAGCACTCCAAAAGCAAACAGTATTTCAGAGTGACTTCAGTTATTTACTCGGAAAATTTTGCTACAGTAGCAAAGAAGGTTGGCTCATGAAAGCATAAAAGGAATCACATGTGTGATTTTTAGTAAGAATCTGTTGATCTAATTCTGTCTACAACAAGAGCATACGATTTAATTTTCCACTGGACATTAATTTATAGAGTTTTCTGAATTTAAAAACAATAAAAATAAAGATTCAAATGTGACCAGTTCTTAAAATAACCTACAGAAAATAGTATTAGAGAAAAGTGTTAAAAATAAATGTGTTTTTCTTCTGGAAAACAGTATTTCCAGATTTGAATTATGCATTGTGAAATAAAAAGAACATAATAAATGTCTCTCCTCATTTGTGTGGGCTTCATGATAAAAAGAACTGATAAATAGGCCAAGATAAAAAAACAAGTGGATGCTAGGGTTTGGAAGTCTTGTTTTGTGTTATGGAAGTAATAAAGTAATAAATCAGCATTAACATAAACACATTCACTCCTCCTCTCCAAAGGAGTTAATTGTTTCATGTTATCAATAAATATGTAACATTATTGATGGCATTTTCTTTTCTTAAATCAACCTTGAAGTCATTCTATCGATTTCAAGTGAGTTCCAAAGAACAGCTTAGACCCACTATGTCCATTTAAATATATAACTCTGGAAAGCACCTTTCCATAAGATCTGTGACACTAGTTGCCATTATTCAGTGTTTCCAAATACAGTTCTACCATTAAAGTTATTTACCGGCTTCTTACACTGCAGTTTATCACAACCTTCATTATTCCCTATAGGAGTTGCACTAAATCACCCAGCTGACAGCTCAAGTGATTCCGTTCCCTGACTACTGGTGCTTCTGAAATAATCAAGGCCCAAACCGCCTTCTATAAAGCTTCCATTTAATCAGTGCTGACATGCACCTTAGATTGCACTTCAGAAGGTGCCAGGAGCGCCTCCAGGGTTTTGTGGCTTATCACCAAGAAGACAGACCATTATTCTGCTGGCAGGTCACAGCGATGAACCTAGCCATTCACATGAAAATCACAGACTAGTAGGGGAACTTGCTTTACCTACCAAACCTGCCTGCACCTTTATAATTTTGGCCCAAGTACCTAGGGGGTGGGAAGAGGTGTTATTGGGTTTTACTACAAGGGAGCAACAAGAGCAGAAAACGCTTTGCAGGACTAGCCAGGTGGTAGTCAGGACCAGATACTGCGTCTGAGCCCTTGCCTGCACATAATGTGTCTGGTCATATGACTGTCTCGGTCAGAGGCTGGGTATTTTTCTTTTTCTGACAAAAGCAGTGTCAGCAGAAACTAGTTTTCTTCCAGACATAGTTTATGCAGTATGGGAAACTAGTTTGAAGTATATTGGCAAAAGATTACTATCATTCTGCCAATATAAGCCATGTCTCCACTGGGGAACTCTGCCCCCAGTGCTCAACCAGTCAAGAAGCCCTGTGGATAAACTGACATATATACAAAGAAACTGCCTTGCTAGCATGGATTTATCCTGATAAAACTGTGAAACAGATACTGGCCCTCTGTTCATTCTTTGGCACTTGAACGGTATTCTGAAGAACCACAAGAGTCAGTGCTATAATAGCGAGCCATAAAAACAGACAGAAAATATAAACACATCTGTCCTTATGTCCCATAAAAATTAACAACATTGCACTAAAGAAATACTTTTTAAAAGTTTCAGGCAAAAAATATATTCTTTGAATGATTTTTAATAAAAAAAGTGAAATTTTCCCACCAAAGACAAAACTTTAAGCAAAACAATTTTGTCAAGAATCCAATTTTCCACTGAAAAGCATGATAGACTATCCCTTAATACTAATGACGACAGTCACCACTGCCAGTGTGCTACAGATGAAGCAATGAAGCAAGAAAATAGCATGTTCTCTAACAGAACAAAAAGAATAGGCAGCATTGCCCCAGACACCATGCTAATATCAGTTTTTGATCTCGGTACAGCAGTGTTTCCTGCTAGAGAGCTACAGCTGACATGGAGCACTGCAGGCTGCTTTTCAACACCTTCACACTTGCTGCTCTCACTCAGAAAACTGTCGAGAGGGAAACCACCACATACTGCAGCAGGATGAATTTTAATTCCAGTTTTATGAATTCGCATCAGAAAACAGTGAAGGATTGATGGAAGGAGGCTTATCTGTTTCAGGAGTTACTGTCAGAAGATAAGATGGAGCAGGAAAAGTTACTTCTTCCAGCTTTTGTGCAGAGGACTGCTGTTTGCAGCAGAGAAAATTATCAAACACAAATACATAAATCAACATATATCAGTCTTTGGGATACAGAAACACAGGTGCAGCAAAATACACAAGGTTTGGAGCAGAAGACAGGGCAGAAGAAGGAAATGCTTTTTCAGCATGCATGTTCTGGTTTAGCTGAGGTACCAGCCAAAAGGCAGAGCTGAAAAAGACTGCAGGGCTCAAAAGCCCTAAGATGAACTGCAAAGAAAAACTGATCAACTTACAGGACTCTGAGTAATGCCCATGGTGCTAAAGAAACAGAGGCAGGAAATACAGGTATTTTGTTGGTGGTGGTTTTATTTTTCTTTTTTGTAGATTCGTATATTTTTATGCTACTAAGTAAAAAGCAATTGTGCTTTAAAATCCTGTGCAAAGCTGGTGCATTCTGTGCAAGTACATACATAGTCTTGCATACATAAAGTGAAAAGTTCTGAGTATCCACATGCCCGAGTCTGGGAAAACCTGTGCTCAAGTGTGAATAGGGACCTCATACCAGGGCTGAGCACAGACTCTTCAGAGCACACACTTAACACCCACAGTGGCTAAAAAGTCAAGCCTCTCCCAGAGCAGCCTAGGAGAGGTTTGAGGAAGGGGAGCTCTGCCAGTGCTTTGTGGGTGTGACAGAAGCCTTTGAATATTTTAAGTGCATGAACATTTAAGCAGGCTTGACATACAGCAAAGCCTTCTAGATTATGCACCGGAAAGACTGCACAAGGATTCAGCAAGTACCATACAGCTGTGAACGAATGAGGCTGATGCTAGCGTGGTGGCTTAACTCATCATATGGATGCGAATGACATGGATCACAAGGTAGCTGATGGGTTTTATCTCTCCGATTTGAAGACTGTAATGGGAAGTGCTTGACACAACTGTCAGAACATTTTCAGGCTTTGCCCATTTTCTATGACATAACTGCTTGCTTTGTTGCTTCCTACAAAATTTAGATTTACACAGTCCTGTAACCCGTTTCACCTGTTGACAACATCAATAAGTAGGTGACTCTGTCTCTTCAGAGTATCCTGGATTCCAATCCAGCTCTGTCTGAAAACAGTGGGTACTTCTCCAGTGATGCTGCGAGGAGCTGGGATGAGTTGAAAGGGGAGAAAAGAGGTAGATCACTTGGCGGATCTGCCTTTTAAAATGCCTTCTAATCAAGGGAGGGGCAAAACTGTTACCTTAGCTTTACAGATGGAAACTACAGTATGATTTGGGAACAGTCCTGCAGTGTGGTGTCTAAAGGTAGGTCCCTGCAGCAAATAGGCTTCTACAGAAAATCTACATACAATTAAAGACCTAAGCGTGCAGAGGCAGATACTCAGAAGTGGCAAGCAGCCATAATTCCTCCTGAAACCAGTGGAGTTTTATGGATGGAACTGAGGAAGCACTTTTTCCACAAGAGAACTTGCTGACAATAAATCAGCAGCAAGTGTTGCAATTACTGCCCCACGCAGTGTGATGCCTTGCTTGATGCTCCCTCCACAGCAAAGAAATTCTATTGATGGTACTTCTCACAGTGGCACTGGAAAAAAACCAAACAAAACCAACTTCACAGCAGTTTTGGCACAAGGAAAGATCCAGACAACTGCCAGTCTGCACTTCAATACAAAATCCTGACCAGGAGGAAAATGACTCATGCAAAGTCTGGAGCAAGACATGGTATAATGCTTTCATATGGCCCCAGACACAATTATAATTCCTCCCATCAGCTCTTCCTGCTGACATCAGCTTTCACATTGGTTTGGCCTAATAATTAGAAAAGTTCTTAGAACTTAACCAGAACATCATTGTTCCCATGGAAAACACCCCACTGCTCCTGTGATGGGAAATAGCTTTTTTCCTCTTTCCTTTTGAAAATTTTATTGCTGATCTGGCTAGGCCAGGCTCCAAGTCTAAGCTAGGTTTCAGTGCGCTTTTACAACGCTGGCTTCACATCAGCATCTCCCACTGCTTCTGAAGTCAGCCTGAGAAAATGAGCCTTTGTAGGGAGCAAGGAGAAATGTGTCAGAAAAACAGATGAGCAGCCTGGACTATACACGGGAAGAAGAGTAGGAGGGAGAAAGGCTTCTCACACTGTCCTCCCTGCCCCAGGTCCTGTCCCCTGGCTCCATCCTGCTGGGGAAGGAGGAACTCTGGTGCCACAGCAAAGCCATGCAAATGTGACAGTGGCCACGGAGACAGCCATGGAGAGAGGAAGAAAGAGCAGTCAACTAATGTCACTTGAGACAGCGTGAGCTGCTCCTGGGGTTCACTGCATGGCAAGCAGAGAAGCCACCAGAGGTAGCAGCAGCTAATGGATGTCTGGCAATACTGCTCCAAGGGAGCCCTGGCACAGTGGAGACGAAGAAGGGAGAGATGGTCTCCGAGGACCAGTGTAGATGGTCCTTATTTGCAGGAGGCTGCCAGGAGATATTCCTGCAATCCCAATTCACCCTTGAGGGAATGAATTGGGTGGGGCTTCCCTGGGAAATCCCATCTCCCACCCTCCCCCCACTACCTCCACATTTCCTCTTAAAAATTTCGATCATGAGAGGTGCTGTTGCACTGCGACTGCTCAGACAGACACCAAGAGGGTAAGATGCCCTTTGGATACAGAGAAGGTAAGGGCTGGCCCTTAACTGTGTCTTGTGGTGTGGACGTAGCTCACCCAGAGCTGCTGTGGTCAAACTGTGTTTGCCTCAGGTGATGGCGGGATTTGGTTCTGTGCCTTCACAGACAGGATTTTACTGTCAGAAGCTTGCATGAGCTTCCAGCAGGTAAGTTATGACAGTGTCTGTCAGTTAACTGTCCCATTTGCATTTGCATGATGTTATAGGGATTTGGAGACTGGAGCTCCCAGCTTTAAGATGGTAATAACCCTTTTGCAGCTTAAAATAAAAAACAGTAAACCCAGTAGAGGATACAGTTAAGCAGTAAACCAGCTTAAACTCAGTATGCTTAATTTGCTTTTCTCACCATCCATCATATCGTCTTGGGAGAGCTGAAAGCATCTTATAATAATTTGAAGAGTGAGAATTTTCTGGAAGGATACTTGCTTGAAAATAGATTTTTGACTCCTGGGCTATAGCAGTATTACAAACCCATTCACTTTGCACACTGACCCTCTGCCATCACCAAGGAATAGTTGTTAATTTTAATTTTAAGGGCTCAATTTTAGATTCTTCCAGCCACATAAGCAGCACTCCCCTACCCCAGCTATTCCACTGGAAGAGTTACTCAGACCATATTACAGATTATATATATCCACATATATGCAATACTGCTCTACAAAGCCAGGGTGGTGTAAGGAGGAACATCAGCCAAAATAGGGATCAACCCAGTCGTGCACCACCTTGGCAGACACTTTCAGGCATAGTTACATACTCTGTTTTCTCCAAGAGTGAAACAACCCGAGTGTTTATTACTGTCTCTGCACTGTGGTCGGCTGCCAACAGAGATGAGGGACTGTTCTCTGTCACCAGAGTGAGCCAGGGATGGGAACTCCTCAAGCTGGCATTGCTGACAAATATTTAATACTGCAGAGCTATGGCCTTAGATTCATATGATGTTACACAACGTGGCTTTATGTACCTGTCTTCAGGAGGAAAAAAGGTGTTCCTAACTTGTGTTAACGTTGGAAGGGGACTCTCACTGACATGTCGCGTGTTCTATCAACAATTTGCCTACACTAGAGTCTTAGCAACCCAGCTAGCATGTAACAACCACTGCGGTTTTTTCCACACCGTAACAACTAACATCACCCTATGGCCAAAAATAAAGTCAGACTAATTCCAGATAAGGAGCCAGGGCTGCTATTGCTTACTCCAGCGTTACTTGCATTTGTCTCTCTGAGAAGCTGATGTGAGTTTTAATTGAATACACATAAGAATGCACTCATGCTAACCTTACCCAGCAATACAACGTCAAACTGAATTTCAGGGGTACCCAGATGGCAGATTTGAGCCCTCCATGTGCACAGCTGAATAGTTTGACACATTGTTCCTGGGAATTGTATGCTTATTCTGATGAGGGCTGAGGAGGATTCCTTGCTGGGCCACTTAACATAGCAACAATCCTGATAGTAAGTCATTAGAATAAACAACATTCTTCAAAGTGAAGCATAGTTTCCCATTGTGAACACAAATTTGGCTTTTCATTTACTCAAGAGATCAGAAAGAAAAAAAAAAAGGTAATTATTATGAAGTGCAGAAGTAGCACCAGTAGCCTGTAACTCAGCACCAAGGGGATCAACTCTCAGTCCTCCTGCTCTGAAGATGATTGTGCCTTGATGAAGAAACTGAGGCATAGATGGCTGATGTGCTCAAGACTACATAGTGGGCCAGCAGCTAAATCAGGAGCAGAACCCAGGAGTTCCAGCCCACCATCACTGGTGTCAGTGAGGCTGAGGAGTTACTCTGGGATGTTGGGCAGATGTGCTCTCTGCAAATTCATAAGTGGTTAGTGTCTCCAGCTACCTGCTGCTGCCCTGCCACCAGATCATCAGGCAGGCAGGACACATAGCCTCTTAAGGGCTGATCTTTTAAGCATTCCGAATCCCTATCAATCAAAACAAGACAGGTTTAGTTAAGATGGCTTAAGTAATAGCTCTTTGCTAACCCAGAGGATTTTGTCAGAAGCAAGTTAAGAACCCTCTTCTGAACATCTCTGCAAACAATCAGAGGATGTGATAACATCTGGCAGGGAGACACTGACAAACAACTGGGAGAGGAGGAAAGACTGGGAGACAATAACCCTTTTTTTAAAACACAATTGGATTCAGAGATGGATATCTGATCCTGGCTTATCACAGTAGCTGACCTGAATCACCCAGCAAGAAAGGTCCCACAGAGGAAAAGAAAGCATTTTTGAGCACTTACCTAAGAACACCTCCTGTGGCCCACACACCAGGTCAAAATTTTGGCACATTAAACAGAGAAAACACAGTTAATTAAGTCAGTATTTTCTTTCAGGGTAGAAAAATACCCAGAGATTATGTCTCTCTGAGCTTCATTTTAAGCTAAACTCAGACAAACCTCTCATGCACCAGAAGAAGGATGTCCACATAAATTTTCACCCAATCTTAAATTTATGCATCAGTTTATTCCTCTGTATTTTTCTCACATAGACAAAGCTTTAGTTATCCTATAGATATCATATATTTTGCAACAAATGATACTGTCCTCCACTACAAAAGCAGCACTGGTAAGTAGATGCAGACACAGTTCTAGCTTTGATTCTCACAGTGCCATGGAAAAAGTATTGATCAATTAGTATCAATTAAACAAACAAACCACACCCCCACACCCCCAATAGTATCCCATGTAAACATTTCAGAAATCTTTGCTGCGTTTTTCTAACACTGGTGTTAGTCAAGAATAACTCAGTGGAAAACTGCGCAGTGGTGCACAGAATCAGGCCTTTTATCAGTATTGAAAAAGGATGTTGTCCTGCTGAGGGAATCAGTGAGGCTTTATCCAAGGTCAGGAGTTTTAGTAAGTGTAACTGACCCCAGTCATGCTGCTAGATGAAGCTGATTAACCCAGGTGAGGAATGAATCTGTGAGATCTCCAGAGGCTGGTCACATTGGCACGAAGCAGAGAGGTTATGAAGCCCAGCTACTAAAGTGCTCCAAGTTTGGTTTGCCCCTTGGATGACCGTGGAGATTAACACATTGTTTTTTCTGGGTTGACAGTGCTCATTTTCAGGGCTACTTCTGAAAGACTAGAAGGTGAAAGTGTCACACAGGCATTGAAAAGATTTGGAGAGCTGCAGCAATTAGAGCTGCCTTTCCTCATGCCAGGAAAGCAAAGGGTTGTTAACGGCTCTGGTAGCACAACTCAGGGTAGCTCCAAGGTCCTGCTGTTCCCAGTCACTCCAAGGCGACTCACTCTGTCAAAGGAGCCAGTAAGCTGCACTGTTCTGTACTGAAGGGAGCCAATGTTTCACCTAACAGAGAACACAACTGTAGAAGCATGAAAGGCAGCACCTCCAGGTCCTTCTTGGGAGTTCAGTCACAGTGAGAACTTTGACAGCCATGTTTATAGGATGAAAAGATTGATTTAGGGGTGAGTTGTTTATACATCAGAATTCATATAAGGACGCCTAAAATCTCTAGCCTGCAGAAAAACTCCTGTCTTAGGGGACAGCTCCTAACTCTACTGAAAGCATTTCAGTCACTGACTTTGTCTCTCAGCTGTGTAAGCCCAGTCCAGGGCCCAGTCCCTCAGGTTGCTACTCAATCAATACAGCTATTGATTTCATCAGGAGCACTGTCTGCATCAGATCTAATGCTAAGGAGTTCACAAGTTGCCAGGCTGATAAAGAGTTTCTCCATGAAAGAGTGGCTCTCCTTGTTGGAGAAAATGTCTCACAGATATTAACTGTTAGTGAGCTAAACAGAGCAGAGATCCAGTTGGTGCATATGATGTAAAAAAGTGATTTATTAGACCTACAGACCAAAAGGGAAAACTCCAAGTGACATCAGGAGGGGGTAAGTAGGCAGCAACTAGTGTAGTTTTGCTACCCTCTGCACACCTGCAGTTTGTCCACTTGTACCGGTTTAGAGCCTAATCTTACAGTTCTGCCCTGTAACCTGCAAATCCTGACACCCAAGAGCACTCTCTCTGAGCACTATGAGACATCGCAGCATGCATACAGCTAATAAAGCAGAAAATGTTTTCAGCAGCAGACCTTGAACTAGAAAGTATCCATTCCACCATCCTTTCAGCATGATGCTTGCATTTAAAATAACCACTTTTACACATATACAAGGAGAACTGAAAAGTCTGCCTCAAATTGTAGCTATCTACTTCTCAGGCTAAAAATGTGGCAGTGGGGAACTGATTCCTCGTCTCAGATTTTGTACGCTCTCGATCTCATTTGTGTTGCAGTCTTCATTTTTAACAAAATCCTAAAGGATAAGAGAGTCATTAGTAGACTGCCATCAACATCGACCAATTCCAATCTCAGTATCTGAAAAACACTGAAAGGCTATTTTTTTGTTTCAGGGATTTCTCTCTCCCCATCTTAGGCTTTGATTTCTTTGGGATAGGGACCCATCCTCTGAAGAGTTTGGAAAGCACATACTGATTTCAGACAGCAGTTGCAATGACTGTCATTGACTCTGGGATATTTCTGAACCTTGATTAATCTTGCCACTGATATAATCTTTCCAAATTATTCATAAGACTAAAATATATTTAATGCCACCAATATTTAACTGATTTGAAATGCATAGTTTTTTTCCCCTTTTAAATGTATTTTATGCCTAATAAATGGTTCTGCAGGGTGTGTGAAAATCAAGGACAACTCACATTTTCACAGTATAGAAGCCTTGATCTTGCACTGACTTACACAGGTTTAAGACTGACCATGAAGTGAAATTCTGGCCCCACACAAGCCAATGGCAAAACTTTCATGAAGCTAAGAATTCACCCATACCACACACAGCATCTCTCTCTGTAATGTGAATGGTCTTCTAGATAGTACTGCATGAAGTAGGAGAATGGTGTATTTAGAATAAATATGTATTGTTATTTACTACTAACACTAGTACTAATAATATTTTGTAGCTTATTTGCACTCTGCACCTCAGGAGTTCAGAGCACCTCCTGCTCACTTTTCTGAATAAAGCTGCACGGTATGCTTACAACATAGATATTCTCCCTCCTTTTCAGGTGAAGAAACTGACATTACAGAGAGGTTAAGCAACTTGCCCAAGTCTACAAAGGAGGTCTGATATATGATCTTCAGACATTTTAAAATATTGCCAGTGGCTTAAGGTGTCCAGTTCCTGAGAAAGGCCCAATTTTGGAGAGGCCTAAAAACCACCAACAGCGATCAGACTCGGGGGAATGTTCAAGAACATATCTAAAGCATGACGCAGGGAAGCACGGTGATTATAAATCCCTCAAACTGTGCAGATGACACTGAGGTTCAGAGCCAGTGGATACCTTCTGAAAACACTGGTGTAAGGCATCTAGAAAAATGAGTGATCTGATGGAGTAAGAACAGCCTTTTGCATTATCTGTCATTCTAAAAATACCAAGTATATATGTCACGTGCACTGTGAAAAAAGTTCCAGTGTGAGACAAAGTTCCTGAGAACATCTTGAAGAGACAGAGAGCCTCAAGCATTCTATGCGATTGTCTCTTTCACGCCTAAACCTGTTTAACAAAACACAAGTTTCACTTTAGGCACAGCTCTACCTACATCCAAAACCCTAATGTAAACGTGCTCACATACATTCTTTTATTCTTTACTGAACTGGGGCTGACAAGATTTCAGCTCACAAGAATAGTTTCCACTGAAATCAGTTTATTTCTTGCGTTCTGCAACAGAGAAACTGAGGAGAACAAAGAGAGGCTCTTCTACAGGTTTTTACAGGATGAATTTTTATGAATTTATTTGGATCCTTAAGCATGAATTCAATATATTAAAAAACGCAATATATTCTTTCTTTGAATTAGTTCCACTTCCTTTTGTAGAAAGGCCTGACTGAAAGATGCTCTCCAAAATTAAAATAAACAACAGCTCCATCAGGCTACCAAATCATATGAGATTCATAGTGTAAATCTCTGAATGCTCAGTTCTAGCTGCATGCTGAATTTACACCCCCCATCTGAAGGCTCGCAGACGGAGCCAGCAGTGTGCTGTATTCCACCCATAAATGGCTTTAAAAGCCAAAGCTCACATCTTGAACAGCACCTGGCAAGGAGCTGTGAGATAATGTGGTCTACAGAGCTTCAGCACAATATCCCCCATGCAAGAAACTCAGAAAACCAAGTGAACACCTCATTCTGCTTATGCTGACATTTCCACACACAGCATTACATACTTTCTTGAGATGGCAGTTCCCAATGAGCATAACGACATCCACATCCAAAAGGCACAGGTTAAGTGTGTCCAAGAGCACTGTAAGCTGTGAGTCTTCATCAAAACAGCAGAAATCACCTTGTTCTTTTCCTCATTTTGCGGTGATTCTTTTCTGCATTAACAGGAAATTTTTTCTTTCTATTGATTTCCTCAGAGTGTCCTTAAGGTTCCTTTAAACTTCAAAATTACTAGGGAAATTTGGGGTTGCTAACATTACTCTGTAAGTTAGGAATCTGAGGGAGTTCATTCTTTGTGCTGGCAAGCCTTCAAACTATCTTGATTTTATCAGCTATAATTCATGTTTTGTTCACAGGACAAGCTTGTTTCTTTTGTATTGAGTCATCTCTGGAAAAAATCACCTCGCACTAAAATGTAATAAAATAGGAGAAGAGATTATGACTTATTAAATTAAGCCAAAGCATACACTGTGTTTTGGTAGAGTACCATCCCTGGAGAGAAAGCGAATACATTTTCAAATGGGTTCTGCTTCCAATTAGGCAGGAAAACAAGTACCTAAATATTCAAAGGAGCCCAGCACACAAGGTGCACAATGAGCACAGGATACCAAAAATCTCAGCCCATAAGCAGCACAACAGAAACTGCTGGGTGCTGACAGCTTCAGCCAAGACTGTGAGCTGCACAATATGTTATTTGTAATTTTTTGCTCCAATCCTCCCCCTATAAACTCTGCTTGCTCTGCATGTATTTTGCTACATGAGTGAATCTGGAAGAAATGGTAAAGAATTTTTCATAGGCATCTTAATTCACACCTATAAACAGCTTAAGAAGAAAATGACCTTCTGCCTGTTGGATGTGTGCCTCATATCACTATGGGTCACTTATTTCAATCATTTAAGTTTGCAACATTAAATCCTCCACCATTGGAACAAACAAGGACTTTAGTCATTGAATTTAACAGTAGCAGGATCAGGCAGGTATTTACTTTCAGGCTCACAGGAAAATGAAGATAAAAACCGTATCTGTTAAGCATGCAGTGCCCCAGTACTGATAACCTTTAAAAATTATGTCAAATATACATGGCATGGGAGATGACTCAGCGCCTACTAGATTTTCAGAGCAGATGGAGCGTCAATGTCCCCATACGAGAGATTTCTATACACTTGCTTCTTGCTGAAGACACTGGTTCCAGTCATGGAAGCAAAGATTTTCTCTCCAAAGCTAGCTTTGCTAATAATAAGTGTGAAATAAGGATATTTCTCAAGGGGATTTTCTAAATTTAAAATGCATTCTCCTTCTTAACACCTCCTATCCTACTGAGTGCTTTAGCCTACCACAGTCTCAGTGCAGTAATTAAGTGTAAGTGTAATTGTTACAACTGTCTATGGCAGGACAAAAGTAACTGTCAGGGAACTGTCACGTCTCCATACTGTCCTGCTTCCAGCCTGTAAGTCATGGTTATGAGACCAAATTATTCCTCCTGATTCCCCCCCAGTTCCACTCCAGCATATTTAACTTGACTAGTGGTACCATGACAAATGTTAGTTACACTCCATCTGACTCTCAGTTCAAAAAAAGCAGGAATATGCCATATTTCTCATTACACAACCACAACAAAATCTCAACCAGCCCCACTGATATTTAACTTCCGTGATCCTTCTAGTCATAATACTGGTTAAGAGGAGGCACAGAGTGATGTCTGAACGTGAAGCTGAACGTTTGGTTTCCTTATGAATTTTGCATCCTCTGTCCACTCATATGCAAAGCAATGGCCACTTCTACCCTAAAAATAAAACCATCATCCAGATTCTTTGACACTACTTATGCTGATCTGTTTTGGCTCTGTATCTTTATTTTCTGAATTTTTTTATGGAGACAGTGACTATAGCATATAGCCAGGCATGATTTTCAAGGAGCTGTAGGGCTGAGAATTAATCACAGGGCATTTGAGATGAGCCAGTAAGCTCCCCTTCTCTGCCAGCAAACGCTAGCTCTGCCGGGCTGCCCCCTCTCCATGCTGGTGGTATCTCCCAGCCCCTTGGCTGCACTGCAGATGGGCCTTTGCCAGCCCAGCAAGGGGTAAGCACCACCTGAAACCTTGCCAGTATCTGCAGATCACTGGGTTTAAGGAGGGGGAGATGGGGCTTGTAACACCAGCAAGAAGCATGTGTAGGTGGGTCCCACCTCCACAGGGAGCATCCAGTGTTTTGGGTAGCAGGCTGGTGGGCAACTGAAGGGTAGAGATGGCCCAGCACTGAAGTCCAGGGCTGAAGAGGCAAGGAGGGTGCCACGGCTGGGTGCACATGGAGCAAGGGACCCTCCTCACATATCCTCACCCTTAGCTAGGTAGAGTCCTCACTGCCTTCTCCTTCCTGTGTTTTCCAGCCCCCATCTGCTTCCAGCACCTCCAGCACCAAAAGAGCAGTGCGTAGGGCAGAGCCTGCCGGAGAAAGTGCTAAGCGCTGCAAGAGGCAACAAGTCCTGGGAGCTGGGTGCGAAGGGCAGAGCTGGCTTCAATTGCTGCTAGCTGCAAGGTGTTTTGGTCCCTGCAGGGGCCAGAGCCAGGGTCTGAGTTGCTTTCCTGACGCGGCCAAAGTTGGGCCATTAGCTTTCCTGTTCCCTGCCATGTCACAGGGGCTGGCAGAAAGAAAGAGCTTTTCCCCAGTTCTCCAAAAACATCCATACAGAAGGAACAAAGCAGGCTGGCCCATCTCAGTGCTCTCACAAGACCTTCTTTCCCCATGGGCATCTGGGGAAGCAGTGCTACTGGCAATAGTGGCATTTGTGCCCCCCACCTTATTTCAGGAATCCTGAAATGATCCTGCCTAATGAATCTCAGTGGTAGATCTAATCATCCATCCTTATTTCATTAGTTTTGCTGCTCTGAGAATGGCAGGGTAGTTTTTCCTGTAGCCCTTCTGGATTTCATACATTCCTTTAACTCTCAGCATTTATTTTCCCTCTGGAGTCTGAAGTAATCTGAGAGAGCAACAAGCCACTGCACCATTGTAAGCCCCAGTTTCTCTATCAACATAGTCCAAACATGTTTCTTATTGTTCTCGCTTCTGTAATAGAGACAGAGGTTTGTACAAGCCTCCTGGCAGAGATTGATGGTACACAAGATAGGTAATTTCTGCCCAGAAAACAAGAAACGTTATTAGGCAGTGCACAGTTAAGAGCAAAACTTGCTGCGATTTGACTAAACTTTGCTAGCTTCCCCATTTAAGGTGGCCAACAAAGACAAGGGAGAGTTTTGTTGCATGTATACTTCACCACCAATGTGGAGGCAACTCTTGGGTGAGATGAGCTAGCACATTAGTGTGGCTAAAGATGGTTAAGGTTAACTGGGTCCAAGCCCTTCCCTTATAAGTGCACTGTAATTTCTAATGTTGAAGCAGATTAAATGGACACCACTTTAAGTCACATTTGGAAACCCCCTGCCTACCAAATTGCCTATTGCTTGGTCATTAAAAGCAAAGTTCAATAACATCTTCTGTAAGTCCAGTGAAATATTATTTCAGAGCTTTGGTTCTTTACTCAACAAAAACAATTTTCTCATTTTTAAATGCCATGCCAAGTGTTCTAACAACTGTAGCTACAGATCATGTAACTGAAAACCCTCCTAATGTGAGCTTGAGAATTTTTACTAGCTCTAAAAACAGCTGGTCATGAGCATACTAGTCAGAAAAGAATGCAAAACAAAACTAGTAAAAAAAGTGTTGATTGGTAGCTCTCTCACGGGTATATTTAACCATTTCTTAAATAGGTTTTGCCTCTCTGGAAGTGAGAATATTTACATTATTTATTTCACAGCTATCTGGGAAAAAAGTCTCCTAAATTCCTAATGAAGTGCATTTGTTTCTGACAGATACTTCTAAACTGAAACCTGGTATATGTACTTAGACAAAAAGTTTATTAATTTTGACTGTTCTAGGATGAAGCAAAACTCCTTGAAGACGAGTCCTAACCTAAAAAATGTTTTTGAACAGATTTCAGGGATCTGTCTTCTGTAGCTCACTGTGTGCACGCACATGCATGTGGGTGTAAAGGTGAGGGTGCATATGTACAGAAAGAAGACAGACCCTGACTCTGTTCAACCACTAAAGTGGATAAGCATCCTTGCACTGATTTCAATGGTATTTGGACAGACTGTACCAACCTGTTTGCTCATCCAATCTACAGGAACCCTTGACTGATTTCCTTGGGATCTGGGTTGATTGCTAGCTTTGATTTTAATCACTAAAATTTTTAGCAACAGGTACCTGGATATAAGTAATGACTAGGAACCAATACTATATGGCCTCAGTAATCTTAACTTCAAGGGCAATACAAAAACATGCTCAAAACATCAGTCAATAGGCATTGGTAAACTGACTTTTACCATATCTTTGCCAATCACTGTGCACATAAATCGTGCACCTTTTCACCGTGCAAAGCTGTATTAGACTACAGTGGCAGACAAAATATGCTTTCTGTTCCTATCACTGCCACAATAAAGAGAAGTAGACTTTTAATTTCTCAGACATTTTAATGAATAGTTGAAGGTTACTATAAAACTTACAAAACAGGCTAGAAGAGTGAATCTGATACAAGCCCATTCCCTAAAGGCTGGGACAGTTACAGTCAAACCATTCCTGGTCAAAACAAAACCTGTACTTTAAGATCTTCATCTCTTTCTATTTATACTGTACATGAACTGCACTAGCTGGTAGCAATGCAGCCTTCAAACCAAAACATAGTTCACCTTATCACTAAAGAAGCAGAGTCTAGTGGTTCATACTGGTTAGCAAGTATTTGATTGACCTTTCAGTGGCTGCCGAAAGGAATTGTCATATTGCAAATCTGATTGTCTCCCTTTAATCAGTCCTCACGGGAAATTTCAGAGGCTACGTCTAAGAAGGATACCTGAATGCTCGAAATCCAATAAAGAAATTGATTAGCACTAGTGACCTCTACTAAAAAAGGTCAAAGGGAAAATTCCCTTTCAACTCCTCATCAGCTCTTAGCAAATGAGTGCCAGATCCCACACTCCCAGCTTAACGGCACCATGGAAACCGGTCCAGGTGAACTGCTACCCATTACAAAAATCTGTGTTAATCACATGCATAAGGATGATAGAAATGCTCCCTGGGCTCCCCAGTTCAATGAAACGGTACGATTTAATGACATTTGCAGGATCCTATATGCAAAGGGAGAAAAGAGTAGGATTTCCTTCAGAGATAATTAAAATACAGAACAGAGACATCAGTAGGGTAAAAAAGGTTAAAATAAGGAGTAAAAATCTATGCTGCTGTATCTCAGAAGTTTTCCACCTTGGCCTTTCATATCTCTGCAATAATTTTTCAGAGTGCTTCCCCAGTGCAGGCCAGAGAGAATTTTTTATGAACTCCTGAAAACAGATTTAAAATTCACAAAGTCTCATAACAACCGCTATGCTTCCTGACACTCTCCTATATGGTCGTTTTTCAGCTGAGAACTCAGCAAAGCTCAACAGACTGACATATGGCCGTGACTGGGCTGCTAAACACCCTCTGATGTTGAGGAGATGATATTCTACAGCCTTTGGCTTGTATGATTTTTAGCGGATTCAGATCTAAGCCTCTTTCGGCCTTTCAAATCCATCAGAAAGATGATGTTACTGGAGATGCATTAGTACCATCTACTGTTGGTAAGTCAGTATTGCACCTTAAGCCATTTGTACGTCTCCATGCTTTTTGTGCTTCAGCTTATTTATCTTTCGAGATTATTTATTTACCTTGTAAAGTAAGATTAATAAAAACAGAGGCCACTTAGGCAGGAGTTGTGACATCAACACTCAGGAACTTACAGGTGGACACACATTGCTGCAGCCAAAACACAGTCTGGTCTTAGAGAGCAGGCGAGGTGGAACAAATACATCCCCATGGCTTGGGAACAACTTTTGCACCTCCCCAGCAAGTACTCGCACAATAAATACATTCCCAACTCATGAAATGAGGAAAGACTTGTCTTTTATCACTAATTTAATGTCACTGAAAAATCCAACTAGCTCTTTTACCTAAGGAAAATTAGTGGCTAGGTCAGAACACTTTCTGGTAAAAATCAGCATAGCTCTGGGGACCTCCGCTCGGGTGGATCTGAGCCAATTAACTCTGCCTTGTGTACAGAGGCCTGATAAGCAAGCCTGTGCTGGGGATTAAGTCACCAAAAAGAGCACAGACAAGGCCAGCTTTTATCTGCTGCTGTTTGCGAGCAAAGGTGAAAAGACAGTTGGTCAAGCGAACCAAAATGGGCTGAAAGGCAACTGGTGTAACCTCATTGACTCCGGCAGAGTCACTTCAGATTCAGGTCTCCATAATGGAGACTACAGTCCAGCCTCCCCCACTTCCCATAACTCCAAGCCATTTTACTTAAGTACGTATGCTTACTGGCATGCTCATGTAAAACTGCCTTGCCATAGGATCTGTATACAGTATACAGTCACATGACTTTACATCCATTTGTTTTATCCATCTGTGATGGCAGATCTTGAATAAGCCTTTGCAGTAGATCTCAAGATTTAGCTATTTTATCAGCATCCTCCAACTCTCCTTTTTAAAGGATACATAGACAAATACCTAATAGTGCACACTGGCCTCCCACACAGGGGAGATGGAATTATCTCCATGTTGCCGTTCCTCATCTCTTAAGTTTCTCCCTTTTTTTATAAGATGGGCCTGATTAGGGCTGTCTTTGCTCTCATGAGGGCCATTGCTGGGCCTGCGGGGACTGGCCCGTGCCTAGGGCTTCCAGATCACTGCATAATGCAGACGCAGGCTGTGGAAGCATGGGTGAACTGCTGTTTCAGACAGAAAGACTGTTCAATCTGTTCAGGTTTTAGTGACTGATAATGTCTGACAGGCTGTACTGTTAAAAAGGCCTTCTTTGCTGTTACTTACCCTTAGTCTTCATTTTCCAAGAATAAAAGTGCTGCTCTTCCCTAGTCTGCTCCTGTATAAGGGACTCTGCTCATCTTAGAAGCCTTTTCCTACAGCACCTCCACTGAAGCTCACTCCCAGGCAGGGTGGCCAGACCAGGGTACAGCACTGCACATGTCATACTGGTTCCCTGGCCAAAAGCATTCACACTTCCCTGGCCCACTGCTCCTCAAGACACCATGAGACACTGCATTTGTTTTCCAGATGCTTCATGCTAACAGTCCAATCATCCTGAAATCAGGCTAAACACTCACATTTTCCTGTCCCCTCATTTATGCTACTGATGAGCTTACAGCACTACCTTCCCAACCACATGGCTCTGCTTTTCTCTTCTTTCCTTTGTTAAATTTCATTCCACTTCTGTTACTCCACTTCTCAGGGTCACCTGGCCCTTCGTGTAGCATATCCTGATCCTCTTTTACTAATGGTGGCCTCTAAATGCTACCAGCAACTTGAATACATGTGTCCCTACCCATGTGCTGAGGACATTAATGAATATATTAAAGCAGGACCAGTTTTAAGACTAACCTACCTGGGAAACATCACTATCAGCTTTCCTCCAAGCTGATACTTTTCCTATTTATAGTACATATTTTTGTCTCCCCTTTAGCCAGCAGAATTGTAACATGCAAGTAACATCTTTAGTAATTCCCCATATGGCAGCTATCAGATACTTACTAAAGCCTAGGAGAACTACCACATTTTCCCTGGCTATGAAAATTGATTATCTTAAAAATACGTGTGACATGACCCAACATTGGTAAAAGCTTGTTACATTTTATTCCACTTTCTCTCTCCCCCTCCTATCCTCCCTCTCATATTAATTCTTCCTTCCAAAGACTATTTATAAGCCTTGCATGCTACTGTTACAAGTCTAGCAACCCTGTTGTTACTAGTTGTAAATACAGGAAATTTTTTATTTGCCATTCTCCAGTCACAAGCCTGATGTCCCATTTGCTCATTTGTTAGATATGCCTGGGATAAACAATTTCACGTGCCCAGTCTGACAGAGTTCTAGGACAAAAAGTGCCTTGTCCCCAGTGCCTGCTTTCCTCCATGAACATGCACAGAGCTCTCCAGATTTTGCTGTGACATTTTCGCTCTTCCACCTCTGCCAATGGCTTTTATATTCTCCAGGGAAGGGGAATGCAGGCAGTTTGCTGCTAATTCCTGTTGCAGTCGGAGCAAGGCTACAGATTGTGATATAATGAAAAGATGCAGCAAAAGGTTTATGTACCATTCCCATCAGGCTTAAATGGACTGGGATTGTCCTCTGTATGAACCACAAACTCCTCGTGCACATCTAACGAAGATCTAGCTCTTTTCAAGACTTAGTCCTCAAGTTAACTCATACTTAGCCTCAGGTCTGCTTAGCTGCTGAAGAGTGTCCTCGCACCAGCCCGCAGTCTCCAGATCTAAGCCCAAATAGTGCGGGCTTGTTTTGGGGAGATCCTCATCCCCAGAAAGGAAACCAAGTTCTGTTTCTTCCCCAGCACAGGACTCTCAGGAAGACCCCCTGCCATGGGCTGAGGTCACTAACCTTCTGGTATTTCTTACTTCGTCCAAACTTTTCTGTCTTCTTGCCAGCCTGGCAGTCCTTTTTTTCAAGAACCCCACAGTATCTGTCACCAGGCCCTTCCTTCCTCTGGAAAGGATTCTAAGGCTTCCTCCTCTCATTTTTATTTATTTATAACATTTTAATATAGTTCTCCCTCAGTTCTCTCTAATAAGATAAGGCTCACCCTAAGGTGTATATATGCATTAATACTCCCTGCCTGCAGTTAAGTCTTTCAAGGCCAGTGCAGGATTTTTGCATGAGGTCTCAAAAATACACTAAAGAGTGAGCTGAAAGAGACTGACCATGAACTTCTCCTTATTGCATCATAGCATGATGGTCTGGGTATTTACTAGAGAAAGCAAGTGCTTTGATGTTGACTTAAATGTTGTTCATTAACTTCTTTTCCATCTCCCATGTTTCAAATTATGCTGAAACACAGTATTTGTTCCTTTGGAGAACATGTTATGTAAACTTCTGATGAAAAGTAAATATTTTTTTTAAAGGAACTGGTTATAACTGATCCACTCTGAAACAGCGACTATAAAGGAACAAAGAAGGTCTCTCTTTTCTGACATCACTGTGTTTAGGTAGACAAATATGACAGCCTTTATCACATCAGGAATACCTTCCAGGCAATCACTAGTTTTAAACATACTGAGAAACAGATGAATATTTACGGCTGTGCATCATGCCCTCTTCAATGACATATGGTTGTATTTTTTCCATAGGCTGTGCTTAGAAGTCTTAATATTTGAACAAATTCACTCTTCACCTAAAACATTAGTCAATATCACAAACCTTATACAAAGGCCAGGAAAACAATTCCTATCCTTGGCACCCAGCAGCACTGCGTGGTCCTGTAAGTCCTTCATGCTAAGGCAGTACTTGTCACCTACAGATCTCCAGATGCATCACCAAACAGTTGTTCAGCTTCACCAGTGTGGGGTTATCTCTATTTCACATGCAAAGAAACTGAAGCTGCAACAGTCGGTGCTTCCAACTACCATTGTAATGCCGGTGATAGTCTTGCTCTGTGCCGGTGGTTTGCCCGAATGATCTTTGGAGATCCCTTCCAAACGAATTTTTATGATTCAATGACTCAACTGGTTAGATTATCCAGGTTCCCTGCCGGGCGCTGTTGCTTCCCTTTTGCCAGCACAGCCACTCATTGGATTTCTGTTAACCCAACTCATGGAGTTAATCTGCCAAAGAGCTAACCTTACCATAATGAATGATTCATTTTCCGCTGGCATAGCTCCCTGCATCACCTCACCGCATGGTCAGATGAACGACGGAGGAATGCCAGAGAAGGGTGAGAGCCTGTGGCTAGGAACAGGGGATGGGACCTCCCCCTTCTGCGGCAGCTAGCGGCCACATCAGCCGACTGGTAACGCCAACCCATGCCTTAGGGGCAGACATGGGAATTGAGCCTGCTCCATTCTCCACGCCTGCCCCGTTTCCCCGACCTGTCACAGCGTCACAGATGTGGTTGAGTACCTCTGATGGCCATCTGCCAGATTGCCCTGAGTCTGCTGCGGTTGGGAAGCGTTAGGCATGGATCCTGGCATTCGGTCTGCAGGCACGGAGAAGTGACTGCAAAACACTTGGCAGTGGCAGTCCCTGAGCCCAGTCCTTAATACCTGTTACTAGCACCATCTCCGTAATTTTCGCCCATCATGTCCACCATCTCACTGAAGGTACAAACCTCTGCATCCAGAATATGCCTCTCTGGGACACGTCACTGGTGTAGGTTTTCCACAGTTTTCTGAACACTAAAAATTCGTAGTTTTGGTAAAGAAAAACTGGATGGAGACACAGTGGGAACCGAATATGGAAACAGATATTTCAGAAACAATTTTATGTGTGGGCACTCCTGCCTCAAAATGTTTTGTGTTCAGAAAGGGCCTTTGGACTGCCATAGGGGAAGTTACTCCTGTATAAATTATGGGGCTAATGTGTTGGAGCCACACATAACTTCTCACAGAGACATACTTAAGGAATTACTACTTTTTCTGGATTTATTTGGGGGCAGCTTTGGGGTGAGTTACAGTTGATTTCAGAATGCAGAAGAAGCCAAAAGCATACAATCCTTGGAGAGCGAACTGTCTTTTCCTTACAAATGCATATTGATCCTAACAGTGGGACTCAATTGTGACCAAGATCTATACGGCCTAATCGCTTTTTATTTAGCGATGCAAGAAAAAATGGGGTTTTCCCCCCTCATTACTGTCATAATACAAAGCAGAAATTGTTCATTTCATACTGACTTAAATTTTACTTTCAGCAAAACTGAATAGAAATGATTTAATCATTCACCCTCTATTTACCTTTGATATCAAAGCAAAGTTAACATAGGCAGCTTCATGATGCATGTAAAACAAATCCCACCAGAGACCATTCTAGGATTTTAGGGGAAATTATTTGTATCATTATTATTCTACTGGGCTGCCTGCAATTTTCAGATCAAACCCAATACATTTTTCCCACAGTATCTGCAATGACTTCCAAAATTATGCAGATGATTATTTTATTAGCATATACCCAGATGGTAGACTGCCAGGCGCAGTTACTGTCATTGGATCTAGCTCTCTGTAACGCAAGAATTACTAAGAAAACAGTGCATTTGGCCACTGGTTATATAAATTAAGACCAAACCAACAGTTACAAACTCAATTCAAACAAAATCAATAAAAGGTATGTGAATCATCAGACTAGTAACATTAGATGTAATCTTAACACTAATCTTTTCATTTAACATGTCTAGCACAACACTGAGATGTGGGAAATGTCTTATAGGTTACTCCTCCCCCATATCATCATTTCTCATTGACTTTATTTAAAGTCAGTTCTATTTAAAGGAGTTCATCACTGGCCTTGCAATTTACTCTATGGGTATGTCTTAGACCACAGCTAAAAGACAAGGACCTAACAGCAGAGGAAACTACAGTAAACAGGGAACAATGCATATTCACTTTAAAAGATCATTTTTGTACTGTAGCAATCAGGTCCATTTGTGACATTTACCATACTAGAATGGCAGTGGTGTTTATTCCAAGATTGTATTTTGTATAAATGCAATGTTTGTCTCGTCCTGCCTCCAAGGGATGATTACCCACGTAGTCTGTAAAACCATTTTGGATATGAAAAGCACTGAGCATAATATCAGCTATGAGGATAAAGTACCCAGTGTATTGTAAGATTACTTATTGAATCACAAAGCCATAGAACTACAAGGCTGCAAAGAACCTCCAGAGATGATGCTGTACAATGAGGCTGGATTAACCCTCTGGTATGCACAGGGGCTAATGAGCTGTTTGCAGCAGGCAGCCAACAGAGCCCCAGTTATTTTAGCACCCATCCTCACCCTGGGATCTTTTCAGTTGCTGAATATTCTGCTCCTCCTCTCCTTGCTTTGATTTCTTCCTTTGGGTGTCCATCTCATCTCTGTGGTTTCTCTCAGCAGCTGTGGACTCTTCTTTTCTGGCATCAGCACCAGCCCTCTTCTTGGGTAGTCACACTGGGCAACTAACCTCAGATGCATTTGCCCTTCCTTAGCCCACAGACTACACAGTAGTTTATCCTTGCTGGGCACAAGGACCAAATATGGTCTGGGGATTCCTTCCCCCACTAAATCTTGGACCTCCCTCTCTTCTCTGCAGGAAGTTGCCCAGTGCACTCTGTCTCCTCCCCACACAGGTCACTGGGGAGGTAGGTGATGGCAGCAGAAGTCACCTGGCTTTCTCTGTCGGACCGTGACAGGTAGGTAGAGAACTGTGGCAGTGTTTGCTGCTTGGAAAACTGCTCCCCATCTTCTTCAGGAAGAGGCAGAAAGCCAGATCTGGCCCACAGGCTACCAGTTTAACCACGTGGGTTAAGGCATGCCCCAAACGTGTGAAAGCATAATCCACAAGAGCAGGAGTTAGCATATCAAGGAGACAGCAATCTAAATACACCTTACACAGTTTCAGAAATCTGTTCTCTATCTTTTCAGGTATGGGTGAGAAGATTGTACTATTGGAGCTGGATGAGCTAGAAGCCAAGTGTTATATTAAAATTTGTATGCCACAGGAGGCCTGTGAACACAGGTCTTTTGTTGAAATGTACTATATATACTATATCTACAGATCGGGTTTAGCTTTACACCTTGATTCTTCTGGCACAGCTGTTCGCATTAGGAAAGTCAAACACGATGACAGATCTGATAGCCGGCACTGTCTGATGCAAACATGGGAAGCAGGAAGCAAGAGAAATCAAAGAAGAAAAATGTGTGTCTCCATTAATGCACAACAGCAAACAGTCCAGCCATATTCTTGCTGAAAGGAATTTGATGTCTCGGTCAGTGCTTTGCCTAATGAGCTACCAACATCAATCTGTCATCATCTGTATTATTTGAAATGGCCTCTGCTGACACAAGGTATATTCATGTACTGGCCCTCCTGGGCACTTGAGAGTTCAAGTCCTGGCCAGTTTATACCACACTGAATGATAATGAAGGGCAACAGAATAATCATTGGCTTCCTTCTCTCAAGGGGAGGCAAGAATGTTGTTGTAGGGATCACCCCCAGCCAAGAATGGCTTTTGATTACAGAGCAGGGAATATGAATTATTTGGTTGTCTGTGTACAAATAGTCTCTAGCCATTCTTTGCAACAATGCTTTAGCTCCAAAGCACATGTAGCGCATCTGTCCATCTGTACTGGCATTTCCATGAGCCTACCCCAAGTATCTGACTCTCAAGAACTTGCAGAGCTATATCAAAAGCCAAGAAAGAGATGAACACTGAAAATAGTTGGGAATTTCAAGCAAAGAAATCACCTTTTAGTGTTCTGTCTCTATCTGTTCCTATGATACACACATAACATTACACAATAATCTTTAGCAGTACTTCAGCTGCACTGAGAAAATTACTTCCTCTGGAAATACCTACTGAGTGAGATTTCAAATTGCAAGATTTCTAACCAACACCCAGTAGTTCTCTCAAAAACTGAATCCTTAACTTGCATCATTACACAACAGCATAACAGAAACTTCATACAATGAAGCAAATCATTTGTCATGAAACCTAAGGCAAATGGCATCTACTATCTTCTTATTGGTGCAGGGCTAACAAAAGATCTTGCTTCCTTTCAGAAAGCAGCTGGGAGTTGCCACACCATAATCCTAGTGAAGCCTTACACTCCAGTGTTAATGCATACTTACAACTGCAGCTGAGTTCCAGATGAGTTATATAGCAAGATAAATAGCAATGTTTGACACCAGTATTAACAACTTTCCTGTTAGGAACTCACAGGTTTCAAAATATATGAACTAGGCCTCACTTCCTCTTCTATAGCAAGTAAATATTATGTGTTCCATTTTGTCAGTGAAAGGCTTTCCTCCAGCTATCCCCAGGATGCTCTCATTTTTGAGACTTGTGTGTGGACTACAGGATGGTTTCCTCCCTCCTTACATATACCAGCATGCAGGCAAGTTAGGAAGAGGCCAGCTAATACATCCATTTTCAAAGGAACATTGCATACCAAACTGCTCTTGGTAAGCAAAGAAGGTAAGGCTATCCATAGAGTGTCATTGCCATGTGTGCTCCTAGAGGCAGATCAGGTAAATACCTGACAAAACAGAAATGCAGCAGGTAAACTCATCATTTCAGGTGGTTTTCAAACATTTTGCCTTGTGGAGTCCTAAAAACTTTTCAGTGTAAGTGCAGCCCTCTGTATAGTAAACACAGGTTTAAAAGTCATATAACACATTAGTACAGATAACGTGACAAGGGGCAGCTCTTCAGGCCCTGTGAGAATTCAGAGAGGTGATAGCCTGAAGGACAAGCTCAGAAACGGGATTCTTTCTGAAGAGAGTGAAAGAGACATATCTGCCAGTGACGTGGCGGAATGGCTCGAAGAGATTATGATGGCAGAGGTGACGAGGTGAAATCCAGGTGAACAGCTGAATGAGAAGGTCTGGTCTTGGCCAGGGCCTTGCAGATGAGAGGACAAAATTGAGCCTGATGCTCTTGTGAATGGGGAACCGCTTGGAGAAACGATGCTGTACTTGGCAGACTAGCATAGGGAGTAGGGTCAGTGGTTTTGCTATAGAGGTCATCATATGGAAATCAGCATATATAAATATTTTGAGCTATAGTGACAGGAAAAATAGGGATTTCAGATATATTTGGCAGGAAGAAGGTTATGATGTAGACCCAGACTGATTGCGTTAAGCAAGAGGACTCAAAAAGACCCAAGATCCCCCTCGAGAGACAGACCTGGGTGTCGGGGAAAGGGTGCTGCCATCAGCAATGAAGAACGGAAATAATGAATGGAAAAATTAGAAACCTATTGAGACCAATGATGCTCAACAGAACAGCACAGGGATATGCCAGAGGCAAAGGCTGAGATGCCCACTACAAAATCTTGTAGCCTCACCAAGCCGTTCTGTGAGTTATATTTACCTTTTTTATTCATAAATCCATGAGTACATACTGCACTAGCCAGTTATATGTATGCTTTCTAACTGGCAGAATTTAACATCACTGTTAGGTTCAGAATTTCTGGGCTGAATGTAAACAAAGATACAGCTTTCTTTCCTTTGGCATTACAAAGCTTAAATTCACAAACATATCAGGAAAAGGTGTTGATGTGCACCTCCTTATATAAATGTGACACTGGGTGTTGTTTGTAATCAGCCCACTTAAATTCACATCTCCCTTCCTTTTAGACAGTAAGGAGAAGGTCACCTGGGCACCTGTATCTGTTCAGAGCGCCTCATGTTTATTGCTCTTGACAGCCTGAAGTCCCTGTCTGCTGTGAATCTGATGTTGTGTAAATTAAGCAAGGAAAGCTGTAAGTCTAGCTACTTTGTTGTCATAAAAGTCATCTGTACTTTATGTCTAACATGCAAAATTTCAACTCCTTAAGCAGGAATGTCTATATGATTTCTTTCAAATTGCCCTAACTTGCAAAGACCCACTTCCCGTATTGCAAATGTGTTATTAATATATTGCCTCCACGCTATTGAATTAAAATGTCCCCCTCATGTTTCCTATCCTAGCTCCAGTTTTTTAGCCATGTGGCTGCAAGGCAGCAGAAAGAGCTGAACAAATGGATGATTTAGGGATATGTAGCAGTAAAAAAACCTTCTTGATCATCTGCCTCACTAAAAATAAATAACTTTTAATTTTTTAAAAAGCCTCTTGCTTGTCAGAATTATGTAAGTCTCACTGGGATATTGATTGAGTTTGTCATGCCCCTGAAGGAGTGCTCCAAGGTGAGAAAGCATATCAGTTTGCCATCCTCCCACTTGCCATTCCTTAGCCTTGTCTGTAACAGCATGAACCTTCCTGTCACTCATGCCAATGAGCCTCCACATGGAAACAAGTGCACCATTTTCAAAACAGTAGCCCAGCATAAGTAGGTAACAATTTAATGTTCTCAGACTGCCACAGCATAAGAATGAACGTGCAGCTTTTTCTACCAAACTTGTGGAGAAAGCACTTACAGTGCCAAGAGTGAACTTTGTTTCTCACATCAAAAATATGTCATTGAAGCTGAGCATGTGGGAATCCAGAGAGCACAGCAGGTTTCCCTAACACTTGCTACTAAATTTCAGGATTTAACTCAGCAAGGGAAGATAACATGTGGAGTTATCATGCAGAGTTCTCCATCAAAGAGACTAACAGCATCATAGGACATGACAGCATCCAGACCAATTGTGCATTTACATCTTCAAACATTCATGTAAGTAGAAGGAATTAATGTGGCATGTTTCAATTTGCGTTTTTAAATGGGAGCCATGTGGCGGTGGATACCCTGGTAATGCCAGGACAGTCGTTGGTTCTCATAGTGAGTGGAGTTTAAATTCACTTCCGTTGACACACTGTTCACTGAGACAAGGAGAGGTCAGTTTGACTGCAGGGTGTCTGTTTACTCAGTGCGAAATACTGCTGTCTGATCCACTGTTTGCTCCTGCTGTTCAGCTCTGCAGTCTCTTCCCAGGTATCTTGCTTTATTTGTTCTAGGTTCTGATATGAAGCAATGATCATGGGGAGCACCCATATAAGCTGGAAGCCCAAACTATAGCATAAGGACATAAAGCCAAAAGAAAAACTTCGGTAGCTGCTAATCTCTGATTTCACAGTTGCCACCTATCCATCTCCAACACAGCTTTCCCACACCCATCAAATTGCACAGGCATGATACTGAGAGAACCATGACATCCCTGCAGGGCTGAAGCAAAAATATCCCACTGTTAAGAGTTGCATGGCAACATAAATAACTTTGACTTTGATAAAAGGGAGAAAAAGTACAAAAATTTAGGAAGGGAGGGGTCTTACATACCAGTATGGCATAACACAGGGTTTAAGTCATGCAGGGGCTTGAAAACCCTCAACTCAGAAAACTGCTCTTGTTACTGACTGCAACATCAAAACACATAGCGGAGAAAATGTGGAAATGGGGAGGAAAATTTAAATCAATCAAAAACTTCACTAAGACAAAACATCTTATATAATCTTCCTGCTGGGAAGAGAAGGAGAATAGACTTTCATGTAACAAATGCGAGTTATGTCACTTGATGTACTTCTGGAAGGCACTCAAGTATTTCAGTGGCATAGACAATAGAAGAGCAAAACAGAACAAGAGAGAACAGAACAGAAACGGACCTGGTTGGCTTTCTCTGGGAGAGCTGGTCAAAAATCAGAATTTCCATTCGAGTAAAAATTTCAGAAATCTTGACAACTTTTCATGCTCTTTCAAAAAAAAAAGCTGTACAGTTTTTGTAAAGAAACTCCAGCAAATAAAATTTCTCTGAAATAATCAATACTAAATCTGGGGTCCCAAATTTCAGCCTGACTCTTAGATTCCTCTAATGTTTTGAATAGATCCTTCTACCCAGTGATATCGAAACTTTTTACAAAATTCAGTGAGTTATTTCAGATCACAGGAGTAAAATGGAAAATAGTTATTTCCATTTTACAGTTAAAAGGAAATAGAGATTAACAGATTGACATCAGCAAAGTTGAGTGAAAAGGAATCTCTAGCTGGGCACCCAAAACTAGAGGTTCCCAAATTAGATGCCATGTCTGCACATTTTATTTCTCACAGTAAGAAGTCTCTCAACTGCAAATACTACAGCAAACTATGGCACATGATCAGTCTTCCTTCTCTTAAAGACTCTCATATTAAAAAAAAAAAACCATCAAACTAATTAACATATAATGTTCTACTATTACAGCCTGGTAAAACTGTTCAGACTTCACAGGTTTTTCTGCAGCCTGAAATTTCTGGTATAGGGACACTGGGGGACTTGGACTGTAGTGAATCTAAGCCAACTTACATCTGCTGAAGATTTGCCCATGTACTGGAAAGAGGCCAATAAGACTATGCAAATCAATTAGTCTAATTTGTCTTGAGGTTTTTGTCAGACCTCTATGGGTTTTCATACACTTTATATTTAAATGCTGATTATACTGTCATTTAAGGAAGCAATATGCTGCCTTGACAAGACTGGTCACTTTAACTATCTGACGTTTTCCCTGCAGACATTTTCTTGCCTTAGTGTGGAGGTTTCTGTGTAGGTGATGGCTATATAGAAGACAGCCCTCATGTTCCAATATCTTGTGAACTCTATGATCCAGAAGTAATGTACCTAATCAAGTGTAAAGCGAGAGGTGATTAACTTTTGCAGTATTGTACAATGCCTGACTGCTCAGAAATGCATCTTTTGATGTGGTGCAGAGAACTGGACCAGTTCTGTCTGCTTTACCAAAAAATGACGCTTTAGTAATCTGAAAAGAGAGCCTCAGAAATCCTCACAAGTGTTTAACTTTGATCTGAAGCTTTAAAAAGATGATATTTATCTGTTTGCTTGTTTAATTTGTGTGAATTTTAAGCTCAGGAAGGTGTCAACTTGATGTCTTGTGGAAGCAATTCTTTGCTTTTTTTCCAGGTGAGGTTGAGCAGGGGCAGCAAGTTTCCAATCATCACTTGCTCTTCTAAGCATCCAACCAAAAAAAAAAGAGAAAGCAAAAAAGTAAACCATCAGCTCACCTTTCCATTGTGGTTTATATGAATTATTAAGAACTGAGATTCAGTGGAGCCTCAATTCTTGAGCATAGAATCAATACTATATTTTATATAACAAGGTCAGTAAACCCAGCTTGTTCTACTTCCATCACAGTGAAGCCTTGTCAAGTCTCTCAGGCAACCTAATTCACTAGGGCCAAAGTCTAACACTACTGACATGAAAGGTGGATTGAGGTGGATTGAAAACTGGCTGAATGGCTGTGCCTGGAGGATGGTGATCAGTGGCATAAAGTTTAGTTGGAGGCCAGTAACCAGCTGTGTACCCCAGGGGTCAATACTGGGGTCCAGTGCTGTTTAACATCTTCATTAATGATGTGGATGATGAGGCAGAGTGTACCCTCAGCAAGTTTGTAGATGACACAAAACTGGGAGGAGCGGTTGATATGTCAGAGGGTCGTGCTGCCATCCAGAAGTCCCACAAGAGGCTGAAGAAATGGGCTGACAGGAACCTCATGAAGTTCAACGAGAAGTCTGAAATCCTGCACCTGGGGAAGAACAGCTCCATGCATGAATATATGCTGGGGCTCACCTAGCTGGAAAGCAGCTTGGCAGAAAAGGAACTGGGGCCTCTGGCGGGCACTGAGTTAAACATGAGCCAACAATGTGCCCTTGCCACAAAGGCGGCTAACAGTGTTCTGGGCTGCACTAGGCAAAGTATTGCCAGCAGCTTTAGGAAGGTGATCCTTCCCCTTTATTCAGCACTGGTGAGGCCACACCTGGAGTGCTGTGCCCATTTCTGGGCTCCTCAGTTCAGGAGAGACATGAACATACTAGAGAAAGTGCAGCAAAGGGCCCATGAAGATGATTAAGGTACTGGAGCATCTCTCCTATGAAGAAAAGCTGAGAGAGCTGGGACTACTTAGCATAGAGAAGAGAAGGCCTGGGGGGATCTTAATGTATATAAATACCTAAAGGGAGGGTGCAAAGAGGATGGAGCCAGGCTTTTTTCAGCGATACCCAGTGACAGGACCAGAGTCAATGAGCACAAACTTAAACAGGAGGTTCTGTCTGAAGATCAGGACACACTTTTTTACTGTAAGGGTGACTATGCACAGGCATAGGTTGCCCAGAGAGGTTGTGGAGTCTCCCTCCTTGGAGATATTCAAAAGCCATCTGGACATGCTTCTGGGCAACTGTCTCTAGGTGGCCCTGCCTGTGCAGTGGGGTTGGACAAGATGACCTCCAGATGTCCCTTCCAACGTCAACCATTCTGTGATGTTGTGATTCTGTGAAAGACTTGTTCGCTTCAGTGGTGTTGAGATGTGACCTTCTGCCCAGAAGCCCATGGAATGCAGCTCACTTTCTCGTGCTGTAAGAACTATTTGCAGCCACTACTAAAGGATAACTGCGTTCTATGTCCCAGACATGAAAGTGAGAGAAGAGATGTGCACTGAGTTCAATGAGAAGTTATTTCTGCGATTATTGCCTCTTGAGTGAGGGTGCGAAAAAAAGGCAGTCATGATGGGACACAGGCCTGCAGGGAACTGACATCAGCAATCTCACTTACAGAAGATAATAATTAGGCAGATCTGTGTTAGTCAGTATTCAAAAGGTGAAAGGCTCCTTTGTCGTATTACCTGTAGCCAAACTACCTGATTGCACTTTCAAAGTCCATTCCCAAACATAAAAACCAAATACAAATTTCCTCACACATATCACAAGTAACCCAAAAAGTGCTAGCTGCAAACATTCTGCATTGCACAGAGCATTAATAATCATGCGGACACATTTCTGATCCTCTGTATGCCAGCAAAGAATGGTCATACAGTCACCAAGGGGGAAGGTCCTGAGTAAGCCTGTAGAGAAACCGAGAAAAGGTACAGCAGACTCCAAAGTATTTCCTTTTTGTCCTGCTTGGTAAATGGAATACTGAATGTGAGTGACAATGGAGAGGGAAGAAAGAAGATAGTAAATCCTGTTTGCTATTTGAGGTTTTAAGTTGTTCTTTGAAAATGGAACCTGAAGTTGACTGAACTGGGTTATATAGTATATTTAGGAATACCTACAGCTTGACTGCAGAAATGTTATACATCCTACAGTATTTGCAACTGAAGTGGAGAAGATGTAACCTAAGAAACTGAGTAATGACCACACTAAATTTGTAAATAATGGTCTAAGTCCTTCGCTGGGGTAATTATAGTTCCCTTAGGTGAAAACCAATTTCAATCTGCACCTGTTGGAGATTTACCTCAATGTTTCACACCAGAAAAGGAAAAAGGGAAATAAAAGATTCACAGGTTAGAAACTGAACTGTGGGTTAAAAGTAAAGAATAAAATACTATCTTTCTAAATAAATTTGCCATGATTCAAAAGATACCCACAAGGAACACTCAGAGTGTGCTTTTGGGACACCAAACTTTCATCCTTTAAGTGTTCCAGGCCAAAGTCAAGACGACAAATGATCATCCACACAACAGAACAAATGCCAAACAACCGCTGCTTCAAGTGAGGGGAAGAAACGAATCATGCTCAGAGCCATTTTTTTACTGCAAGAGAGAGGAACAGCCTTTCTTTTCCCTGGGAATCTCTTCAGTATGCAAATCCTAGTATCCAAAACTCACCTCATCCCACACAGCTGAAGGAAAGCATTCCATCTTTTTAGTCTCTTCCCATTCTCCTTCCTCATCATTTAATCTGTTCAACTGAACCATTTCTATTTATGCTGTGTTCTGTATTTCCAGATTCTGGAAGGGAGAGGCATGACTTAAGACTGCTTTTTTCATAAATCTTTTAGGCTCACTCACGCCATTGTGCAAGCTGAGAAATACTTATCTAAAGGGAAAACTTCTAAATATGCTGAAGTCTTGCTATTCATCTCAAATCTGCAGCTAATTCCTGAACTCCTTGAAAATGACAACCAAGATACGGATATTTTAAAGCCAAAAGGGACCTTTACTGTTCTGCAGCCTGATTGTCACCATAAAATGGATCACAGAAACCTACTCTGAAATACCCGCAAGAAAAACTTCTCTACTGGTTGAGCTAGAGTCTATCTAGCTAGAGCCTGTCTAGCTAAAGTCATCTCAGCTTAAATGAAAGATGTTAAACACTGGACACATCATAAAAGCTATATTCTGCTCCATAGAACATTTTTTTTATCCAGTTACTGTTTTGTAAACACGTACACTGTGAATGTAAATATAAGCTGGGTCCAGCACTCCTGACCACTTAAGCAGCTAATTTTCATTTACATTCTGCTTAGAACACTTTTGTGCCCTTTAGGATCTTCTGCCAAATCCTCAAATCTGTACAATGTATTCCAGAAAAATTTCTACAAGACATCTGCTTTGCAAAATGAAATTCCAGGAACTACTGGAAGTATTCAGATAATTCAGAGAAAGAAAGAGCTGATGCAAAAGATTTAGAAACTATGTCTCATTTCCTATTCCAAACGAATTCAGTAGCAAAAGTCGCTATACAATTACATTTACTGTTGAATGTGATCCTTAGAACTGTTTCAAATTCTATTTTCTAATTTATCGTGTCACTGATCTCACAATTTAGACTGATGTCTGGTGAGATTTGGGCTCTAACAGAATGTGTTCTGTTTACAAGAAAGCTTAATTAGCACTAGCATCTCTACACATTTAACAGGAGGGATCATATTCCTCTTGTATTAGGTTGGTAGAAGAGTGTTTAAAAATTATGTCTCATTTTTGCTGACGCTTTCTTCTTCAGCTGCTTTAGCAGACTTTGCAATATCCTCCTTGATAAAATTTACTTTGGCCAATATTAATCAGTCAGCTTGATGTCCTAACATTTACTTTTCTCTTTTGTTGTTTGCAATGCCTCTTGGAATTGGGACAAATATCAGACATGTGCTCATGCAAAGTCTGTGGTATGTACTATATAAATGGGACCCCAGTTCTAGGTACCATCTGAACAGTATTCTTAGATCTTTATTTCTGAAAGGGATTGGTTTTCCTCGGGTGCCATGAAGGCACTAGTAGCTTTAATATTGCTTGTTCAGCTTCCAGTCCACAAAGCTGTACCAGCAGCTCCCCCTGCTCCCTTGGGCTGTGATGACCCAGAATCTGAAGCAGCAGCTGAAGTAGCTGTGAGTTATATTAATGGCCACAGTCATCATGGATACAAGTTTGCCTTAAACAGAATCGAGAATATCCGTGTGCTACCCCAGGTAAGTGAGGAGCTTGCAGGCAGAGCATTGTGTTAACCTGGAGATGCCTGGAAATGATCAACAAGCCCTGCCAAGGGCTGTATCCTTGCATGGGGTAAATCAGCACTGCTCTGTTGATTTAAATGGGGCAATGCCACCTGGTAGCAGTTGAAAATCCAGGTCACTGGAATGCACCTCTCAAAGAGCAGAACAGAGGGGGAGAGAGGAATGTCCAGATATATTTGTATAAAGCCAGAAAGGACTCAGTTTACAAATGCAGCAGGCTTGCTAGGGCAGATCATTCAAAGTGCTGATTCATGAGCCCAGTAGCTAATCTGGAGAAAAATTGTAAGGATAATCTTCATGATGCAGGTAATTCTTTATTGGCTAAATGCATACCTATTGTAACTCCATGCTATTAGTGATTTTGTAGTAGGCATTAATTTTACCTAATATCCCATTGAGCTGACAAGGAAGCTGAATGGTAGCAACTGCGGCTTGTAGTCTCATTTTCACTAAGATCTATTGCCATCATTGTAGGCATCTAGAGAGGCTGTAGAAATGGCCATGAATATAATGTATGCACCCATTCAGAACCTTTGATTCTGTCAAAACATTGAAAACAGTCCCAAATATTAACAAGAATGAAACTCTATGGCTGTTTTCTACTTTTTATGAGAGAGAGGGTGCCAAAGTCATTCGCAAGAGACTAAACCAGACAGTAATGAGGTTAGACGTGTGCCCACAGTTACCCACACAAAAACACTGGTGACATTGCTTTGCTCATATTTAATACTATACTAAATTATCTTCATTGTTTTAAATTGTATCACTCATGACTCAAACCTCAGAGTCAATCTTGGAGCTAGGGAACCTCACTTCTGCCCTTCCACTCACATGTCTTATGTTATAGTTGCAAAGGTTCAGGAACAACCATAAAAGATCCTGCAGTCTGTAAACAACATGAGTATTGGGGCTAGAACTTAGGTGGTACAATTCAGTGTAATTCCAATGGACTAAATGGGACAAGTCAATGTGCACCAGTGTTTATTTGGTATCTGGTTATAAAAACATGAAGTTTTTTCATCAATAAAGACAGCTGTTGATTTTTTAAAACTACCCAACAAAATAAAATCAAGTTAACTTAAGAGAACTGACCCACTACATACAGGCTGGACTTTCCAAAATTTATGGGCCAGTTCCTTATCTGGAAAAAATCAGTGTGACTATCTTGACTTACTCCAGCTAAAAAACTGGGTCCTATTTTTTATGAAGTTAAATAGTAAGGACCTATTCAGTTACTCTAGTGTATACCTGGAGCTCCCCAATGACAGTCAGCAACAGAGACCACAGTGCAGCCCCAGAGGAGAAATCTAGTGATGTTTTGTGTGAAGTATTTACTACAATTCCTGTTTGTTGTTTTTTTTTCCTTCCAGGGGCTGAATAATGACATAATATTTCTTGAACTTGATTTATTAGAGACCACATGCCACATCCTCAGCCCTACGCCTCTTGCAAATTGCACAGTAAGGAGCTTCACGCAACATGTGAGTATCTAAAACACTACTAGCTCAGTCCAAAGGTGCATGTTCAGTATGTTGATGGTAGAGGCCAGGCTATCCTCAGATTTCCAAGCAAACATTATATCACTGTAACAGCCTATAACCACCCAATCACTTGTAACCTCCTTGTTGATTTATTTGCCTTTGTGTCATGAAGGATTTCACTCCTGGACTTCTTTCATGTTATATGAAAAGGACAGGTCGCTGTCAGCATAACATCTCACATACAGTTAATGAATGCCATGGGGCCTTGTTTAGGGGCTCCAGATTCAGCCCTCAATGATCTGCACAGATGTCACTGCCTCACTGCAAACCATAGACAGGGCAGGTTGTGAATTTGTGCAATCACAACCTTCCGTTGGCTATGTGTGGTGTGTTACCTAGTGAAATTCAATCAAATCTAGGACTAGCCACCTAGTTCTAGTTAAGACTGCAGAACTATTCCCTTCAGACAGGGCTCTGTCTTCAAAGTAATGCTCAGTTGGAATTTACTGGCCTCAAATATTTTGTTCGTATGCAAGTGTGATCCAACTGTGAAAAGCTTTCCCTAACCAAAGCAGTGAAGTGTTGTCTGAGTACAGGCAGCTCTGGTTTCTAAGCAGAAAGCAGAGCAACTGACAATTTAAGCCTGCTGTTTCTAGAATGGGGCCCAATTCACAGAGCTCATGACTAAATTTGAATCATGATCCAGCCCTGTATTCACCAGGGCTCAGATCCTATTTTCCATCTTGTGGGAGGTAAATCCAGCTGTTCCCTCTTCCCAGTGACTCCAGCTTTGCCTTTGACATCTCCCCTGCTGCATCATGTTGCATGTGAGCCAGCTCACACAAGGCAGCACGCTCTGCTGTTACCATGGCCACTGACCAGCTGAGATTAGTGAGAATGTTATCAAACAGCTCTGCAGAAGGTCTTAATTCATAAGGATTCATATTCTTTGCTCTTTATGAGAGAGGAACCTGAACCAAATGTCCATAATCTGGCTACCCTGGCACTTCTGATACTTTTGAGATCCAGATTTGGTTCCAAATTTTGCAGCTCTGGTCTGCCTTCTATAAAATCACAGACACCAGGACATGCCTAGCAGCGCCTTTACAATCAGACTGATTTTGCCAGGAACACTCAGCCAGGATCTGTTCTTTTGAATTTAGTAATAGTTGCCCTTTTCAGAAATTCCTGTTTATCTGAATGATGTAACCCTTTGATTTGCCTCTCTCTAGGCTGTTGAGGGTGACTGTGATGTCAAACTGCAGAAGCGGGATGGAAAGCTATCTGTACTTGCTAGTAAATGCCACTCACATGCAGGTAAAGACTTTGTTCTTTAGGTTTTAATCTAGAGGCAGGAGTATTATTATAGCAGTGGTTACAGGTCAATAGCTTTTCTGATTCTAAAAAGCTGTGTATAAATATGGCATCAAGGCTTTTGAAAGTGATTTTTTCCCCTTTTCTGATTTCATTCACCGACAAAGCCAGCCCTCTCTTTTCTCCTCTTTACTCTGACAATTAAGATACTGTAAGACTATCTTGGGAACAAGTCCCAGGTTTGACCTAGCGATTGCTGGTACTGAGGCTTTTCACTCAGGAGTTTAGCCTCAAGAATTTGATTCCTTGTTGGTCTGCATTTACTACAGCCTGTTGATCTTCAGAGCCCCTTTGCCAGATGCAGCTTATTTACTAAGTCCAGCATTTTCAATATTGCCATGGCAAAGTGGAATCTCTATTCTGCGTATTTTCAAAACCAGTGAGTGAATGAAACAACACACACAAACACAATTCCAATAAACTGAAATATCTTCATTTTTGCACCATTCCTTGTGTAAGCTGGGACATCTTTTCATTGGTGTCATGGACAGTTTGCCAGAAAGAGAACTGATTAAAACCTGAGTAAGAACATTCAAAATGTGCTATTGAAGTCCACAGTGCTTTTGCCTGCAGAAAGACTTGAATGGCAGAAGTCGTGTGGAATACTGCCATCTATGGCCTATACTGCAAAAATTCCTTCCACTAGAATTTGGGACAGACCACGAAACAGGGTTTTGTGTGACTGAATAGGTCTATAATGCCTTTCAAAACAACCTACAATCTGATTGAAACATAATCTGTTTGGTTCCTCCTGCAGACTCAAGTGAAGATGTTCTCCAGCTCTGCCCTGACTGTCCACTGCTGGCAAGTTTGAATAACACTGAGGTATTAACAACTGTTACAGCTGCACTCAATGATCACAACAGCAAAACTCCTGATGCTTACCTCAAACTCCTTGAGATTGGAAGAGCTAAAATACAGGTAATTGCTAGAACTATGTCTAGACTTTCATGTAAACAGAATATTTCTTCTGTGGTAATTGTGCAGTGCTAACCAGTTATGTTTGCAAACAGATTTAGCTGGCTCTAATTTGCCCTACTGAATTGCTCTTGATTTCCCAAGAACTTTGTGTCATTTTAGCCACAGGATTCCCTTTCACTTCAGTGGGAGATGCAGAGCTAGAAGCCACATTTGCCTTTTATCTTTTCTCAGCAGCTCTGCAGTTTCAATGTGCAAAGTCAGTTAAACAATTTTCCCGTTTTATCAGCATCACCCAGTGCGTATTGTCTCTGTTGAGTTTGCTGTGGCTGCCACGAACTGCTCAGCAGAAGAAGCTAAAGCTAATGTGGAGGCTTGTCAACTGCTGCCTGACAATCAGTCTGTAAGTATGCCAGCACATCAGTCCTGATCTCGCCAGCTCAGAGATAGAAAAGCAGCATGCTGTGATGCGCTCGCACTTGTGCAGGAATAGACCTTTGTGAGAATGAAAGTGCAAGAGTTGTATACCATCATGATATGCTTTTCAGTATGTGATTCCTAAAGCTATATCACACCTTTCTCTTCTCTCTGAGGTATCTGGACTGAATCCTGATGCATTTGAATATATTTCATAAAGGCTTGAGGAACAAAGTGTTCTTAAATCAAAGTATTTTTCATCAACAGAATATATATTATTGCTTACTCTTCTTAACATGAGCACCTGAGAAAATCAGGCTTTTTGTACTGGACAGGACACAAACACTTAACAAAAGGACACACTGTTTCACCTTCCTACAATTTAAGTACTGTCAGTGTGCTTTGTTCTGATACATAGGCTCTTGAGAATTATACTATATCATGCTAAAATTCTTCTTTTGTTTCTGATGAAACTGAGTCCTAGACAGTTTTAGTGGGTGGGAACCTTTTACCTAGACTCCTATATATTCTTTCCCTCCCTCATATCCAGACATACAAAGGATCTTACTGTAGAAGAATACAGGCGTTTCACTTATTTGCTGCTTATGCATTTAAACAGCTCGGCTTTTGAGTCCAACAGACTAAAAGCAAGCTTTACTGCTCAGATAAAACATGAGAACATGTAGCTATTTCTAAATGTACTAAAATTAAAAACTATATTGCAGGTCTTCCCTATTTTATAACTATTTTCTCATGACTATGTTCTGCTTTGCCAGAATTTTGGTTTCTGCACAGCAACAATGGTAACGCACCCCTCACAGGACCTCGGAGTGGACTGCCAGCTCTACGGACATCAGGTACCAACTCCAGATACTCCCTTCCTTTCCAGAGTATTCTAGCCTACTAGTACTGTTAGAAACAAACACCCTGAGTTTACATCCTTCACTGTAGGCTACATTAGCTACCGGTGATAACCTGAGTTTAACTTTGTATTCTAAAAACAAGGTAAGGTCGCTCCTGATTATCCTCTGGATTTCTGTGCCAGGAATTACGTCACCTCTGCCATCCATGCTTGACACAGTTTGTCCTCCTAACTATCTGGGAGCTTAACATGTCTGGTAGGTCAAAGGGAACCAAAGTCTGCTCAGCTAAGGGGATGCAGCAGATAGATATAAAACATAAATGAGCCATTGTGGTAGATGAAATCAGCTGGGTTTTTTTGCTAGTAGTCCTTAGACATGACTGAATTCAGGGAGCCTGACCTGCACTACTATAGCAAGAGGAAGGAAACATATGCACTGGACCTGAGTGCTCTCCAGGTATTTTAGCTTCCATTTGGTCTGAGAAGGGCTAGGTCGTGGTTGAATACTTCCTATGGACCAGAGCTCTGGGTAACACAATAGTAGTTACCTGTCTAGGAGATCTATGAAAGAAAGAATAAGACAGCTGGTCTTGAATGTTTCACCAGCTGCACAGGTAGCCCTGAAAGTTCACATAGCACAGAATTTGGTGTTAATGATCCACCAGATATTAAAAACGTGTTCCTGGGCTCCTGTGTATGAGTTCAAATGCAAATCAAACTTCTGTGATGATCAGGAACATTTTGTACCTCAGTTGGAGGCCTATATCTTGTTAGGAGCAGGGTACCCAGTAAGATATCAATGACCTGTATGTTATAAGCCCCAGATCATTGAACACGAACACAAATTGTTTTTCTTTTCCAGCCTGGAGTTACATACTCTCAACCAGGTCAAGATACTTCAGCAGGACTGGTGCCCAGTGTTGTACAAGGCTTCACAAACCATAATCTCAGGCTTTCCCACAATAACCCTGTTGCATCTGAATCCAGCTCTTCAGAATTTCCTACTTCCATGCTCTCAGCAAAATCTGTAGCAAAGAGAGCCGTTGCAAAGGTTGCTCAGCATGACAAAGTACCTCGCCCAGTTGGCTTTGTACCGCCTCCTCCTCCTCCTCCTCCATGCCCTGGGAAGATTCGCCATTTCAAGATATAGGCTGTGTTACAGACATGGCAATACAGCTAACTGAAGGATCAGTGTGCAGCAGCAGCATCAACACACAGACCACAACATCAAGTGCAAATAGGTGAGAACGCTTGACTCTCAGTCCAAATCAGTTTTACCCTCCAGAGAGCAAAGCCATGGCCAGGATCTTGCAAAGGCCTGCTCCAAAATGTGGGTGATTACAACATATAGTGGTTGTTTTCTCTACATACAGCAATGCTCTAGTTAAAATACAGAAAATACTGTTTCAATGAAACTGTTGTAAGAGCTATACAACAGTTGTAGCTTTGTGATAGAAACACCACCCGAAAGGTTACTTCACAATAAACTGTTCAACAGAAACGCTTTGGTACCTTCTATCTCTATATATTTTCATTTAGTTGTCAAGTAGCTCCTTCACAGCATTATGAGTCATATCCTGGGCTTGATTTCAAAAACAGTAAGCTCCTGCACTTCTCATCAGCTTCACTGGGATGTGTGGGTGCTAAGCGTGGTGGAAAACCAGGTCAGTCCTTTCTTTTGATCACATACCAGTGACGCTAAAAAAGTGGCAGGAAAAATGTATTTTTCCCTCCACCTGTACTGCTTCCTAGCATGTACCTACTTTTAATATCCACCAGAAGTACCTCAATACTTTTGGACCTGGCATAAGAGCATCCATGTCTATGAAAAGAACAAAGAATCAGAACACATTCATTGCTGTGCAGGTTGAAAGCATCAGTCCTTCCAGCCAAACACATGTGTATTCTCTGTCTTCCAGCAGACACACGGGTGCAATATGATCATGGGGTACTGTATGGCCTGTGTGCATTTGCGGGAATACCAGTTCAAGGGAATAAAAATATGCTACAGACATGTATCTCATATAATAGGACCCAGACAGTGATGGCCATTTACCATTGTCCTAGCAGTCAAGTCTTCCCCAAATTTCTGACACGTTCGAAGCAAAATGTATTCTAGGTAGAGAAGCAGTAAGGGACAGGGGCCAGAAGGATCTTTACTGCCAGCCAGACTGGAATTCTGCAGGCACAAGGGAGCAGTCTCAAAGACAGTCATGAATCTTTAACCAGGAACAGCACTTGCTACAAGATAATTATCATGCAGGCAGCAAAAGCTGCATAACACATGTCATTTCTGAACTGTTTCAAATAACCTACCCTGTTCTCCTAGTTACAACCTTCCACTATTCAGTAAGCAACACAACTAACATTTGTTCTTGGTGACAGTGCAAAAGGTTGCTATACAGAAAAGTTCTGCTCTGCTGTTGTGAATGGGGAAAGGAAAAGCCGTAGGCGCTTGCACCAATGTGCATAGGGGAAAGAAAAGGGGAAATCAGCCCAGACTCTGTAAGCCATAGTCTGTAATGTGATGGCAACATACTGCCGACAAGCTCGCCCCATGAAGGCAGCAGCAGTTCTTATGTTCCAAGAATATCCTGAGTTCTTGCAGGAAGTGTGTTGCAGGCAATTGCACCAGCTACTGCCAGTCAATTGCTCAGTGATTTTTTGCTTCTCTGTAAAGCAGTGACTCCAGTATGTTCTGCATGCAGCCATTCATTCAAAAAGTTGTAGTACTAAGCTGTAGAAATTTCTTGAAGTGGTAAAGTAGGTGGTCCTCCCATCCCACCGCATAAGACAGTACAGGATTTAACAAAATGGCTGCTATTATGATCTGCATTACTATTAAAACAGGTACATGAGATTGAGTTTTTAACTCGCCTGGAGCACTTAGTTTTCCTGGCTTTTGTATTTTTAAAACTAGGAATTGCCTTAACTAAACCCTACAAATTGTCTTGTATATAATGAAGTGGGCACTAAGTTATAGACAAAACAATGTTTTCCAGGCTTAGAAAATTCTCTATCTGATGGTAGAAACAGTAAGTTTATAAAAGGGATCCCTGACCATGGGGATCTCTGAAGTCCAGAAATGCTGCATTTTCTTGTTGCCTTTTCCAACCACACAAAGCAAGGATGTGTAGCAGAACATCTGCAGCCTCCCCACTTCACAGATGTTCTCCTACACCTGGTATAACTACTCCATTGTTTCCTGAAACAGGGAGAAAAAAAAAAAAGCAGAATTGCCCTCTGCATTCCAGTTAGTAGCTGCACCTCATCTTCTTGCTCCTTAACGCTTGCCCTCTTAAGAATACAGTTTGCCCTCTATGAGAACACAATTTGCCCTCAAAAGGATATATTTTCCACTTTGTCTCCCCGCAGTATGGCCCTGTATTCATGCACCTGGACCTCAGTAAGAGATGCAGTATTTAGTAACAGATTTTCTAAGCAATAAGTGCTGCGGAATGACAATACATAAAATACAAATGCCTCCTTCCCTGAAATGTAGCATAAATAGTTTTGTCAGGTTGGCATCACTGGCTGACAATGTTTTTCAGCTTTTTCAAACCCTATTTTGCTAAAGCATATGTACTTCATGCGCTGCTTTGGCTGGACATACTCAGATTTCCCAGCTGTGTCCATGTTTTGAGGTCAGCTACTTCAACAGAGAAATTTTTTCCTTTCCAGTGGGAGGAAAAGTACAAAGAACAGAGCCAGGGATATAACAATTCCCCATTATAAGAGGCACCAACACAGCCAGTACTAACTGGCACCCATCTCCATAGAAATGCCATGTACTGTAAGGATAAAGAAAATGAGTTATTATCCTTTAGCCGCAGGGGAAGCATTCCCAGGCACAAGGAACAATGTGAGTGAGTCTGCATTGCTGCTTCTACTGTTCCTGTGCTATGGCTACAGCAGTGTTTCTCAACATTCATCCCTTGTATCCCTTCCCTCCAGGATACAGTCCGTACATTATCCCTCACCCTCAGTTTGCAAAGCAACTGGTGACACATGAGGTGGCTCAGTCTAGCAGCCATGTGCCTCTTCTGTCCTGCTAGCTGAGTTTTCCACCTCTGCCACTAATCAAAGTCTCCTTAGAAGAGTTTCTGACCCAGTGCTGTTGCAGGTCTTCCTGGCTGTATGTATAATCCCACGAGCTTTCTGTGGTCATTCCCTGGGACAGGTTCTCCTGTCTCCCAGAGGAACATGCCTTGAGCACTGCTGGGCTAAAGAGCTCAGATTCTTTATACCATCAGTAAAAAAAAGTGACAATACATAAAATCTTAAATCCTCCAAACTTTACAGTGGTATTAAACAGGGACAATTATGTCCTTCACTTGTACTTTTCCTTCCTCACTCAATACAGGGGCAACCCTCAAACCTAAAGGTACTCGGCGTCATCCAGCAGACAGCTGTGATCACAGAGACTCCCATGACAGAAAATGAGGGCCAGGGCAATGGTTACCCAGCTTCTGGTATCCTTCAAGGTGAAAGACTGCAGAATTGCCCTTAGTAGAAAACCAATGATTTTCACTGGGATCCTCTCCAAGTAATGGTAGTTGTCCCTTCTCCAGATCTTCAAGATAACAGCTATTTGTACAGTTACTCCCCCATCTCCAGCATGGAGTTCCTGACAAGCTAGCCACAAGGCACACTGCTGTCATTTCAAACTAAAGTTTCTCCAGGCAGAATTTTCCATGACCCTCTTTCATCTGTACTCAGCAAATCACTCAAGAGTCAACAGTGACCACAGTGCAGTCTCTTAGCTGGCAAATCAACTTCCAAATTCAGGGGACAAGTCAAAGGTACAAATATACCTACACAGCTTAGCATGTGCTCTGTGATACTATGGGGAGAGCAGCTAAGTCAGTGAATGGCTCCCTTCCAGAGTCACAGTCTCCAGTCATAGAATCACAGAATGGCTTAGGTTGGAAGGGACCTTAAAGATCATCTAGTCCAACCCCCCCTGCTGTGGGCCACCCACTAGATCCGGCTGCCCAGGGCCTCATCCAACCTGGCCTTGAACACCTCCGGGGATGGGGCATCCACAGCCTCTCTGGGCAACCTGTTCCAGTGCCTCACCAGTTACATCAGGATTGTATTATTCATTGTTGCTGAAAAGGAATGAAAGCAGAGCACTGAGTAGTGCTAAAATAATTAAAATAGTGACATTGCTGGACCAATTTCCTTTGTTCCTCAGGCCTATAGCCACAGGCTTATGATTCTCCTGCAGCTTCCTACAATCTAAACTGGGGTAGGCTCTGGCAGTGGTTAGAAAAGCCAAGGAACTAAAGATTAAGCAGGTGGGACTCTTTTCCTTGAGCCAGTTCTGACCATACAATACAAGGGAGACAGTAACACTGAACAAGATAGAAAACTAAGGTCCTAAATCATCTGGCCAAGAGACAGTTACAAGATAAGTAGCTGCAGTTCACAGAGGAGTCTGGACTAAATCTGGGAGAGCTGTGCAAGGTGATGTGAACTGGCAAAGAAACAACTGGATGTACATTTTCCTTGATTCAAAGTACAAAAAGAGTAATTTACAGGCAAAAAAAGAGCAAGAAGTGACACAAGAAGGAAGGCGCTGGCTACAAGAAATCAAATGAAAGCAGTTCACCCTCCAGTTTGTTACGTGCTCTCCCTTCTTTAAAAAGTTCTTTCTAATAGATTCTCCCCTTCAGACCTTTGGCACTGAGACAAGCATAATCAGCCCCAGGTCTGTAACTTTCCTACAGGCCACCTTCCTCTCCCTTCCCCTCTCAGCATATAATTTCAGATGGTTCTTACTTCATCACTAAGTTTGGTTCTCAGGCAATAAAAATGCAGCAGCATGTTACAATTAGCAGTGAGGTTCATATGCAACTGCACCTGCCTCTAAACCCACGGGAATATAAAGCTAGGCATTGCTAGGCAGAGGCTGAAACCAGGTGCAGCCAAAAAGTTAAGATGGGAGGAAATAAAAGGAAACAAGACTTGCTCTTTGGCATCAGAAGCAACATGTAATGATGGCAAGTTCAGAGTACTTTGCATAATGTGGCAGTGAGAACAAAGTCAGAAGTTGGGGGAAGATGGGATGAAATAGGAAATGTTCAAGGCTCAGGGAAATCAGAGCGGGGGTCAAATACCTGGTAGGTGTCAATAAATACAGAGTTTTAGACAACAAAAGATGACTGGGCTGGAGTCACAGCACTGAGAAAGAACAAATCCTGAAATGGCGCCTTCAATAGCCTAAGACAGTTTTGATAGCTCTGGTTCACTTACTGTCTATTTCCTCCAATCTCACAGCAGCTCTTTTTGCACCATCCAACCAACTGAAGTGAAGCCTTTGGGGAGAGAACAAAACTTACACATCTATGTCACTATATTCAATTACAGTAAATGTTAAGTCCCAAGTACACTCAATGGAAATTTCTGCTTAAAAGCAGACACCATGATGAAACTGTTGATTCTTTACATTGCCTTGTTATTGTTACCTAAGAGTATTTAATGGCTTGAGCAGGCCATTTACCCACAGGCTTCTTGTCTGGACACGGACTGCATTTTGCTGGCTTGGCCTGGGCTAAGGGTTAACATTCTTCTGTAAGTATACAACTGAGTAGAAATTCTCAAAGAATGAATCCAAGCTGAGCTTTCTATCTCAACCAAACTGACTGCATATAACAGAGAGTCAGTATATTTGTTTTCAATTTGCATTTAACAAATACGAAGTGTAAAATCAGTCAACCTTGTGGCCCTTGTCCAGTTCCCGTTCAAATTACTGAGACCTTTACCATTGTCTTATTTTGGAGAAGAACTGAATCACTGACAGAACAGAGCTGGAGCCAGACTTGTCCTGAATGTAGGTTTATTTAAGCAGTTCTGGTTTCTTAAGAAAGCAGCTTTGTGTGTATATTCTTGTCCCTTGCAATGAGGTCAAAGTTATATGATCTGCCCAGTGAAATCTGAATTGGAAATGTAAAGCCAGAAAAAGAAAGTGCTCTCTGGTCTCAGAGAGAGCAACAACACTTTCGTAAGACCTTGTAATCATTGACTTAGTGTTTGCTGTTGCAGCTGTAGATTTAAAGGTGATGGTCAGCACGTAATAAAAAGGGGACAGAAGTTTATAAAGATATGGCTCCATTACAAAAGTCTGCTATTTCATGCAGGTCAGCCCCTCCATACTGACTTACCATTCTGAACTGCTGCACTGGTTTTCTAAGCAGAATGGTTTTACTTGTTTTAATGCTCTTTGGCATACAGGCGCTTTGCTCCTGGGCTGCCTCTCCTCCTGCCAGAGAAGCACTGACTGCATTGCTTTCCCCCATCTGTGATGACACTGCAGTAAAGGAGGCTGCAGATCTGGCTCTTCGCCAGATCAATGCTGACCGAAAAGAGGGCTACATACTCAGTCTCTACCGAATTTTCAGTGTCCGAGAACATCCTCAGGTAAGTTACCTGCTTGTTCTGTATCTGTTTCTCCCATGAAGAGCCCCATGTCTATCACTATTCCTTAGCAATACCTGTTTGAACTAAGAAATATTTCAAAAGGTAAATGTAAAGTTATAGTCACAGGACTCCAGAGGGCATGGCAACTTTACGCACAGATGACTAGAAACAGTTTCATCACCACTGTGGGCAATTAGAGAGCAAATCTGAGTCACAATTCTCTGCTGCCTGCCCCTGGAATAACTCCAGGCATCAGTTCAAATTTGGTATGAAACACTACTACTCAGATTTAATTTAATATTACACCTTCCTCCCACTGCCTTGAGCAGTTGGAGTGCAAAGGCTATTAAGTCATCGTGCCTTTTGCACAAAAGATGTAAGCACTAACAGGTGTAAACACGTCCAGCTTGGGACCAGGGAATTCCTTCACAGATCTCTAATGCTGATTCATTCTCCAGGAGAAATTTGAAAACAGTTCAAATGCACAAATTACACTGGAAATACCTACGGAATATCACTCTCATATCCTCAAGTATCTTATTCCTCTATGTATGCTTAATTTATTACTATTTTGCATTACAATAGCTGAATCTACTGACACTAGCCAGGGACAACCTGAAATGAGTGCACAAGGCCCACAACACGTAAGGCACTGTGGAAGCATGCCACTAACATTCCCTGCCATGCTTGCTCACTTCCCATAATCTTACCTGAAAGGCTGATTTCTGAACCCTTAAAGCAAATTGGGCTCATTGCCAGAGCTCATTGCCAGTCTGAAGATCTGTACCGGCAAGGATATGACACTACTTCCTGCTGCTCTCACAAGGACATAGTTTCTGCAGACACGCTGTGGCCTCCAGCAATCTGAGATCTCATGACTAAAGATGCACACTTTGCTGTGCTTTGCACTATGTTCTCTGTATTGCTTTGCTCAGGTGACAGAATGTGCCCGCTAAGAAAATGGATCAGGTCTCTTGAGAATTTTTTCCACACGGCATGCCTCTGAGCTGGCCCAGAACCCACATCACTGGTCATGGAGTCAGGTACTTAGCCTCCCATCCTGGGGCTATTTCCTACTGACAATAATTAGAGCACCCTTATGACCGCCCTAGAGTGCAGCATGGTGGGTACAGACATGCTGTAAACCACTTCATTCATGTCCCTGCTTCTCCCTTCACATGTGCTAAGTACATCTCAGCACAGAATTTTGGTCCTTGTTTGTGATTTGGTCTGTCACTTAATTCCCTAGAGACTTAACTTATTGCCTTAGGGCATACTTTGCTCTTTGTTCATTTGGGGGTTTAATTTACTTTTATTCTTATTTTTTGCATCTAATATGCTTATCCTGTAAATAAGGTGTTTCCAGATACTGCAATAACAAACTAGACAACCTGAGCCCTTTGTCACATTTTTGCTGCTGCTGCTGGGACTAAGTACATAAGAAGCAGTCAGCTATGTCAGGGCTGTTCATGACAGTAACAATCTTATGCAACCTTCTATTCCCCTCAAAAAAAGTAAAGAAACCTTTTTTTTATCAGTCAGTGATCCTTCCTCCCATTTTTTAAACCAGTACTTAGGATAAAAAGATTTTCAAAGTTACTTCAAATTCAAATCTGCCCTTAAGCAACCTGTGGTTCAGTTTTGCTCTAATTGAAACTAATGAGCCATCTGCTATTAGCTTATACGCAAGTAGGACAGAGTCTTGCTTTCACACAAGATACTCATGATTAACTTCACTGACAGGCACTTAACCAAAATTATAAAACATGCCAAAATATTTCATTTCTTTCTCTTGCACCAGGTCACCCTGGCGATGACCAGGCCAGGCGATGGTGTGTGTGCTGCTGCCGCCGCATCTCCTGTGGCTCCCAGGCTCCCCAGCATGCATTGCCGCGGCAAGCCTAGCATCAGCAGTGCTGAGGAAGGGATCTTTTTGGCAATGCAGAAAAGATAGAAGTTTTTATTCAGTACTAAGCAGATATCAAAAGGCCTTTGCATAACAGTCTTTTAATGAAAATTAAAATAAGGATGATGAAACCTTCAGAGATCTGCTGAGCTCTGAATAAACCCCAAATTTTCCTTTCCCCACTGGAGAATGATACATACAGAAGCAGGTAGACAAAAAGATGTGTAGATTTTATAATAACCTCATCTGCGTATTAGAGCTGATACTATGCAAGAGAGCTACACGCAACAGGAAATACAGTTTGGTCCACCCTGGTTGCATTTAGTATTTCCAAGATCACCAAGCTTTACAATCAGTCTTCATGATTCAGCTGATTACCCATCTGTCCTGGTTTCGGCTGGGATAGAGTTAATTGTCTTCCTAGTAGCTGGTATAGTGCTACGTTTTGGGTTTAGTATGAGAAGAATGTTGATAACACCCTGATGTTTTCAGTTGTTGCTAGGTAGTGTTTAGACTAAGTCATATGACTATAAGAACATTTCTGTAATGAGGTATGTGTGTGCTTTTGCCTCCAGAATACCTGAACAACAAACTTAAAAGCTCAAGTCACCAGTTCCAACTTTGGAACTCCTTAAAGATACACATTTTTCTTGACTATTACTTCTTCATGCAGCATAGTGTTAACAATATTTTTGTTCTTAGAGGATATATTTGAAGTTACAAGCTTGTACTGAATGTTGCACTACTCAGAAAACACGTTTTCAGCAAATGGCAATTACTCCTTGACCAGTCTTACTTTCTGTTTACTGATTTAACCTGTATTAGTTATCATATTAAGGAGACATATCATCATGGTATTTAGGCACCTTGTATGTAAACAGAAAATTATGATTAGTTCCTTCCATAGAAGGATCTATGCAGCCAGGTGTGGGGATACTGCCATCCACTGTACACAGTGCTGCGACACTTCAGCTTCACTTTTTGTTAAAATAGCTTTTTGATCTTTTCACGACCTTCAAAAACACACTTATAATTAAACCTCAGGATTAGTGTAGGCAAACCCTGACAGCTCAGTGCAAGGCATTACCAGATTACTTCATAGAACACTTAGGGAAAAAGAGGATATGAAAATACAAAAAATGGTATAAGGCATGATAAGTTGCGTATGTAAGAATATAACATAGAGACAAAGCTAACAAAACAATTTACTCATTCTTTGTATTTACTTTCCATTTATTTTGCTCTTTTATATTTAAAGGGTTTAGTATTACATTTACAAGTATATATGGTAGAGCTCACACAAAATCACCATCCCAGTCTCTTTCCAGAGAGTCTCTATACTGTGTGACCAGAATAGTTTGTATCATTCAGTCTCCTCAGAGCTCAAGAACAGATACCTCTTAGTATTTTTTCAAGCAGTATAAAAACAAAAAAGCCAGCAGTACTCCAGCGTTTAGATGCCCCATTAACTGGTCTTTAGTTGCTGTTAAACAGAAATCAAAACTGAAGCCAAAATTGTACAGATACTGGCCCCAGTCTTCTACAAGACTCTTGCCCATAAAGCGTGAAATCAACTAGGAATGAATGAATACTGCTCTCATTCAGTTTTGTTTTTTCTCCCTCTTCAGCAAAGACAAAATCTCAGTCTAAACGTGTAGCTACCACTCACATCTAAGTTCTTTAGGATGTATAAATGACAGCTGCTCTCTTTCCAGCTTTCCACTACAGAAAATAAAATATGATCCTACTAAGCTGTATCCTTGATAAATATCCTGGAAAGGTACTTATCCATATCTTCAGTGGAAGCAGAACCAGGAGCTGCACCATGCAGCATCTCATCGTTCTGTACTACATGATGAAATCACTAGATATACGGACCTGTACTTTCAGTCTTTCCCCGTTCCTCTTGCATGGAAACGTTTGCCCAAATACTGAGCCCTAACTGCTTTGTGCACCTGTGCTGCAGTGAAATGAATAAAGGTGTCTCAACTTAAGCACAGGCTCAGAACTCAAGCACTGGACTGACGCTTTAAGTGAGTTAGAGACATCCATGTAGATATGCAAGGTCTCTCACAGCACTTTCTGATATCTGAGAGAATATTTAAGTTGTCTGCATCAAAGCAGTCATTGCCTCTTTATAGCAAGTGCAAAGCATCCATACTTGAAGAAGACACTACTGTAAGAAATAAGACATTTCTGTTTCTAATGCCTACTGGGAATGTTCCATTCTAGCAGTTCATTATTTGTGGTACTTATCATCTCATTCTTATTGAAGGCAAAATAACCTACCTTTCAAATCAAATCATAAAATGCAGTTGACGATGAAAACATCACCATGTTTAGTCCTTATTCTTGGTTTCTGGTTGGTACCAGAATCAGAAGGATAAAACTGATGCTAAAAGGCTGTTTTTTAATTAAATCTCACTAGATACATGACCAAGCCTGTTCTTAGAGGGCCTGAATCTCACCTGATTTGCCACTATTGAGAATTTGTCCCACAGAACGTTCACTTTTCAGGATACCTATGTGTCCCACCTGTGTGCTTTCTGTTTCATGTCTCCGTTTTGTGTGTCCCTACTTTGTCCTATACAAAACTAGCATATGACCCTTTTGTTTTTTGTTTTCAGATGATCACTGGTTCTGTCTTCTATCTTATTTTGGATGTAGTAGATACTGAATGTCATGTACTCAGCAAAAAGTTGTGGAAGAACTGTACGGCCAGATTTGCTCATACAACTGTAAGGATTTTATTTTCGTATTTAATCTCAGGTATGATGAGTTACTCAGGTACTACTGATGACAGCAAAATCCCTACACATGCATTTCTAGTAGGCAGCAGAGCTTAGAAGAAATCAAAACTCATTTTTTAAGGTCCATAGCTTTCCTCTGTACTTTCTAATAAGTTTATAGACTGGTAAGATTTCTTTTAAAAATTGGAAATTAAAAGAAAGTTTTTGACCAGAGCTAATAAGCAGACATAACTAAATAGCCATGCTAGGACACTATATAGAATAAATGGTTTACTTTTTATAGCAACCCTGTAAGAGTTTATTTTAAAGACAGCCTGTCAAGAAGGGAATAAAAGAAACTCATTTCTATATAACAAGCAATTTTTGGTTTAGTTTAATTCTACTTTTACTCTGACAACTTTGCAAAAATTGCACTGAAAAAGGAGAAGAAAGAAAGCTCAGCAAGATAAGCTGCAAAGACAGAAAGTGATCTAAGACTCTTGCTACAGGTGACCAAAGTGATTCTGAACAAGTGAAAAAAACCTTATAAAACGAAGAATGATGAGAAAGAAGCTTCACGTGAAAAAAAAAAAAAGATTATGATTAAATTGTCCTGAGTTGTTTCTTAAATCAATCAGTTTTCATTTTTAAATGAAAAACTGGAAAAAATAAAAAGAATTCTGCTCACTTCTGCTTAGAGTGCTTTCAGCAGGGAAGGGTTCAAAGCATATATGGTTGATATGGCTTCTGTAAGGTCCAGAAATGTATGTCTTAAGAGGCCTTGATCATACATGTGACAATATTTAAGAAGCACTCAGAGAATATACATTCAACTTTTAATCATAAAGGCACAACGGATATTAATAGGCCAGTATTTTTTTCTGCCATAAAGTCAGAGTTTCTTTGTGTGCAAGGGTGATCTTACTGTGCCACAAAACTGATCTAGGGTCTTTCCTACCACTCTCCTTCCTTACTATTGACATAGAGAGAAGGGGGAAGGTAGAAGACAGGTGACTGGATACAGATACTCTGAGCTGATCTCCAGGTTTCAGCTCTCTGGGTTCTAGGCACAGACCCAGCTCCCGGTGCGGGGGCCTGGCCAGGGAAAGCACTTTGTGACACTTGGGCAATTCTTAGCTGCCAGAACAGTGGCCTTGTGTAGGCCATCCTGCAGACAAGCACTGCACCTGTATAGCTCAGAATTACACCAAGGGAAGATCTGGCCTTTTATTTCTAAAGGAGATACTTAGAAATGTGCTTCATTGCAATTTGAGTATTAACATAACTTTTTTCTTGAAATGAATTTCATGACCGCAAGGAGAAAATGAAGCACTCACTGTCTAGGTACTAGATGATCAGTGCAAAGTATGCAATACGAATTGTTTCTAAATGTTTATATTGTTTTAGGTTTATGGTCAATGCAAAGCAGTCATCTACATTAATCAAGCAAGAAATATTGCTCATCTGAGTACTTATGAGTGCATTTTACAACCAGGTATGTCCTTATTTAGCACACTCGCTTTAAAAGAGGACTGGATAAACACTCTTTGCCATATAGCATTACTTTACATTTTAATTGTAATTATGCCACCACAGTGTCTCCACTAGTTTTCAGCTGCTCTAATTTTCTCAAGTCAGTGACCATAAGGCCAGTGTGGTCCTCCAGTTCAAAGCAGTGCAGTAATAACTGTTTTCATGTCTGGAAAACCCAGCAGAGCCTCTATATGGGCTTTTACCCTCTGGTGCAAAAAGTGTTTTTATAGGGTTGTGAAAGGCAAGTAAAACCAGCAAGCCCACTGTCAGTAGGTGGAGCTTTTTTCTGCAGTGTCTCTGCCTCCACTGCAACATTTTTATGGGTCTGCAAATTCATAAAGATTCAAAATTGTTGAATTAATCAAACCACGTATTGTTACTCCAGAGGACTGGAGGACAAGTGGGTAGGGTTGGGGGCATAGATGCATTTACAGCAACCTACACTATCAACATACTCTTATGGTTACGCTTTCTCTAATGCCATTGTTTTGTTTGAATAAAAAGTTCCACCCAGATATATTTGGACAGTATGTCCTGACTGCCCAGTTGATGACAGTCCAAGTGAGCCCAAATACTTAGAGGCTGCTGTTAAAAGCCTTGCCAAGTTCAATGAGAGGAGTGAACAAAGTCATTATTTCTCCGTCCTCAATGTCACAAGAGCTTCAATGCAGGTAAGACAAGACTCATCTGACTTGCTTTAACCCTCAGAAAGTATGGATCCACCTGTTATACTTCATATTATTTGTTATGTCTTACAGATTGTTTTGAATTTGTATCTGTATAGTACAGAGAATACTTTTATGCAGAATTCTCCTGGGAAATGAGGATCTGCATTGATCCAAGACTTTGACTCCATTTATTGCAAAAAGAAGGGCTTTATGCAAAACTCAAGACACAGATCTGCATTCCAAAGTTTAGGAAATCTTCACTGTGAGCTCTTTCTTCTACCACCACCATGAACTACTGACTCCCTAATGGAAAGAATTTTATAAAGCACAGTCACCCCTTCCAACACATACCTGTAATTCACTGAATGAGTTTAAACACGGTTTAAAACTAATTTTAGACTAACAGAGTTAATGATCTCCTGGCTAGATCCTGTTTTTTACCACAGTGGTGGTAAATTCTAAAATTCATTATGTATAGATAAGAAGGTGGTTTTCACTCTTTGTCTCAAACTGTTAGATATTACTACAATACAGTATTTAATTGCTCCCATTTACTAGCCCTGAGGTACTTACATTTCAGAAATAGAAAAAGTGATCCTATTCATTAAAGCAGCCAGAAATGATCAACAAGGCACTGAAAAGGGTCTTTGGATATGTAGTTCTATGTGGAAGCTAACTTATTACAAAACCCAAACGCATTTCAACTATAGCTAATCCATGAGTTACTAAGATTGTGCATATATAAGAAGTAAAAAATAACCAAGCAATAAAGCAGCACTGGCAAAAAATCATTCTCCTGTAATACAACAGTAATGCCCCAAGTATAACTGGCTCCTTCCACACTTAGCAGGAATTTTACACCTATTTCAAGGTCTGTAGGATTCTTCCTTCTTCCTGACACATGCACAAGGCCTAATTGCCACTGGTCTCTCATTAACAGTGGGTCGTTGGTCCTGCATATTTTGTCGAGTTTTTAATTCAGGAGACATCCTGCTCCAAAAATGACACGATTGCTGACATCTCCAAGTGCAAGCCACTTTCATCGGAACTAGCTGTAAGTACTTTTCCTTGTATAAACACCTGGTTTTCAGATACCTTGATTCCTCAGTGAATACTTAGCCTATCCTTTTGGTTCTTTGTAGACAAGAATCAAAGCCCACAGGTGCCTTTTTATGGGTTGTAGCTCTATTTGTACTGTCTTGCAACTGTACAAACTGCTTTAGAACAGAGAAAACAATTCAGTAAAAGTTCTGAATTCTTACCTAGGAGTTCATGAACAAAGAAAACAGAAAAAAACACCATCCAGAAAAAGACACGGTAGCCGTTGCCTTACAAACCTGAATCATTCATAAGGTTTTCTTCCAAGTAAACAGACATAGACAATAAATCCCAAACAATGCATGAAGAGTATATTCATACTACAATCAGGTCAGCTAAGGAAAACATTTAGAAACTAAGAAAAAAATTATTAGAGAAACTGAAAGACTAAATGGGCATGCTGCCAAGAGAGAGTATTTCAAGACCTATCTTAACTGAGATCCAAGCCATGTTACCTACAGTCCTGTAAAAACACAATTATTAGAAACATTTTTTTCATTATTTCTTTCACTAGTATGGTGTGAAATTGGTTTTGCCTGAAAAATGATATTAAGTTCTATTACACAACTTGCCTGCATGGGGATATTCTGCTGCAGCAAAACTTAAGTGTGCTGTTGTAGTTGGGGCTTAAGTGGCCAGCTTATTTTTACTATCATGTTACCTAACACTCCTTTGCAAATATAAAGCCTTTTTCAAAATGCTGCCTGCCTTTGTAAGCTTGCCAATCCCAAAATAAAAGTTTGCCCAAGCTGCTTATCCCTGCAAATACATGTAGAAGCTATAACTATTCAGCCTTTCATAATCACTTATTTCACAAGATAGGAGCTAACTATCAGTGCTACAATGTGAAAAATTACTTGCATTTTCTTCTTCCAGAAAATAGGTTTCTGCAAAGGCTCTGTAGTAAACAGTCACTTGGAATATGAAGAGTTTGTCACAATATCCTGTGAAATCTACAGTCTGCAGGTATTTCTTAATCTAATCTTAATATTGCAAGAGTAATACTCCTTTACAAAACAAGAACTGAACTCTTGAAAGCCCAGCCATTTTTAAGTTTTCTTATTCACAAAGATATGGGCTTCAAGAAAGCGATAAGGCCAAATCAGGAAGAAATCTCTCCTGTGATAAAACAGACTGTTGCTAGGTGGATAAAAAGGCAATAGAGTAAGTGTAGAGTCAATCATACAGAATGCGTCCAGAATGCTCTACAAACAAATTGTAAATAACAAAGAGAATGCAAAGAGCAATAACTGTATAGTTACCCAAGTTTCATGCACCCATCTCCACTGGCATAAGTAGTTCCATCTGTCTGTCATTTGAGCTTCTGTTCTGCAGCTGACCTTCGCAGACTGGAATTGCAGCAGATCCTTAGTGTGAAGGGTAACATTCATATCTGAAAGAATTTGAAATAGCTTCAATGTAGGTAATGCTTATTGCCTGTTACTTAGGATCCTGCCACTGAAGAGGGGAAACAGCAAGCTAATTGGACCCCTGGAAAATCCAGCCAGAATCATCAAGATTTCCCTTCAGAAACCAATCCTTTCTCCCCACACCTAGAAAAAACTGTGGGCTGGGTTAAAATTCTACCCCCTTCAACTGAGGACATCTCTTTCCAAAACCTATCACAAAGTCAAAATGAACATAAAAATGGAAAGCCAGTTCCACCTGAGGCTGTAGGATCTACGCCCAGTCTTGATGGAGAAAAGACTCAAGCAGACAAACCAGACTTGACCAAACCAGTCACTGGACCAGTTATTCTCCCTTTTCCTGAAGAACTTTCTCTGTCAGACTCATGCCCAGGAGAAGCAAAGGAGATAAATTCCATCCTCCAGCCTTTGCTGCCTAAAAAGCCTACCAAAGTCTAGCCAGCATCCAATCGCCTCAACTACCTGCAACAAAATAATGGCTGCAATGGCAACCTGGTCTTTCAATTTGTGTAACATCTTAAAATAAATAAGTTGCTTATTACAGTCATCAACTTTGGAGTTGTCAGATTTAAGAAAGCACAAGAACAGATTAGAAAAAGAAATTTAACTGGGCATTTTCCAACAAAAGAATTTGGTTTTTAATTCTCAAATTCCTTCCATGGGTAAGAGCATGAAGCAAAGGTAGCTGTGGAGGGTAAAGAACTTGCAGGGCTGAGACAGCCCAAAGGCATCAGAAAATAACATCCTCAGTAGCAAAACTCTGTCAGGGCACAGTGCGGGATGGCTGCTCCCCAAGGGATGGTGAGACGGAGCCAAGCGTGATGATAAGCAGGCTGTCAGGGCAGGGGCCTGTCCCATGGTACCTGAGCAAGGCGAGCAGGGCAGACCTAGAGGGATGGTAGTCAGGTTATAGGAAGAGGCCAGATCACCACATAAGTTCATGTGCCACGAGGCAGGTCTGAGGTCAGGCCAGGAAGACAGGCTGCAGGTCTGAATCTGGGTCGGGATCAACAGGGCCCATGGCCAGGCACAGGCACAGCGGTGATGCAGCAGGAGCTGTGGCTCAGGCAGGGGCCAAAATGCTACAGCCTCAGCTGAAAGCAGCTCCTGTGGGAAGCAGGGTTGGGTCGGCCCTGGCCGTGGCCTCCCCGCAGCGCTGCCTGGGAGCCTGTCCCCCAGGTCCCCGAGGGGAAGGGGAACAGCCCCCGCTGTGCTGTCGCAGGGTTGCCCCTGAGCCCTGGCAGCCAAGGCTCCAGGAGGAGGGACGCTCTCAGGGCCTGTACAGAGTCACACCCGGTGTAATGGTGTATAAACAGGGAAGAGGACTTCAACACTGTTTATCATGAAAAGCTTGTGGGTTTTTATTATTTTATGGGTTAACTTCTTAATTATAATGTGATGAGCTTAGCCTATTTTTTTATTTCCTGTGGAAGATCTCAAGAAAGATTATTTGTTTCCTAATGTTTTATACTCTCACTTAAAGAAAGCAGAAAAGGCTACCCATGTGTGAAACCTCTACACATAATTCTGGCTGGTGTAGAATCAAGCCCAGGCTGTTCAAGTTCTTATGCTTTACTGACCTTGCTGTGCAGAAAAAAATGATGATTTACAAAATCAGCCTAATTCTTTCTTGAGATAGGTCATATTAACTGCTTTATAATAAAAACCGCAGGGACACTCTACAGCCTGTAGCCAAGAAAAATCAATTTCACTAAAGCCAGACACAGCAACTGTACTGACAATAACAAATATAAATAAATGAGAAGACAAGAAGAAGAAAAAGAGTGAACATGGGAAAGAAATCTCATTTGCGGCCAGGAGTACACTGATATTTGCAATAATTATGGGGCTCGTATGAGACCACAGAGCCTTTCTTTAGCTGCCACTAGATCTGTAAAATCATTTGTTCAAAACAAAATCAATAAAATATTATTGTTTCTGAAGCTTTTATGCTGCTGCATCATCCCTAGAGATGCTAGATAATTTCTCCATTCAAAGAGGCTTTCAACGAAAAATTATGGGTTTGTTAAAGTATTCTGGTATTATGCAAGTTGATTAAAACATATTATTTTATTATTATAAATAAAATATAAATTAAAGTAGTATTTTATCTTGAGTGGAGACAAAATAATATTGAAATATCATACTGAGTTATGTTCCCAACAAATATGTTTGGTTTTTTCAGTTTGCAAAATGCTTAAAAACATAAATTTTATAAAAAGGAGTAATTTAATTGCTTCAAAGATAAAAATAAGTCAAAAGGTGATGTGTGAAACACATCAACTGAGCCAAAAATAATTCCATTTCAATTCCACATCATGAGAAATGTCAACATATTTTGGTTTCATTCATTTCAGAGTAGAAAACTAATTCAAAATCAGGTAGTTCTCCAAAAATCATAAAATCCAAATTCTATCCAATTCTTATCATAGTATGACCCCTAGGCTGTCTCAGCATTCCTCTTTTTATCAAGTCATCAAATTACAGCATCTTGTTTTTCCCTTGGGAAGTTTTGCCTTTGCCAGCTCAGGTTTCCCCAACATGACAAGTGTGTTCTGCCTCCCTGCGCAGGAACTGCTGATTTGCCACATGCCAAAATCAGGGTACCAGGCGTCACTCCATGCCCTCACAGACAGCACCGTTGGCTTTAGTGAGTCAGAGAACAAGAGCATTGGGGCAACAGCCTGTCACACTGCAGTGATTTTCAAAATGCTTTTTTTGCCCCTCTTTTCAGTTAATCCCCATACTTCTCACTTCTGCTCTTTTATAATGCGGTCTCTTTTGTTAACTGCGTGTTGATTCTAGTATCACTGTGGCTCCATCGGTTTAATGATCCTACTGAGATTTATATCAATATACGTAACAGGATTCTTCCCCAAAAGGAGCACTGGGGAAGAAATCATCTTCATTAACCGCTAGCCACAGCCAAGAATACCCCGTTTCAGTTAGTTCTCTTTCTTGACTACAGCTGCTTACAATATTAAATCGAACAGCAACAGCAGCAAGTGAAGATAAATGGAGTGGAGTCTGTGAACATAAACAAGAGGAGTTAAAGAGAACATCTGAAAGTCTGGATCCACAGTTCTGAACATTCAATTTGGATATTGTTTAGCCTGTTCTGCAGACAAGGCTCAGAAATGACATTTGAATCAATACTTTCTCTAGCTTGGATCTGAGATTTGGGTTCAAAGACTTCTATGATTTAAAAATAAATACCAGAAGGGGTGTTTATCCAAGCGGTAACTGTATCTACAGTGCAGATCAGCAAGCATCAGTGGTCAGCGGAGATTCATGGTCATTTCCTTTATTTGCTGTGGCCACTCCAGCACAGCGATTCCTGTACCCAGCCTTCAGTGCCACATGGGGCACCACCACCGTTTACCATGATTGAGGCCTGGTACTAGTGTGTTTCTTTTGTCCTCAGGATGTACCTGGATACTGCTGCATTCCCAGATAGCATTGATATGATTAACAGCTGATAATGTTTAGTCATCACTACTTCAAATCCTGCTGCTGATTCAGCAGATTTATGCCAATCTGTGAGTGGGCCAGCACTATGGCTTTCTCCCTCCAACATGCCCACATGGACAGATAAGGGCACAGGATGCAGTGCATTTGGTCTGTCCACATATTTACTCTATGTGACAGCATGATCAGACAGGACTGCAGCAAATCCTCTAACAAACATGTTCAGATAGTGCTGAACCCCTCCATCTTCTGGCCTGGTATCTCACCTTCTAGCCAAACTGAGCAAAACAGCTGGCAGTAACACACCTGATGTACCTTCAGTCACACCCCAAATGCTCTCTTCTCCTCCCAGGACTATGAACTGTTAAGTGCTGCCAGCCGAGAAGAGGCCAGTAACACACAGAAGACCTCCATCTAGTCACTGGAGATGAGAAATGGAAGAATTTTGGCAGACAACTCCCAATTCACTTTTCAACTTCACTTCACAGTTTTTCAACACTTATTGATGTTACGATATTATATCATCCATTATTAACTTGCTATCTGGGCAATATCCAGCTAAAATCTGGTCTGATGTTTACTTGAGCGAACGTTCCAGTTTCACATGGACGATGTCTTTATTCAGGCACAGATAACCAGTGGTCAGTGACCTCCAGGACTGTTGACATTTTTACCAGATATTATCAAGCCTTTACCTCTGCATATAGGTAAGGCATCTTGAATGCAAAAAAAGGGGCAGTAACACTCAAAGGGTACACAATAAGATATGCTGCCTCATTTATACATACATCAGCTATGCATTTGTTTAGATTTTTTAGCTACCCTTCTACACTCATCCTTGGCCAATCAAAAAGATTTAAAAAAGCAAGGCCCAGACATCAGAGTTCTCAAAATGGGTTTAAAAATCAAGGTTTTTATAAAATAAGCTAATTATAAATCCTATTTGTCTGACTTCAGAACCTGCCCATTGTACACACTTGATGGCTAAACATTTTCTTCTGCGTCTCTGAGACTATGTGTGTTAAGCAGCTGTATTCAGAAAATACATATATATTATTTTGATTTCAAAGGTAGATTTTAAAGACCTCACACTAGATATAATCATAAATACTATACAATCACACAGCTGCCAATACTTCCCTTACATTAACTTACTACAACTTATAAACATGAGCTAAAGCTTAAATTTTAAGAACAGTATAATGCCAAAAGCCCTGAAAAAGTCAAATCGCTTAGAACTTCCTCTAACCCCATTCTTAACATCAAATTCTTAACCCCACCTTTTTCCCAAGCCTCTCAAGCTCCTCAGCAAACAGGTCAGTCTTGCAACATATCCATAAGTTCATCAGCTTACAATTAGGGTGTTTTTTTCTAGAAAGCAATTTGCAGCCAAAGACACTGAGGACAAGACAAGGAATACTGACACCCTTTTTATTCTCTGTATTAGTTCTTGAGGCCTCACAAGCAACAAGACAATGACATTGTCAGCTTACTCATTTGACAGCTGGTCTCCTCCAAATAGCTTTTGAACTTAAGGTCTGTTTGAACAAAATTTGATAGACAAGGTGATGAAACTTCTAAAAGTCTTATAAAAAAATGGTGACTGGTAAAATAAAATAAGCTGCAGGCAGGGAGGGGAAGCTATAGCTGCAGCTGCTGCTTTGAAGACCATAACCGAAGCAAAGTTGTATAACATTGCATTTGGATTAGGGTGCACCCTGTTTACACCCAGCACATAAAAATGAGACATGAAGGAAGATACGACACATTTGTGTATTTTTCCATCATATGTGGGGGCATTTCTGTTAAATGCGAAGCTGCCCCAAAAACTACAAAACTTTTTTTTTTTTTGCGTCAAGGTGTAAATTCAGGCCACCCTGGTCTGAAGCTATGAGGCATCACGGACTACAAAAAAGTAGAACTAGCCAAGAGTTCACCTATAAGCAGCTGGAGCCACACGTATCTTTGTTAGCTGTATTCTTGCTTAGGAGCAGAAACAACAGCAGCTGCAGAGCAGCACAGGCTACAAGATGGATAAGGTCTTGCTACCTGCATAGTTGACTGAGCTGTGTGATTTGATAACCCCAGTCTGTGAGTGAAGCGCTACTGCAGAAGGCAGAGAACAGTCAGCTAGCACAGCAGTTGTCCTTCCAAGAAATCAGAGATATCTGTAAAAAGTTATGGCTATACTTTAGGAAAGGAGTAATTGGTTATTGCATATCATCTCCTTTATTTGTCAGCTCTCTTTTTCTTTCCCCCCTAGAATAAAGTTCTATTTATTAAGCATTTGATACCCTGTTGTTCAAGTGAGGAACATAAGCCTCTTTTTGGTGTGTTCTCACAGATTTCTGGAGAGGAGTTTAGAATGGGTGTTTATTACCAACTCCTTGAAGTCTGAATGTGGATCACCTCTTACTGTTGCAAGTCAAGCCTTGGGAAAAGTCATACAGATAAAGAAGCTTTTGATAAGCTAGTAAAGAGAAATGCCATGTTTGGATAAATATTCCTGTTCCTGCCAGCAATCTGTTTATAGAAATAGCTTTATGAAAACAACACACAAAACTTACAAGCAATAAATATAAAAACAATGTAAGTATTAAAAAAGATACCAAACTGGATGAGAAATGATAAAAATATATTATACTGACTCAAGTACAACCAATATTTAATTAACTGCTCTGACTGTGCCTGGAGTGCTTGTCCATGCTCTACATTAATAATAGAGTCCAATATTTCTTTTCCAAAGAAATCAAGGACAAAACTCTTTACAGTGGGAACAGAATCTTACTTTTACTTCTGCAGTCCATTTTGCAGGAATTGTACATTTTCTGTTTACTCATAGTGTTTCTATTTCATATATAAAAAATACATAAGCCACTGTCAAGAAAATGATCGGTGTCACAATGAACAGCACAGAACAAAAGCAGAAAAAAAGAACAAACTGCAAACAACAGATGACTAAGGAAATTATGTTATAAATTACCTAATCTGATGCCTTTCTTCAATATGACTGCCCACTTGAAAAATTAAACAGTATTGTAAGTAATGAATGGGGGTGTGATTTGGAACACAGCAATGATGTGAATATTATTTTTAACTGATGAAATGTATTTCAAATGTCTTTGATTATTTACACAACATTTATTTCACCACTTTTTTCAATCTTCCAGAAGAAATTCTGATTATAATGAAACATTATAAAAACATAAAAGAAATGCCCTAATGCCTTACTACATCAGAACAGCGGTTCATCCAGCCCAGTATTCATCTCTCACAGTGGCAAAAGACAGTTGTGGTTAGGAGAAATATATGACCCACTCCCTTTCTGCAAACCATTCCCCTGGTACTTTTCCAGTACCCAGAATCATTGTACTAGAGATTTTAGAGAGTACTTATCTGCTTAGTCCTTCTAGCATCCCCTTAAAGACCTGCTGTCCATGAATTTCTCTAAACCATTTCTGACCCTGCTGATACTGTCTGCCTCCCCATCTTTCTGCAGCATCAGGTTCCAGAATTTCACTACCCATTGCGCGGGGACTTTTTTTATCCATTTTAAACTGATTCACACTAGTTTTGAGTGCCCCCAGTTCTAACATTGTAAGATTCTCCATTTACCTTATCTACTACCAGAGAACTGTTGTGTGTCCTGAACTAACTATAAAAGAAAGCCACTGCTTCAGCTCTATGCATTCTAAAATATGATTTCTTAGACACCAGAATGCTTAAGAAGGATTAATGAAATGAGGTAAGGGTTAAGGGTGAATACCCATTATATTTCCCAGTGTTTCTCACACAAATAAGTCAAAGAAAAACTTCTAAGTAAGTCAAACATGCAAACCCAAGTCAATTATATAGCTTTTTTTCTATGAGAAGCTGATCCAGCCCTTCACGCCAACCAGGATTTGGAAAATTTCTCATCTGAATCTGACCTTGTCATTTTGAACTTACATTGAATTTTTGTGTTTTCTTATTCAGAGTTTGAATTTTGTATTCAAACTTCAGCCACTCCCTGACAAGTGATTACTGCCTTTTAAGAATGTCTTAAACTATCCTGAACAAAAGATTTGAATACAACGAGACATCTACTTTCTGCTTAGCAGAGGATATCAGCGTATCCTATGAAAGGTATGAATCTTAGTATGTACTGAATTATTTTAATAAATATAAAAAAATTACCAGCAATTCTCTAAAGAAGTCTATGAAGGCTACTACAACCAAAGAGCACATAAAACTTCTCAGACTGAGAATGCAAACGCAGCTTTATGTCACTTCATGCCATGCCTAGATTACATCAGTTTTAAGCCAGGCAGTCCCACTCTGTGTACCAGTCTGAAATGATGTAAAGCTGATAGAAGTCTGCTCTAAATTTTCTCAAGCTGGAAGAGTAGCAGCTACTCACATAGAAACTACGGACCACCAGCTTGCAAGTGTACCTTGAGCTACATCCCTTTTCCAAATCGAGTGATCTCCTTGTTTTCTGTTAACTACTTCTCTGCTAGGTAAGGATCTGTTAAAACAGGGGTATGAACGTCATTTGACCACAAATCTTTCAGCATATTTTCAGTTCAGCTGTTTTTACAGTAAACAGAAAACCAAGATTGCATAATACCTGCATACATAAACTGGACCTCCTTAATGCCAAGCTCAGCAGCACACTCTTAGAAGCTAAGTATTTTTCATAGTAAAACACCATTGCACAATGCCTGCTTAAAGAATCACAAACATAGTCCCTTTGATGGGTAGTCCAGAGAGTATTATAAGGCCTATTTTCCTCAAAACCTGCTCAATCACTATATAATCATTTACTTGCTGTTTGCAAATGTTAATCAAGGGTCAAGGTAATGGCTTTCTGACACAACGCTTAAATTTATATAAAACCATGTCCTTTTAGCATTCATTTGTAACTTTGGTGGGCTACTCTGATTTAAAAGCATACTACTGGCTTTATCAGAGCATGGGCAGAAGTGACCTAACACGGCAAACAAAATGCTGTTTCTAGCTTCATCTTTTTTTCTAACATTACTGCAGTGCTCTAATGCTCAAAACAAAGCAAGCATTATACCTGCAAACTGTAATACCATTGAAACAGATGCAGGAGCGGCCCTGGATTTGGTTAACAGACATCGCAGAGATGGCTATGGCTTTGGTTTATTCTGTGTTGCTGATGCACATGAACCACATATAGTATCAATTTAAAGGCTGATTTACACAAGACTGTGATTTTAAAATAATGAGACAGATCATTAAAAGCTTATGTTTATTGCTTCTAACAGAGCAATGTTGACGTAATTCAATGAATCAGCTCTGATTTGCACTATCTCAGTATTCATTTGTGCATGATTTATTGTACCTAAGCTTGGTTTCGAATGATGCTGAACGCCCTCTATTCTCTTGGCCGACAGGGTGTTGGCATAAGAGATGCTCTGAACAGCTTTATACAACAACAGAAATTAATCTGTCTTGTCTGTTGTCAGGTCTCAGATGTTGTGTTCAAAATATATATTCGCAGGGTTTCTTTAATCTGTGAATGTTTAACATGAATTAAATCAATGTATCCTGCAAGATCGGTATTTTGTTATTATCTTAATTTTAGAGGTAGCTGGATAACTGGAGGGAAGGGAGAGGAAGCCAAAGGAGATGAATATGCCGCTCTGCAAAACAGGGGAAGGGCTGGATAGACAATCCATCTCAGTCATTTCCTACTTCTCTTTCCTAGAGAGGATACATAAGCCTTTCTCAATGATTGCCTAAGTGCCAAAGCAAATCAATAGCAGAAAAAGCAACAGAATACAAAATTTCTTTAACTAGTAGATAAAAAAGACCAAGGATATGGAGATTTACTAATGCACCTGGCTTCCTTTTAGCTGCTTGGCTATGAAACTAGAATCCAGGCACACATGGCAACTGAAAAAACAGGCTAGTTTTTGATGGAGCTGCTGAAGACTGCCTGTTAGGACAAGAAAAAGCTCAGAAAGTGACCCAAAGCCCAGATTCTTACAGGTCTTCAGGTATACGTTCAAAAAAACTGATGGATTATTTTGCTTTTCAAAGACAAGGAGGTGGCAAGTGATACTATTGGGTTTTACACAATAGCCAGGTAGTAAATAAGCCCATCTAGGAAGCAATCAGTCTTCTTCAGCATTAAGAGATTTAAACCCTCAAGCCTCCCGTCCTTGAAGAATGCTGCTGCCATGCAGCTATGTGTGTGCCACCCTTGTGAAGTGGAGCCACTGGGCAGTAAGACATGCAAAATTCATTGGATGAATGATAAAAATCATAGTTGTTTCTAAAAAGAAAAATCTCAGTGTTTCTACATTTTAACCAATTATTGACTATGTAAAGTATAGAACCATAACTTGGAATAGGGATCAGAGCTGAGGATTCACACTTCCAGATGAATGCTATAACCACTAAACTACCACGCTTATGTTTTGTTTTTGTACCCTTAATGAATTTTGCTGTCTTTGCAGTCCAGGGCCACAGGTTCAGCTATCACACAGAGTCTACAAGAGCAGAAAAGACCCTACTATCTATCTATCTATCTTCTAAAGAATTCTCCCTGTAAGGTCTCTGTACCTTCTCAGACCCAAAGCCACCAGGTGTGGTCTCCTGCATACTGATCATGTACACTATTGTGCAAGGTTTTGTTGGCTCCACTGCCATGATGACCTTAAAAAAAATATATTTTAAAAAAAAAGACCAGAACATTATTTTGATCATCTCCATGCAATAGTGTGCATCAAGTTTATCACATCAACCCCCCTAGAAACTTAAGCAGAGCAATTCCTAGCAGCCAGATCTCCACGAGGTTTACATGAGAGTTCTAGAAGTGTAAGATACTCAAGTATTCACACTGGAACAGTTCTGAGCTTGTGCAGTGCAGAACTCTGGTGCCCAAGATGCTTTTAAAACAACCAAGAAGGCACCATATAAGATATTTTTCCAAGAGCTATCCAGCACATGAACAGAGGAATTTTCTACTGCATATTTGGATGCAGACACTTAATTTCACCCAAGCTCTGCTCTAGGTGTTACTGAATCCAAATGCATCCTGCTGAAGAAAATAAATATTTGCCAGGGATGAACTGGCTTCTTTAGCATTTCACAAGTTTGGATGACAAAGCGAATGTGTTCAGTCATTTCAGTCTTAGAGGCTCCTAGTGAATAGCACATTTTAAAAAAGACTATCTTACCTATCTCACCTTTCCATTCAGTGCAATTCCATTAATGCAGAAAAAAATAGTCTTTCTCACTGTCTCTGTTCTCTTCTCTGTCTGCACTTTACTAATATGTTGACTAGCAGCTTGAAATCATTGGGATTTATAAAACAAAACAGAAATACTAACTATCCCCAAGCAGAGAATAATCATGTGGCTAGTGGGCAGAATGGGTGTCCAGGACAACTATATTCTTTTCCTGATTCTGCCACTGAATAATGTGTGTCTTTGTGCAAATCACCTAGCCCCTATTTCAAAAACAGAGACAATGCATATTGCAAAACTAGTGTTTAACATCACATTGGTGGATTCTCACTAATAAAAATATCATATTAGGCTGCTGTAATTCGTTCTCAAGGTCTTGGCTATAAAGGAACACCCTGAAAAAGGAATCTGAATGGATGAAATTTCATAAAACCTGAGGACACTTATTCACAGTGAAGGCCTTTGTATCATTTTATCTAAATGACAAAATAAAATACATCTGTGTTCATTCTGAATGTCCATACAAGGGTTGCATGAAGCTTAAATAATCCATTCCAAGTGTGAATTGAGATTCATTTTTCTTTAGAAAAATACAAAACTGTTTCTGTGGGCCACAGATAATTCTTAACACCACATCCCATTACACTGGCAGCCAAATTCAAATTCTGAGTCTCCATCCTGTTTGCTCAGGAGACAGAACATACTAGAAGAATTTCAGAGTTAAGACACCTGGTTTGTACAGATTATTACAGCTTTGTGGCATCACTCCCTGAATAAACCAAGCAGGAAGCAAAATTCTGAAAGTGTATCTGGTCACTAAGGTCATTTGAAATGGATGTAGCTATATAATTGGCCGCCTAGACAACTGATTTCCTGATAGACCAGTATGTTCTATGTGAAAATCAGAAAGAGGGAATGGCAAATTTTTAACACTGCCATCTTCCCTACTTTATGGATGCCAGATTAACAACAGACTCTTCTCACAGGTCTCAACAAAAGGATAAGAGGCAACAGTTGTAAGTTGCAGGAAGGAAGATTCTGACTAGATGTAAGGCCAAAAAAATAATGCAGAAAGCGGGTAAGTACCAGAATGGCCCAGAGAGGTTGTGGAACACCTGTCTTGGTGATACACAGAACTCAGCTGAATCTAACTTTGAAGGTGTCTTTGCCTTGAGCAAGTGGCTGGACAAGATGACCTCCAAAAGTCCTTTCAACCCCTTCTGCATCTGTCAGCTCAGAAAAACCTTACTAGGGAACTGGGGAAGCTACATTAAACATATCTACTTAAAAAAAATTCTGTCAGACCAAACTTCTTGTATACAAACTTTTTTACCTGCACTTCTATTCCAAGGAAATTCATCAGTCCTCTACTTAACTTTTGTATGTGCTGGAAACTGAATGCTCTGTGTTATCCAGACACTGGGAGTCTTGTAACTAGAGTGACAACTATTGCATGGCAAGTAATGGCACCCAGGCAGAGTCATATGTCAATAATGCATTAATTTGATCTTCATCTGAACTGCGCAGAAATTTCTGTGTCACAAAATCTCTAAGTGAAGACTAGACTTTAATATGGCTTACTATAAAATAAAATCTATTGAATTCTAGAGTTGTTAAACATAAGCTAAAGGTTTGGAAAAGGGTTGACTCCTCAAATAAGTGCAGCTTTATTTAACTAGTTGTCTCAAAGGAGCTATAGGCCGCATTCCACTGCAGGTAGCAGTACTGATGTTTTAAGAATAAGTTGCTGACAACTAAAGGGCAGTAGAAATTATTTTTTTAAGCATGTTCCTAGTATGTTAGCCAGAAATACCAGTGTTATATTTTGTCAGTTTTCTGTCATAGTGTTTGTGGTATGACAAAATGTGAAATATTGGTAGTATCAGTACACATATGATATGTAGCAATACTTGTCCTTTATTGCTGCAGTCCAGTGATGCAGTCTGGGATGAAAACTACCAGTCCAAAACTTTATTTAAATAGGAGCGTGATGATACTACCACACAGGACAAAGTAGAAAGGCCATGAGGAGAGAGAAAAGGGAAGGGAAGGGACGGGACGGGCAGGGAAGGGAAGGG
>JAVKLA010000084.1:32640994-32684229 GCA_034782735.1 Sagittarius serpentarius
CAGGGAAGGGAAGGGAAGGGAAGGGAAGGGAAGGGAAGGGAAGGGAAGGGAAGGGAAGGGAAGGTGCATGTACTCTTTCTGTTAAGATGGGGAAAAGGAATGGAAGAAAAGGTCCATCCACTTTTTGATAAAGATATATGTAACCTTGAGTATCTCTGGCATCCTCACTTCCCCTGCTAGCTACTAGTATCTTACTGTAAATAAGTATTAGAATGACTGAGAAGGCTGGTTTAGTTTTCCATTGTCTACTCAGTCGTGCAAACTGAGAATTAAAATAAAGGCTCTTGTAGAAGGAGATCTCATTTTATCTGAACACAAATTTTGTGTGGTACCAGATCAAACATTCCATTAATGACCACATCTGTTACTCTTAGAAGTACTGTACATTAAAAGGAGGTATAATTTCTATGATCACCTACATCCAATTAAATCCAGTGAAAATAACATCATAATCATGTATTCTTTTTTCCTCTCCGGACTTTGGGCAATAAAAGATTATCACATATACAAGCCAGCTGCTGAAGAAACCTCAATTGTATGGATTTAATTGTACATTATGTCCAGGTAAAATAATCACTGTTGTAAACCAATGCATACCTCAGCCCTAGTACCAAATTACAAGTCTGTGCACTACTAGTGTATGGTAATCATAACAGATTCATTCATCTGCTTGCAATTCATATTTTAGGTAATTCAAATGGAATGTTAAGATTCAGTAATAGAACTAAGGTTACCCCACTCTTCTAAACCAGACTTTATTAACGTCAGATGATATCACCATTCCAGTCCACCAAAACATGATACTGAATAACAGAAAAAAAGTAAACTTGGAAGGAATGTTCATTTGGGCGGTAAGATTCTAAGGTGGAGCTAAAATATTTAGAAGAATATTTATTTTCACAGTTTTGGGTTTTTTTCACATTACAGGACAAACCCATACTTGTGGAGTGAGGGATAGGTATTTCACTTCCAAGGAAACACTTGCATTTCAGTTTATCATTATGAGTTCACATTGAAGGCACATGCACACTCCCAAGAGTATTAATATCCATTACAATATTAGTAAATTCTCTCTTTTCACAGTTCCTCCTGATTTATTAGAGTGCAAAGATTGTTCTGTGAAAGCTGAAGTCTTAAGACGTCACCAAGCAACATAAAAATATTGCTGCAAAGGCCCTGGAGAAATTCAACAGTGAGGGAAACACACAAACTACTTCAACGCAGACAAAGTAGAAAAGATTTTAAAGATGGTAAGTGGCATTTTGTCCTAGAATTACTTATAAATGGCAAAATTTTGTGAGCAGCTCCAAAACCATGGGACCAGAACTCAAACCTTTCTAGGATCAGAACTATTGCTTGTCACCTCTCAGCATAAATCTGCTTAAAATTGAAGGTCCTACTTCTGCAAAGACTTGTTATCAGCTTTAATTTAGGCATGTGAAAGCAAAAGAATTTCTCATCTGCTAAAAACTATGGCAGTGTGATGGCACCCAAAAAGTCAGAGCCTTCTTTGTGTGCATATTTTTATTTTGAATGCCTATTTACCTATTATATCATAACATACAGAAGTTTATTTACTACAGACCAGAGTTATTCAAGATGTACAGTCATGTGTATTAACACAGTCATACATTCTGTCAGCTGAAGTCAGACAATTTTTTACTCTTAGAATATTTAGCACATGGGTACAACACAAAGCGGAACACGCTCAGCATCATTTTGACTTTCTGCTGCAGAGCAAAGCAGCACTGAGAGCTCTGAAGGACAGGAGGTAAATTTGTATCTGTGCTGTACCTCTTGAAGAACTCTGGCTCTGCTAAACAATTCCTCCATCTTTGATTTATGTCGACATGAAGACTTATCCTTTGGGTGATTTGAAGTATAACACTCACATCACCACAATTTCTTGTTGGTAGGTACTGGAGACCTTCACTTAAACAGCAAAGGATCATTCTGCCAACACATGTGTCAGTTCAGGACACCTCTGTAATGAGGTCCCATGGACCCTACCATAATACATGTTGATCTTGGAAACTGCTTAAATTATAGTATGCCAACCCCACCTCCCTGCAGCTTTTAATATTGCTCAGAAACTTGACAGTGTTCTACACTGTAGTCCCAATGCAGGATGTATCCCATCTCCCATTTAGCAAGTGGCTGTTTTCAGATTGCCTGGATTCATGGATTTCTCCCTAAATGCTTTGTCTTCACACTTTGCCATCTTTAGCTATGGTGACAATTTAGATTGTAACACTGGATTTCAACAGACTGCAAAACATTTAGAAACTATGAATTATGATAAAAAATATATCATAAAGTATGTGCATCCACTTTTAACCAGTTTTGTTAAACTAGTGAAACTTGTGTGCACACACATGCTACTACAGTTGGAAATGAAAATGAAACACCTCTTTATGGATTTTGACAGGATCACAAAGGCCTTCTCCCGTGTTGTTATGGAGTAATGCCTTCTCTGAATAATGCTACTGATAACAGAGAAAGCAACAGTCTCACAGTAACTGGCAGAATTTAATCCCAAATTAACATCAGCACTATAGTACTATGCACTTCCATCACTGGAAAGGGGCGGTTGCAATCCAGTAGATCTCTGTATTTCCACAGAAGCAGCAGTTCAATTTAGGGAGAAGACTAAGGATGCTACTTCCTAAAAACACATGCGTAAAAGTAACAGGTTTTGTAACATACACATACTAGACAAAGAAATAAAGCAACCATTCCTGGAACTCATAAAGGTGTGAGGTAAGTAAGTAGGGTATAAATTACCTAATCTATTTTCCTTACTGAATACGTGCATATATATGAACATTTGCACAGCACAGGTAATGAAAGCATGAGGTAGACAGGATTTTGACAACAATATGAAGTATGGTTGCTTTTAAAATTACAGGACTTTAAATACACCTAGTTACCACTTCTTGATTTCAGACTGCCTCCTGTGAAGGTCACATTTTAGGATTCTCTATAAAAGAGATCAGCTGTTCCAAATCTGCACAACAAGCAGAGCAGGCATTGGAATGTGATTTTCTAAATGACTGGCATGCTGTAAGTAAATCTTAGAATGAGAACTGATACAATGGGTGGCACCAGGAAGATCTTCCCACAATATTTCCAAGTGTCTCTTATAAGCATGCACACAAACTCAAAATTAAAAAACCAGCATGTCCAAGTCTAGATCCTGATTTTACAGCTGCTGCTTTTTGTTCTATAGGGAGCCAGTCTGAACTCTCAAATCTAAATGTAATGGGAGTCTGGCATATTACAAACCTAGAGCTGAGCTTTTCAGTTTGGATCTGGCTTTCACATTAAAATTTTGGCCATTCTTTAGTAAGTCATTCATGCTATTTTCATAAAAACTTTTACACTAACATGAGTTTTAGATGTTGAAAAAAATACATGTATTATGTCATCCCAGCGAGCCCCCAGGTTTGCTTTTTTTTCCTCTACTGCAGGGGAATGGAGAGTGGAATAGTTCAGGCTTGTCTGCAGATCACTATCAAAGTACTCTCCTCACCCCACCTTCCCGTTACAGTAATAGTCTACACCAAAGAGACAACTAGGCAAGATAATTATTTCAGAATAAATTATACCCAGAAATGAAATTGAAGGAATGAAATAAAAATATGGAAAAAATAAAACGTGGAACTTTTGGTTTATCTATATCCATTTTCTTCTCTGGCTCTTTATACTGCAGAAGACTGGACAAAGTCGTGAATGAACTGGTAGCGGAGCTGAAAGTTCACTAGAATGAAGCAAAAGCCAGATAGCTAGAGGTTTTGAGTTCTGTTCTCAATGCTGCCACCACGGGGGTGTGTGTGTAAAATGCTATTAACATTTGTAATCATTGATCATAATAGGCTACTAATGGCCCAAACATATATCAAGAGAAAGCATCCACTACAGAGAGCATACACAGAACCCCTTACCGGAGTTCTGTGCTCTTTCACATGAGCAATCCCACACACAATGACTGGACAGCAGGTGAAAGTCACAGCAAACAGGATGCTAAGGGAAGTAATGCTAAGAGATTACAAGTTACTTTCCAAAAAATAAATACGGAAGAAAGCTCTACCTTGAGCTTTGTCTGAACAGTAAACACAGTGCCTGGTTTTGAGGCCTCTGAACAAAATTTCAGAATAGCCCAATCTGAACAGATGTTTGACAAGCAAAGACAGAAAAAAAGGAATAAAAATAAGTCACCCACAGGGTACTCATTTTGGAGACATAAGTGGCTGACCAATTTCTTACAGACATCAAAAGAGAAGTAAGATGGAGAGTAATAGCCTTCTAGAGGCACATGGTGAAGTGGTCTTCACAGTCAAGAACGCTCAAAAATGACATATATTTTAATCATTATTAGTCACTGGCAAGTATCACTGGTCAGAAAGCTCAGGACCTAGATAAGTTATGTAAACATACTTAGGTATCAAAGGAACTAGCCTAACTTTTAAAATGTTGGACTTTCAGTAACTTCTATTAATTCCATCACAAGAACCCAGATGCACATTGGCTTTTTTTTTTCTTTTATTTTGCTTAGCACGTGGGATTCTGCAAGGTGAGAATTATCAGTGATCTAGATGAACCTGATGGAAGAGATAAAAGCTGTGAAATCCACCATCCCTAGGTATGTACTCACTTACTGAAATGTCTCTGGCTATATCCTCATGCAGGCTACAGCAATCTCACTTAGTCCAGACTAACAGACGATTGCAACAGTTGTTTATGTCCCTTTATTATTACCTGGGTGTGATGCAGCATGTCAGGACAGGCTTTTGACTGCTAAGTCAATCAGAGGATGAACTAGAATTGATCTGTCCCTACTACTCCCTCCAAGGGTGTCTTCTCTCAGTCCAATCATACTCCTTAGTTAAAGTGAGTAGAGATTGGCAAACAAGTTCAAAGGAATTTTAGAAAGCAAGAGGAGAGGAGATGATCTTTATCATATTTGGTATTCCAGTTTATATTACAACAGCTACTCCAGTGTGGGTTTTGTTTTGTTTTGATTCATCACAAATTTTGCTCAGTTGGTTATATGGTTTCATTTTGTTATGGTGTAGTATTTCCAGATGATTTTCAGTAATTTAGCGTTTTATCATCCACTCCTCCTCTTCTATCTTGAAAAAAACACAGGTTTTTTTTTCCTTAAAGATCACCAGAACTGCAAATGCAAACATACTAACACCCCCCTCTCTCTCTTTCTTACCAATTTCTTCTGTCCTATTAACATCTCAATATTTCCTCCCCCGGTGTTTTTATAAACAGTGGCATGACTATGGGCAAAGATGCAGATCTGGGTCAGCCACACAGACATCCCCATCCCCATCATCATTTTGGTCACAGACATCATCACAGACATCATCACAGGCATGGATGTCCACCTTCTTCTCAGTCCAGACATGAAGACCCTGAGCATAACCATAGATTCAATCAAGAACATCAAGACAGCCATGAAGGACCTGCTCCTCCTCCTCCCCACCACGGTGGACCACATCACCACCTTCACCCTCTACACCATTGTCCTCCACCTCCTCCCCATGATGGACCACATCCTCTTCCCCAAGAGGAACCACAACATCCCCTTCTGCTCCTCCTTCCCATGATGCACCACATCCTCCTCCTCCTTCCCAAGAGGTATTACATCATCTCCCTTCTCCACCTCCTCCCCGTGATGAACAACATAATCCTCCTTTTGGTCCCCATCATAGACCACACTGTCTTCCCCCTCCTCATGGACCACATGACCCTCATCCTCCTCCCCATTGTGGATCACATCACGGTCCTCCTCTAGGACACCCTCCTCATCTCTGTCATCACTATTACAGACATCACTGCAACAAGACAAGCATTTCAGGAAGGTACTTTCCATTCCAAATAACAGGAGCTGTCTATCACATTCCAGCTGTAAATCAGCAGGATTCTCTCACACCTCCCACTGCAAATTTTCCTGAGCTATCTCAAAGCAACCCTCACTCCTCCAGCACTGGTGAAGGTATTCCCTTCACTGGCTCAAGTCTAAAGCAGATGCCAGAAGCTCCTGGTTTTCCAGACCGTGCTACACAATCAAAGGTATGCCCAGGAAACCCAGTACTTGTTCTTCCAAAAATTTTGCCTTTATTTCCACATAGCTCCATGGCAGAAAATTCTCCTGCGTGACCTCAGAGAAAGATGTTCCTGGCTTGAGAGCTGCAGGGCCAATGACAGTTGTACAATGAATGAAAACAGCATGTGGAGAAGGGGAAAAACCATACAATTTCTAGGGAGGAGAGGCACTGAAAACAATGTTTAAGACAAGTATTCCAACCTGCCTCTTGATCCAGCTATCTCAGACTCCACTGTAACTGAAAGGCTGAAAATTCTGAGTCCCTCAGGTAATGAGAATGGGTACAAATCTCCCCAGCAAACAATGCTCCTTTAGTTCTAACAAAAAGGAAAATTCCCTAATAGTGAAAACTACCATCTAAAATCTTACATTTTTCTCATAATACATAATTATAATGTACTTCTCTGAGGAAATCTGACCTCCAGGAAATTTGACCACCTTCCATAAAAAATTACCCATGGCACTACATTCATACTTCATAAAGATTTAAATAAAATAAAAATATGTAAGCAATTTTTTTTTTTGACACAGTTGCCAAAGTTTTTACTTTTTTGTTACTATGGATGTTTAGCCACACAGTAAACATCCATGAAGCATACTCTAGCATAAATTAACTAATGGGGGTTGGGTTACCACCATTATCTAGAAAAGGTCCGAGAATAGTTAATGACTTGTAGTGTAACACTGCAGGGTGGCCTGCATAGGTACTTCGATTGCTAGAGTTGCTGGTGGTGATATACCAGAAATACTGCATTCAAGGACAGCCCTTTTCAAAGAGTTCATAATTTGTCTCAGGGGAGAAGAAAAGCAGATGCATGTAATAACTCTTTCATGTAAATGTTTTCTTTATCACTGAATCTTCCTGACTAGAAACTGAGCTGGGAGATGCAGGAAGAAACAATACTGCTGTCTTTTTATACTCTAGGCCCCATCAAGGTAAAGTCCATTCAGACAGACCTGGGGCCCAATGAGTTAGCTCAGAACAGTTATCTCATAAGCAAGAACACGGGATTAATCTCTAAAAATTAGTAATTTGGTCCTCAAAGTAGCTTTTTAATGGCATAAAGTAAAATACAGTGAGGGCTACATTGAAGAAAAAGAAATAAAATGGGGACAGCATTTTCTGTAACTGAGTGAAGGTTGTCTAATATTTAAAAGTGCATTATCACGTACAAACAACCTTATTTCTGGCATAGTTTATCCACAAAGTCTCTAAAGTGCATTTTCTTTAACCAGAACTTATAGTAAGTGTGGTGGGTTGACCCTGGCTGGACACTAGGTGCCCACCAAAACCGCTCTATCACTTCCCCCTCTCAGCTGGACAGGGGAAAGAAAATACAATGGAAGGCTCATGGGTCAAGATAAGGCAGGGAGAGATCACTCGTCAATTACCATCACAGGCAAAACAGACTCGACTTGGGGAAAGTTATTTATTACCAATCAAATCAGAATGGGATAATGAGAAATAAAACCAAATCTTGAAAACACCTTCCCCCTCCCTCCTTCCCAGGCACAGCTTCACTCCTGATTTTCTCAACCGTGTCCGCCGCAGCAGCGCAGGGGGATGGAGAATGGGGGTTGTGGTCAGTTTGTCACATGTTGTCTCTGCTGCTCCTTCCTCCTCAGGGGCAGGACTCCTCACACTCTTGCCTGGTTCCAGTGTGGTGTCCTGCTCACGAGAGACAGTTCTTCACAAACTGCTCCAGCGTGGGTCCCTTCCACAGGGTGCAGTCCCTCAGGCACAGACTGCTCCAGCGTGGGTCCCCCATGGGGTCACAACTCCTGCCAGCAAACCTGCTCCAGCCTTGGCTCCTCTCTCCATGGGACCACAAGTCCTGCCAGGAGCCTGCTCCAGCACGGGCTTCCCACGGGGTCACAGCCTCCTTCGGGCACCCACCTGCTCCGGCGTGGGGTCCTCCCCGGGCTGCAGGTGGAGATCTGCTCCAGTGTGGACCTCCACAGGCTGCAGGGGCACAGCCGGCCTCACCATGGTCTTCCCCAGGGGCTGCAGGGGAATCTCTGCTCCAGCACCTGAAGCACCTCCTCCCCCTCCTTCTTCACTGACCTTGGTGTCTGCAGAACTGTTTCTCTCACATATTCTCACTCCTCTCTTCAGCTGAAGTTGCCATTGCACAGGGTTTTTTTTCCCCCTTCTTAAATATGTTACCCCAAAGGCGCTAGCACCATTGCTGACAGGCTCAGCCTTGGCCAGCGGCAGGTCCATCTTGGAGCCGGCTGGCACTGGCTCTATCAGATATGGGGGAAGCTTCTAGGAGCTTCTCACAGAAGCCACCCCTGTAGCCCCCTCAGCTACCAAAACCTTGCCACGCAAACACAATACAGCAAGACACAACTGGAACACTGGAGTTGAGGCAATCGCAAGGTGTTCACAGATTCAAAGGAAAGCTATTTGGTGCTCAGCACTGGAAATAAGCATCAGATGTTCCCAGCCAGCTCTCATTCTGGCTCTGCCAGACACAGGCAACATTACTTAATCCCTTGTTCTTGGGCGTCACTTTCCCTATCTGTAATGATAACAAAACATTATGAAGACTGACTGATCCATGGTCCAAAGGCAGACTCCATGTGGCGGCAAAGGTGGACACTTCCAATAGTAGCATGAAGGACAAGGTTTATCAAGTGTTATTGAAGAGTTATGTGGCATTCAATGATACACATCTGTCCAAAGGCTTTTTTCTAACATGTTCTGACTTCTCAGAACTATTGCAGACTGAACACTAAACAGGTCTATAAAATTTACAGGGTTGTTGTCCAGAATCAGAACTTCATTGCCACTGTGACCTTCTTGGGTGTTTTACTTAAGCCTTCTAAAATTCATTCTCCGCAGCAGTTTAGAAGTTAAGAAAAGAAGCCAGAAAGCTACAAACATTCTGCTTTCTCTTTTGCTCAGGGGCCATCCTGCTTAGTCTAAATCTGTCCCCAGCTGCAGCCATTTAGCCTGTTATCTTGATGGCAGGTGGATAACCTTAGTGTCATTCTGGTGACCACACAAAGTTTATTTAGACAAACTCAGAAGTTTATTTGCAGTATAAACAGGGTATGATGAGAACCAACCAACCCCAGAAACCCACTCATTCTGTTTACTTAGCTACTGCTCCTGAAAAACAGACGAGGTGACTAAAACCCTATCAGACATTCCTTTTCCATTAGGTTTTTAAAGAGCCTTCTAATTCAGAGGGCTTTTTTTTGTCCAATTATGAAACCTTTCATTGTACTAGCACTCTGCTGTAGTTTTTTCTCTAGCAGAGCCACCCCTCTTCCATTTGAGTTTTTGGACTGTGATGACCCTGATGTCTTTAAAGCTGTCGACACAGCACTGAAGAAATACAATGGAGACAGGGCGACTGGTAATCAATTTGCTCTATACATGGTGATGGAAGCCAAGAGAACTGTAAGTAGACTGCAAAAAAAAAAATGTTGGAATTGTTTATGCACTCTTAATCAGACTATCTCCATCTTGCTCATAAGAGAGCAAGCATGACAGCAAAGTGTCTTCCAAAAACGTTTTAAAAAATCCAAGAAATGACTTGTACAGTGAGATAGTTGTTACCATGACAAACAGGGATGTGTATTATGTTCTTATCAACAGAACTGTGTGCGCTGGTGAATTGCTTATTAATGCAAGGACTAAAAAATAGAAAATTTCTATCACTAATACAATTTGTCCTACTAGTCCACTCTGTTTTCTCCTTTCTCTCTTGGGAATTCTACCCTTTTCCATCATCAGTAAGGTTTTCGGATCAATGGCAAAAACACACTTACTAAAAAACCTGAATATTATCTTGACTTGGGAAGAGCTGGTATCGCACATAAAGAATGCCCTGATAAAATTTGGCAATACTCTGAATAAATTGTTTGTGAATATTATTTGATTGACACTAGTCCTGAATCACGGATTTATCTAAAAGCACTAGGTGGTATTTTAGTCAAATAGGGTGACAGCTAAAATTAGAGAAGAAAAAAAGAATGAAACATGATCCTTTGCCTGGAGTCCTTCTGTACAGCATTAATCAAACAAAAGAGTATTTACCTCTGAGAGGCACACAAAGATGATATTACCATAATAATGACAAGCATTACTTTACTTGAAAACAACATTAGCATTTTTTTCTACTGGATTGGATTTTCAGATGTAAAACACAAGAAACCCAGTGTCAGAGAGAATATTTTGCACTCCAAAATCACAAGACACTTTTACCCAGATGGAAATGGACCACAGAAAGGGGACATGAATTGCTAAACGCCTTACGGTAAACTACCCACATCTCCTGGCACCTACCCTCTGGTTTTCCTGTTTTCAAACTGGGGAGATTTTAGCATGTAATGACAAAGACTAAAACCTGGCAAACCCTTTATACAATTAATATTAAGCAAATGAATAGCCCCACTGTCTTCACTGAACTACACACATCCTTAACAATAGCCAAATGCAAACATCTTTATATCAGAGCTGTAACACCACCTTCCTTTTGCTGATGTTACCAAAGGAAAAATACTAGTTTCAGTATTTTATCTTAAACAGTGTTCTATTTTTAAGAATACATATTTATTGCAATTTTTATTCATCTTTCCTTCTCCAGATACCCATCTTTGTTTTTCTTAAAAGACCTTAGGTGGAAATCACTTTGAATCATTGATCTGACTATGATGTTAAGTAAAAAACAGAGAAAAGGAATCTGGAATAGAGATTTCCTCATATTCCATATTCTTTTCTAAAAAGAGTATAGATTTTACTGATCACTAGTCTCACAATGTTGAATGCATTAATTAGATAGCTGGTTATTACATATTCATGTACATTCATTATTGATAAGGTAATAAAACATAAAAGCTGACTGGTGAAAGACTGAACCTGCCCCAGTTAAAGGCATAGCTGTTCATAATAATTATGAAATAAACCAACAACAAATAACATACAGAAACAATGTCTTTTCTCACCTATTTCGTTTACTCACTGAGCTGATTTATTGCAGATTTAGAACGCCGTAACAGAGAACAGAATTTGGCTCTTTTTAAGTCCACATCCCACATAGTATAATCTGATGCAGCTCCATAAATGTCAATTTATACCTGCTGAGGATTAGGTCCATTATGTTTTCTGAGACCCTTTCATCCTGTTTTACAACCTGTGACCATTATATCAGGTACCTCTACACCACTTTGTAGTTGTAGCAATACACAACAAGAGTTGAGAAAACACAGAATATAATTCTGTGTCTACACCAGTGTAAATACAGTATATTCCACCCACGTCAGCTCAGCTTCTCTTTCTTGGTACCACTAAGGCAAGAATTACCATTTAATTCTCCCAGCAGTATCATTTGAGGATAACCAGTGTTAAAGTACAGCAACTGCCTGTGCTTGTATTTGAAAAGGCATATTGGCAGAGCATTTTTAGTGGCTGTAAAAGATTAGTAACTTCTGGCTTTATGTCTCCTCTAAAGGATGAACCACAAACGTTGCTGTGTGTTAATGTTACCTGTAGGCACGGGCTTACTACTCAGTTTATGGGAAGGAGAAAATCACCCCTACTGATTTACCAACAGCAGAAACACTTTCACTGGCCAGGCCAAATTTTGCTTAATACTTTGTCTGTATTTTGTCTTATGGGATTCCTGAGGCTACCCTCACGAGAAGCTCAGCCTTTAATGCCTGTAAGAAAACTGCTGGCACCACCAAAGGCTGTCTCCAGAGTGTATGCCCTCCTCGCCCCTTTGCCCTGAGTAGGCAGGGCAGCTTAAGTACCCTGTTACCATGGGGTAAAAGCAGTTTGGGCACTGCCAGGCTGCCTGAGGGTTGCTGGCTGCTGTTTCTGGGCTGCCTGTAGAGTTGTACAGAAGGAAGTAGACAGATCTGGGAGAAGGCCAAGAGTGAGAGTGAGGGAGTCAGACAGGAGCACAGTCCAAGCTGGTAATTATGCTAACAATCGAAGCAGCAACCCAAACTTGCTTATTTGGAGTACATTTAAATATGAGTATAAAACCTAACCACTTCTTTCTGGTTTTAAAACCCTTGGTACTACCAGTCAAAATGAAGGTAGTTGAGCATACTGTATCTACTGTATCAACATATTGTAATTGCAGGTAAGGGCTCACTAATATAAATAGGTAAGTTAATTATTGAACTACCAAGATTTGGGAGACCTGGCATGGAGATCAGCAGCTAATGTGAAAGCATACCATAAAATATAAAGTAACTAATGGAGAGTATTTACCTTTTGAAGCTCTTATCTTTTCACTTGATTTTTTACTATGCAAACAATGACCTGCATGTTGTTTTTATCCAGGCAGGTCCTGACACACAATTCTATGTGAAATATCGAATACAAGAAACCACTTGTGCCACTGAGGAAAATAAACTCTGGCAAGACTGTGATTACAAAGCACCTGCAGAGGCTGTAAGTATCTGTCCTCTTTAAAAGCTCTCTGTACAGAAACATCAGCCTAATGACCAGGACTGTATTTGCCTGGAGAAAAATATAGTAGAGGATTTAACTTTTTTAGCTGTGTTGCTTTTGCAAGCTTATAGACTAAAGTACAGTACAGAAATGTTTACAACTCTAAAGTTAACCATTATAATTGTGAGTTTAGCATTATAATCCTGAATATGTGAAGGGAACATTTCAGCACTTCGATATGAGGGTTCACAATAAACTCAACTCATAAGATACATGCACTGTGAGAGTGTAAGGGCTGTAAAACTTTGTTAATTATGTATAATGGAAACTTGCACAACCAAATTGACTTCATATCTGTACCAACAAAAACACCGACATGGAAGCCACTATGGCAGAAAATTTACCAGAGGGCTATTAGCAGTGCAAAGCATGTCTGGCTTGTGCTACTAGAGAGCACCTAGAGGAGGTACAATTGGGGCACACACAGCATGCAGGAGCACTGCACATTTCCAGTGGAAGTCACTGTTACTTCACACAGTACACAATGCAAAGAAAGAGATGATGGTGATAATATCATTTGAATTGACGTGAAATGCCATGGTCGTTGCTGCATATCTTGTACTAGCAGAGAGGTAATTAGGTAAATATGCACTTTATGCAGACTATTTATGAGGATGTGTTCATTTCCGTTATTCTGACTGTAAATTCTTTAGTTAATTAATACGCATCAATTATGATACAAAGCAATCTTTCAAATTATCTGCTCAGTTCATCCCCTACTCTCCTCACGATCAACAAAACTGTTCCTTTTCCAGTAATAAAACAGCAAATTAGACATTTTTACAAATGTACATATGAACTTGTTCCCCAAACTCAATTTGCAACTGTCAACTTTGTGGAATAGCTAGAAGAATATATAGTACTGTATTTTTCTTCATCAAGTTTAAGACAAATGTTGTCATATGTTTTTGCAGAAAATAGGAGAATGCACGGCTCAAATTCACATGAATAACGCTGAAAAAACAAGTAATGTTTTGCAAGATTGCAGAATTTTTCCAGGTATGTAACTGGGGCAGCATTCAACAAGTACGTTGATAAATAAGAATGAGAAAAATATATTACTGAGACTTTCAGGTAATTTTAAAGGTAGTAGCTCCTTATCATTCTATTTGACATTTATAAATAATCTCCCATAAGCAACTACACATTAAAGATAAAATTCCACTTCACTGTTATACACATATAGGCTAAGTCAGTGAAGCGCTGGCAGTTTCTACCTAGCGTAATGAAAACCGGCACATGTGTGGGTAGTAAGTATCTTCAAACACTACAATTATACCACGTTAAAATGAATTTGCTTAAGACCAAAAGCATATCAGTAGCTTAGAGACTAGATACAACTTGTCACGCTTTTATTTTCTGTCCTTACTTATTCAAGTATAAAACTGTGTGAGAAATTATTATAAAAAAACTTTATATGACAAAATTGTACCTTAATTTTCTCCAAACTAAAAATTACTAAATTATTTCTGTTAAAGTTTACCAAAACAAATATTTACTCCCAACCAAAAAAAGGACAAAAAGAATTCATTTACAAAATAAAAATCTAGTGGTGATATAGTTCTGTAAGAGAGACTGTGATGTCTTTTAGACCTTAACAATAAGCAGTACTATATTTCTTGCCTGTAAGACATTCGTATATGACTATTACGTTCAAATAGTAATTTCCATTATTAGACAGAGATCACATTGTTTTAAAGCTTTGCAACTGAGATCTCTATGTGCCTATGCCTAGTGTTCATGTAAGACATTGCCATGCTAGTTTTAAAATACCCATCTAACTGGTAGCAGGGAGCTAAGTGCATATTAACTACAGAAATATTTACCATTATTTCTGAGATGTCTGGCAGCTTATCTTTGGGTTTTGTTCCTAGTTATCTTGTTTAAAGCTTAAATGGCTATACCTACAGCCCATGTCCTTCTAGGAACTGCAGTACATACAAACTCCATGTTCTGCTGCAGAATAAATGCTGCTTGGTTCAGATGCATTTGTAGGGCAATGGTGACACCTAGTTGCGAGTAAAAGGTGTGTGAATCCCACAGAGAATGCATGGGAAATTTGCATTTGAACCTTTGCTTAGAAAGCTAAAAAAACATACATAAATTAAGTGAATAATTTATTCAGCCCAAGAAGCTCATCTCTTCTTACCAAGTTATAGCAACTCTTAAAAAAGAATACACATTTGTTCAGCACTGACGAAAATGCTGAGACCACAGTCCATTTAGAACTGGGTGTACAGTTGTTTTATTATCTCTTTTGTGATTACTCCCTGAAAACATGGTCACATTTTTCTGTGACATGTATGTATTTGTCATTACTGAGTCAAAATAAGCAATGGCAGAAATATGAAGGGCCAGACTCTGTTCAAGTACCCTTTGGAGAACTAAGACGAAATAGTATTGCTTACACCGAGATATTCCAAATATACAAAGGAGCCAAATCAGATCCAAAGGATTCAAAACAGAAAGAGTGAAACAATAGACCCTAACTGGTGAGGGATTTCCCCACCGTGTTAGGTACCATACTGTTCAGCCTTCTTGGCGGAACAGTTTGATCATACTGACCCTGGACTATTTTCCAGGCTGGTGCAAGCTGGCATAACTCCATGAAAGCCAGTTTATGCCAGCTGAGGATCAGGCACACAAATTTTACTTCAATTCCATAGAGACCACATACTGTCCCACTTTCATTCTCAAGCTCACTGAATCATGAAATTAATTTATGTACTGAACTATAAAATTAATTTATGAAAATCCAATCCACGATTACTAGAAAGGAAGGAGAGTTAATAGGATTAGTAGTAGGAAACAGAAGTTTGAGCATCCCCGTCAAGCTTGTCTATCCACAGCCAATCCAGTTGGTTAAGCCCAAAGGTACCACGAAGTATTAACTGGCTAGCAGAGGGAGTTCAAACAACACAGCAGTAGAACAGTTCAACTACAGTCCCTGAGGAGCTGAGAGTCAGAGCAGTTCACATGGGTGAACCAAAACACTCCTGTCAAAGTCCCCATTCTGAAAAACGGTGAGGACAGCAAGCAGCTGCACACAGTGGGTGAGCTTTGTAAAATTTTAATAACATCTCCTTAGTTGTAGCCTCCACTGGTTCTTCCCTGACTGAATGACGGACAACCCTTCCTTAGTGGTGTCAAAACTACATGCAAGGTTTTTCAGAGATTCAATGACTCCTGAACTCACTCCTCTGAATGACGTCTGTTGCTGAAACCATGCCTGGATCCAAATGTCATGGATAGCCCCAACCACCACAAACCAAAGCATGTTTCTAAATACAGTGAATGTCTTTGCAGGCCCTGAAACTGAAACTTGGGTTTTGCTGATCTCTCCAATTAAAAGCTCATTGAACCTTTTTTCTCATTGCCAGATGGGAAAAATTAAAACCTGAGGCCGTTTTACATGAAGCCCTATATTTTTTGGTTTGTTTCTTTTCCAGCTACGCCAAAGATAACGCTTACTGAGGCTACCTGTCTTGGATGCTTCCATCCTATATCAAGTGACAGTTCAGAAGTGTCAGAAATTCTGAAACAAGCCGTTCAAAAGTTCAACAGGCACAGTGCTGAAAGAGCCCTTTTTAAGCTTGTGGAAATAAAAGAAGCTAAAAGACAGGTTTGTGTATGATTTTTCTCTAAACTTTACCAAAAAAATCCAACCCAAAACCAGGTATGTTGGTTGCTTTATGTGCACGTTTCTGATTTTAAGGTGGCTTATATTTCATAATAAAAGCATATGAAATACATATAGAGTATAGACCCTGTAAAAAATTCTCTTCATTTATAAGGAATTATAAATGGTTACCTACTAGATTTTCAGAGCTGTCAAATTCACAAACTGACAGTAAACATTTTTTTCTTTATCTGCAGTTGCATCTAACCAGTGTTTAGCACTAGTTTGTTTGCATTCAGTGCTGACGCAGGCATCTTGTGTCATCTCAGATACTCTCGGGTATTGCCTCTCCCTGAAGCTCCAGCAGGAGCAGATCTCACCTATGTTCTGTGCCAAAACTGCCAGCCTGCACAGATGTCTCTTATACTCTACAGCCTCTCAAACAGCAGCAGGCATCTATTTTTTTGCAATGCAACAGGACCCATATGTCAGCAGCTGCTATATGCTACAGGATGGGTAAACCTCATATAGGAAAAATGGGTAAGAAAAACAAAAAGCCAGCATGTCACTTGCTGAAAGATTTCTGCACACAGGAATGTCTGCTTTGCAAGAAATGACTGCTCAGGTCGCAGAAATTCCGTGTCATCTGGTATTCCATGCAACAGTTATTTCCCTGTGAAAGGACTGGTGTGATGTTGCTAGAAAGCAAAGTTTCTTATTTGGATATTAACTAATATACAACCTGACACCAAATACAGGCCCTTCTCTTTGAATGTATATGTATTTACTTAGCCAAAAAGTGTCTTCTGGTCTCATGTCAATTTGACCCATGATTTAATTCAGACTGTCCTCTTTTTATTTACTGATGGCAACGATCCTCTTAGCTGAAGGACAAGTTTACACAACATTTAAGCCACATGACAAAACGTCACAGACAGACTGCAATCCAGCAGCTGGAAAGAGAACCATCATGTCACTTCTGGCCAACAGAGACTAGTCAGAGCCCTCCATTCTGATCTGGGATGGAAAGTTCCTATATTTGATTCTTATTTCCGCTTTTTAATCCAACACTACCTGACCCAACACCGTGACATGGAGAGATTTCATGGGTGAGAAACAGCCACAGTGAGGAAAACTGAACTGCTTCCTGGAGAGAAAATGAAAAAAAGGGTCACAAATCTGGACAAAACAGTGGATGGGGGAAGGTAAAGCTCAAGGCAGACACAATTATAGGTAGATGATAAATGCAGGACAGTCAATAACAAATTATGCCAGCAGTATAAAGTTACATATTCAGATACTGTTTTACTATGCCCCGTGCTCAGGAACATAGGACTTGCCAAGCTGTATTAGTGCAGTCATCTATCTAGACCAGCTTCCTGTCACTGGGAGTAATAAGTAACAGATACTTTGGAGGAAAGTGCAAGAAACCAAGCATTATGAGGCTGCAGGCTTGCCAGGAGAAGCAGAATCTAAATACAAAGTGCACTTCTAATATATGCATAACTTAGTTTACTTTTTGTATCACAAGGACAAGAATTTTTTTTTTTGCTGTCCATGAATACTCTATGGCTCAATGACTGCAAAGGGATTTAATGGATGGAAGGCACTAGAAGAGTAGTTTTGCTTTCTTTGCTGATCACATTTAATAGTTTAACTTCCAAATTTGTATTGGTTTACATAATGTATCTCCTAAATATCTGTTCCAGGTGGTAGCTGGATGGAACTACATAATTAAATATGAAATCGAGGAGACTAATTGCTCCAAAGACCAATTTCAAGATTTAACTCCAGAGTGCAAAATCACTTCTAGAGGTGTAAGTAATCTTCAAAATCTGTTTATCAAGAAAATATCTTATTAACAAATAATCACTGAGATCTGACTCAAGACAATACTTATAGTCTTGCTTCACTTTGTGAATGAAGTTTAAATCCAGGCTTATAGATAACTGTCTGTTTATGCAGTTAGAACATCCATGTCTTCTCCTGAATCAGTGACTAAGATGACCACTGAAATGTTTACAGATTACTCTGCAGAATCTAAACAGTCTCACCCAAATAATAAATCCCTTGAGAAGTTCCTATCCAGATATTCCAGGAGTTACTCAGGTACAACCCACAAAACAATAATTAAAACTAGCACCATTTTTCCAGCTTAAGACATATTTTCCAAGAAAAGTAAGTAGCTGAATTATTACTTAACCTCTACCGCAGTGCAAACAAGAGAGCTTCAAAAGAAATTTATTAACAAACACACATACTCTAGCTAAACAGTGCTGCAAAACCAGGTACTTCCTTGGCTTCTCTGACTTGAAACAGAATTAACTGTAGCAAAAATAGAGGGTTGCTCTCTCAGCCAACCTGCCTGAACCAGCTCACCATGGCGTCAGACAAATACTTCTGCAAAGACAAGGTAGAGGGCAGGGACACAGTCATAATGAACAGTGGTGGTAAATGGGAGGGGAGGAACCACAGGAGTCCTGACTCACATCTGTTTCAGCTGTTGTGGAAGTGCAGTGTTGAGTGTTACATTCAAGAGCCTCTCCTGTTCAAAAATTACTTCTTGGGTGTCTCAAGAATGCTTCAGAATGTTTCAGAAGCATTGATCAAAAAAGGAAAGAATGACAATACAGTGATAAATAACAGGAGAGTGAGAATCAGAATAGCTAAAGCAAATCTCTCTATTACCCACCCTTGCCCTTAAATCTTAAGCCTTAAACTCATTCACGTACTGCTTTGATCACACAGGGTTTGTGGGACTGGATGTTTACCAGTTATCCCCTGAACTGTTAAGTAGCCTTGTTAACAGCTAATCAACAGATATTATTAGAATATGATATTCGAAGAATATTCCATATGTTGGAATGACCAAATTCCATGGAAGTTGTTTCATACCTTTATTCAGCTCTGTACAATACATTTTGAAATGGGAAGACCAGAATTGCGCTCTGTGTTCAACATGCATGCGAACCACAGAGCTATAGCGGGGCATAATATCATCCTCGCTAACCTGGATAAACAACCTTGACTTTTTTTTAATAATTTTTTCTAAACTACTACTAAGCAGACTTTTTTATGGATGATACTTTCAAGTATCTGTCATAGTCCTAAGATCTCGATCTTGAATTGTAACAGTCTTCCTTCCTATTCTACAGTTGATTAGTTTCCTTTAGAGTCTTTGATAAGGGACACTGAAACCTTTTTGAAAATCTACATGTACTTTATCAACAGGTCTCTTTACCTGCTTTTGTTGATGCTTTTGAAGAACTTTGACAAATCTGCAAAATACGACTTCTGTTTACAACAGAAAACCTGGTCTTGCCTTGATGTGTTCATACCCCCTAGTTCTTTCCTTATTACCATTTCTAATCACTTGAGTGGTAAAGACATCAGTTTTATGGGTCTATAACCTTTTTAAAAAAGAACAGGATCAACATCTGCTTTCTTCCAGCCCTAAGATATGAAGGCAATTTTAAGCAAGTCATCTACCACAGTTGCTTTAGAAAACCTGAGTAAATACAAGAAAGTCAGTAATGTTTAATTTCTTAATTGCATAATCTTCTTTTTGGTCTTTACAGTTTGAGACAGAAATTCTGGTGATTTCTCCATAAAATAGGATTCTAGCTTGTAAACCTCCCCATTTCCTTCTGTAATGAACACATACAAATAGTTCATTTAGCTTCTGTTTTATGGTTTTATTTTCTCTGAGTGGTCCTTTTTAACCCTGATCCTTTATTGGCTCTGCACACTGTCTGTCAGGCTTCTTGCTCCAAGTATATTCAAGGAAGGAGGGAATTATTAGTAGTACGCTTGCCTTATTCTGTTAGCAGAAAGGTATTAGGGTGTGAGCTTGCTCATTATTTCTAAATAATAAGGAGCTGTTTTGGGTTTTTTACTCCAGCGTGTAGGTAAATGTGATGCCAAAGCATATAAAAATCTTCACGCGCAGATCGTAGATATCGCAAGCCAGTGCAAGCTTCCAGGTATGTCATAGGCACTATCAATTTTAAAAGTTCTGCAATTTTCAATGTTTTTTTACAATTGTAAAAAAAGACAAAATAAAAATGCAAGATATGAAAACAGATAATAACAAGAGAAAGTAATTCATTGCCAATAACATGCACCTCTTATTTCAACTGATTCAAATTCTTCCATATTTGTAGATGTCCCTCTCTTTATTTGCCAGCTACCCACAACTGGTACACATACTTCTTATTTCTGTGAGAAAACTGTTGTGTCCAATGTGACACTAGGTGCTAATGCAGTGCTCTTGTAGATAACCAAGGTATGATAATGCTGATCATATAAAACTCAAAAATATTTTGGTTTAATTTGATAGACTCAAATATAAAGCACTCCAGAAAGCAGGGGTTTATAACTAACTGTTTTTCCCAGCCTTTATCTATGTTGAATCTTTTGTTCCTTAGATCTGAAATCTGTTCATTTCTTTCAGTTGAGGGGACAGTAATTCCTGCCACTGACAGTGGTTGCCTGAAGACTATCCCAAAAGACAGTCCAGAACTGAAGGAACTACTGAAGGTTTCTATGGAGAAGTATAATTCGGAGAGCAATGATGATTTCTACTATAAAGGTGGAGAAATAGAAGCAGCGAGAGTTCAGGTTGGGATATAGCACAAAGATGAGGAACAGACATGGCAGTGTTACTGGGCCAAGCTGAAAGTTAGCTAAAGTTTGTATTTAGAGTTGAAATAATGTTTTTCTCTAAGTGTTGACAGATGTGGTAACTGAAATATCCATGCAATTTTTCTTGCAAATTTTTAACTATCTTGGCTTGCATTCAGAAGTTATTTAAAGATCTCCCATCTCTTGATTTTTTTATGTTTCTTAAAACAACATGATTTTAAAAGCATGGGAAAAATGTTGACTTAGAGTATCTGATTTCTATATATCTACCCCACTTTTTACCAGCCTTTGTAACATACCTTAGACTTTTGAAGTAGAAACTACCCACTTGATCCACCACACCAATACTCTGCATGTTGTTTTAGGCACTGTCTACCCTATAGTAGCTGTAAGCTCCAAAAATGGAGCTTCCCAATTTCCCTTAGAAATCGGTAAATTTATATACTGGTTCTGCTGCTAATAATACTCCAGCTAGATTCACAAGAGAACATCTGTGGATAACTTAAGATACACAGATAAATACAACAGAATAAAGAAGACCAAGGAATCAAGAGGATAATATTGGTCAGCATTTGCATTTGCCTTGTTTAGTGTCCCGACATAACAAAACAGAGGTTTAGGACAGAACTGAAAATAAGACAGTGGAGTAGTTCAGAAAATATTTTGTCAACTGCTTCTCCTGAGCGTGAGGGGTACCACTGGAGAAGGCACTAAAAGCACACCAGAGTTTTTTCTGAATAGCTGATGTTATCTTACTAATAGTATCTGTGCTTTTTCTTTCAAACTTTTTTCTTCTTTCAAACTTTTCATATCATGACTCATGATGCATACATTTTTAAAATAGACTTAAAAGAGACAGAATTTCATGTTTTGCCTGCTGTCTCTGAAGCAAGATATATTATCTTGGGCTCTGTAAAAAATACTAAGAAAACTCGTACCAGGCACATTCTTGAACCCATGCAGTTTCTCTCCTTAATGCATTTGGCAAATACGTTCATTTTCAACTGAGCATGTTCATCACACACTTCATTTTATTCACATTCCACTTTTCTTACATCATATTTGGCTCTCTACAGTGGTATCTCTAATGATCTCATTTGTTATTAATGAAATTACTACAGGCATCCAATAAAACAAAGCCAAAACTGTGGGCCTGATATTATTCTGACCTTTCTGTTTCCTTCAGTTTCAGTGCTGGAATTTTTGGGAATGGGAACTGGAGTAAATAAGTCAGTTGATTAGAAGCAGATAGGTTTGCTGCCAAATATTTTAATATTGTTCGTAACATATGCTGTCCCAGTGGTCAGGACCTGTAGAATATAAGTAGTATAAGCTTGTAGAAAAACATCTTTCCTATGAACCCTTTTCAATAAAATGCCTTTACCACAGAAAGCCTTCTTGCTATTTTTTCAGGTGGTTGCAGGACAAAACTACCATTTAATATTTGCAATCCGGAAGACAAACTGCTCAAAGAAAGAGTTCGAAAAATTTAATGAAGACTGTGAAGCCACATCAGACAGTGTAAGTAATGATGATGTTGCCAACTGCAATGTTCCTAATGGACAAATTAATTCGCACCAGAAATTGTAAACACTTAAGTAAAACCACATCCTGAGTTCTGCTACTTCTTTCAGTAAACTTTTTTTTCCACAAGAAGCACACATTTCTCTGTTCGTAACCCAAGCCAATAATAATGTTAGTAAAACATGAAGCTTAAACTGAGTCACTCCAACTGCAGGATCAGTGCTCACTGCAACGTGAAAGGAACTGATAATGAATCAAAGAACGAAGAGAAGGAGGCTGCTGCAAAATGAAGTAGCTGCAATACTCTTGACACTGTGGACTTGCAGCTAAGGAAAACATGAGATTGGAGTGCTAATGGTGTGCAAAGGAATGATGTTTCTAGAATGCATGCTGGTGATACTGGGAAAATGTGCTCCAGACACTGGAAAGTAATGCTGATAGGGCCAGAAACCATTGGCAAGGGAGTTGGTTGACAAAGAAAGGCTTTATTTCCCCTCTCTTTTCCCACTGTATGAACAGTTCTTACCGATGAGATTTTAAAATCTGCTAGCGCAGCAGGCACGAAATAAAAAAAGCTTGCCTCTCCATCTCAATTTCCCGATTTTTAGTAGGAGAAATACCATCAACAAACAATATTTCTTAGGAATATCATAAAGATTAAACAGTTAGTGCTCCAAAAGTGCTAGAGATTAAAAATCCAATTTTTCAAGATCCACTCTCCAGTCCAAAGTTGAATTAAAGTGTTGACACAGGCATACTATAACCTCAAAAAGCCAAGCAGTGGTGTGTCCCAATACAGAAGTCTCCCCAACTAAAACGAATTTTATAAATATTTGGGTAAAGTTCCAAGTATATTTGTATTTAAAAGTACTATCAAAAATCATAATTTTTTTCACGCACAGCTCTCTTCCTATGTGTCTGATGTCTTGTTGCCTTAACATGTTGATTTTTTTTTTTGTCAACAGGCACCATTGCCATGCGAAGCACAAATTCACGTGATCCCATGGGAGAATAAAATCTTTCCCCAAGTTAACTGCTCTAAAGAACGGTCAATGGTATGATTCCTCTTCATTACCCATCATCATAAGTAGAGCATAGAACAAAGGCAGTCATTAAATTCTTTATCATTCCAAATTATCTCATATTTTGTACCAAAAATAAAGGAACACATAGGTCTTTTAACAACCTCAGTAATGCCACACTCCTCCCTCTCACCCGCTAACCTCAGAACTTGTTACATCAAAGGCAGTTTCATCACAGGGTGAGGCAGTGGACAACATAGTGATTACAGAAATACAAAGGCAACAGGACAGACAGAACATTCTGCCTGTTAACTGCTCCTTCACACTATCAATTAAGCTCTGAAGTATCAAGCCCCATCAGCTCCTCTGAATTACTATTCATACTAGGTTTAAAAATTGAGACAAAAATGTATTTGGCAACGCATTAATTATACCCCACAGATTTCAAAAGCATCTGCGAATCTTTTCATATTAGTAGAGTAGCAGATCTCCTGCCAGTTGTCGTCACTCTCTGCAGGAAGATCTTTCAGTGTCCTTCCTGCCCAGCTCCACAATTAACTAGCCTTGAACCTGGGTCAGTTTGAAAATTTCAGAATGTAATATAAATCTTTTTTATTATCAGAACTTTTTTAGTTCTGATGATTGCAGGTTTTTTAATAAACGCAGGGACTCCCATGTTCCCCAGTGAAGAAGAGGAAATACACTGAATAAAGTGAGATTAACTTGCATTCATAATCAGTAACTTCAGTGTGCTCGGCATCTTCGTAACTACCTATTTATTCATTATGTATCAACTAATAAATGTCTCTCCTCGTTGTTTTCACTACAATATTGTCTTCACATCAACATTCAAATTTAGCTCCATCCCAAATGACCCTGATTTGCAGCTAGATAATGATCAGACACTTTGGTGGACAGAAATGAAACCCATGTTGGATAGCGACTGTACACCATGCATTCAGTCTTTGTCTTCCAGTTCAACAGCGATGGGGAAATAAGAGATTACTCAGTAACAACTGGATGTTTCATATTATCAGCTTTAACCTGTATGTGTTATTTCTAAGCAGTCTTATGAAATGCATATGTCAAATCTAGAAACAAAAAATTGAACAGTTACATTTCATATAACAAAACAACCCAGATCTTTTGTATATTCTGGTATTGAGACTACTCAGAGATGTGTTAGCCTTTAGCATAAATTGGTTTTATACATCAGAGTGTTATACTTTAACAAGCGCAGGGACGTTTAGTCCTAGAAATCAACTAACTGTAGTGTTCATAAATTAAAACCAGTACACATTTTCCTTTCTGTAGTGTCATTCCCATGTTAAACTGGCAGAATTTCAGTGATATATAAATTGTTCTTTTAACATATAACTGCTAAAACACTCTGGAATTATTTGGGAGGATGTTTATGCTCCCACACTTATCACAGTCAGAAAAGATAATTTAGTCTACTTTAAAAATCTGATAACATATTTTTGCTAAATGACTCATGTACTGCAATGAGCCAACTTCTGAATTTCCCAAATCCGAAGCTATTTTTCTTGTTCATGTAATAAATATGGCTATTATTGCAATGTTTTTCAGACTGTATTTCTAAGAAGGCCTCCTGGATTCACACCCTTCCGAAGCTTTGCTACACTAGACCAGCCAAATGAAATTTCATGCTCTGATAAAAATGAAGAAGAAAGGCAAAGACCTGCCAAAGAAATGAGAAAAGGTGGTGGACAGGAACCAGAAGGTGAAGGTGAACCTGAGCATAAACACAGGCATGGATATAAAAAGGATCATGAGTCTGACAAAAGGCATAGACATGAAATTGGTTGTGGGCACAGAACTGACCATGGGTGTGGACATAAAAACCACAGTAAAAATGGTAAACATAAACACCCAACCCCCAAATCTTCTGAGGAGTCCAACGAAAGGGTTTTTAATCAAAATGAAACCCTCTCATCATCCAGTGCTGAAACACCATCAGAGCTAGTTAATCCAGGGGTTGCAAAAAAGGAAACCAGTACACCTGCAGAACCACTAACTCTTCCTCACACACCTTTATTTAATGGGTCGCCAGATCGCCCAGAATCTCCTCTCCCCAGATGTCCTGGAAAACCATGGAAAAACATTATGAACCTTCCAGCTCCTTCTGGTTTTCCCAGAGAATTCACAAATGAGGATCTCTTGCCTTCTGCAGAAAAAAACGTCAATCCAGCAACAGAAAACTCAACACCTCCCCAAAACAAAGACTTTGATCTCTTAGATGCTTTAGTATAATTCAAACATTGTAGGATCCCTTTCAGAAATTAAGCGTAGAAAAATAAGAAAAATACTGCCTCTTGAAACGTATAAAATATGAAGAGGCAAAAGCTCCTATTCTGTTAGCTAAAATACTCAAGTAGGTCACCAGCACTTCCAAGGACCTAAAACTATATGTCAATACTCTGTATTTGCATATATTTGCAAAGATGTAAATCAGGCAATGGCACTAATGATTCAGAACCAGTCTAGTAAAGGGACCAGGCAAGTCAATAGACTTCTGCGGCAGAACTTAAATTTGTATCTCATCTGCCTCAAGTTGCTATAGGCACAAACTGAATCACTGCATCAAATCTCACTGTGTTATGTTTAAAACAATGGCACAAAGAATTTTGCAGATTACATTAAGAATCTCATCCAAATATGGGCAAGACAAAAGCAAGCCAATATAAAGCAAGAATGCCTTTCTTAGATACCTGAAATAATATTTCTCTAATTTACTGGAGTGAATCTCTTAAAAAACAAAATAAAATAAAGGAATCAGTTTTACCTGTCAATTTCTTTAAACAAATTAATATTACCACCAGCCTGTCACTAGCAGGTTGCTCTGTTGAATAAGAGAACAGGGACAGCTGAGAGAATCCTAAATAAAGCAGCTTTATTATTCCCTATGCATATTATGTTCACTACACAGTAAAGGCACTATGACTAACAGATTCTCATGTGGCAGAGGTGCACAAATATTGCAGATCAGATGAAAAAATTGCAAACCTAAAATTTGTCTGCCTTCTTCCATTATTAGGTTGTGCATAATTTAGAGACTGGACTGAATTTTCTGTTCTGGGTATCTTCCAAAGGTTAAGTTTTTGGTGGGATACATTAGCTAATAAGCACCAAATATTTCTGGCAAATTAAAATGTTTTTCCTCTATATGGATCCAATAACTTATTCAGCTGAAAAAACACCCAGCAATAAATAAATACTTTAACTCCAGGTCAGTTCACCAGTTTGAACCACTACTTGGTCCTGTAAAAGGTTATTGAAAGGGTAAGGCACTACAAATGGTAGCATTTCACCAATTTTGTTGTAAAAGACCACATTGCTTGAAACCACAGTATAAGTATCCTCCAACGCATCTGCAGAGACAGAAACTATATTCTCTGAAATTGTTCATCCCAACTGCTGAGATTGCTGTGGCATCAAGACTATATACTCAACAGCTGGGAATGTGTCCTTCTTTTGTGTACTATGCTTCTATTGCCATCAACTCATGGGTGAGGAAGAACCAGATAGATGAAGACTACTAGAGAATGTGAAACAGATGGATCAACAGGATCAGGAGGTCTTGGCACAAAAGGTGCAGGAGGATTGAAAGAGAAGATAGCTACAAGGAAAGGTCAGAAGACAGAAGTGGAAAGGACAGAGGCAGGGTGGAACGACATGGATGGGTGAAAAGAACAAAAGGAAACAGGAACTTAGTGGCAAAAATGCAAAGAGAGTGAATGGGATGGAGAAGTGACATGGTGGGGTAGCACGGCCAAGAAGCAAAAAAGGATAGGAACTGGAGAGGGGACGTAAGAGCAGAAGTGAAAAGCAAAAGATCTGTGCAGGAGGGTTTCTCCAATCATGACAGGACAGTCCCCTAGACATCACAAAACTGAACTCATACTTCCTGAATCTAAACATTCCCTGAGAGCATAGGCACATTTCTGCTTTCCTGTGCCTGGTTCCTACGGAGGTAAACAACCTTCTGTGTTCAGTTACTTCCTCAGCTCACAAGGTAGATAACCACACAGTGAGCAAAAGAACTCAACCCTGCTGATAATCCATGTTGAGGAAGAATCACTATGATTTTGCATATGCAATTTCTTTTTCTTCATTTTTTCTAATTGCTTTAAAAGCTGCATTAAAAGCTATATTAAAATTATATTTAAAAAGCCATAAAGTCCAAAATTAGAAACTGTCCCTGTGAGTATAAATTCAGCATGGTTATGTGCATCTAAACATTTTTTTTAACACAGTGTAATTGACTGCCATATAGGCATATATTAGATAGATAGACAGACAGATAGATAATTGTCTGTCATGACTGGTGATATATAATCAGTACCACTGTACTTCCTTTCTTTCTGTAAACAAAGTTACCAATCTTTACGAAGTCATACAACTTAGCTGGAGCCCCATTTTAAGGAAAGATAAAACAGTAGTAACTCCTGGATCTATCACTAATCAAATCCTGCATTTTCTTCTTTCATTCCTTTCATTGCAGGATAAAATGCAAAGTCTATATTTTCTTTTTAGCACATAATAAGTACTAAATTTACAAAGCTATGCAAAGGAAAGTCTTGAGAGTTACGTTCAGTTGTTTGCTTCTTTTCTTTTTTTCTGAACATTGACTGGTATGATTTTGGCTATTACTGGGAACTCTTTGTGTATGCTGTATTATTAAAAGGAGTATAAGCTCATACCAGTTTTTCTTTAAATTACTGTAGCAATTCAAGTAATTAATGTAAAATTACAATAAAAGAAATAAGGATGCAAAGATGAGAAAAACAAAGTTTTCTTCCCATCTCTGATATCCTTCATCTGAATTAAAAGATAGTCACTCTAGTCATACTTACAGCTACAGAGCAGTGTACATGACCACTACTAGTGAGACACAGAGAGTGGTCAGAGCAGGGTAATAAAAGCCAAGACTCCTAGATTCTTGACTGCCTTGAAGTTACCACATGCTACAGTGATGATGTGAAGTTTCATTAATGTTTAATACAAAGGCAAAAATTTCAGTTTTGACTTCCTGTTTTTATAATGTACAAAAATAATTACTTAAAAAAAAAAAAAAATCATTCTGGAATAAAAATCAAAGTGTTCCAGTCTAAAAATTTTGAAACAGAATGTTCTGATATTTTTAGAATGGAACAATTCAATTTCTCATTGATGTGTTCCCACAGAAAGTTTTAATTATAACAAAACAGCACTTTCTGATGGAAAAATATGCCGTCAGAAAACTACCGACCAGGCCTGTTTCAGATCTGCTGCTGAAGAGCTCTGCAAAACTACCAGTTTCTCCTGTTGCTGGAATCACGCTAGAGCGCTCTACTCAGTGCACTGCAGTGCCTAAGGAGTACTTTTCTCCTTGGCCAGCAGATGGCAGATGTTTTGCCGTAGGGTTTTTATGATCTCCAAATTTGGGTTTTCTGATTGCCAAGGAAGATTTAGTAGACTTAACATTCAGCCTTTCTTCTGGGTTAGTAACACTGCAGATAAAAACACCACATTTGTGCAATCTGTTTTAAATATTAAGCTCTACCAATAGAGCATAAAAAGTTTGCCAGTTACTTCTTCTGAGCACGGTGTATAAATAGTGCTCTAAGTGCAACTTCATGAGCATAAAAAATAATAGCTAGTCCTGCACCAGAAAAAATGCATTCTTACTGATACAGATAATTGGAACTAGGAGTCCGGGGTATGAAAATATTTCTGAACTGAAACTCTGTTCATGATACTGCTGAGATCCAGAGCCACCTGATGGCCATTCTGCAGATGTCTGGATTTAACTTGCTCTCTCTCTTGTGCATTCCATCTGTGACAATTTGACAAAATATGTATTTTAACTGACGTATGAAAAACTCCTCAGCTGTACTATGGATAGCCTATTGGATTTTTGCTGTAATTCAGACAAGACCTTTTAATTATACTCGGCAATCGCAATCATCTGCTAATACTAAGTTCACATAGTGTAAGTAGCCATTGGAGAGAGATGTGCAGGCATCTGATAATAGAAAATGGGGAGAATTAACGATGAACAGTGGCATTTGATAAGACATAAGAACCCATTTCTTTCCTTGTTTTCTCAGGTCTCTCAGCCAGCAAGATAATTGCTCCCAATTTAGGGAGGATTTATCTGAGGATAAATGGGTCTAAGTGGCTACAGAATTAGAAATTACAACACTGCATGGCCTTCATCGTACAGACAGAGCTGTACCAAATCCAATGTACACATTCCTCCAATATTCTTAAAAAAACAATGGGGATAGATATTGTCAATTCTCTGACCAGCTACTCACACACAACTCCTAATTCTGCTGTGTTTACAATACTACATTAGTATAATTCAGCTTCCACAGTTTTAATTAAGCTTTAAGTGAAGTTCATTTGGTAAAATGTAATTAATAACACAATGTTTCTACTGCATTCTAAAATAAGAGGAAAGCTGTTTTAAGGAGGGAAGAGTGAACGTTTTCCTAATTGGGTAAGGCATCTTGCTACAACAAATACTAGTATTACTGCTGTTCCTGAACTGGTTTCAATCTGCTGCTCAGTGAAAACCCAAACATAAGCTCCAAAGGAGTAACTCCTGTCAGTATGGAGTAACAGGGATTATAAACCTGATAGTGATTCTTTTCTCTTCTGCGATGAATACTGATAGTGCTGATCTGCGAGCTGAAGATCAGGCATTGAACTACTGGCTTCACACAGCAAACTACTTACCTTCCTGTTTCAGTTCAAAGTGAGTCACAGAGAATTAGAATTCCCCACAGAATCCAGAGCCATGCCAAAGAAGTATATTTCGTTTAAAACTGAAGAGAAGTCACTGTATGAATTCAGTGGATGAGTCTCCATCTTCCACTGGATGTATGTATTAGAGGAGCCCTAACAGACCTCTTGGCTTGGAACAAAAAAATAATTGTGTGAGTGAAAAACAAGGGAGTGAACAAAGCTGATTAAGGCAGGGAATGAATGAGGATGTACCTTTCATCCAGGGAGAACATGTTTTTAACTGAAACTTAGATTACTGTAAAAAACTTAAACTGCTGGGGTAGACAAGAATGGAGGATTATTGATTTCAAGGGGGGAACACAATACTCATCAACAGAACAGGGTGAGCTATAGCATGTTCAAAGGAAGACTTTGACCTACATGCCCAAAACACTATAGTCCAGTACCTTGAAAAATCCACCAGACACATGTAAGGAAATTTAAACAATAAAGGAACATTGGTTTATTTCTTATTCTAACCCTTAAGCACGTCAGCAGAAGTTAATTCCTTGCCATTCAATCCAACAGAAAAAAGATTAATGCCATAAAACATTACAGAGAAGTAAATCTATTACAGCTGAATTCTCTTCATTCATATGTGCCAGCTGTTCTACTAGCTGTGTATTAACTAAAAGAGTAGTAATGCTCACAAAATTAATAAAGATCAAGAGATACAATGGGATATACCTCAACTTCCCAGGAATCAGCCAAGTGTTGGCAATATGCTTTGTAAAAAAACAAAAACCCAACCAACCAATCAAAAAAACCCAAACCACAAAACCCCCTCCAACAATTCCGGAAGGTATCTAGGATTCAGACTGATCATTTAAGCAGCCTTGTGACTGCTAAACTAAAATCTCTTGTTTGAGCACAGAGGCCTGATTTTAAATTGTGCTGAGAAGCCTGTGCTCCCACTAACTTTAAATAGCATTGTGGGTACTCAGCATTTCTAAAAATCAGGCCTTAGAGCACACAGCCAAAGCCTATGGTGTAGAAAACTGATATTACTTGGAAGAGGCTGAGATGGACATTGAGCAGTGCAACACCTCCTTGCAAGCCAAAAAAGGTAACTATGGGCAGCACTAACCCTCAAAATAGCTCTTACATTTTGGGATGGTTTGGGAATTGGTGCAAGTGCTGGCATTAACCACAGCAGCACTAATGGCTTAATAGCTTCTTTCCTGGCCCACTACAAAGATCAGAGTGTTCTGGGCAACCTTTTGCCATACTTCCTTATTTTCTTGACCACTCCCACGACACAAGCCAGATGGAAGAAGCAGGAAAAACAAGCATAAACTACAAGACTGCCTCTTTCTTCAGAGTTCCATACAAATGTATGGACAGATTAGCAGATTTACAAACAATTCCTCTCCTTCATTTAGCTTCAGATGAAGTTACTTTTCTACCATATGACAACCATAATGCCTCTGAAACTTTCACTAAAGTTGATAGATCTGTTGGTTGTAGCTGACCACCTAGCATAGGAATAGCATCGATATGAAGGTTTACAATGCATCTTCCCTCACTCTACTTCACACACAGTGGACACAGTTAATCAGCCAGGCATTTCTGTATTAGCGCTACTGTAGCTCTTCTCTTTTTCACTGTAAATACATATTAGCCACCATCAATTGGAACCAATGAATATGCATACTATTTGCAAAGTTGTGAGAATAACCTGTCAATTAGCAACATTGTGCTTCTGGCTACCTGTTTTTGTCAATGAAGAACTACATTAAATTGATCTAAGACTGCAACACTGACCTTCCACTAAATATTTATCTAAGGCAACTACATTTTAGTCTGCACAGGGACCATCCATTCCTTCTTGAATAGTTACTCTACACAGAGGTGTTTATTACACAGTCATACTTGTTTGAATAATCACCTCAGATTTCTGAAGAACCCAGACTGGTTTGATCCACAAGTTGAGTGAACTCTTCTGAAACACAGCATCTAATGCTCTGTGGAAGTCAGTCCTAACGCAATTATTCAATCCAGCAAGATACTAACAATTGTTCAGAGTACAAGATGACTAAACCACTTGCTGACATTGAACTAAATCACCATCACTTGTATTGGCAGGGGTTGCCTCAATCATGGAACAAGACTTCTTGTGCGGTGGCTCAAGGCACCCATGCAAATCTTAACAGGATGTCATCAACCACTGACTGCATTGGGGACTATAGTAAATAAAAAGAATGGTTCTGAAGATCACAGAAAAACTGTCTGCAGCTAATGAGTCTCACAAAATTAGTCTGAATCACAAAATGAGTCTGACTAGTAAAAATACACTTACACATCCAATTCCTCATGACATACCTTTGAAATGGCAACTGATGTATTCATGATCAATATACCTCACCCAGTGCCATTCATGATTGGGAAATGGCATGTATGAGCTAAGCACTATAATCTCAAAGAATAACAATTTCTCTATGAGAGACTGTAATGCCAGAAAAATCCTGAACCCCTAATATACTTTTATTTATTTACAGCCTGAACTGCTGATTCTCGATCAAGCTAACAGGCTGTTATAAGAGAAATTCACTCTGACCCAATCTTCAAACAGACTCCAGGAGAAATAGTCAAACACCATTTGATAAATGGTGATAAAGTGCAAAACAAGAAATTGCGAGGAAGGGCTGTGCTATCCAAGCATGCTCAATAATACAGCAATCAGATGGTTAAGGACTATCAACATACTAGTATCAACGTAGCTAAGACATGTTACCACTGCCTCTAAAGGTTGTTTCATCCTCTTCAAGGCCCCACTATGCAAGAATGGCGGGTGTGCTGGGTTTGCTGTGCAGGGCATGTGGGTTCAGTTGCCTCAGAAAGAGCCAAAAGACTGAGAAAAGGAGCAGGTGAAGGATAGTAAAAAGCTGCAATATGTAACATGCTAAAAAGATGTATAAACAGCACCAGAAGCTTTTGGATGAGTGTTTTGCAGATTATTCTGCAATGATCATGAAGAATCTTAGTCTACAAAGCTCACCCCATTAAAGAGGTTCCACAGAAAGCATGTCTGATGTCAGTTCTGTAGTCAGTATCCTTGAGTATCTAATATTTAATTTTCAGTTATTATACATTTTCACTCAAAAGACAACTATTAGATAAAAGATGAAAGATCATTGATAAAGGGTTGATCACAGATTAATTTATCGTAACAATTTTACCACAAAAAGCATAATTTCACTTGCATTGTGAAAGGTTTCACAGCACTGCACAGCTGAATGTAATAACTGACACATTTTAATACATACAGACAGAATTCATCAGCTCAAGATTAGGCTGAATTTTTTTACCACCACTTTTTCTTCCTGCTTATCTACCTACTGATTTTTTTCACAGCTGTCTTTACCCACAGGAATAATATTAATGCCAAAGCAGTATCAAAAAGCAGCTATCTTGAAGCTGCAGTATTTTCTAAATGATAAAGTCACTCTTCTCCTCCCTCCTTTGCAGTATTTCCTCCTAAAAGCATGGGAGTGCGCTTGCTTGCTCATCACTCTTGCTACCCTAAACAACTGAGATAGCTTTGTTCTTCTGCACCAGCAGTTGCGCTCATGAACACTGACACTGAATTTCCTTTTTTAGACAGCAAGGACGCAGACTTTCTTCCTCTTCTCCCTCCCTCTGCCTCCCCTCCCCCTCCTACAGTCTTTGCTGTGCCCTCATCTCACCTTCAACAGCAGAAGAAATCCATGCTGCAGTTTTTTCCTCGTTAGCAGCTCTATGGCAACAGCAGCTCTGAGGCAGCAGTCCTTTATGGTTCTCACTTTAATCTCTTTCATTCTGCATAAAGATACACAGTTTGTTTGTCCAGTAAATTAGCAAAGACAATTCTGATATGATGTAAATTAACAAACACAATTCCAATGTGATTTCAGAAAAAAACATGCTCCCGGAGGTACAAAGTTATATTCCCAGAAGAGCTGAATGTTAGCAATGCAAATAAATAATAGCAAAGGAAATCAGAGAACTCCTTTTGGGTAATAAACTGTAAAATCATCTTTGTGATAACTCAGCTTTCTTGGACAGAAATGTGAAAAAAAAAACCAAAAATTCTGAGCTTAAGATACACAAAATATCACATCCAAATGAAGTCCTGAAACTCTAAGTATCTTGTCATTGTTTGACTGAGTCTTTATTTGTTATTAACACATAAATTAAATCAGTGGTTTGTTTGTTAAATTCCTGCTGAAACAAAAGGAATAATATCATACAAGACCTTGTAGTCTTGTAATCCATGGAAAAGTGTATATCAGAATATATTTAGAAATGGTAACAGAAGCTACAGAGGACAAAAGAGCAAGCAAAGAAAAAATACCAGTAATTGGGTGGTTACCAAGTACTATAGTATCTGCCTTCTTAGAAATTAGGATTTTCCTAAGTTTGTTACTTTTAAATTAATCAGAAGAATGAGCTACAAATAAATGTTGAATATGATAGCAAATAAACTATTCCTTAAGACTCAGAAACAATTACCAGAACCTCTTAAAGTACCTAGTACAAGACAAAACTACTTTGAATAGCAGCACATATATTGCCTTTATTTATTTATTGAAAAAAATTGCCAGTAAATTGTAATCTAATCACTTTCAATACATACATGAAATAAATGAATCAATATAGTTCTGTAAGTCAGCATGAACTCTCATTTCTGTCTCCTGCTGTGTAAAGAACAAAGGTTTCTGGCCACTGCCAATTGCTGTGACATGACATGTTGAAGTGCATGTCCTGGATTAGCACAAGCAATGCTACAGTTACTCCTGGCTAAAATAATGGGATCACCTGCATCCTGTCTGTGCTTGCATCAGTGGATGTCCGTGCTTGCATCAGTGGATGTCTGTGCTTGCTTGTGTCAGTGAACCGCAGGAAAACGTGGGCAGCTGTTCCTGGATGCAACCTGAGAGGAAAAGAATGAATTCCCTACTATCCTGCACCTCATATGTCCATTTTTGTCTCATTTGGCAGTATTCAATTAGCATACAAAATAATATACAATAGCATTCTGGGGTGGGTTAAAGCACAAACAGCTGGGACTAAGGACTGGCCTACAGATGCTTCATAACACTAAAAAGAAACCCCAAACAACAAAGCAGTTACAAGATTGTTTCTTAGCAGCCCATTTGGCAGCTTCAGCTTCATGGGCACACATTTCAGATCCAATCATGACAATAGCATGCATCTGTAACACTGTTAAAGAGAAAAGCCTTGTAATATTTATATTTCATCCAAAAAAATCTCAGAAGGATTAACAAAACAAACAAAGGAAATTATTAAAGAAGTCACAATACTTACCTTGATTAATTTTTTAAAATTTTACCCAGGTAGAACCTCAGCTTCCCACCCAGAACTGACTGCTTTGTAGGCTTAAGCATAGCACATAAAGCAATCGGTCCCAGCCTTAAACAGTTTACAATCTGAGAGTTCCTTCAAAGACAGATTATAAATTCCATTTTACAGGCAGGTGAAACAAGGGCACAAAGCTGAAACTACTCATCTATAACTTCATATTAAGCCAGCATCAGTGACAGAAACAAAATTCAGGGAATCTGAGATACAGTTACCTGCAGAAATGAATAGTCTCAGTTTTCTTACAAAAAGTAAAGCTCAGTAGAAAACTTCCAGTTTGTACAAATTAAGATTTACCTTGAGGCAATACGTCTGACTACATAGCTCATTTTATTAATGAATTGTTAACATTTACTTGTTGTAACAAGCTCTATAAACTGCAAAATACTGTTTTGGAGGTTAAAATGCTCTGCTTGGAAAGGAGGAAGAGACTTCAGTTAACACAAAAGGCTGGATACGGACAGAAAGAACTGTTAAAGAACAATGAAGTAATTTCTGTGGTACCTTACTCTTGCTGTTTAGGGACGTACCCATTTTAAATATTCTGACAATAAAGCCCTGTAAAACACTAATACCAAGGCATGCTGTGCAACGCTGTACCAGTTGATAAACCCTAGCCATTTTGTTGTCACTAATCCAAAATGGGCCCTCATAACTCGCAGCACTGTACATAAACTCTGAAAAGCACAGTGTGTTTGCTCTGATGTCTAAAACCACAATTTGGATGGGGAAGGACAGAGTCTTATGACTTGGTCTCATCAGTCAGGACACAGAGCATCTATCAAGGTAAGCATATCTACAACGTACATTAGAGATTATTATTTTTTTTACCACGAACTCTGGTCCTGTGAATATACCCCTGTAAAAATCAAAGAATTGCTTGGCCTTTTTGGTCTTTTCATCTTGGGCTTGGTTCACATGCATTAGTTCTTCCTACTAAGAACATAACACACAACTTTTTTATCAATGAGGAAAGGTACTCAAAACTAAATACAGAGTATAGGTCTGCCTGTAGTGGCTATTCCAAAAATTAAACTGAAATCCTCAAGCATCGTCACTGGATTCCAAATTGAATAACCATGAGAATTAATAACTTATGTAGATGGTTAAACGATATCAGAAGGAAAAATGTTTTCTTCAAAAGAATGCATAGGCTTTACCTTTCTCTCAGAATTGGAAGAATGTTCTTTGCAAACTGTCTCACAGAAATATATGACATGCACCATTTCATGGTAGTGCAGAAGTCTTCCAATTGACTTAAAAAACCGCAACCACAGTACTCTGTCAGGATGTTATCAGCAGCTGCCACCTGCTTAATCTCTCTAGCTTTCTTTACTTTTGTAACAGAAAGAACAAATTCTACCCTGAAAGTATGCACATAACTTCTATCAAAGATTTCTAAGCCTCCTACCGTTACTGATCTCTCTACATTTTTCAAACATTTGCCCACACATAACCTCTGAGGCAAATACTATCACCCCCACTTTACAGAGGAGAAAACTGAAGTGCAGAAAGAGCTCTCATCCAATAAAAGTCAATGGCAAGTTTCTAATAAATATCATCTGTTCGATTTTAGTGCTAAAATTACATGGCGGTGGTCACACTGGGAGTCTTTAACACAACAGAGAACAGAGCTAAGCTGACTCTATGCCCTGGGCCTGACTACAAGCCTTAAAAACTGCAGGAAAGAATCTAATTGCTCAATCAAGGAGAACATTCAAGACCTAAAACTAGGCCTATCAAGTTTTATAGCATGTGGAGGACTGAATAACTAAGAAAATCACAGAAAGAAAAGTATATTTCTGTTTCAAGTATTTGGGTTGGGATTGTATTGTGCCAACATTCTTCTTATTACCAGAATAGTTACTAAAATCACAAGACCACCATAAGTGATCCCATATGATAGTCTTCTTACTTTGTACTCATTTAAAGAATTAAACAGTAATTTACATACTTCTTCTAAGAAAGGAAATACACATTTTCTAAAATTAACATTAGTTCTTTAATAGAAGCCCAACATAATTCTAACTGAAGTAAATGGGAAATTTTTGGCAAGTTCAAAGGCCACTGCATGAAAATATATGTATCTATTATAAAAATAAGAAGTATTTAACTTTCCTCAGATCTTTAGATTTTTGACCCTTTAAGACAGGGCTGAGAATCCCAAGTTCCTCTGAGGCACCAGAACATTTCTGCCACTTCCCTTCAGAAGCAGGTTACAAGAACTTTCCCACTGTATAAGAGAGAAACCATCTTTCTTAAAAATTCATAGAGAACTTCATTATTCCACAATAAGAAATATGTAAGAGATACCTTCAGACCTCTGAAGGCACTAAGGTCACTACAAGTCTGAATTTAAGCTCCAGACTCTAAGAGGAGATGAATTAATGGATGAATAACCTGAAATATGGAATTCAAACAACTTTGCCATTTCTTTAAAAAACAAGTAGAATAGTCTTAAACAGTTTAACAAATGAACGTAATAAAGAAAAAATCAAATCTTACTGGGAATGAGAGAACTTAGACTAAGAAACAAAACTATGCAAAACTGAAGCAGGAACGCTCCTTGGAGGCTTGTGCTCAAAGCCATTAGGGAGCACAAGCCACAAAGCACCATGCATACATTTCAAACAAGTGAGTCAGCTGGTCAGCAAAAGGTCCTATCCACCTTATATCCTCTACACAAGTCTGTATATCTTGAATAGACTGAGCATGTGGTACAATTAAATTAACTAAAGCAGCTTAAATCCCACTGGCTTTCTATAGTGCTTGGCTCCTAAATCATTGAAGCATTTTTGAAAATGTTCCTTATTGGCCTAGCACACAACTATTCAGTGAGACAAAACTTTGACTGGGAGAGAAAATTCTGTATCTGGATGTACTTTCAATTCACTCAACTAGGACATCACTGAGATTTCACAACACAAGTTTGATTACAGTTACAAAGAGTAGAAATATCTGTCAAAGCATAACAAAGTTGTAAAATCACCTTAAAAAAGGATGACAAAGCAAGCCTAGCAGCCTAATGTACTAAAGTCATCATAATGTGGATTTCAAATTACACTGAGATACTAAAGAATACAAAGCAAGCTTCATCAGTGCATTAAAACCACTGCATCTTATAAAATATTATTTAGTTTGTTTAGATTATAATTTCAGTGGAATGACAAAAAAGTGTAAGTTAGCATTCATGAAACCCTATGACTGTATTTAAATCACAAGCATGAGACTCCTGGAATTTGGACTTTCTCTCTCCCCTGGAGATTTTCCAGACTCTTTCCTATTCACTCCTACATCTAAGGAAGCAAGCTTTTGTTTAGGCAGGATCCTTTGGGAATCATGAACTGAAAAACATTACTTCTTGCTAACAACACCCTAACAAATCATCCTGATCCTTAACATGACCTACTGTGAATAAACTCTGTCTGTTTACAATTACTTTCTTTGCCCTGCTAGTTGTAGCAATCAAATAATATACAGTACGTACTCTAGCATCAGACTTGCAAATGCGGGATTGGAACTCTGCATCTTCCAGGTTTCCCGTAAAGTACATGACAGTTTCATGGTAAATTCAAATCATGGTATGAGATTTCCAAAAGGAGTTTTCTGAAATTCCCTAATGCAAACTGTGACATAGCCTTTGCCAGAATATTGATGAGCAGGGATTGCTCAACTAGAGCTCAATTTCAGGAGGTGTCAGCTCCTACTGCTTTCTTTAGATACATCATTCTTTACTTCAATCTGCATGAATAATGACTGGAAACCCAGCTGCTAAACCAGCTAGTCCATCTGTTACCCCCTGTTAATAAATGTATAATTATGCTCACTCTCACTAAAGAGCTCATGATTCACTAGGACTGTGTTTTGGTGAGATGTTTACTGGCGTATATTATGTGCACACATAAATGTGGCGGTGGATCCTATCTTTAGTAGCACAGACATATTATTTAGTATCTTTTTGGTATCTTTTCTGCCTGATGATAACATGAACTTGGTCCTTGAGGAGCAAGTTTTCAGTTGAGACTGCTCTAGAAAGCTTAATAAGATTTAAAGCTGGGGGCCATAACAAATCCCAGTCAATCCAAGATTTTTGCCAGTGACAAAATCTGACCTTTCGATACCTCTCACTATGATGCTTCGCGTTCAGAACACAAATAATCCCAGGCAGAGCATGGCTACCACCAGTCTAAAAATACACAAATTATATATGATATCACAAATGAATTGACATTATAACCGAAGCGATATTTTTCAAACACTGTATTCAGGTACCCAGGTTTTAACGAGTAAAAAAGGTCAAATTTTTTTCTCCTAGTATAGTTAGGGTCATTGCTAGGACAACAATCTTGGATTTCTGCTATCTTGTTTCACAAGAGAGGACTGATTCAGTGTTTCCAACTCTGCTTATCGGATGTTAATGAAACAGAATTTCTTTCCTCTTTTCATTTAGTGAAACAAGTCAATGATTTTCACTGGAGGAAACACTCGATTCCTTTCCTCATATGCCTTGATGTGGAACATCCATATGAATCTCATTTAAATGGGAACTATGATTTGTTTCTTAAAACATAATTTTATAGTTTCAGTCATACAACACAAGGCAAATAGAGAGCATCTGACAAGAGGCCACCTGACTGGGGACCATCTGATTCCATAGAAGTGGGTTAAAATAACGATGAACCAGAGCAAATAACACGGCCAACTAATCGGATTTGTCAAACTCTGCCACAACCACATGACAGAAGATACCAATACACCCACTGACTTTTCTTTATATTCAAGCATCAGGTAAATGAGAGATGAACAAAACCCTCAGAGACATGGAAGTTTCAAGCTCCTCTATAAAGGCCAGTAATCAGGAGCTCTGGGAGGGCAGGTAGCACTGTTTGGCTCCATAGTTGTCTGCATAAAGAAATCTTGGCATCTGATTGAGAGACTCCCAGATGCCATTATCGCAAATAGTAAATAGCAAAATCAATTCAATGGGAACAGTTTCTCCTACAACTATCCTTAAAGAAAGCTAGGAAAGCCTTCGTAGTTAAAAACTGCTTTTGTCAAAACCAAAATTTCAAAGTGGTTTGAATACACAGGTAATCTGAAATGATAAAAAATTCTTTACAGGAAAACATAAACTAGATACTTGTTTCTGCGATGACATTTTTTTTAAAGACTTTTAAAGTCTGTGGAAAATGATGGTTTACCTTCCTGAAATTCCCGTATGTCAAGAAATCTTTTCCACTTAAGTTTGCAAATATACTAGGACCTAATTGCAATACTTAAATAAAAACTATTTACATTCTACAGCTTTCTTAATAAATGTTCAAGATCCTTAATAAAACCCCAAATATTCAGTAGTATTATTTCTTCCATTTAGACCTAAAGTTATTTTTAATGGGAAATCTAACTGTGCCAGCCTGAATCTGTGTTCATGTTCTTTCTTCAGTCTATCCTGTTTCTTTTACAACCAGAAGTTTACAGGTCCACACAAACTGCTATCGTTCATTTAAAAAGGCCTCTGGTTATTATCGTGTGGCTGTCTAAATTGCAAATACGAGAAGCATCCTCAGTATTTTCTACCCAGCATGGGGGGAGAAAACTTGAGAGCATTAGGGTGAGCCAACAGAGGAGCTGCATTGATATAATTTAGCTGGGATATTGGTAAGTGTTGCGTTATTTCTGCAGATAGTAGTGCCCCAGAAGATGCTACCGTAGGAAGAGCTAATGTGCATTTAGTCTTTCAGAGATGCCCTTTACGGATGTTCTAGATGGTTCTAGACAATTTACAATATTCTAGACGAGTAAAGGGTTGATTTTTTCAAGAACTGCCTCCATTTGTTCATATATAATCACTATGGAAACAAGTTTGAGAAGTGACATACATAAGCCCATTAAAGTTGGCACAAATTATTGCTTATAATTAATATTATTTCCCTACATAAGAAATATTGATGGACAGATTATTGTAAATCCTGAGAAGAGCATTAAAATGATCGATATTTTTTCCTACAACAGTATGAAAGCAATGGGCATGATCACTCATCATTTCATTGAGTCAGTTTGCACAGCAACATTTTCCTTCCTGTTTTATTTTGGACCGCACTAACCTTTAAATCAGTCTTGAGAGATTATTTTTGCAGACATCGCTGTGCTATGAACCGCAGCATATCACAGCACCGCGTTTTCAGTCGCGCCCCGAGAACCACCCTGCCTGTCTCCTACAAACACTCTCCAAGTACGCCTTCATCCCCTTCAGAAATTATCCACCTTTAACAGCCCCTGACAAATTTGCACGATTCGGCTAGCTGCTGCCCCAAACCCGGGCGGACGGAGCACCGCCGTCCGCCCCCGCCCGCCCGCGGGCCCGGCCGGCCTCTTCACCGCGGTGCCGGTTTCCACACAAACCCACCCCGTGCTGGAGCGAGCCGGGGCTGAGCGGGACCCTCAGGCGCCACCATATTCCTCCCCTCACCTCACGGCCCCCCCGGCCGCCGCTCCCCGTCACCCAGCGCTGCCCCCCTCGCTAATCAACCCGGACTTGGCCCTTTCCTGCCCCTCACCAGGAGGTGAGGAGGAGAATTCAGGGTTGTGTTTTGCCGAGCAGGGAGGAGGAGGGAGCCATTTCTGTGAGGGGGACGGAGGGGGCGAGCCCCGCGGCCCAGCAGCCGTCTCCCCCCACCCGAGGAAGCCGCTCTCCTCTGTCATCCCCTGACTCCAAGCACTGGGGCTTTAAAAATAACCGACATGGCGGGGGAAACGCAGCCATGACAGGGATCCGCTCCGCCCCTGCAGCTGCTGCCGCATGGCCTGTTCGGTGACCCTCTCAGCCCAGCTACCTGCCCCGCGCCCTGCCAGGCCCGGGATCGGGATCGCGATCGCGATCGGCCCGGGCCGGCCTGGCCTGGGCCGCCCTCACCCCTTCCCGCCGACACCCCCGCCCCGCCCGCCCCTGCCACGCTCCCCCTCCCCCGCGCTGCAGCAGGGGCCGGAGCGGGAAACCCCGTGCGCAGGAGTCAGCGGGGAGGGGGGGAGGGCAGAGCGGGAGGAAGGAGCGAGGCGATGTTACGCCGTCAATGGTGCAATATCCTTCCGCGCTCTGAAGAAAAAAGTAGTTCCACGTTCCCCTGACCTCATGGCCCCAAGTGGCTCAGACACAACCTCCAGAGTATCTCAAACGGTGGGGTGAGGGGAATCTCTTGGGAAGGGGGCTCAATCCGGGGGGATTCGTGCCTTTTTCGCCGCGGCGTGAGGTGTATATCCATGCGCAGAGCAGCGCGAAACGAGTCCGGCAACGGGGCGGATATATAAAGCGGGCGCCGCGGAAGGTTTGCCTTTTCAGTTGAGGACAGAGCTGTTGTTCGGAACATGTCAGGCGGCTCCGCGGATTATAGCAGGTATGGCGCGGCATGCGGAGGCCCCGGGCCTTTTCCTTGTAAGGGGGCTCTATGGGTTGGGCGGAGGCGGCCAGGGAGAGGGAAAGAAGCGAGATTGCGTGTAAGGGGGGGTGTCTGAGCGCTCTAGAGAGCTCTCTGAGGGCGGCTGGGCAGAGTGGTTAGACGGTGCCTCGTGCCTCGGCCCCTCCCAGTTCTAGACTGTTCGGTCCCGTCTCTCCCCTTAGTCGCGCTTCAGTGGGGGTTTAGTTCCATTCCTCGGGGTTCGCTTTTGCGTTGTTGATTC
>JAVKLA010000084.1:32684656-32697025 GCA_034782735.1 Sagittarius serpentarius
GCGCCGCCCCGCCGCCCCCCCCCCCCCCCCCCACCCCCCCCCCCCAATCGCTTCGCGCCAGGCGCTGCAGCTGAGCTAGCTTAGAGTGCGCAGTGGCAGCCATTGCCCCGCTCCCTCCCCGCAACTGCGGGGCCCGGCCTGCAGAGCCCCGCCTTGGAAGAGATGCCTTCCGTGAGGGGGGCGCTGTGCGCTGGGACATGCGGTCCTTGTCCTGCCGGCTAGGTTTGGTTTTTTTTTTTAATAGGTAAGGCTGTTTAGCCGGGCTTGAGCCACATTTTTTCTGGTGGGTTTTTCTACAGTCTGAAATTCACTCTGAGCCTCGCTGTGGCTTGAAGGCTTGGATGATCTTTGGTCACATTGAGAGCTGAAGGCTTGGGTTAGTGGTGCCCAAGCCGGTGGGGAGAGGGTAGGAGTTTCTCCATTGGCAAAATACCAACGCACCTGCTAGAATGATCTGTCACAGGTTCCAGATATGGGTTTTGGCAGCCAAGATGTCAATCTTGCTTCTGCCTACTGGTTGCTACTGTGTTAACAGCTTGTTCTATTTGGTGACAGAGACCATGGCGGCCCAGAGGGAATGGACCCTGATGGTGTCATTGAGGTGAGCACATGTGAACTGACCTGAGAATTTTTAATCCGTGGTGGGGATAGGTGTTGGATTTAATATTTTCCTTTTTTTTTCCTTTATTACAGAGCAATTGGAATGAGATTGTTGACAATTTTGATGATATGAATTTAAAAGAATCCCTTCTAAGGGGCATTTATGCATATGGTTTTGAGAAGCCTTCAGCTATTCAGCAGAGAGCTATTATTCCATGCATCAAAGGTATGCAGGTGACTTACGTGTTGATATCAACATTGGATAATGAAGAAAGTTGTAAAATGCATATGCTGTTTTATTAGTGTGCAATGATACTTATATTTAATCTTACTGAAAAGTGATATGATGGTACACCATCTTTCGGGACTGACCTGAAATGGAGAGAATTCTTAATACTGATCACTTATTTCAAAGGGAATAAAATAAAGCTAAAAACATGAATGACCTGTGTGGGAGCAGTAAATGTGTATCCTACTTTTTTTAGGGTATGATGTGATTGCTCAAGCTCAGTCAGGTACTGGCAAGACAGCCACATTTGCTATTTCCATCCTGCAGCAGTTGGAGATTGATCTCAAGGAGACCCAAGCACTAGTATTGGCCCCTACCAGAGAACTGGCTCAACAGGTATTGATAGTGTAGTTAAAAAGCTGCTTGTGTGTTGCATAGGTTTCAGGTTTCACAACTGTGAGACAATAAACAGACTACTTAAGGGGCTGTAACTAATCCATTCAGAACCCTTTTTGTGTTGAGTAATGGGGGATATAAACTGGCTTCTGTCCCACAAGTTCTCTGCCTGCTTGAAAGGTTTGAGTTGATGCACGTGGAGGGTATGCTGCGGCAGGGATGCAGGAGCCAGCTGCTACGCTGTATATAGTTCTAAGGGAGCATCTTCAGCAGAAAAACAAAATACAAGATATGTTATTAAAGCACAGTGTTCTGAGTGGAAACAAAACATAGTTTTTGGAAGCTATTTGAACTTGCGTGCAGTTGTGCAACATGAAAACTGCAGTGCGCATGTGGTCACTTCATTGTATTTGTCACTTTTTGTATTTTTGTGATGTTTTCCTGACTGTTAATGCATGTCTACTTCACCTTCAGGGCTTGGTATTTTGTTTTAAGAGGGAGTGTTTAACAAAACTTGCTGGATACTTCATTTTTAGGATGAGTGTATATCAATAATGTGGGGTCTTAGGATGAAATGTTGAAGAGAACTCTAAAGTAGAGTAGAAACTATTATATACAGCTTCCTAGGATGAAATGTTGAAGAGAACTCTAAAGTAGAGTAAAAACTATTATATACAGCTTCCTATCTTTTCAGCTAGAATATACTGAGATGCCAGTGCTATAGTGAAGATTCTTGATAGTAAAGCTAAACATACTAAATCAGACAGGAAAGAAATCTAAAAAGAAAAAAAAAGAAAAACTGATCAGTGGAACAAGAGTCTCTGATCAGAATGTTTAGCCTTCTACTCTGAAGACATTGGTGAGGTGAGACTTATTTCGAAGCCTGGCATAGCAGTGCGCTTGTACACTATTGTGTGAACTTACTGCAGGTGCTTAACATGCAGGCCTTAACAGCTGAAAATGTGCTCACTTCTGGAGGCCCTGCTTTTAAGTTAATAATAGCAGCTGCATGGTAGTTGCTACTTAAGCTAGTTCAACTGGTAGGGACAAAAATTTTTAACTTAAGTGCCCCTCTGACTTGAGCTTCCTAGTGAACAACTTCAATAACAAGCAGTTGGGCAAAATCATTGGCAACTGTTTCCTATAACCTTAAGAGCTGTGTAGTCCTTGTTTGCTCTCTTAGCTTCCAAAGTGCATAAGCACCAGTGATGGCAGGGCTTGATCTTTAATGTACTAGGAACTACTACTAATGGAAGGCTTTTATTTTAGATTCAAAAGGTAATTCTGGCCCTTGGAGACTACATGGGAGCAACATGCCATGCTTGTATTGGTGGTACAAATGTTCGCAATGAAATGCAAAAACTTCAGGCTGAGGCTCCACACATTGTGGTTGGAACTCCAGGGCGTGTGTTTGATATGTTAAACAGGCGCTACCTTTGTAAGTATGCATTTAATTTTGCTCTTGATAATGGATTTGCAATATTTCGCACCCAGTAAGAGCTTAACGCATTTGCTATCGGTGTAGAGTGTTGTACTGCAAAGCTTAGTCCTAAAGGAAGGTGACATTAATAAAAGTATTTAGTGCATTTCTGGAAGTTTATGAGAGAATCTTTTTTTTTAATAGCGCCTAAATGGATCAAAATGTTTGTTCTGGATGAAGCTGATGAAATGTTGAGCCGTGGATTTAAGGATCAAATTTATGAGATCTTTCAAAAACTAAGCACAAACATCCAGGTAAAAAAAAACCTTCCACATGGTTAAATTGGTTGATGCAGATTTGGTTACAGTGTAGCTGAGAACTGGTGAATTGTCCACATCAAAATTGGTGTCCTAGGTACATGCTAACAGTGTGTAATGCATTCTAGGTTGTGTTGCTGTCAGCTACAATGCCAATGGATGTGTTGGAAGTGACCAAAAAGTTCATGAGAGATCCCATACGTATTTTGGTGAAGAAGGAAGAACTGACTCTGGAGGGTATCAAGCAATTCTACATTAATGTTGAAAGAGAGGTTGGTATCAGTTCTACTTGGCTCTTGCTGGAAGAGTTAAGTTCTCTTACCTTCTTGTTAAAGCACTGTGCTAAAATTACAGAAACCAAGGCTGAGCTTTGGTTTCTGTAATAATGCTAGTAGAGTACACGCAAGAAGAAGACAAACTATGCACTGGATCAAAAATGACTAGGGTGGACCTCTTTCTTAATGTCCGGTGTCCTATGTCTTAAGATTTGGTGCAACAGTTGATGCAGAAGCTTTGCTTAGTGTCTTGTTTCCACTTCCCAGGACATACTAAATATAATGGCATGCCAGAGCATGCTTAATTGGTTGCTGCTTTTGAGTGCTGCTCCTTGTTTGGGATTCTTGTCATGCCACTGACAGTTCAGTACATAACGTGTTTCCTGATCTTCTGTTCTGTTCAGGAGTGGAAGCTGGATACTCTCTGTGATTTGTATGAGACACTGACCATTACACAGGCTGTTATTTTCCTGAATACAAGGAGAAAAGTAGACTGGCTTACAGAGAAAATGCATGCCAGGGACTTCACAGTCTCAGCTCTGGTAAGAATTGATAACTTTCATGTCACTCCTGAAATGCAATGTACATACTGAAAAACAAGTAATAATGAGCTATATTTGAGTGAAAAGCAGGAAAGTTATAATACAGCTGTGCAGTGCTGTATTATCGTTCCCCCTGCTTAAAGAAAAATGCTTCCTTCTATCTCTACCTGCTTTTTTACCACGGCAGGTGGGGACGCTGGGTTTCATACATCACTTTGTTTTTTAAAGGATACTTCAGTCTGGAGTATTGGAACTGTAGTAATTACAACTTTTTTAACTCTACAGCATGGTGACATGGACCAGAAGGAACGGGATGTTATCATGAGAGAGTTCAGATCAGGATCAAGCCGTGTCCTGATCACCACTGACTTGCTGGTGAGTATTACTTTAACACTGAACACATTTCTATTTAAATCTAGTGCCAAAAGCTTCGTAGTTCAGTGAAGGTTCTTGTAGCCTGAACTGTTTGGAGCTTCTTGGAAGAGTAAAGACTACGCTCCACTATGGACTACACAGTTGTAGTTCATCACTAACCATGTGGTCAACAAAAGCAGGGGATAAATAATGTCAACCTTAAAGCCTGTGACTTGCATTAAAGACTTTGTATTGCTTTTCAGGCTCGTGGCATTGATGTGCAGCAGGTGTCATTGGTTATAAATTATGACCTGCCGACCAATCGTGAAAACTACATTCACAGGTAGTTGGCTCTAACCTCTGGTTGGTGTGCTACGCTGAATATTGTGTCCCCTACAGAAAGCACAGAACTTCACCTGTTCTTCCTTGTAGTCTTTGCCAGTAACAGGAGGTGTTAGGCATCCATTCATACAGTAACTGCTAAAAAGCTAGCAGGAAATAAAACTAGTTGTGGGTTTGTTTTTAAAAAAAAAAAAAGCCCTGACTTGCACAGCCTAAAGCTCTGAAATGAGGAAGGAGCAGAACTTCTGGACAATAAAACAAAGCAGTGGGAAGACTTAGATGGGTGGTGAAATTCAGTGATGGCTGATCATTCTTTGCTGAGATCTGGGGAAACTGCCAGCTACTGAACATGTTACTGAACATGTTACTGAACGTGTTAGGTTGTGGAGTACAATTACAAAAGCCATTACTGACATAGTGTCTTGACAGCAGTGTTGGCTTGATCTGTAGGTCCTAGCTAGTCTTCAGTTGCTGCTGCTGATGATCAGTGACTAGACCTTAATAGTCCTAGCAAACCAGTTGTGTAGGGCTGCCTTCACTGCTGGAGGCCCAACTGTGTTTTTGTGTACCTCGTTTGCTCTTGGTGGCTCATCTTACCTGTCCTCTGTGGTGTATGTCTTCTGGTAGCAATGGGAGTTCTGTTTCCCTAGGTTTTTAGTTAACTGCTTCTAGTGACTGCCCCTCAATTAAGTAAACTGCTTTGTTACTGGATGGAAAAAAATACAGGAGTCGATAGCAGCAGTTGATGACACAAGATGGTGCTCAGAAATGGCGTTGATGTAACTTACGACGTGGATTCGTAAGCGGCACAGTTTGAATAAAGAGCGAGTTGGTATTTATATATTTCTTTTGTCATGATTATTTCCTAACTTTTGTGAGCCATTTTCATGTGTTCAGCTCTTGCTGACTAGGTGCTTTACTGTGCAGTCTGCAGGAAGGTAGAACTGATGGTGTAACTAAGCTGTTCTGTGATGTGTTAGTGACTGACTTGGGCTTACACAAAAATGTTAAGCTTGGATTTTTCTGTTGAAAGAAAAAACCCTGAGCTTTCCCACTGGAAACAGTTAATGTTGAGTTAAAATTCTCAAGTTGAGTGTGCTGTGCTGTGTTCCTGGATATAATTGGATTAACTTGAACAGTCTTGATTTTTGAATGACAGCTTACCTGCTTTGTATGCCACATGCTTGAGATTGGATGCATGTGGTATGGGTGTGTCAGTTGAACAGAGGGGAGGGAGACTGAGCTAGGACTCCATACCGCAGTACCAGCCATTAAAGGAAGAACTTTCTTTGCAGCCAAAAGAGTAACCTGTTCTGTTCTGCTGCTCTCCATAGGATGGACACTTCTGTACTCCTGGCCCTAGCTACTAGTTTTTCTTGACCAGACATGACTGGTAGCAGCTAGTCCTGTAAATACAGCATAAACTGGCCAGTGGCAGATAAAAGAGCAGCAGTTAATGAATGGATCTTGCAAACAGTTAAGGTAGATTGGAGTAGTTAACTTGTGTGTAAATGTGTTTTCTTTTTGTGCAGAATTGGTCGGGGTGGTCGCTTTGGCAGAAAAGGTGTGGCTATAAATTTTGTCACTGAAGAGGACAAGAGGATCCTGCGAGACATTGAGACTTTCTACAATACTACAGTGGAGGAGATGCCGATGAATGTGGCTGATCTCATTTAATCCCTGGGATGAGGTGGTTTTGAATGCAGTGCTCGCTGTTGCTGAATAGGCGATTCACAACGTGCATTGTGCTTCTTTCTTTGGGGATATATTGAATCTTGTCTCAATGCTCATAACGGATCAGAAATACAGATTTTTGATAAGCGAAGCGACTTTTTGTCGTGAGCTCTTGTGGGGAAAGCCATTGGCTTTATCCACTTTAGGGTTAGACTGTTGGGGTTGGGTGGAAAGTCATGGGGTCTGTAAATTTTTTCTTTATTAGAAATTTATTTCCTAGTTCCATAGAAGTGGTTGTATTAGATGTTCTTTATCATTTAATAATATACTTATGGACTAAAAGATATAAGTGCTGTATAAAGTCAGCCAATTATGTTAAACTAGCCTACCTTCCTTTATTGTATGTACTTACACTTCAGATTGAATTGGAAAGGCCTTTCAAAATCTCTAAACTTTTATAAGAGCATTAAAATGCATTTTTGTTTCATATGTATTTATTCAATAAAGTATTTAATTAGTGGTAAGTGTGATCTGGACCCTGTTGCTAAGCCCCAGCAAGCAAGCAATCATACTATTGTCTTAGTTAGGGTTAAACCCAGTAAAATTTGCCATATTGCACATGTCTTAATGAAGTTTGAATGTTCAATAAAATACTTCTATATTCACTTAAACTGTAAATAGTTGCTTCGTGGTTGGAGGCTGTCTTGCTTACAGGGGAGGGTGACAGCAGCTGTCTGACTGCAGCTGCTGTGAGGGTGTTTGTGCTGGGTGTCCAGCCTTCTGGGTTTCCTCAGTGACTGCAGGGGATCTGGTTTTGGGGTGGTAACCAGTGAGCTTGAAGTGCCAGAGGCTGTCCCTGCAGGCTGCAGCTTGTGGGTGATGGACACATGTCTAACACTTGAAATACCCTTTTAGCAGAGTAGAAAATGGCTGCTTAATCAGTACTGACTTGATTAAAAAGCCCCCAGCCCAAAGCCTTTTTTTCCTTTTCTTTTCCCTGCCCTCTGGAAGGTGGGGCAGCACAGGGAATTCAACTTTGAAGTAAAGGGAATCCAACAGGTGTTCAATCTATGAAAGGACCACACCTAGGGATCCAAGACTACCCCAAAGGTGTTCAGCCACCCCAGAAACCTGTGTTCTTTATAGAAGTAACTGCTTTAAAAACTGCTTTCCTGAGCAAGAATGGAATGAGACCTGGGAAGAAACCTAAGCAACTTCTTCACATCACATGCCCTTCACCCCATGTCTTTTCTCAGTTGCATAGCTTGGGAGAAATAAAAGTGTTGCAATACATTTAGTAGAAGGTGATTTTTGCAGCATTTAATGCTAAAGCATCTGATACAAGATGGAGGTGGCATGGGACATACTTCCTCCAGAGCTGGCTTCAGCCTGGAGCCCTGTAGTCAGTGAAGCTGTGATCATTTTGCCAAGTCAATACTTTCAAAACCAAGCAACACAGGCTGAAAGGAACAGCTCATCCTTTCTTTCTCTGATTTCAGCTGATAATGACCAAGTATAGTATGTATACATTGATTTTTGATGCATTTACCTTTCCATGTGTAAGTCTACAACAAAGAACCACAACACAGAAGCATTACTGGCACCTCAGCAGCCAGAGATCTCTTTAACCTAGTGTAGGAAAAAAAAAAAAAGATATTCCAGCATGAGCTTTTCTGACTGCTGAGCAGTCCCTTTATTGCAAAAACCAGTACAAAAGTATGCAGGTCCCTGCTCCTGGAACCTCAGCCACCCATGAAACAAGAAGCTGTTCTGCTGCCAGCCACTACCCGAGGAGCTGCTAAGTGTTCTCTGTTAGCTGCTGCATCACGAGGGCACAGAGACTCATCAGCTGCAAGTATTCGTCAGCACCATCTGCCAAGCATTTGTCTACTTCCTGCAAACAGAAGGAAGAAAAGAGAACATAAACCCTTCTTAAAATGGTGGTGCTCATGCCAGCTGTCTCTTAAGTTACAATGGAGAACCCCAAGATGAAGTTTGCCAGCTTCTTGACTTAATTGGCAACGACTTCTCCAGCAGTCACATCACATACGTGTCATACCAAACTGGGAAAAATTACCTCTGCGGCCTCCATCTTCAGGAGGAGGCCAAGACGCAACAGTTTACATACAGGAAAGGATGCACCATTGGCTCTGCAACTAACTGCTGGCGGCATCACTCTCTCTGCAGGTCATCAACACTATCTGCCTTTCTTCAGTGAGTTTAGCAAAACCTCCACCACAGCTGCCTGTCTTTTCTTCTTGGTCAAAAATTCAGCAAGTTAACTAACTCCTCTTTTTTTGGAAAGGCATATTTTATACACCAGAACAAAAATTTGCATTTTGCAGCTCCTTATTTTTTCTAGGTGCTGACTTAATCTTGTCTCATCAAATAAAAAAAAAACAACAAATCAAACCCACAAACCTCTTGCTCAAGTCCCATTAGAACAATATAATATGGCTAATGATTCACTTAACTGGATTTCAAGTCTTTTTCATTAAATTTCTCAGGACAAAATACAGGTTTTACCAAGAAACATTCAGAACTAAAAGTCAAATCATTATGTATACTTCTTGGGAGAGAGAGTGAATAAATAAAAATTATTCAGAGGAGATTAATGTGGCGGTTTTTTTAACTCGAGCTACAGACTTACTGCAAGTTTTTCAACAATAACAGATTTCTGCTTGTCACTGTAATCTTCACTCTCAACAACAGCATCATGCAGCTGGTTTACAAGCTGAGCAACAGCATACCCTTCATTTATGAGATTCTGTGTCAGGGAGAAAGGAAAATGGAAATAATTTAGCAGCAGAAACACCACAAACTGGAAAACCAATCTGAGAAATTCTGTCTGAACTGAAACTGTACTGACATTTATTATAGAACTTTTACGTTTTAGAGGACAAGTCAGTAGTCTGTATACAGTCCAGCATTCTGCCTGACAGCAATCTCAAGTGAGCACCTAGGAAAGACTGCAAGAGCATGGCAGGCATATAGCAATAACTTTGCCCAAATATTCTTCCAGCTTCTGACAAGTTACACCTCAGGGATTTTGTTAGCTAAAGACATTTTAAGCATTTAACAACCTCCACTGAACCTGTCCAATCGTATTCTAAAATTAGGAAAGCTTAGCATCCACAGCATCATGTGGCAGTTTAACAGCCTTCACATTTTAAAGTGCCACCTACTTTGATTTATTTTCTTCATCTGGTAGTTGCTAGCCTCAGGCATACAGAGATCTGGAAGGCCAAAACTTTTTTAGTAAAATATAAACCATGGCAACTAAAGATAGCTTTTTTAAAAAAAAAAAAAAAAAAAAAATCAGTAATGCCCAGTTACAAAAACAGTAACTATTGAGAACAGTAGTCCATGAAGACATCTAGGCAGAGAGGTTTATGAAAATAGAGTTGGTGCAACCTTATTTTTCTATACAGCAGAATATACACCCATGCTTTACCAAAGTATGCATTCAAATTGTGTCAACTCCATATTGGGCACTAATATTTGAAACAAAACCCCACCATGAAGTACCTACTCTAGAAAGTGGAGAACAGTTCCCAACTACTACATTAGATCATGGTTTGATGAAAGACTATACCAGCTCTAAGGATTTAGAAGATCACCTTTTAATGTCAACACATTTTCAGACATCGTGGTAAGTAAATGTGAAAGTGTAAGGCAGTGACATCCGCACAAATCCTTGCACAACAGTTCTAAGATCTGCTGCAAGTTTACAGGAGAATAAATCCAGACTCAAAACCAGAGGTCCTGCCAAAACTATTCAATGAGGCGCAGCCAAGTAAAAAGCAGGAGGCTGACCAATACTGGCTTTTTTCATACAGGCATAGAACATTTCACTGGAAGGGAGAATGGTACTATGGCATCCTCCCCTCTGTCAGGGACAACTCCTTGATTTGAAATCCACTTCAAGACTGTCTGAGCCTCCTTTAAATTCATGAGATTAGGAACTCCCCATTCTTCAAAGACAGCAAGAACCTTTTCTGTATTGAAGAAAATAAATCCACCTCTATACCCATAGCTTGTGCCTTCTCCAGCAAGATCTATTTTAAGTCATTGCAGTTTGTAAGACAAGCTTAATCAGTAGTGTACTGTAAGATTCACATGAAAAAAATTAAAACTGAAGACTTACTACAGCTTTATTCAGATACTTCTGATCTAACACAGCTTCCGTGTAACAAAGAAAGTGACTAGTCCAGAGACTAGCCCACTGAAGACACAGTTCTAAAGGCCTGAGCCTAAGTGTCACTAGAAATTTCTACTCTGCCTAATCCAGCCTAACAGCTCCACATGTCAGTGGTTTAACCCAGGAGAAAGCCAGAGTCACAGTGGTAGGGAATCTTATTTGCAGCTCTTCCTCAGAAGGGAAAGATCAGAGTACTAACTGGTAAAAGACATGCTTCCTGAAATGTGCATCCTAACTGACCTGAGGCCAAACGTTCTTCAGCTGCAGCACAGCAACAAAGGATTCCCAGGGCAGTGACCTAGAAAAATATCCAGGCTAGAGCACTAAGAGGACTCTACCTTTGCCAGCGTTTCCAGTTTCTCAAATGAACCACTCTGGCAGACAGACACCAGTTCATCAGTTGTTTCTTTAGGGATGACCTGCAACAAGAAGTTACATTTCTTAACTTCGACTTTGTAAACTTAAAATTGAAGTTGATGCTTACAGTAACAGATACAAACTGTTTATGAAGGAGGCCATTTTAGCATTTCATTCCTCTAGACACCCAACCACTTTCAAGAAAGTGCGTAAGACAGACTAGCTAAATTTTAAGAGTGAAAGCTAGGCTGTAATATTTGTCCTATATTGGTGATACTAAGATAAAAACTATATAGCGATACTGAATTGTCAAAGTCACCTTCATAAATCCAACACACAATTGCTTATTCAGGACACTAAGTGGAGGACCTGCTTCAACAATTAGATCAGCCAATGCTCTGTACCGTTCTACATCTGAGCAAAACAGTAAATCAGTTTTCTCTCCAGTGATGCACCAGGGACACACAAAAAAAGCCCAATGCAACAAGATCAGATAATAAATCAGAAGAAAAAATGTTGACATGCCGTTATTTAGCTCTGAGCAGGAAAGCACTGCCCACATTCTCCCCTCTACTCATTGTCGTTCCTGTCAGTTGAGTGTCTGGACAGTTCAGTTTCAAAGCTGCTTTATTAATCTTTTGTACTAAGGTCACTCCAGGGTCACAAAAGTTACGTACAACCAAGAACTTGAAGTCTTTTTGAAGATGTAAAGTTGGGTTCCTTTGGTTTCAACAAGCATTATTCGATAATGGAATTTCATGCTTCTCTTTCCTAACATTACAATCAACTTCTGCCACGTTTCTTAGAAATTGTGATTTACAGATATCTGTAAGTGAAATCCAGCCCTCTTCTACAGCTAGATACACAAAACTGAACAAGTTCACTGAGAAAATTGTTTAAAAGTGTTGGGTAAGACATGCACAGTAGCAATTGCCTCTGGTTCCATCAAAGAGAAAAGCTCACAACCCTTCCTTACAATTAGCCATGGTGGTAGCACCTTGTCGTGGTTTAACCCCAGTCAGCAACTCAGCACCATGCAGCCGCTCACTCACTCCCCCACCACCCAGTGGGATGGGGGAGAGAATCAGAAAATAAAGCTCTGTAATGGGTTTACGTGGCAAGGTTTTGGTAGCGGGGGGGCCACAGGGGCGGCTTCTTTAAAAGCTGCTAGAAGCTTCCCCTGCGTCCAATACAGCCAATGCCAGCAGCTTTAAGACGGACCCACTGCTGGCCAAGGCCGAGGCCATCAGCAACGGTGGTAGCGCCTCTGGGGTAACAGATTTGAGAAGGGAAAAAAGTGCTGGGGCGCAGAAGCCGCAGCTGGAAAGGAGTGAGAACATATAAGAAAAACATCTCCACAGACACCCAGGTCAGCGCAGAAGGAGGGGCAGGAGGTGCTCCAGGTGCCAGAGCAGAGATTCCCCTGCGGCCCCTGGGGAAGACCCTGGTGAGGCCGGCTGTGCCCCTGCAGCCCAGGGATGTCCACGGTGGAGCAGATCTCTACCTGCAGACTGGCGAGGACCCCACGCTGGAGCAGGTGGATGCCCGAAGGAAGCTATGACCCCGTGGGAAGCCTGCGCCGGACCAGGCTCCTGGCAGGACCTGTGGCCCTTGGAGAGAGGAGCCCAGGCCGGAGCAGGTTTGCTGTCAGGGCTTGTGACA
>JAVKLA010000084.1:32700766-32720712 GCA_034782735.1 Sagittarius serpentarius
GCAGATCTCCACCTGCAGCCCGGGGAGGACCCCACGCCGGAGCAGGTGGGTGCCTGAAGGAGGCTGTGACCCTGTGGGAAGCCCGCGCTGGAGCAGGCTCCTGGCAGGACCTGTGGCCCCATGGAGAAAGGAGCCCAGGCTGGAGCAGGTTTGCTGGCAGGAGTTGTGACCCCGCGGGGGACCCGCGCTGGAGCACTTCATGAAGAACTGCAGCCCATGGGAAGGACCCACATTGGAGTTCATGGAGAACTGTCTCTCGTGGGAGGGACCCCATGCTGGAGCAGGGGAAGAGTATGAGGAGTCCTGCCCCTGAGGATTAAAATTCAGACATTTTATGAAGTACTTTGAGATCTATGTGTAGCTAACAACTTACTGAATATACCATCAAAACCGGAATTCCTTTACAAAGTTCAGTAAGGCATATGCAAGCCATTTCTTTTCATACTTTTTGCTGTAGGGTTACATGGCTGCTAGTCTCAAGTGCTGTAAGTCTGTATTGGTAACAGAAATGAATGACTCATGACAGGACAAATGAGAAAGAAATCTCATGTTAGAGCCGCATTAGAATGTGCAGATATTCTTGAAAAAGACCTAGAAGCTACATAAGAACAGGCAATGACAAGAGGCACTCTGTCACATGGTTAGAAGACGTGCAATAGTTGATTACACCAAAGCAACTTGATTACAGCTTACCCATAGAGTTCTCTAGCAGCTGCTAAAATAGTGGAAGTCTTTCCAGTTCCAGGTGGGCCATAGAACAACAGATTGGGAAGCTGAAACAGCACGGTACCATTTTTAAAAAAAGCAAATAAACAAAACAAACCACAAACAGGAAAACCTACTGAAAATCTGAGCGCCTAATATAACAGAAAGTATCTACTCCTCCTGGTAAATAATATCAAGTCTTTCACTTCCAGGTCATTGCACATAGTGCTCTAAAGGAGGACAAACAGTTGCTCTTTATAACACAGCATGAACAAGCTGTTATTTGGTGGCACCATCACATGTTCTATCAAATTTGATACTTCAATTCATATTTTAGTTTGATATATTCCTTCCAGGTCATGTCTGAGATCACTCAAGCCTACCGAACTTAACTGTTATAACTGCATTGACATGCAAATGTATCCAAGGATGCCCTTCAAAAAGTCTGAGTAATACTAGCAGCGCAGCTGTGACAAAAAAAATCTTGTCACAGGTTAACTATTCCTCACTTTCTCAGCTCCCCAGACTGCCTTTTCAAGCCATGCTGAGAATTCTGTGCTGCCGTTAACTCCACTGCAATAAGGTAGCTTGTGAATGCCTGCACTATATTGCAGTGAGTGCAATGCAGACATAGTCTAACACTAATCACAGAGATGCTTGCAACAATTGACTGGAAAGCATAGTGCTGGCAAATTTCTACATCCATCCACAGACTTTTCAAAGGAGGAGACCAGTGGAATTTCCTAAAAATAATAGGTTAACTGATCTTTCAAATAATTTAATTAATAACCTCAGCATGAAAAATAGGAATGCATTACAGAAATATGCTGACACAGGAAGATCAAAGCAGCACAGCAAAGACTGCAGTAATAATTGTAGGATGATATTTAGCAGCACAAAGCATAAAATCTCACAGTTTGAGAATATAACTAAATATCTGCTAGATGTCTGGAATTCATCAGCTGCAATAAAATAAAAGCTGACTTTGTTTTGTCTGTCAGTCAGAGGAACAATATAAGCCTGTGTAAGGCAGTAGTCCTAGGATGTGCACTTCCAATACAGATGAAAAATTATTAATACTAACAGGGGGCTAATAAGACTTCATCTGGAAAGCTACACACAGTTCAGGTCATCCTTAGTCAAGGATGATGAATCCAAACAGGGAAAGACGATTAAAGGAGTGAAGAGCCTATAGTATGAGAACTGACTTTTTTTTAAAGAGTTTGATTTAGTTAGCTCAGCAAAACAAAAGCTGAGAGGGAGTATGACTGATCTCCATATATCTATCAGAGCAACATAGGGACACAGAAAAAACGTAAATTTGGTTTATGCCAAGTTAAGTTAGCCATGACTAAATTTTGGCTGAAATCAAGAAGCTTTCTGATTAGCATAGGAGTGATAGCTTTCTATACTACTATTTCAAGTAATCCCTCTTACAAATTATCAAGTTGCACTTTAAAACAGCTGCCTTTGACAGCAGGGGATGTTCCAGTTCTACATTCTTAGAACAAGACTTCAAGAGTCCCCTCCGATCAATAGCAAAAAGACAAATCTCTCAGTCTGACTTGATTTCCAGCCCTTAATAAATGTTCTATTTTTAAAAAAAGTCAACTAAAATTAGATTAGAGAATTTTATGCTGAATACAGCAAGCAGTGCAGACAGAATGGGAACAGCAAAGCCAAAGACATCCAAAGAGCAGAGAAAAATGCAGGAGTATACAATCCATAATCAGAAAATGAAACAGAGACAGACCAGTTTGGTAACAAGCATCCAATTTTAACAACTAAGATAAGACACAGAGAACAGATTCAACTGTGTATGTACTGTAAAAGTACAAATAGAAAAATTTCAATCTTCAATCAATTTATAGTAAATAAATCTGTTTCAAGTTTTGCCTGCTCTTTCTGCCAATCATTCGTTGCTTGTTTCCCTAGTTACTAAAAAGTAAACAGCATCCAGTGCTAACAAATGTTTTTTTCAAGTCTAATTAGATACCACAACATTATTATCTCCCTATATCTTTTAGGAAAGCTTCAGGGAGAGGAAACTTTTACTGAGCGACAGCTGAAAATTCACCAACAACCACGTTAGGTTAGCACCCTGCAAAGGTAGACATTTTTGTGGAGATTCCTAATTTCATGCCTCTGTGCTAATTCATACTCTACTAGTTCTCAAAACAAGCATCAGCAGGTAAAAAATTTTAGTAAGAATCTGTTCCTTAATTCCATTAAACCATACTTTACTACTGTTTTCTGTTTCAACCTCATTTATGCTTGTTTCTCACTGAAGTTATCACCAGTATTTACACTACTTTTTCACCAAGCACAGCCTAATCCTTTATGTAACTGTGGCAGTATTTTTAAACAGACTGCAACCTGATCTGGTTATCCATTTTTTCATGCTTGCCAGGGGTAAGCAGGATACCTGCAGGCATCACCCTGCTTATGGGAAAGTTACCACATATAGTGCAAACCCCAGCTCCTTTTCTAGAAGTTTCAGGACAAGTGAGGATGTAAATTGCAATGATAATCCTACACCTAACTCTCTTTTCAGTCATTAAGATATCATCAAGTAAAAGAATACTACGACACTTGTCAGTTTCTTTGCAAAAAGCAACAACAAATCAGCAGTCCTGGCAGACAGAAATCAACTCCTCCAGTTGAAAACCACTTGGACTCTGGACTCCCCAGTTTATAACAAGACAGATGCTTGCTATTACAGACGAAGATATACCAGGGACTTAAAAGTCCTGCTCCTTTTAGCAGCTCCCAAACCAAGGCCCACAAATACAGGCCAATCAACAAAGGACCGGCTCTCCATTTTCAACAGTAAGGTTTAAATAAAGTACATTACACAAACCTACAGTGTTGTCACAGCTGTTTCTTTGATCTCACCAGATCTCCAAATTCAGTAGGAACTTCTGAAATAAGTACCAGCCACCTCAGAGTTTAAATTACACTTTTGCCTTTTTGACAGAATGAGCCCTTTCAAGAATTAACAAAAATGTCCAAATTTTAAGAGTCAAATATTTTAAAGTACTTGCGTGATTCTGCTCTCAAATGCCTTGCTGAGTTTGGGTAGCTATAGCAAAATACAAAGCCGGCAACCATAAGCAGAAGTTATAATTTGTCTTTCCAACTCAGAAGGCAAAAAGTCAACACAAGTGTACGAGGCTCATAATCCGAGAAACATTGCTGATCAAGCTGTAAGGTTTTAAATAGCTGTTGCTCAAAATAGAACTTCACAACCCATCACCTAAGCAAGGTTACAGGACTGGTATGTCCAAACAGAATAGGTGGCAGCATCTCATTTCTCCTTAGCTGTTAATAGTTCCTTACTAATTACCTCAACTGTACAAATATTACAATATAGCAGCGTTGCTGTTGAAACCCAGATTTCTATGGGTACAACATTACGTGACAAGGTCACATTACAACAGCATTCTCGAAGTAAATTGAATCTGGAGACACAAACTAAAGAAAGAAATTATACAAGTCTTTCCCAGTTCTATTATACCAGCTTCATTTTGGCTCCCTACGCTAAAACAAATAAGGTAATTCTACTTTTGCAAGTTCTGGTTATATGAATATTTTGGCTATATTCACATTAGCCAAAACCAGAACTGCAGAGCAAATCGTCTTAAGATAAAATTTTCAAATCCCAAAGACTACCTGTGCATATTGTGCATCAGACCACACTACGAGTGAAAGGCTTCTTGCATAAAACTCTGGAAGATCCAAATTGTTTCTTTTAGCTCTTGATGAGCATCACAAATGTCGTTTTCAGTACATCATTACCAACCACTTCAGCTGGCATTAGCAGTCCATGAAAACAGAAACCGCTTTTGGAGCGCAAGAATGACTCTTCTAGGTGAAACGTGGAACAAAAAGTCTTAGCATGTACAAAGGAAGGAATTGACCAGATTTGCAAAAAAGCTCAGCCATTTCTTGGCTATCTACTTTATTTCTCCCTTCAGTCCCTCCACCTCCCCATCACCTGGTTTGGAGGAAATAACCAGCATTCATACTGAATATGTACTAAATTTTTACTCAAAAGCACATGCAAGTGTAAACAAAAGCAACTAAAAATGCTCTGCTCATCTTCTTTATATTCTTAGGTCACAGATGCCAACGCTGCAGTAAAGTTAGTGCAATTGTCATACTTAGCTTTTTAAAGCCAAAAGAGACTTACCTCGAAATTGTAACACAAAAAGTTTGGGGATCACTATCTAAGTAGTAGACCTAGCACTTGTAACTTAAACTTCCCTCATTAGCAACAGTATATTTGTTTTAATGTTTTAACAGTTTCACAGAAGCACCCATAGATCACTAAAACTGTTTAGAAACGACTGGCAATCCAGACTTTTCTACGAAAGATTTCCCCTCTCCTCTTAAACATGAATGTCAAAAGTACTAGCTGAATAGTATGCTAAAGACAACAAAAGCCTTTCCATATTTTAAACTATTAACAAGTAGTTTACCAATTCAGCTTTTCCAGAAAAATTCCAAACTGCATCACAGAGCTGACAATTTTACAATGTTTAGAATGCTGGAAACATCACAAATTTTACACATATATCACAACATACTACGAGGAAGCCACTTAGCTTGTTCATAAGTACCACTGTAAAAATGATCATTGCCAAGTTAGAAAAGAGAAGTTTTCGTTACCATTGGCTAAAGTTTCTGCCTAACCATACTGGTTGGGTAGATGTTATCATTACACTCACATCAGCACCTTCCAAGGACTTTTTCAGCACAGCAACAACTTCATCCTGGAAGGCAACTTCATCCACATTTTTAGGGCGACTAAATAAAAAGACATTAAATGCAATTTATTAGCTAACACAGTTTTAGAAGAAAATTGAAATTGAGAAAAATGACATTTCCCTTTCTGATTACGTTAGGTACTGAAGAATTACAGCAAATTTTGTAGTTGAAGTCAAAATCATAACAGGAAATCTGTCTAACGCCTCTGGTCTGTATTACTGAAGTGATCTAATTTCTCAGGAAGCTGTTTGTCTATTTCTATTGTAAACATCTGCCTCAGCTGTCTTTAGAAGCCAAACTGCATTGCAGACTGTAATATTTAACCACTTTTTGAGCTGAATAAAAGCTTCTCAAAGATGAAGCATTTAATGCACTTCTGCACCACGCCACAGCGATGAAACTGCACCACTTGACATGGGCAACGGATGCATTTTCTGCTCAGTAACACCAGAAAAAGGGCTCTTACGGTAGCTCACAGTGCTGGTTTTCCCCCATAACAGCAAAAGTTAAAAGCTGCTCTCCCAGGTAGGAGACACCTACAGCTGCACCCCCCTTTGCTATGCACCCACTCCCTCTTCCACACATCCCCCCCAGAGCCACGACCAGCTACTGCCACCTCTGCCAGTGACCCCACTGCCCCAGAAAAGCCCTTACTATTTCTCCACCCAGGGGATGGGTTTGAGCTTCTTGCCCTCCCCGCTGCTCCCCGCTGCGCCGGCTGCGCCCTTCTCCTTGGCAGCGGGGGGCTTGGTGCTGATGGAAGACGGGCCTTTGAGGAAGGCCTGCATGGCTCCGGCTGGGCTGGGCTGGGCCGGGCCGCTACCTTCACCTCACAGGCCGCCCCCCTCGCCGAGCACGACCCGCACACAGCCGGAGCACTCGGGCCCACCGCACCACAGGCGCCGCCAGCCCTTCCCGCCAACCCGCTACAGGCCGGGGGCGCGGCCGCTTCCGCCTGCCGAGGGCCAACCACAGAGCTCGGCCCCGCCGTGGAGACGGGCGCTGACGTAACGCCTAGGTGCCAAGGGCCTCGCGGCGCTCGCCGGCAGCTCTGCGCATGCTCTGGTTTCTGACGAGGGAGGGCGGGGGAAGTGGAGGAGGGCGGGCGGCGGGGGGAGGAGGATTGCGTGCGCTGAGGGCGGGGAGTTGGAGGTGGCCTCCGGCCGGGCGGTGGCGTTACCTCAGGGCGCCATTGCTGCCTCTGCCCTCGGGGCGGGTTCGGCGGGGTGCTGGGCGGTTGGCGCCCTCTCCTCGGCGTCCCTCTGAAATGCCCCTTCCCCAACGAGTGGGGGGGGGGGGAAAAAGCCCAGCACAAAAGCAGCGCCGACAGCAAGCGGAGGAGGGGCTTCTTCTGTCAGGAAGTGGGAGGTGTTGCGGCCCTGGGGCAGGGGCTGAACCCCTTGCCTGGCGACTGCGGTGGGTCGTGTGGGTCTCTGGAAGTGAAACCCACGAAAGCCGGAGTCTGTCCGAGGCCTGTCCTGCTCCAGCTGCCCCTGGCGATTTGCGACTGTATGGCTGTCGCTGCTTAAACCTTCTCCGGCCTTTGCTGTTGCCATGCGAGCAGCTCCCCCAGGTGTACAGGCGCGGGGGTTATTTGTGCGAAAGCTACTAGTGAAGTTAAAGTAAATGCTTTTTGTTTTCTCATTACTTCTGATAATCTCCATTACAGTAAAGCCAGAGAAAAAATGAGGGGTGTGATTGATGTGACAGTTCCCTTTAAATGACAAAAAAGCATCCTAGTAGATTTGGCAGTCGTGATGCACGCCCACATTTTCATGCGCTGGGTAGCTACAGCTTATTCTCCCAATTACGTACCAGCTTTGGGGATAAAAAACAAAAGCAATTCTGCTACCAGCAGCTGTACATTGTGTGGTTACAGATCTTCTGCTTTACTATTTCCCCTTGGCTACTCCTCGGCACGAGGCACAGCCAGAGTGGCCTAGGCAGCCTCTGTAGTGATCACCCAGAATAGAACCTGTGCAAGGGAAAAAAGTAGATTGGAAATGGTCTCTATGGCAACAGATGAACAGTTTGGAAAAGGAGATGCAGGAAAGAATTTAGGCTGAAAATACCTCATTCTATCAGTGAGACAAGCCTGTAATCCTTGTCTGGGCAATTTTAAATAAGCTATTTCCTCTCATCTGGCATTCTGCTATTGAAGCATGAAATCCAGATTGTAGCCTTAGCAGCAAGAAATGCCCATACGTATAATTACTGAAGTTTTCTTGTTCTAGATGAAAATGCAGTGCTATTTTTTTCCCCACTGTGATTATATTTGGTATTTCCGAGTCACGATAACTTGGAAATGGTAAGGATGTATAAGCAGCTAGAACTGATTAGCTCTCTTTCTGAAACTGTATAGAGCTTTGTTGTATTTTTGAAGCTTCATTCTATTTGGTGGTCACTATTTGATCCACCCTTCTTAATGGGGCCACTTCAAATATATCTGGCATTTGAGCGTTTTATCAAATATGTATAAGCCTCAGGTTCAGTTCAGCAATGGAACTTCCTGTCTGCTATATTAACTTAACTTCGTAACACAACTTTTTGTTTTGTTCCCTTAACAAAAGTTAAAAATTCCAGAAAGGAATAATGAAACCCAAGCTCCTCTCTCTTGCTCCCTGTTTTTCTCTCCCTTCCCCTCAGATACATAAGGACTGAAGGTCATGCTTGCTCTATTCTGTTGAATTGCATTCACTCACCCTCTTAAGGTCCAATAGATCAAACTCAGACAATTACGATGTCCTCTCATTTGCTTGACTCCAGTGTTTCCCATGGCAAAGACTGTGTTTTTCACTAGCCTCATCAGTGCTGCTCCTCAAATGTGGCCCATAAAAACTGTTAGTCTAATAGAAACTGGCATAGAAAGGCCAGTTTAGCATTAAAATGCTAATAATTTGGTGTATGCTGGATTTATTCTTATGTAAGACTATTTAAGACTATTTATTTTAATTTATAAAGCTATACAACCCATGATGTGTTGGTATTTAAAAAACATAGTACGCCAGCAGCAGATGCCTCATTACTGATAGTGCTTGAAGGCCACCTTCTTCATTCTCATCATAGCCAGGTCTTCCAGCCACACTTGAACCCTAGTATCCTCCAAGTACCTCAGGTCTAGTTTCACAACTAGTACAAATAGATCCAGCAGCTCAGTGAAATGATCCCATACGTTGCACTACTATTACAACGGTCAGGAGGTAAAAGTGGGAGCTTGTGGTGGGATGGGTAGGGAGGTGAAGACTGCATCTTTTGTTGGCAGGGCAGTTTTTTACCAGCTTGAGCTGACCTAAATGGGAAGCCTGGTCCCCTTCCTTCCCAGTCTTCTTATGTTGGCATTTGCAGCTGTACAACCATGGAATGAGAGTTCAAAAGCTCATCTGGCAGAAAACCAACATGTCAGGGCTTAGGGACAGTAGCGGGGCAGAAGAATTGATTAGGGGGAAGACATCTATGTTCATAAATTACTCTACCTGCTGCCCTGGAGAGCTGCCCATGCCTCCATCAATTTAGACCTTCAGCCTGTTGACATTAGTGCTTCCTGGGAGATGAGCTTGGGTTTTTTTGACACTGAAAGTGGACAAGTGGCTTCCTTAAAATAAACTACATAGAGTTTAGGAAGTAAGCTGACCCTAAAAATTACAGGATCACTGTCCAACAGCTTTGTGCAGAATTCAGGCTGTGTTTTAAAAGAGGAAAGAAGGTAGAAAGTGTTGAAAGAAATGAATGCAATAGAAATAGGTATATATGGATTTTCTTAAAACTTTAACAGCAAACATTTATTTAATAACTTTCAGCATTGGAAGACTTCTGTCAGAATTATGTAAGCAACACAGAGCAGACTGAAACTGACAGTTTTCACTGTCCTAGCTGTGTAAACAAGAGAAGGTTCAAAGCAAGACCGCAAGAATGCTGAAAGGTATGAATTGGCTTTTTTTAATGAAGAGATAGTAACTAGGACAGCATTTGGCTCAGCTCAGGAAAGAGTGACTGAGGGCTATGATCACTGTGTGGAAAGTCATGGCTAAGATGGATACTGTGAATAGGGAATTATTCCTTCCTTCTTAAGATGCAGGAACCAGAGGCCTGAAATTGAACTATCAGGCTTCAGATTTAAAACCAAAAGAAGTTTGTGTTTTTTTTTTCACACAATGGATATTTAAATTGCAAATCTTGTTGCTACCAAACTTTATGGCTGTCAAAATTATAAATAGATTCAAAAAATAACTAGACAGATTCATGAAGAAATGGAGTATTAAATATCATTAGGCAAATGCAAACTTAAGCTCAGAAAGTCCACAAACTACAGATCACTGCAATCTGAAAAGGGAATACTGGAGAGGGACTCTGTCTTTAAGTGGCCCGTTTCATACATGCCTTCCTCAGGGTATATTAATGGTCCTACTCACAGATGGGCTATTGCCCCAGTCTGTGTCAGGACAGCTGTTCTGGAGCACAGGCAGTGAATGATTGATATAAATGATGGTGACAAAAAGGTTTATGATGGGGAAGGAAGAAAGGGAGAGGAGCAGAGAGCTTTGCTAAAACTAGTCTTCAGCGGCCTCTTTTCCTTTCAGAATGAATGTTAGAAGCAGCTGTGCTCCTTTTCAAGTAACGTAGCTGAAACAGCATCTGAAGCAAAGCAGGTCAGGCTTTGCAAAGCTTAGGCAAGAGGCTAAGCATGAAGGCAGAGACCTAGGCATTGCCAGGGGAGCTGTGTGCGGGAGGAAAATGTGTACATGCAAGTTTCAGCAGAGAAGCCCAGATTTGTCGCAGGAGCTGACTGAGAGGACAGTGGAAAGCCAAGAACACCCAGAGAAGCACTAGCACTGTGACCCTCTTAAAAGTTAAGCAAGAGCACTGTTGACTGAAGTGTTCCTAAAACAACAAAATTAAGAAGACTTGAAATATGGAGTGGTATTTTCCTTTACTATGTGACTGATGTTACAGAAAAGAAACATCACTCTGTGTGCCTTCTTTGTAGGTATGCATCAAAGAAGTATCTGACTCATTTACCAGTTTCTTCTACTAATGGAAATGTGCTGCAGATCTGACGTACTGCCATAACCAGTCAGAAGTGGTGACAGTGTAATTACCTTTCATGACTGTGCCAACAGTGTTAGAGTTCTTCCCAGCGAGTAATAGAGCCCCAGCCTTTGATATGGGGATCAGACAGTCTGTAGACAAAAGTTAAGGAAGGAAGAGGTATGATACCAAAGTAGTTTGTTTGCAAAAGAAGAAAATCGGGAAAGGGATTCTAAAATTTTCTGTTATTCCATCAGCCTCCCTTTTTTCTGGTATGAAAGTGTCTTCAAATGCACCCTGTACACCAGAAGGTTGTGATTTTGTTCTGGAAAGAGTTTTTCCTGGAAAAGTAAGAGGTGGGTGAGCCTATAAAGGTTATGTAGGACTGAGGAAATGGAGATAATCAACACAGTGAAGAAGATAGCCTAGTTTCATGGATGGATCTCATTTTGATCTTTAATAGCCCTTCAGTCTCAGCTGGCTGAATGTTTTTTAGTGACACAAGAAAGAGATATATAGCTACATAAGATGAAAAAGAAGGAATGATTACATTGATCTATATATATTTTTGCTGTGAGAGTTTCCCCATCTGGCCGGGCTGTAGGATCTTGTAAACTTTTTTTGTTTGCAGTGTGCAATTTACTGTTTATTAAAATTGCTTGCAATGCATTGGCCTCAGCTGTTTCATTCAGGATCTAATAAATGGCTGGTGATTTGTCAGGCTGTCACTCTAAGGAGAAATCAAATTCTTTTGCCTGTTGGCCATCATTTTAATAGTGGAATCGTGATGTTCGTACAGCCCCTGGCCCTGCTTTCTGGTGAGAACCTGGCTCATGCCTGAAATGCAAATCATCATCCTCTGTACCTTTAACGCATGTATATCAGCAAGGGCTTTTGTCCTTCATAGGGGAAGTCTGTATTTGTAGTAAAAGTGCTGGTTCAGTTTCACAAATATTTGCAGCACTGGAAATTGTTACTGTCACAGCAATGGACTAAGTTGTTTCAGCATATTTAAGCCATTTCTTGAGTGACAGGCACAGGGTTTGCATTTCTCTCTGTCTCCAAGAGATCCCTATAGTCCAAGTTCCTGTTTTTCCACCTCTCAACTTGGGTCTTGAACTGCGGATCACCAGAACTTTTGCAGTATTTTTTACTTGGTTGAGTCCCTGTGGCTCTTCCGTTTGGGAATTTGTAAAGGCAATACACACTATGAACAGCAGCCTTTTTTAATGCAGGCACCACTGAATCTTGGCAGCATAAAGAAATCATCCTGTGACTGGTAAAACTAGTGGAGTTTGCTGTCCGATGGCTGTGTTCTGCAGCCCAAACCTTCACACCAAAATAACCCCAATTTCCCCCTTTTGTTCATTATAACTCACATCATAGAACAGCACCCTCAACTCTGTCTGCATCCTATGTAACCCATCCCACAGTGTAAGCTGGGCAGGGAGCAGCCACAAAACATAATTATTCAGTCCCTACTGCATCCTTTCTGCTTTCAGGCTTTGTACATGTTGCTAATTTTCAGTGAATGTGTAAGAACTAATTTCTGTCTCCTGAATTGGATTGCAATTGACCAATAGGTTCAAAAGTTATTGAAAGTATAGTGGAAAACTGGAAAGCAGACTAACATAGCAAGAACAAATAATAAGAGAAAAAGGATCTTAAAATAGCAAATGTACACGTCTGCAGTTACTGATGCTGAATAACCATGCTGGTATAGGAGCATATGGTCTTAAAATAATTGAGAATGAATTTATCTAGAAATAAGACAAAGGCTCTTAGCTATCTTTGATGTTCTTGAACAGCCTTGCTGTAGGAGTAGTGAGAGCAAACCATCTACACCGCTTTTCAGTGGAGTTTAATTCATTTATGAATGGGATTATACAGTGTCTCTGCCTGCAGAAAAAAAAGAAAAAAAGAAAAAAAGAAAAAAAACTGTTAAGTATCTGGAAACATGATGAGTTTTCTAGTCCCATGTTCCTACCTGCAATCTGTGACCCTCCAAGAGCAAAATCCCTCCAAAGATTATGTCTGGGTGTTAGTCTGCTTCCCATGCTTTTTATTCCTGATGATGACATCTCTTCCCTAGTTCAGGGAATCTTTTTAACGTTAGTAAAGGTCTTTACAGCTTGAACTTTACTGCCCAGATGGGCAGTAAAAAGAGGATCTCAGAAAAAAATGGCTTTTGCTTTAGTCCCAAAATGTTGGCAGGGGGGTGGCTCTGAAGTCATCCTCACTTGTTTTCAGGCAGACTTGCTTTTAAGCTAACTCAACAGAAGTATGCAAGAAACCTCTCAGCACAGTTGGTCAGTCACCCAAAAATGAGGACAACAGCACAGATACTCAGACTGGCTTGTAGGTCAGCCATCTGATTATAGAATTTTCCCATCACAGAGGTAGATAAAACCTTTTGCAACGCCAGGACTGACACACTAATTGTGCTGTAAGATCCGATGAGCCCATGGGGTTATTTTATAGCTCCAGCTTTGTGTATACATGTTGTCATGTTCTTTGGCATGTCTGGAAATGTGGACCCAAGCAAAATCCTATGAACATGTAGGGAAATCTGGAATTAGAGCTGAATCTGTTCTGCAGGAATAGAGCAGATCTTGCAGGCAGTGCACCTTTCTCTGTTTCTTCGTTTTTAGATGTGTAATAAATTTTCCCTATTACCAGAAGTATCTTGTGTGGACCTTCAGGTAGACTTTAAAGGAGGAGGTGCAAAGAGGGAATGGAGACATACAAGTCTCTGGCATGCCCTGCCCTTTCTCACTTTCTTGCCTGCCTCACTTTTCTTCTTCTCAGATCCCAGATGGTGTCTGTAGCCGGGAGGATTGACAAAGCTTCCCCATAGCTCAGCAGCCAGTTGCCCTATGGTAGCCACGCATCCGTGCAAGGCTCAGCTGTGTCCCTGGCACCCGGGGGCAGCTGCTCCCCGCAAACCTGCTCTGGAACCACTGATCTGCACCAATACCTGCCTGCCCATGGGCACAGCTGATCTCTGTGGCCGTGATCGCATGTGAGTCCTGCCCAGCACCCAGGGCTGATTAATTCACCCTTCTTGTACACGTGCAGCTGGAGAGGGTCCTGTGGGCTCAGTCACACCGGGATCCCAGGGATTCTGTCTATGGAGGAGGGCAGCAAAGCCTCTGGCCACAACACCCCTAAAAAGCCCACTGACCCCCTCCACGTACGCAGAAGCCCCATGGGTCAGGCAAAGGCTTTTAGAGGGGGTGGGCGGAGGGCCTCTGGGGACATTGCGGGGTTTCACATGGGGACAGCCTGCAAGGCATCTGGGTCCCAGAGCCCAAGGGGAGCACCGGAGGCTGCGGGCGGGTTGTTCTCGATTCCCAGGCATGCTGGTGAAGAGACCGTCGCAGAGCAGCTGCTGCTGTTACAGCTTTCCTGGCAGCTCCACTCCTCCCGATGCCATTCCTACCTCCAGGATTTTTCCCTGACTCACAGCATCACCATCCAAAAGTCTCCCTGGAGGAAGGTATCTGCCTGCTGGTTTGTCTCTTTATCCTTTGCCTCATCCGCGGGAGAAAGGAGAAAAAAAGCCATAAGCAATCAACTCGCCTGCTTCTTTCTCCTTTTTTATTTCCCCCCTCCTGCTCCCTTCCTGTTGTCAAGGGGGGTAAAATCCTCTTTCGGAAGGAGCTTTTCTAGGTCCATGCATGGACGGCAGCAAATTGGAAGAGGTGAGCAGCGGGCAGAAGATGTGAGAGCTGGAAGGGCCGTGCCGTGGGAGTGGTCCTCGCTTTGTGTGCAAGCGAGGCAGTGAGTGTGCAGCCTCCCACTCTGAGTGCATCTTTTTTTGGATGCTGTGCAGTTCCCTGTGTGAAATGCTTTTTTGGCTAAAAGAAGAAGAGATGTCACATCAGGAGCTCACCCAGCGACTGACTACGGTTATCACCCATGTGGGTAAGACATCTTTATTTTTCTTCTCACTATATTTGTGTAGATTTGGGGGCCCTGTTGCCCCAGGAGGTGCTGATGATCTGTACAGGCAGGAAGCCTTTGTGTGACAATATCACACCTATGTGTGAGATAGGAGCCATCAGCAGATTGCAAACCCATGGCTGTGGGCAATTAGACAGCCTTTTACTGATGGTTTGGTTTGTTTTTCAAGCATGCAGTTCTTTGAAAAGCAGAAACAGTAAGAGCAGAGAGTGTCCTACCTGTGAACTGATCTGTGTAAAATACCCAAGCACAGTCCTTCTTGCAGGGAGATGGTATAGAAAAGGGGATGGTGGAAGGATGCTAGAGCAAGATTAGTGCTGTGCTTTGCATTTGCTTGTGATACTGGAATAGCAGCCCATTCTCAGAGAGTCTTTATTATTGCCGTTGTTGTTTCAAGGGTTCTGGAAAGTGATAGGACAGGATCCCAAAAGCTCTTCTCCATGTCAGGCTTGGTTTTACTGTTTGCTAACCTTCAAATGCTAATGAATACAGGTAAGGCCCTATAATATGCACTGGCATCCTTGTAAGTCTAAGCTGGCTACCCACTTGCTGGCACTGGTGACCAAACTACAAGGAACCAAATAACCTGCAACTAGCAAGACAGCAGGAGATGCTGGTCATTAAAATATCAACTGAGAAAAGCTTTTAGGACCCTTTTTTCTCACATACAATGGAGTTAAAGCAGATTGTGGCTGTGTTGCCTCATGTAAAGAGAATATTTTTAATTGAATTGCATGGGAGCAAATTTTATCGCTGTCAGTGTTTGTAATGGATTGTGTGTTGTGAATGCCAAAGATGTTGTACAGGTTCCTGAAATGCCTTTGCCATTGACTTTGCTCAGTTTGTATATGAAACAGAGTGTGACCAAAATGTGGCTTTTGGAGAATATACAATTAAGATTTTAGACCAAAATTATTCTTGGGTTTGATATTAGCTGTAGCAGCTGAACTAAGTTTAAGAAAGCAAATGCAATCAGTAGCTTGCCTAAAGAAATAGTGCAAAAGCAGATTTAAACTGAATAAAATACTGAAGACCAGGTCCCATCCCTCCAAGGTCTTCTCCAGGGGTCAGTCTTGGTGCTGCTTGTAACCTCAGCAGGGTCTTGGTATGGGAGGGAGAATATGATTGCCAGGGGAGCTTGCAGCATCAGCCTCTTTGACCCAGTGATGCCAACACGAGTTGCTTTGCAATTATACAAATTCAGATTGACACAAAGTCACATGAATTCACATTTTTATTATGAAGATCTGGGATTCAATATGAGGGACATTTAATTTTTTTAGGAAGAGTATTTCAGTGGAGCCAAAGGGATTTGTGCATCTCCTGATTTTCCTGTTAGACTCAATACAGGTCCCTATCATCCATATTGAGGACCCTCCTTGATGTCAGGAGGGATTTGTTAGAGGTAACATAGCATTATGTTAGCATTTAGCAATGTAAGAAATCATCCTGGACTCTAGAAAGATGTTAAGGAACCTTTCCCCTGTTCCCTGACAAATAGGTTTCTGGGTCATGTGGGTGAGGCTAGAAAGTCTCATTGGTTTCCTGGAGGTCAACCAGCAAGTCAATCCTAGGGAGAAGAATGAAGCTCACAGATCTTGTTTTTTTTCCATTTCACACTGAGGCAAGAGCCTAGTTCACCGGTTTCCAACAGGGAAGGATAATCCCACCATTTTCCCAGCCATTCAAGACCTAGAAATCAGACCCTACTTGTGGAGTCTGCCTGCCTTTTTGTAGGTAGTGCTAATTTTTTATCAAATCATGTAACTAGAAAAAGCAGCTGTGCAAAAATGGAAGCAAGTAATGTTGAAAAAATTTGTTATTGGCTGAAGGAAGAACATTTCTTCCAAACCCACTGATGATGCACCGTGTTTATGAATCACACTTTGTAAAGTGAGTTTCCTTAGCTGAATCAGCAGTACCTTATTGAAACAGTAGTTCCTGGGCAGCTGCAGGGGTCTCTTGAAAGTTCAGTGGGAATCTTTACAGCTCAAACAAGTGAAAGGGCTCTTATCCTTAGCAAACTGAGGGGATCATTCGCCATGAACATGCTTTATAGTGTTTACTATTTTTACAACATCTGTCACCCTCATATTACCACTTGGACTGATGGCATTCAACCTGTCTAGAATGTAGCCTCCTCTTGGTTGGGAGCACAGCAATCAGCTCACCCAATAATAGGAGGGAAGAAACTTATCCACAAAATTTGCAAAAAGCCAAACAAGAACTTTATGGCAGCATTAAAAAGAAAGGCCTTTATATTTGCAATAAAACCTTTATGGGATCATATTGGTCTGTGTGAAGTAGATGACACAGCAGTTTATTTTTAATGTGTCAATAAGAGTGTCACAAACGTAGTTAATTGCCTGGAGCTGAACTTCTCTGTCCTGGGCAGAAGCTTTGATCCCTCATTAGCTGACTCATGTTGTGTTAGACGGTTCATGTGCTTGTAAAAAAAGCCTCTTGTCCTGCTATAGACTTCATACATATAGCTACCTGCTTCACCCAGATTAAAATCAAAGCACTGAAATTATTACTCCACAGTAGCTATCTTGGTACTTTTCCAGTACCATGCACCCTGCCCTGTAGCACATCTTTACACAGAGTCAAACAATAGAAAACCAAATTAGATCTCTTAAATAGCCCTGTGCTCCCTCAGCCTCTCTGGGATTATTCCCTATTGCCCTGGTGTGGGTGAGGTAATGGGGCTACCACAGGTGTCTAGGACAGGAGTAGTTTGTGAATGCTTGCAGGCTTTCTGCTTGCTGTCCAAATTATAACACAAAATGTTACCCAATCTTGTTACCCAATCTTGTCAAGATTCTTTTTTCAATTTAACCTACTTTCATTAAACTTGATTATTGGGAGGTGTTGGGGAAACACTCATCTCTCTTGAAAAAAGTGTATCCTTTGGGTAGGTGGGCAGGTGGCAGCCCTTCTGTGATGGGAGGGAAGAGGCTTTGCTGGGTGACATGCCTGGTGCTGACGACAGGATTGTTTGCATGTGGGAATGGTACAGCTCTTCCAGCTTGTGAAGCCCACCAGAATATGCTTTTGTGCACTCAATACCCACCCACACTTGGCAGTTGGTTCCCAGAAGTCTGATGCCAGCTTTGCTATGTGTGGGCAATATTCTGGGCACAGTTACGCACACAAGCACCTCCACCCAGTGCCCCATTTTCCACAAATTTTTATTCTTAAAATGATTTTATAATAAGATGGAGCTGCCAGAACCAATGTCAGCTGTCTCAATAGGAAACAACAGAGCTTGGCTCCTCTCCGTTACCAGTAAAGAATTCCGCAGCACATTAGAGACAGGGTTTTCTTAGAGGTTCCTCTTAACTTCCAGTTAAGTTGTAAGAGCTCCTCACTTCAAATGACAACTGGATCCAGATGAGCTGTCTGTCAGTATCCCTGGTAGGGGAGGCACTGATGTGGAATTGCAGAAAGTAGTACATTGCACAAATTATATATACAAGAAAAACATACATTCATGTCAGCTTTCATCTGGTTTTACACACTCTTATTTGCCCAATATTCCATTTTATGAATAGAAAAAAAGAATCTAAGCAAATTGATGGAGATCAAAAGGAAAGTCAGTGGCAGAACTTGATTTAGGATGGACATCTCAGGACTCACACAATCACTTAAAATTCCTGTTAACCATGGTGGGTTAATTCCTACCACTCTTGCCTTAACCACCGGCTCTGAGGAGTGGTGTAAAATATCTGTGTGTGTGAGGAGAAGCTGTGCTACAATTTGGGACAGGAAGTGAAGGACGATACTGCATCCACTTGACTGTTTGAGAGGAATTTAGGTCAGCAGAATGGAATAACCCGAGCTGGCTCATGTCCAAGCCCAATGGCTTAGCATCACAAGTCACAGAATCTGTTTTATGCTGCAAAGCCACAAATAATCTAATATGTCACAGCTGGATAGATGATTGCAATGTTTCTGATCTGTGTCTGTGTACAGCAAGGACACTCAAAAGAGATTTTTTTAAGAAATCAGCTTTCAAGGTACCATATCAAATAGGCCTTCTGCTACTTCTGTGCAAAGGCTTTTATCAAGGCAATGGAAATTCCCCTGCCTACAACAGAAAATTCTTCCCTTTGTTTTAGAGCATTCATGCATTTCAGGAACTCTTTTCGAACCACTGACTCTACGGCTCTGTCCTACTTTCAGTTTTCTGGTGATCAGCTAGGGGTGATTGGTCTTTTCCACTGAAGGCAGCACACCAGGAGTCCTTAATCAAAAGTAAGATACAGGCGGGGCATGTGCATCTATCACTGCATTCCCAGTGAAACAGGACAATAGAAAACTGCAGAAATGTGTTTGCTAAATTTACTTGGGATCTCATGCTAATGAGAAGTGGTAGTTTGGAATTCCTTTCCCCATTAACCTACTGCTATTAAAAAATTGACTTTCTGTGATCATGTTATCTGTATCTTTCTCTCTGTACCCCTATAAAGCTTTTGAACTGTTGGCCAATTTTTACCAAATTTGGTGAAGTGACAAAGGTCATAAAATACTAAGTTCATGCAAAATATGAGAATAGTGACTGAAAAGAAGGATGCAATTAGTGAAGAAAAGGCTAATAAGCTCATTCAATTAGGCCTCAGAGTATCCACATGGGAAAGTGGAACCTTTTTTAGTTTCACAGCTTAAAAAAACTACTTGTTTACATTTTTGTTCCTAGATTGTGGTTATTAATTTTACCCCATTCTATATGGCTTATTCTGTGCAGCTGTTTCACTGGGAACTGTTTAATAAGGAACTATTTAAAAGTGTTTTGCTAATGCTGCAAAGTTTGTGCCTATAAAAAGTAGAAATCAAGCTTTCACAGAAGTCTATGAAAAATGTGCAGATGTGCCTAGTGCACTCTCCAAAATGTAGAATATTACCAGTGCACATGGTATTTGTATAAAGCCCACATTCTAACCTGATTTGTCGAGACATGATCAGAAATAAAGACCATAAGAAACTGTTATGAGTTGGGGACCTGGAACACTAGTTCAGCTTTGTCTCAAGGCAAAATATTTATGTGGTAGTTTGGCCTCATGTTTAGGGAGACAGAGGTGACTAAAGAGGTTCCCACAACCAGTAGAAACAATAGTCTGCACAAAGGCTGCTTCTGTTTCAGGAAAGAACAGCTTGGAGGTATTTCTCTTCCACATTCCATCTTTTATTTTAGCTGAATACTTCTTCATATGGGATGTGACTCTGACTCTACCATCCTTAACAGAATTCAAGAGAAAGTTAGAAAAATCCTGCAATATCCAGGTGTGTTACCATTAATCATTTCTCTTACAGCAGCATGCAGTAAGCAGAGCCATTGCAGAGCCCCACAGAACTGAAAGGCTGCTTACAGCCCTAGCTATTTTCTCATTTATTGACATCTCCCCTGTAATGGGTTTACGTGGCAAGGTTTTGGTAGTGGGGGGGCCACAGGGGTGGCTTCTTTAAAAGTTGCTAGAAGC
>JAVKLA010000084.1:32720812-32748514 GCA_034782735.1 Sagittarius serpentarius
TGTTTAATTAAGGAGGGGGAGTGAGAGAGCGGCTTTGGTGGGTACCTGGCGTCCAGCCAGGGTCAACCCGTCACATCCCCAAAACTGGCTGTTAAACCCTGAGCTTTCATTCTCAAGCCAGTAAGAGACCAGAATGTTGGGAAGAAAAGGGAATAGGAGTAGCTACCATCTGCCATCTGCTTGCTGCAGGATTTTCACACTTTCTACTTATGCATTTTGTGATGGCAACTGTTGGAGACAGGGTACTAGGCTGGATGGAACTGAAGTGTGATCCAACCTGTCAATCTGTAGGTCACTGTCTGTTTCAAAAGCCTCCACGTTGCTGCTGTTAAATCTAATGCTACAGCAGTCTCTGTCTGCCCTTTATTTTCCAGCCTACCTCAGTAATGGCTTGTAGGTGTTTGTTTCTTGGAGGGAATGCATGCAGGAGTGTTTAACATGTGAGGAAATTGCTGAAGCGAAGTCGGGTGGCAGAACCTGAGTTTTGCCGTTAGTACCGGTAGTGCTTATGGTCCCTTCCACAGCTATGCATGCTGGGCACTGGGTTGTGCATCCTTAGAAAGCTCTACTGGGCTCTGTAGTTTGTCTGTTGGTGCCTGGAAAGTAGTTGGGACTCAAATAAATTATTCTAAGATGCATGTTTCAGTTGCAAGCAAGTCTGTATGTCTGATGTTTGGGTCAGCTCTTCTCATCGTTTTCCTGAACCCACCTCTGTCTCAGGACTGTTATTTCAGAGTGTTAGACCTCTATGGCAGTTTTAATACAGCAGAAAGCAGGAACTTTTGACTTCCAGAGCAGGCATTTACAAACACTACATGGTGGTTTTCTGTTGGGTTTTTTTTTGTTTGGTTTGTTAGGGTTTTTTGGGGGTGGAGGGAGGGGGAAGGTTGGTTATTAAAGAATAATTAAAAAAAAAGAAGAATGAGGTAGCTTAGGTCACAAGCAGGGGAAAACCGACTTCTTGCAGCATCATTCAATGAGCTACTCAGACTGTGGCACTTCCCCCTCTCATCTTAAACACTCCAGAGCAAGCCCAGGGCTTCCTGGAAGGAGGAGTTGGGGGGACTCTCCAGGGGAAAGCAAGTACAGGAGGTTTCCTCCTGTGTGAGGTGTCTGGATCAGGCACAATGAAAGCTGCTGGTGCTGACAGAAGTCATCGCTTGCTAGGGTAGGCAGTTGTGACCATTTTGCTCTGCTAAGTCCCAAGATTGAAAAGGAAAGAAGGCCAAAAGGAGATAGAGAGAAGCCCCTGTCTGTTTCCATCTCTGTGGCAGAGGGAAGCTCAGATGGCCTCGCTGAGCTGACATCTATCACAATTCCTGGCAGCTCATTAAATACAAGGGCCTTTTTCCACCTCTTGCCTCATCTTTTATTTAATTCCTTTTCTCGCCTTCCATATGTGCCTGAATCGAAGAGATCCCCTGAGAGGATATCTCCCTGGGGGAAGCAGATTCAGCACATGGGAAGGTACTTGCAGCACCAGACCATCTCAGTGAGTAGAGAATGAGCTAAGCAGTTTCATTGCTGTTACTCCTTTCTCCCTTCTTCTGCACCATGTTTGAGGCCTCTCTTAGCCCCTGAGGAATGACTCAGCATTGAATCTAGGGTGAACCTTTCTGGATGAGGCTTGGATGACCGCTCAAATCATTTTGACAGCAGAGTACATGATACTAGCCCCGTTTGTATATTTTCTCCTGTTTTTCAGTGCTGGGCTTGTGTTCAAGCATTTGGGAGAAGATAAACCATAAACGGTTTGTGTTAATGCTGATACGTTGTAGCCCACTGGCTGAGCCTCTTGTACCTCACTTTAGAGTTCAGCACAGTAGCGTGGATTTCCCTGGGTGGTCAGTGGGTCAGTGACTGGGAGAAATCTGAGTTCTCTACAAAGCTGCCTGCTCCTGCTCACATGAGAAAATGCTGGAGAATGATGTGAAAGGGATAACATGGCACATGGATCATTATTAGTCAGCTTTGGTGACTCACACTAACCAGTGCAGCAGACACAGCCAGAATTGAAACCGAGGAACAGGAGGGAGACCGGGTGAAGAAACAGCCAACTCTTACAGGCATAGATGGAAAAACATCACTTACAAATACCTTAAGTGATCTGTAAATCATGGCACAGAGGGAGGTACTGTTCTGAGAGCAGAAACAGTGTATATATAAAAGCTTGTGAGTTTAGTGGAGGGAAGGACAGCAGGCTCCACTTTGGCATAGGGACAGATGTGTAGGGGACAACTGGGTTAAGATCACAGTATCTCCAAGCTCCACTGTCATGTGAGTACAACTTAGATAACATCTGTGAGTCCAAAGACGTAACTGCCTCTGAGGAATGATTGAGCTCATGTACTGGAAGAGAGCCATGTCCAGCATGTGAACTCAGGCTGGTATAAGTCTGAAGCAGTAATGTTTTTTCAAGGGTGAAATACATTACTTTTGTATGCACCCACTTCTTGTCATTTGCAGTGCAGCATTGCAGAAGGCTGATATATTTTCAGCAGAGGCCTGCAAATAATTCAGCATTAATGAATAGTCCTTTATCCTGTTTTCTATTAGAATATTCCTTGCAGTGTAGCAGGGAACCACTGAACTGAGACAGACAATCCCAAACTGCAGTGGACCCTAGGATTTAGTATACAAAGCTGCTCTGTTCTGTCTCCATCATTTCCAGCTGTTGGAGGGACCTGACAGTACAGAACAATATCCTAGACAATATGGCCGAAGGAAAGACAGGCTACCAGGATCAAAAATCCATGCTGCCATGAAATGATTGTCTATTTTGTTTACCAGAACAACATGCACACAATAGCTCAAAAACAGCTTTGCACCTGCTGTGCATTGTATTTGGAGTGTTCTTGAAAATGCATTGTTCCGAAATCACTGTTGTCATGAAATTTGAGTCCTGAATCCTTTAGGCAGTCAAGAGCTAAACAAGTACAGCCAAAGCACTGATTCTCCATGCCTTCATAGAGATGCACTGCCACTCATTTCAATATCATACCCTGCCTGCCTCAAAGATGGATTGCGCCCATAGTTTGGCTCTGGTATAAAGTACTACTGTCTAGCGCCTTCCTGGTCTGAGGACACAGGGGCTCGTTTGGCACCTCAAGGCAGTCAGCCCTGCCCCCCCTTGCATTGGCAGAGCTTCCCTGGTTCCAGAGCTACATGACTGCAACAGAGATGAAGTTCTCTGAGGACTCCATTGCAGTAAGTGCAGGAGTATTACAGTGAAAGCAAAGCTGACTCTCTGGAAGCTTAAATAGAGATACAAAGGTCCTTTTTGGGATGTTAGTCCAGCTTCTGATTTTAAAAGTCACTGATTCCTGACCTGGATTACTCAAGCATGGGAGTAAATGTTAAATCGCTGCAGAAGACAAAATCCTTTGAAACATTGCAAAGAGGTGATGGGAAATGATCTCTCATCAATATTACAACAGAGTGGCTCTGATCCAGAAAGGTGCAAAGAGTTCTTTATTTCTCTGTGAATAAATGGAGAACTGCTGCCACTCAGCACTCTGCAGGACCAGATGTGTTTGAGTGTACTCACCTGTAGCTGACCCAGCTATAGACCCTGCTGCAAACAGGTTTAAGAGGCAGCACAGTGTTGGCACTGCCTTGGGAGCCGAGACTTATGTCCTACTGTCAGAATTGCCCTGAGTTCATTTGGGGATCTTGGGTCTGTTTCTGTAAGAGCTCAAGGAAAGCCAAGCTGAGAGGATCTTGAGTCAGATGCCCCACGTCCGTGAGCGCAGGCTATAATCTCTGTGCTTCCAGTTACCTCCTTCTGTGTCTCAAAGATTTTGGATGGAAACCAGCAGCTCTTATCCTGAGACTGTTTATGCACCCACCCTTATCACCTAATATGGGAGCACCCCAATGGTGTACTACAGTAGGTCTTTCATAGTAGCAGTCCATATATTAACACCATATGTTACAGACTGCATATGAGAAAGGCTGGGTCTGCCACTCCTGCAGTGCAGGCTGTTGCCTAGGGCAACAAGATAGGAGGGGCTGCAAACCATTCAGCTATTGCTTTCTCTGCATGACTGTGAGCTGTATGATTTCCAGTTTCCCTTGGGCAATAAATTCTCTACAGCTGGCCCTGGATACAAGAGCAGTTATCTGCAGTTCCAAGACATAAATACAAGCTAAACAATGCTAATGTACAGCATTTTGGTCTGCCTGGCAACAGCTGCTGACAGGATCTGCCTCTCCTCATTCAATACGTACCTTGATCTCCAGCGATTTTATAGGAGTTACTCCCAGTTAACACTGGAGAACCACTTCAAGATACTGGAGTGTGGAGAGGTGAAGAAAATCTAAAACCAGAGATGATATCTTTCAGTATTTCAGGAGAATAATTACTGCCTTTAAATTCTGAGACCTTTAAGGTAGCAGCCATATTTTAATTATACATAGGTAGAGGATTAGCCCAGTTACTGCATCTCCAGTTATTATTATTGCAGCATCTATAGTTTAGTTAAGACTTTCCAAGGATGTGCAAGTGCTGACAGACAGGTACTGGGAGAAACAACTGCAGCAAACACATGCAGCTCTAGTAACAATGATAAGTAGAAATGAGATGATTTAGGTGTGTGAAATTTGGATATGCTGTTTGTTAATGATATGTGTTACAAGCTTAACACTTCAAATGCTTTTTTTTCTGGTATGGAGTTCATATTCTAATAGAAGTGCTGTGGCTAGAATTACTAGCAGGAGAGTTTGGCTCTTGTTATCAATCAATAAGCCTTCACATAACAAAGGATGACTATGAATATTTCCCCCTTTTGAGTCTGATGTTCACTGTTACCTATTACACTTTGGTTCAGAGGTCTCTGAAGCCAAGGCTTAATTTCTGAAGTGATCAATACTAGTGTTTGCAGCATAAAAGCCAAAGCTGATGACATACATAGGAGCCATACTATTGATCTTGCAATATTCAGGGAAAAGGTTATTTCAAACAGAAATAGCTATGGCCTTAGTATGACCCTGAGCTGTAATCAGGTACATAACTAATCAGAAAGCTGCCAGCAATTACATGCCAGTAGATAGTGCAGGAAGGTTGCTGGGAAAATCTGATTAATCCTTGTTATGGTGATCAGCTTATTTTGCAAAAACAAAATTCCTAATTTTTTAAGAGAGAGATTCAAAGCTACTCTAACCATTTCATCTGTCTCAGATATGTGCACTGTTACCAACATCTAGCGTGCTTTCCCCTTCCACACTGCAGAAGCCAGGAGAGGCTTCACAGCAGTATTTGAAGTCACAGTTCAGTTTGAGGTAAACTTTTTAATCCTTTTTTTCATCGCTCATAAAAATCCTACTTTCTGGCTTTGTTTTCAACTAGGGGACAATGCAGTTTCAGCAATGTGCAATTGTCATTTCGGATCATGTTGAATTACACTCTGGCTATACAGCAGAGCCTGTACATACTTATATCTTGAATGGGAAAAGAAAGCTAGCAGCCAAGTGCACTTCAAGGAGCAGTATTGTTTGGGTGGAAGCGAAGAGGAGTTTGTCAGTGATATTCTGTGCCCATTCTGCCCCAGTGTCTGCAATAGCAGCTCTGGACAGGCCACACTCTGCCTGTCCCACTCTCCCCTTCTGGGAAGCTGGGGTGCCACCACCACGCAAGGTTTCCCCAGTTCAGCCATGGGAAGGAGGAGAGGCGAAATACAGGCAGTCATCCCCTGCATCCTCCTCTGTCGAGCAGGATACCAGAGCAGGGCTGCTGCTTGGGGAAGGGCGTGTATGTGCGTCTGTCAGTCTTAGTAAGGCAGCTGTGCTGAAGCAGCCTTGTCCACCGCAGGGGAGAGGGCAGCAAAGAGCACATTTTGTATTTGTCAGTACCATTTTGCACTGCAATTTCTACTGTCAAAGTCCCTCGAGGATAGGGTCAAACCATTTTATCTTCCTTTCTCAGATCAACTGAAAGGCAAGGTGTTACAGAGTTGGGCAGAGGAGCCTCACTCCCTCAAGCCCCTTCTCCAAGGGATTCCATGGCACTGCAGGGTTTGGTACTCAGGAGTTACTTTCTGTTCATGCAGAGCCCCGTCCAGCGAGATTCGGATGGTCCCCATCGCTGCCTCTTTTGCTGAAGAGCCACTAGAGGGTGTAACTATTTCTCTGCACAAACCCTACAGGAGCAAGGCCATCTCCCGGTTCACGCTACGATAGCATCGAAGTGCAAAATACCCAGACAGCACGAATTCAAAGAAAGGCATGGTCTCCAGAGCTAAATAGCTTGTGAGATGGGTGCTGAACCTTTGAAAACTGGGGTAGACAAGTTCTCCATTTAAGATCTTCATCCAAGCTGGAATATACTATAGAAGGACATCACTTCACTACATGTGTCTAATTCTTGATCTCCTTAGGAACCATAGTCTAAGTTTTACATAAAAACCATTTTCCCATTTAGGTGTAAGCACGACCCTTCATAAGAAAGAGCCTAATCCTAGCAGCTTGTCTTCCAGCAAGCATGAGAATCAGTTGTGATTTTGATAACTTAATTGAATACTACAAAAGTTATTAAGTCTTAAACATCTGATGGGAAATACGAAGACTAAGAATATACCTTACAGGAAAATAAGACTGCCATTAGTATGATCATCTTCACCCTCCAGAGAGTAGTCCCACAATACCTGAGCAGAGATTGTGACAGATTCAAATGACATATCAGGTCTAAATTAATCTAGCATGTCTAAACTGCAGGTCAGGAACAGCAGAGAAAACAGCTGAAAACAGCATTACCCAGAGCATAAGGGAAAAAGGGACCAGGGACTCTCTTAAGTGGAGTAGCTGGAGTATTGGGTGGAGGGTGTGTTGGTGGGAGCCCAGGTGAGAATGTTCTGGCACTTAAGGCTGATTAGTGCCCTCAGGACCCTGACTACATTCTGCTGCTAAATGCAAAATATTTTCTCAGTACAGCCCTCATGCCGTAAAATACCTGCCATGTCCACTAGGAGTGCTGATATTTGCGATCAGTCACTGAGCCTGATTTTAAAACTCATTAGTGTTTTGCTTTTATTTCAACCAGTTAGCTCATTCGTAGCAGTTTCAGTTCAACAGCCTTCACTATCAGACCTGCTGCCTCTGAAAGTGTTATGTAGTAGTAATTAGCCTGACACAAACAACAACTGCAAAGCCTTAATGAGCAAGATGCTGTTTTAAAATAGTGATACCTACAAATGATATAAAATAAAGTTGAGAGACACTCTATGTGCCATGTTCAAGGCTGCAACCAAGAAAGAGACATTTCTGGGTATGTCCCCATTTATCTTCCAGCTTTACTGCAGTAATTGCAATTGTTCTTAAACAAATTGTATGAACACCTTGGGATTCAGTTCCCAGTTGAAGATTTTTTTTCCTTATGCTTTGTTATTTGTATTGAGATTTTAAAGTTCATTGGTGGGTTCTTATAATGCTTCTGACATAATTAGATATATTGCTTTATTTTTTGTATAGTTGATTGCTATTCTTGAGGCAAGTATATTTAGAACAAGAGACAGATAGGAAAATACTGTGTAGAATTATGTGAATTTATGCTACAAAGGAGCAGCAAAGAAAGGGTTAAAGAGGGGGTGAAACTAGTATTTTCCCACATGAAAGCAAGCACCAATTAGGAGCAGGTGTTGTCACTAATAGCGGCATGGAGAATGGCTGTGGGGCCTGCTCCAAAGGAGCTGTGATAAGAGATGGTAGCAGAAAGAAATGACACAAGAAGGTAGATTTTTAGGTGCAGAAAGAAATATAAAAGAGAGGCTGGAAGGGTGTATGGGAAGTGAGGTTGGAAAGCTGCGTGGGTGACCTAAGGGCTGTATGGAAGGCTGATCTGAGGATTGAAGCTTGTATGTTGTGTGGAGACCTAAAGGGTGTGTGGAAAGCTGCAAGGGTGTATGGGAGGGCTGAAGGCTGTTAGGAAGCTGGAAGACGGAGTAGGATGCTGGAAAGCTACATGGGAGACCTGGAGGCCAGGTGGGTGGCTGGAAATTCGTGTGTTGTATGGACAGGCTGGAAGCCTGATCTGAGTTCAGTGTTATCAGCTCATGTGGCTCAGGCAATTAAGAAAAAAAGAAAGGAAGGAAGGAAGGAATATAATTATTTGTAAGAAATCCGATGGATATTCCAGATCCCAGGGAGGCAAGCAACATTTATGGTTTATTTGCCAGCACATTAAACAATCAGATTCTCTTTCAGTCAGGGTGACTGTAGATCATAATTTTGTGGAGTCAGTTGTTAACCTAGAGCTCTCAGAGCCTTTGGGACTACAGGAGGTGGAAGAAAAAGTAGAGACTGTTCAGATGTCATAGCATCTTAAAAGGAAGCAGCATTTGAGAAGGAAGAGGCTGCTTTACCCTGAATATCCTTATATCACTTAAGAATTAATTTGAGTAATAGGCTAGATGGAGGCTGGCTCTAATATGTGTTACAGCTGGCTTTTAATGCTGTCTAGAAACCATGGCTAGGTGAGCAGGGTGGTGTTTGAAGTCTGCCTATGGTATTGCTCTCTGCCGGGTTATGGGGTCCTCACAATAAGAGAGAGATCTCTGCCAACTGTCTGCATTGGTGCAGCAGCAGATGCACTGGGAGTTGGAATCCCTCTTAAATCAATGCAGACTCCAGCAGATGCATCACCAACTCGGATCTACTCCTTTTAGTGGTGCATGTGTACTGATAATACATGGTTCAACCTTCTTTGCTGCCTATATGCAGCGTGCCTCTGTCAGTATCTTTGGAGCCGTGCTCTAAGCACAGCTGACTGAAAAGGGGTGCTCTGCTGCTGAGATGGTGCTGGCAGATATTTCTCATTTGCAGGTCCAGGAGAGATCATGCTGATCTACATCCGTGTTGCTATAGATCCTTGAAAGAAGGACTGAACACCTCTAACTCCAGGTGGTACCAATGCAAGCATGGGTCTTTGGTACCTCAGAGAATCAAAAGTCCAGTGTAGACAGACCTATATTTGGTTTAGGTTGTTATTATATTATATATATATAAAACATATATATTAAATTAGTAATTAGGAGGATGCCATGCCACTTGATCCACATGACCCTGTCCACTTTTGAGGTCTTGTCAACAGTCTCTTATGTTAAGTCGGACATGGTTTCATTCTTGAAAACAGAATACTCCTAACTGTAAACCTACTGCTTTTAGCTGCTTTCAAACTATTTTGCTGTTGCTTCTTTAAGCAGAACTTCTTTGTATTTAAAGATTCCTCTCAGTATAAACCAATTCGAAGGGCTCTCAAGCCAGTTGGAGATGTATGGATATCTGCTTTTAGCACATTCCTCCCCAAATTTTCACTTTTGCGGGTAAAAACTTTAGGTGAAATTATTCCTGCTCCCCCCCTTCCCAAGCCTTCTTCAAATGCTTCTCAGATGCATACTCAAATAAAACAAAACAAAAATATTATTCTTAAACTGTATCCTTTTATTGGCAATTAAATGGGAAATTGTCTATTTTATGGGAGTAACAATCTCTCTGTGGTGCCAAAGTGCTCAGCTGGGAATCGCTGGAGAAGTACAAAACATTATTTAATGCTATGTTCCATGAAGTGGACTTATGCCTATTGGGACTAAGGTCCATAAACGGATGTGGGATTTAGATATATTTTATTGAGTTAATCTGTGCTGGTCAGCAGGAAGCATTTGTAGTGGGGTTTCCTGGCAGACTAAAGAGCAATTTCTTATCTCATCAGAACACTGCACCACTTGGCTTTAGGCAATTTAAGTCCGTAATACTGTTGAAGTCAGAGCACTGTCCTTGTTTTATGTTGTCTGAAGGTCTAGCCTTGTGCAGACCGTGTTTAGCACATCCCAACATATGAATACCACGTGTCCTGATAGCGGGACACTTGAATTGACAGTGAAGGTCTTTGTGCATTAGCATAATGTTGCAGAGAAACTCTTGTACGGCTTCTTGTAGGACAAGTTATCTTGGATGCAGCTGTATATTGTTTCTGCACCTGAAGCTGACTTACAAACACCTTTTTTCACTGTGTGGACCTACTTGCCTGTTAGTGTATATGGTCCCTGGATAATGTTAGGCTTGCTATGAAAGGAAATGAGGCTTTTATGCTCATGCTTTGTCTCTCTGTCCCAGCTGGTCCTTTTCCATATAATTTTAGCAGCTCTTGTCTGGTTTTGACAAAGGGTTGAAACTCTTGGTTTCCCATAAATCTTGTGAAAATAAGTTGTGAGAGAGCTGATCATTAATTTACCCTACTATTAGACGTTACAGAATCAAGACAGAGTAGAGTGATGAAAACCAGTATTGTGCTGGTTGGGGAGGAGAAGAAGAGGGCTGAGAGTGTGGTTGTGTGTGGTAAGGCAACATCTTGGCCTTGCTGTGCCCTGGTGCATGATGCAGTGCTCTGGGTGGGGACAGGTAAATAGAGTGTACACATGGTGTACACTGATGCACATGCTAGCAGGTCATCAATCCCTTTTTCTGCTACACTCCAGGCTTTGGTGTAACTTGGGAAATCACTCTATAGATTGTGTCCTTCTGGAACCTTAAATCCATTACAGCTGATGGCTTAGAGACAAAGCTGGGGAGAATAAACTGCGAACAGCTCAGGGGTTCAGGCTGTGGGTGGATGTGAGGAAGGAGCAGCTCTGCAGCATCAGGCATAGAGCAGGACAAATTCCTACTGCCTGGGTGTAGGTGTGTGCAAGTGTCCAGCTGCCCTGTGTGATTGCACTTGTGGGTGCACACAGAGGAGAGTGCTGCAGCCTCCCATTTGCAAGTGCTCAGCATTGAGAAACTACTATGTAGGCAGGTATTTCAGGACAGACCTCTGGTTTCTGTCAGCAGGCCTGTCCTGGGAAAAAATAAAAATATGTACATCACAGTTGCCAGGCCAGAGGGAGTAATTCCTCTTAGATTGATTTTATCCTCAGTTCTGTAGAAGAATGCAAGCCTTGCCCTAGGGGATGTGAAAGGAGTGTGATGTGAGCTGAGAGCGCCCAACCAGTCATAGCCTTGGTGTTTAGGAAAGTCTAGATAGGACCTCCTTTTTCCTTGTGGACTGCTCAGAGTAATGGAGTGAGCCTCAGTGCAACAGACATACAAACAGGAAAAAATCAATAGTCCCTAAAGCCCAGTATCTCAGTCTACATAGTAACTGATGTTAAGTGTTTGAGAGATGGCAATAAAACATTAGAAATGCCTTTACTGTACTTTGTAATGTGAGGAGCTGTTTCTTCCTGTTTGGCTAACATTTGGCATGTGTCCAAAAGCCTTGAGTATCAACAGCCCTTGTGATTCTTACAGATCCTATTTTTATCCCTGTGTCTTTCTGTTTCTCCTTTATCTGCTTTAAGTTATGAATTGCAACAATAAAAAAAATGCTGCTTCCGTCAGGGAACGTGCACAGGTGCTCTTCAGGGAAAGAAGCTGTCCTGGTGGTCTTGGCTGCATGGATCCAGCAGCTGTTCTCCACTGCAAGTGCTCCAGTGGTTGGCTGCAGGGAGAAAAATGTGAAGGGGGAGAGAAAGAGGAACAGTGCAGTGCTCTGGATGCTAGCAAGAATCAGGATTACCATCACACTGGAAGTGACTCAGTGTGTCAGTGGCAGAGTACAGAGAGTAGAAAAACATGTTCTCTTCTTAATGTCCAGAGACTTTCTTTTCCAGCACTCATGCTGCTGCTGGAGGGCAATGGCACAAAGACTGTGCCTGTGTATTCACCTCTCACAGTGCTTGCTGCATGGGTGGTAAGGTGATCATGCAGTTCAGGAGTGTGCGAGTATGGTGGCCTGACATGCCCAGTTGTATGGATCACAACTTGCTCTGGGTTACCCAGTATCTCTCTCACCAGTTCCTTCTGCATTTACTTGTCTTTCATTTTATTCCCCTGACTCTAAGCCAAGAGCTATGTTTTGGATATGTATTACACAGAAAGGCTTTTAGCCTCACTTAGGTCCTTAGGCATTTTCATGATCAAGACCGGAATAACTTTACGTGCAAGCCTAAACCTTGGATCTAGCTGTTCTTTGCCCCTGTGCCAGTTACAGATTGGTAACTTTGAGAATCTCTTTTTTTTATCTTGCCAAGCAGATGCCTAGCAGGACAGAAATGCTTTCTGTTCTTGCTGATGTGCACTTAGCTGTAGAGGTCAAGAGAGCAAGATAAAATAAACCCTACAGGTGGAGCAGCGAGTCCTGCCCACTGCTTGGCTGATGAAGATTCCGCTCATCTCCTGATCTCCTGGGCAGCTTCTCTAATCCAGCAGTGATGGCACTGGCTGCTTTTTTTTTTTTTTTTTTTTTTTTTTTAAATAATCGTGGTAATGGTACTTGATTAGCCCTGGATGTCTATACAGCTTTGAGATGGCAACAAAAGTCCTTTGGTTAGGTTGTCTTCTGATCTTCACTATACTCACTCCTGCTTTTGGCAGCTCGCATGGGAGTAAATGTGTACCAACAGTGGCAGAGTTCTCGTTTCCCACTGCTAAAGGTGACCAAAAATATTTTGCACGTCAGTTAGGAAATCACTTTAAGCAGATCAGTGTAATGAGATTCTGAAGCCATATGGCACTGGAATGAATGCCTTCTAGTGCAGTAACTGCATGCTGTAATTGCAACAGTGCTGTATGCTGAAACCAGTTTCAAGAGCAGAGATACTTCTTCCTCTGCTCATTCCTTTCACTCCTTGGGGCTTAAAACAATGCCTGGGATGTAGCCCTTTATTAAAAAAGGAGGGGGAGAGAATCCTGGTCTGCTTTTTATTAGTTGGAAGAAAATAAATGGAAGTCAATAGAAAAGACCAGTTTCAGTTTCCTAGCTGAACAGTGGAATGGATGTTACCTGTAACAACACAAAGTGTGCTCTGAAAATAAACCTTCATGTCAAGCTGCTGAAACGCGTTGTGTCTTATCAGATTTATGATCTGGATGGTGGGGAAGGCAGAAAGAAGGTCACGGAGGTATATGGAAAAGGAATGGTGCACTTCAGCATAGCTATGGAAGAACAGTTCAAACTTCAGATAAAACATCACATAAAATATAGGAAAATGTGAAGTTGGGGTTTCAGGAATGAAATACAGATTTTTTTTTTTTCTTTGTATCTTATAACAGCATTGGATTTGGATTACTTATTTCTCAGCCTTGTAGAATACTATACATCTAAACATAGGTGGGGGAAGCTGCTGGTCTTCATGAATAAATAAGGTATCTCTTGCTGATCTCACTTTTTTTGTTTTTGTTTTTTTTTTTTTTAAATCATTGGTAGATAGAAAAAGCAATTTTTGAGTCTTATCTACTAAACTTTCTTGATGGTTCTTACAAGGCTCTGTTGGAAAAGGGATGTCTCTTTCCCCTCAGTTGTTTTAATGACTGTGTGGGGTAAGTCACAAACAGCGAGTGTTTTACAGAATTTTTTTATCTGCCTCATTTACACCTGCAGCAGAAGCAGACTTCTTCTTTCCTCTGGCACATAAATGATGTTCCCAAACTTAATTCTTGACTCTTCGAAGAAATTATGTCCATTGTGCCCAGCATCATTGAGATCCAAGGTGTTTGTTGCATGTTTCACTCTTAACAGTGATACCAACCATTGGAGCACTGCTTTTGGGTGCGTGAGAAGAGATATGGGGCTTAAACTGATTTAGCTGAGTTGACTATAAATTTGTGGCAATGCTCTGGCCATACAGTAATGACAGCAAGCACCTTCCAGCAAGCTCCACTTCCAAGGTGAGCTGATACTTCTAATGAAACCAGGAACTAGTGCAGTTCCTCAGGCTGTTTTGGTTAATGGCATCTGAGCATATCTGGGTGGTTTTTTGGGGGTTTGTTTTTTTTTTTTTGGTTTTTTTTTTTTTTTTGTTGTTTTTTTTTTTTTTTTTTTTTCATTTCTGATGACGCTTTCTTACATTTATTTACTTTTACTCATTGACAGACCGACCAAGATGATGTTGCTAGGCAATGCTGGCAATTCATGAGCAGAAAATGGCCTCTTCCTTAGCTTTTCCAAACATTTTGCTATGGTTGTTTGGAGCAACGGGAAAGTAACTCCCTTCCATTCTCTGTTATCTATGGAAGAGACCCAAGGAAGCATGCTTGCTATTTTCTGTACCTGATCCCTCCACTATACTGTTCTGCATGCAAAGAACAGCAACTTGCTTTCAGTCAGACTGATACCTTTTAGGTAACAGGAAAATTGTGAAGAATCAATTATCCATGCTGAGTGCATGTTTGGTAATGTTACATAAAAGTATTCCTGCAAACCAGCCCTTGCAGCAGCTCCTGTGCAGATATATCCAGTGCAGTACAGAAGAGGTAATTTGTGTGGTAGGAAACAGTGCAGGTCTCTGAGTGCTCCCATGTCAGAGGTTTCCGATACATGTCAGGAGAAGCTAGCCCAGCTGCTTGTGAAATGTGAATGAAATGAAATTTACAGGAGAATAAACAGATCCTCCTGTCCATCCATCCTAGTTCTTGCAGCACAGCACTCAGTCCCTGAGGTAAACCTTATGTGCATTGTTGCTAAATGTGTAGCAGCTACAGTCAGCTTATTTTATGTCTGTAGCTGGGTGATGGCAGTGGTACCTCAGGCATCAGAGATGCATATTTAGCATCGTAATGGATTGGTCTTTCCTAGGGAAAGACTGTGACTTAGACGATTTTAGACAGTTTTTCTGCTGTGTGCTGTGGCTGTCTGTGCTTCAGAGGCTCGCACCAAGGGCAGGTTTCTTCTGGCATCCCACTTCCAGCATCAAGTCTCCCCCTTGGAACATAGTGTCTCACAGATCCTCCTGTTGCTAAGCCACATGGATACCAGTGGGAACAGCGTATGCAAGGGAGGATGGCAGACAGAAGTGTATTGTCACAAATGCTGGATTCTCCCCTGTTTTATATCTGTATATGTGCAAGGATGAAGTGCAATTGTTCTGTGTATGTCAGACATACACATGAACATATCGTCAGAAAAGCTTATTTTCCAAGGTACATCATGTTTGCTTGTGTATGGAAGGACACCTTGAGCCCCTGTAATGGAAGAAAAGGGGATGCAAGAAAGGCTTTAAGATAAAACTGCTGTGTTATGTTTCTGGTTTTCTTATCTTATGATGACAGTTTTCTACAAATTAATTCTGCCTTCTGTGCCACTGTTCTCCCTATCTACAAAATATTGCAGTCCCCTGGGGGTTTCTCTATGGAAGCTCTAATAAATATTTTACAAATGCTAATGAATCAGGTCACCCAACAGCTCAGTCATTGTACTCACTTTGCAGGCAGGGTTTTGGCAAAGGCAAAGAGCAGGAAGGTGACCAGCTTCAGGCCATGCAGCAAATTTGGGGGGGGAAGGGAGCACAAATATTTCACTTTAAGAGTGGAGATCCCCTTTATGGCTTCCTTTCATCAAAAGGAGAGGTCCTGAGACTCACTACTTCCCAGGTCTGGTAGCTGTTTTACTGCACGGTCAGTTTGTGTGTTCTGGGTTAAGGAGCTGAAACGGCTCACGGTGTGGCTGGGGAGCCGCAGAGCTGGTAGGGGAGAAGCTGCAAAAGTTTGTGGAATGGGAAAGAATTAGGGCTGAGTTGACTTCTGTATGCTTCAGCTTACAGGCATTTATGCCTGTCCATCTAGTTATTCACCATTTTAGTAATGGCATCATATGAAGCTTTTTTTTTCTCCTGGGTGTCTTTGTCCCCTCTAGTTCATTCTCTGATTTGTGTTAATGAGGCTTCTCCTTTCCCACTCCAAGTCTAGGGATCAGCTGTGACCTGAGAGGGCCATGAGCTGAATAGCACTGGATGCAGCTATGTAAAGTGCCAACAGGTGGTAGTGCTTGAGGCAGAGGAAGGCAGAGTCTCCTGGCCTGTGTATAAAACCCTTGCAGGAAGCTTGTTCTGTGTTCAGGTCCCTGCAGTTGAGCTCTGGGTTGCAGCTCAGCACTGATTCAGTAGGTTCTCATTGTATTCTTTGCACTGTCACCAGTTCTGGCCTTGTGCCTGTTCATGCACCTCCTGTGCAGTCCCCCCGACCCCAAGGAAGGCTCCTTTTTATTTCACTGCATCAGGACTGAGTGCTCTCTGCACTAAGTTCCCCAAGTACTAGTTTCTTCACAAGACTCTCTGATCAGTGATTTGTATTACAGTGATTGTTAAAAGGGAAAAAAAGTCAACTTAAATGTCCAGCACCTTCAAAGAGAGATTTCAGAATGTATATTTCAGATCTCTCATTTTGGTGTCAGACTGATGGACCAAACTTCTTTTTAAAAAATATTTGGGTCGGGGGTTGCACAGCTATCAGAGCATGTCTGGCAGCAATATTTCCCTTTTGTCCTCCATTTGCTACTCTGTTCATTTAGATTATCAGATCTTATGAGCAGGGACTGTGCATAGCAGCAGAGGGCTTTTCTGTACAGTTGCAGCCTCCCAGTACCACTGCCAGACATATGAGTAATTGGTTGAGCAGCTCTGCAGAGCAGTCTCCTTGCACTGTCCAAGCTGAATGCAGAAGTAAAAAAATCCATTGTCAGTGATGAAGAATCATAAAATCATAAGCCTGAAAGGGACCAAAAATCTTGAAGAAAAACCTTTTCTTAAAGAAAAATTCTTTGTGAATGTATTGGGTATGCTTTTTAAGAGACGTTCTGTGATCTTGCAGTGTGCTTCTGGGATCTTCTCTCTTCATTGTTGCTTATAAGGTAGCTTTAAATTAATGATAAGGAAGCCATTCAGGGCATGGGCTGTGCTGAGGTTCACAGCTTTCATTCTAAATGAGAGAGTAAAGTAAACTGATATTGAAAGCAAGGAGAGAGAAACAAACACAGTCACTAAGCCTATAAAAGTCTTAGCCAATTGCAATGGCGAACATCGCGCTGGTGAGGGTGACCTTGAATGAACTAAGTGGGATAAAGTCACCAGCCTGGACTGACGGCTGAAGAATCAGGCTGGATTCCAGCAAACTGAGAGAGCAGATTCCTGACAAGAGTCTCCTGAGCTGTGGCCATGGCTTCTCGGTGTCGGAAATGTGGACAACAGGTGCCCAGGAATCCACCTTTCACTGCTGTTCGGATAACAGAAGGAGAAATGAAATCTTACCATGATTTTATAGGAGGATGCATTAGACTGGAGCGCATGGCAAAGAAAGGTACGTGCAGCATCTTTAAAAAAAATAGCATCTTCTCTTAGTGGTAGCTGCATTGCATTCCTAGGAGACTTGCAAAAAGAGATTATTTTTCTCATGCTTTCTCTGAGGATTCAGTGGTAAATAAAGACAACTGGCTGGATTTGGATATTAACTCAGGTATGAGTGCATCATTTGACTTGGCTGTATATTTCTGGGATATTTGCAGTGATTTGACCTAGAGGAGGTTAAAATGAATGCTAGACTAATTCTGAATAATTGTTTATTTCACCTGGGTGTTAGACACTGAGGTTTCTGTATATGTCTGGAGCACGTATTTGCTGCGCATGTAAAATACCTTTTTGAAATGAATGTAAGGACATGGGGCAGTGGGTATCATGACCCAGCTGACCCTGTCACCCTGTGCTCCTAAATTACTGTGTAGAGGTCAATATCTTTCTTGCTGTAAAGATTCTCATTTCACTGTACTCGTAACAGAAACTTGGACTATTGAGCTTTTTGTGCTCTGTGTGAGTCAGTATGGCTACAGGGCAGTATTCCACTCTGAGTGGGCTGCTAGTATAAGATGCTTGGATCCTGGCAATTCGTGCTAATTGCATGTTAACTCTGAAGTGGAGTGATGGTAGTTGAAATCTAGGCTGTTGACTGTTTAGTCACATGTCAAGATTGCTGAATCATCATTAGAATACTTTTTATCTAAGTGCCATCTGAGAGAAAGATTAACCAAGGAGTCCTTTTGTTTCATTTGTTCTCTTAACTTGAATAAATACTTAGCAAACCTCAAATCCAATTTATAACATGTTCACTAGCACATGACAAAAAGATCCCCAAAAGCATGCAATATGATTGTACTTTTCAATTGAATTATTCATTATGATTTAATTAGCTCTTCAGCAAAGAGAGTTGCATTCAATCTGGTAAATCGAGACTATTCTGCAGAGAAAGAGGTGGACCAGAAGCAGGTCATCTGCTGGCAGCTACTGCTTACAAATTGGGGTTTGCAGATGCTTTCCTTAATAGGGCTATAATGCACAAAGCCAGGGTTTGAAAACTGCAAAGCCAGTCCATTGTACCTCTGCTTCTGTTGGCCATCTATCCGCGCTGATTTTTGGGCTCAGTGCCTACCTATGCGTTGTTGTATTTGGCTGACCTTTTGGTAACACCGATGTTTCCAGTCGCACTTTTTGTAATGAGGCATTCTGAGTTCAGCGTAGCATGGCAGAAATGTCTGGTATCTGAGTAAAAGACAGAACAGAATTAATTGAAGTTCCTTCCTGAATCTTTGATCAGGGGCTTCGAGGTTGCTTATGGCTGTGGGGGCCTGGAGGCCTGCTGGAGGCAGAGCTCAGGCATCTGCTGTTCATTTTCTTCCTGCAGGTAGAGAGGGGAAGACACTGGTAAGAGCTTTGCCATGGTTACGGTTCCCAGGGAAACACCTTCCCTGCCTCTCATGTTGAGAGATGACCTGGCATAGTATTATGGGTGGAAATCCCTTGGAAAAACATTTTCTGCTAGAGAACAGATAGTGTGTCAGCTCAGTCTGAGCCTGTTGCCATTTTGTGAGGCAGAAAGCATCTTCGCTGCTTTTGTTTTAAATTCTGCCGATGAGGCCGCAGGAGGGGCAGAAGTTAGGTTATTGCTAGGGACAATGTGCCTTCAGCCACCTGCATTAGAGCTGCGTGAGCTGTGAGAATACACCAGTGACAATTCTGCATGTGGTGATGATGTTAGAAAGGGCCTAAGGAGCTGGCAAGGTGGCACAGGAATTCATAACAATTCTTTTCTCCTGCTCTGAACTGACTCTGACCCTGTACTCATCTCTTGTCTTGTTTTGGCCTTAGTTTTCTTATCTGTAGAGTAGAAGCAGTGGGAATTACCTGCCTCCGTAAATAGTGAATACTGATGATGTAGCTATGACTATCCTTTGAAGATTAGACCAGTTTCCCTTTGCAGTGGGTGCTGCATAAACACAGGGGAAGAAAGATGATCTGTCCCAGAGAACTTGGGCTCTGCCTGCCCCATCTTGCTAGTCCTTTGCTACTAGGAAAGAGTCATTGAAAAACTCTAGGGGTGGATGTGTGCCTTTTTCTCAGTTTGGCTCTGCCACTGCATACTGTCAATGCAGGATTATGGATCGCTGTGGCATATTCTGACTTGACTCTCACTTAGGGATACTTTTTCTGCAGTGCAAAGATCCAGCTGGAGTGTTGTTGAGGACTAATTGGCTAGTGCTTACTCAATACTTCAAGCACTCCAAAGTATGAAGTGTTTTTCACATACAGACCACATTTGTGGAGCCCTGTGAATATTCTGTGGCAATTTTCTCTCTTGTACTGAATATCATAACGAGAAGAGATGGAAGGCACACAGGTAACTACAGCAGAAATAGAGGCCACATGGTTGCAGTCAGGCCTGCAGTGGCCTACAGGTAACCTGCCTTTCACCAGCAGTACCCCATAGCAAGCAGTGCGGTGCCAAGCTAATCCAGTTCCTGGATCATGCAAGTTCAAGGCTTCCTTTGAATCAACGTGATTTGTTTTGATGAGTGGTTAAAAGTGTGGTTGTAGCCTCCTGTTCATGTAAGGAAATGAAAATAGTGAATGCTTACAAAAAGAAAGTGCTGCTAGGAGGGGCCAGTTGAAGGGCAGTTTCCCTATAGCCACATGATGACTGCTGAGAGCTCCACAACCCTGGCTCCCTGCAACAGGCAGAGGAAGGACCTTGCTGTATGAGCTGGCCTATGGGTGCTGAAGTCCTTTCTGGGGTCTGATGTACAAATTATGCTATTTTGAGTACCCGTATGGGACCTTGAAACAATCTGGGAGCTGCAGATCCAAGGTGCTATAACTGATAACCAAGAAGGAGCCCCCAGAAAGCCAGGCAAGAAACGTGGCAGTTCCTCCAGTCCAGAGCTGATCCTCCTTGTAGTGCTCTCAGTTCCTCACAGAAGAGATACTGAAGCTGAAAGCAAAGCATAGCCTGTTGTCATGAAATACATCATTATTGGACAGTGGCTCATATGCCTTTTCAGCACTGAAGTAACTATTCATGTCACCCTGCTGCGGGCTAACATCTTTTATGCTTGAGGACACCTCCTGCTAAAACGGGCCCCTCTGTCCCCAGATACTCTTAATTAGCCTGCCTTGTTGTGATGCTTGAGTCCTCCAATGGGATCACACATCTACTGGGGCTTAACATGGATGGATGAGCATTGGCTGGTTAGACTGTTTCTGCATGCTGTGGTGCTTGAGGCTGCATGCAGATTATATATTTTTAAGTGAATAAATGTGTCTTTTTCATCTGTGCTCAAGGCTGGTGGCTGCATAAAATAGGGTAATGAATCTCCAGACACTAAGGAGTATGCACTTCATTACTGAGGCTATTCAGGATTTTGCTGTTGCTGCAAAACTAAGCAAGATCCTCCTTGCCAGTAGGATGGGGACCTGTCTCTTCTGCTAACAGAGTATTTCTGATTTTGTCCTTCTGTAGGACAGAGGAATGCTGCAGTTCTCTCTGTCCAGCAATCATGGGCGCTTGTTCTTGGTCCTACTGCTGTGTCTCTCTTAGTGCTGGAAATGAAAAGCAGTTCTTCAGATCTGCTTGTTCAGGGAGGAAAAGAGACTGAAGTATTGGAAATGGTTTTAGAGCAGTTAAGGATTTAAAGATAGCAAACTGCTTTTATGGTGCTATCTCAAGAAGGAAATACCATCTGAATGAGTTCAGGCTGAAATTTCTTGGACTTTTTGCAGCTTCCCCACCTTCAATAGTGAAATAAATGAGAAATGCTTTCCTTTCCCATGTGGCTGACCTTTCCACAAAGGTGCTGGTTACTGGGGAATGTGACTTTTTTCATGTGAAGACTGAAATCTGCAGTGTAAGTGGAAGGTATTTCTAAACCCCTTGAGACTCTCAGTGCCTCCTTGTGCATTGCTCAGACTTTTTTTCTTTTATTTGCATTCAGTATCTATTCTCCTCTTTAACGTAAAATGCTACCTAGGGAACCTGAGATAAATTTTTTTTTCAGCTGGCTCTCACTGCAAAGAAAACAGCTAAAATAAAATACTGTTTTCCGTAGAGGTTTTTCTAAGGAAAGATCCGTACCTTAGATGCTTGTGTCTCTTTTCACCTGTTCCCATTGATATGCAGCCTGCTCTGCTGGTATTGAGCAATACTGCACCCTGTTTACCTAATCAGAAAAGTCCAGAGAATGGTGATGAAAATAGGGAAGGCCTAGCTTGATTTCCATTTAAAAAGAGTTTTGAGAGATAAGTAGTACTGAGAAGATCAAGAGAACAAATTCTCAGAGGGCAAATTATAGCAGAGGCCTTCTGGGTATTTATGTTTTTCCCTTCCTCCCACTGTACTAGAACAAGAATTAACTCAGTGAAATGGAAAAGCATTAAACACGGATAGACAGATCTAATTGGTAATATTTTGTTAACTTGTGGGATTTATTACCACAAGACAATAGCTCAGTTTGCTTTCTTTGTATTGCCTAAATTGTAGTATAAACTGGGGAAAACATTTCAGGGGGAAATGGTGCTGAATGTACTGGGAGGTTGAAGAGCATCCGGGCAGAGCTCTCACCCTGGGTATGCCCATGGAGCTTATTCTCCAATTTTAGCCAGTTCTGCTGCTTCAAGCCCCACTTAAAGACCCAGTTCTGCTGTGCTAATATGTTGATCTTGTGTGCAAATTGTTCTTCTTCTTTACTACCTAAATATTGCTGTGGATTAGTGTGCCCAGGGAGGTGTGTAAGTCATGGGCTCTCTTCCTTCACCACCTGGATGGTATCCAGTAGAATTACTGGTGCTCAAGTATAAGAGTGGTAAATAAAGCTTCTCGTAGCAGCCCAGCTTCCTATATATAACTATTTGGACTATGCCAAATGTCTTGTTGCAGAAATTCATTCCATTTCTAAAGGTCAACCCCACCCCCCCACCACAACCCTCCAGTCTTTTACAACAGACAAGAATTATTGACCAAACATTTCTTTTTTTCACTTTTTTCTAAGCCAGGATGTCTCAGCGAATTTATCCTGCACAGAGACAGCACTTTATTCATATTCAGAACCTGTTCCTGTGAGTCATTAAATTGGGAATTGCTGAGTTCAGGTTATTTGTCTAAACTCTTGAGTCACCACCTTGATACAGTGTGCTGCTGTGGGAGCCTCTAAGGAACAAGGGTCTATAAGACTGAAGATCTGATTATGAAATTGGGATACTGTTAATTAGTAAGGTCATCCTCTGCTATCATTGGGAAAACCTGAGATGAGATGGGAAGAGATAAAGGAATGGGATACTCTGTTCCAGTTTCCCTTGATTTTACCACTAGATTCAAGAAGGGACATCTGCCAGAGAAAGGATAAAATTGGGGGAAACTATCAAATTTTTAAGTCAAAATCACAATAAGAATCAATGGGCTGGAAACTAAAGTGAGAGCTTTGAAACACAAGCCAATTTCTTCGTGTTAGGCCAGCTCTAAGGGAAGCAGTGAATTTGCAGTTGCCTGGAGTCTTTAACATAAGATTAAAGAGCTTTCTAAAATGCTGGTTTAATCCAATTTCTGTGAACTTCTTGTATGTTCAACAAGTCAAACACAATGAACCTAGTGGTCCTCCCTGGTCCTGCAGTGAAAGAATCTGGGAAGATGATCTCTTGAGTTAGAGGCACTTGGGTATGAGCCGTTCCTTGTCGTGCTTTTGAACACCCATACCCACAGGTGTGAACAGATGAACATTTGTGGTCAGATGCTCAGATGGTGCAAGTTATTTCAATGAAACTGGGGTGTATTATAGTAACTGAGGCTCAGGTCCTTGAAATGTTTTTTAAAAAAGTAAACTTCCACAGGTACTGCAGATGCTTACCAGTAACAAAAACTGAAACATCAGTATTACTCTATTCCATATGCTGTATGCTGGTGGGACAATATTTGGATATTACAAAATATTGTTCTACTGAGAGAGGCACAACTAAGCCTTTTGAGCTTGGCAAAGACATTTTACAGATACACACTGAAATTACCTTCACTAAATATGAAAATGAAAAAATGTTTGATATGTTTGAATCTAGTTTATGAAACAAAGTGCTGCATTCCTTTGAGTATGCAGCGGACTGAGAGGAATTTCTTGGTGCCTCTTCAATGGTGAGTTCATTCCTCTCCTTATCTCAGGAATCCAGCATAAGGTTAATCATTTACGTTCACTTGCAGAGTAGCATTTAGTCTTCTAACTCCACAGCTGGATCTGCGGCTTCTGCAGCATCTCTGCACACAGGGTTAAAATGATTTTTAGAGTGTAATCATCGGGCACATTTATCAGCCACTGACATCAATGTGACGCTTGTCCGTAACGCTTTGGATCTTCTCGCACCTCTGCCGCTGGAGAAGGACGGGTCTCAGCAGGAAGGACACGAACACTGCCCGGAGAGGGCAAAGCACTACGCCAGACCCTGCCTGGGGAACTCGGCCGCGCGCTCGCTCCGCTCCCTGTGGTGGGGCTCCCACCGGTGATGAGCTGGGTCTCAGTGCCTCACTGGGCTGTTGTCTGTTCACTGTGCGCAAGCAGAGCTGGAGCTGAATCTCCCACCCATAGCCTCCTCTCCTGAGAGCAAAACGTGGCTGGAATGGGAGACAGATTTTGATTGTAAATTGGTTACATGTGGGCATTTATGTCAGTATAGGCAGCAGAGAGTAACATTACACACTCACTACAGCTGGTAAATTCATGTTTAGCATGCAGTTCAGGAGAGGCTAAGGAAAGAAAGTGCAATGTAAAAACATACTATTCATCTTGCTGCTCTCCTAGTCTGCCTTTATCCACCTAGTAGTGTCTGTCTGTAATGCTACAGGTGTCTTAAGCTCTCATGCATACCTCGTACCTAGCATGGTGATGCTCTACTTTGTTTTGGCATTTATCTGTAACTGCATATAAAATCCTGTTAGTTTTCTCATGCTATACTATAAACATTGTGATTAAATTTTGTTGGTTGGCTGAGGGGGGAAGGATGGAAACACTGGGTGTATTATCCTTAAGGACAGATCTACTCCAGTAGCCTGGCTGTATGGACAACTTTGGTCTGCTCCTCATTTTACAGGTGGGGGAAACAGGTTGGCTGGTGACCTGGATTCCTCTCCCCATGCCTCAGTTTCGCTACCTATAAAATGAATGTCACTTGTCTTTTTTTGAGCCTGACTGATTGCAGGACATGCAGAAGAAATGAGACGTTCTTGCATGTATCCTAGGGGACAGCTGCTCTGCTGTACCCTAGGTAAAGAGTGACTTGTATCTAAAGTTACTGAGCTGCTGGGGTTTGTGGTAGTAAAGGGACAATTTTATCAGTAAACCGAAAGCTAAACCCAGTTTTGCTTCAGACAGCTATAGATGCCATGTTACCACTGGCATGCCAACATGAAAGCACGTGTGCTTTCTTCGTGCACTGTCCTGAAGTATTTGTTGAACTACATATATAGAACTGATTACTGCCCTATTCAGAAGCTGTTGTTGTGTTTCCAACCAAATTCATAGGTCTTGTGCAGTCTTCTCCTTTGTCTTTAAATAACAGTACTATGCTTTTGTGTGTGGGTGTGCCTTCGGGATAGTACTCCAAGACAGCTATTCACAGCAGTGCTGTTGGTTTCCCTTGGCCCTGAATACTCTACTATTTAAAGTTATTTTAATGAGAGTACTTTCCATGCCTTAGCCTGAGCAAGTGAATCTGTTTTGTCTCTTGTTGTGTTGTACCTCTCTTTGTTTGTGCTAAGCTGTGAATGCCTCCAAAGTCTATGGGTCTGAGTGGAGAGCTGCCTGGGAGGGAAGAAGCCTGCTGTACCTCGGGGAGGGTTAAAGCCTGGGTATGGTTCATGTCAGAGGTATCTGCTGTGGTTTGTGTTGAAGCAGTTACTAAGCAATTTGTGCAGTCTCCTCCAGGAAAGCGTCAGCTCTTTGGTGCACTGTTGGTTAGATCCAGGACTGCTTCCACAGAAGGCTGCCTCTCTCCATCCCTCCCCTCTGCCTCGAGTGAGCTCATTACCACAGCAGGACTGCAGAGAAGCCAGCCTGCAACACAAGGGAGGGCACATGCTTGTGAGTGTGCGTGGGTCTAAAGGGGAGGCATCACTCTTTGCAGTATGCTTCTGTTGCTTTTTCTAATGGGCGTCTGAACTGAGATGGTGGTGACAGCTTGGGGAAGGCTGCTGGAGGGGTGGCTGGGTCTCCGAGGGCAGAGAGGTTGGTTGTAAGCAGTATTTGTCCTGTTGCTGATATATATATATTCAGAATGCTGCTGGCAGCAGTGATGGCTGCTGTGGCTCACTGTCTCCAGTGGTAGTAACCAGGGAAATATTTTTTTAGCTAGTTGGCCTCTGTTCAGGAGTGAGCAAGAAAACAGTCCTTCAGCTCCTGAGCTGAGTGGTCCCTCAAAAATTATGTGAATAGGCTCTGAAATTATTTTGCTGGATGCAATACTTCAGAAGAGAGCCAGTGGCTGGAATTTTTCTAAGATACTGTTTCAGCTGTGAAACTGTCTGCTGGCAAGCTCTGAGGAAGAAGAAATGAAGTCTGCCATACAGTATCTCTTGATTAGCTTAGTGTCCAAGTATCGTAATGAATGTATTTTAGCTTTGCAGTTTGCCACATGTGGTTTTTGTTATTTGTGATGGATTTTAACTATGACAGTGTGGAAACGTGAAACCTTCTTTTGTTGCGTTCTCTACTCTGAGCAGGAATTTGTGTTCTAGCAGTCCAGCATTATTGTGAAGCACAGGTTTTGGTAAGAAGACAAATTAACTTTTCTCTGGCAAAAATTAGAAACCATCAGGAAGTTTTTACTACTGAGGGACTAGGCAAGGGGCTGTGCCATGCTGCTGTAAATCTGGATTAATTTCTTGAAGCTGATGCTGAGATTAGACCTTGGCCTTTAATGCCTTTTATTAAGGAAGTTCCTGTTTTATGGAGAGCAGAATATAGCATCTCCCCCTATAACATCCCAGTGTGTGCTCTGTGAAATCAAGCAATGTATGTCTCTCAAAAAAAAAAAAAAAAGAAAAAAAAAATTTGCTGAGCAAATGATGTGGAATGATGTGTTTCTTTAGCTCTTTGCTGATTATGAATACTTCATAATGTATAGTGAAGATTAGTTAATAATTTCTTATCTCTCTCTTATGATTTTACAGAAATATTACAGGAAGTGTCTTCATAACAGGATGGTATATGAAGTCACCCAAACTGAATAGTGGGAGGATATGCTTTAAGAATTTTATATTAGTTTGTACAATTTAGCTTTTACAGGGATTATTAATCAAGGATTTTTAGATGTGTGCATAAATGTATAGTGCGTTCTGACAACAGTAGTTATCAAAACCCTTGAAGTGTGACTATAGATATAAATTTGGACACACCCATGTATTTTTGTAGAATGTACAAACAGTAAACTAAAATACTAGCTTATTTTCACTTTCTTTCCAGTTTACTCATGTAGGAGAAAGATTTTGATATTTTTGATTCACCAACCAATTTTAAGACATTTTCTTTAAAAAACAAACAAAAAAAAAATCCCAGCCAAACAAGAACATCAAAAGACTATTTTTCAAGAAGTGGTTAAATGGAAAAAGTGGCAAACCCAAGGAAGTTGATACCAAAATCTTTTGAAGTTGGCTTAGAAAGCTGAAATAAACCCTAGAGGGTGCACGTTAGCAGTAGCAGCACTGCATATAATAGTAGCAGGGACCCATCCTGCCTGGGTTGGTAACAGCCCGCTCACCAATTTGGCACAGAAGTGAATAATTGATTTTTACACTACAGATAGGCCTGACGGAGAATTGTCAACTTCCCTACTTCTGAGTCTTGGGGTCCCTGGGCTCAGATTTTAATTCTGTATCTGAACTTCCTGGCCATCCACTACCATTTCAGATTAATACATATTTAAATGTTTAACAGAACAGGACTCCAAGCATATATACATTTCCTCTAATTTCAGTGCAGCTGCACATGGACTTAACTTTGCCTTACACATATGCCTGAGGTGTCTGCTGAATTAGCAACCACCTGAAAGCCTGGATCTAAAGCCTGGGGGAAGTTCAGGTTTCGATCCAAAATAACTGTGGTTCATTTGCATTTCCAATGTAAAGAAGGAAAGTGCTGGACTCTTTGTGACTTGAAAGTCACTGCAAGCAAGTCCTTGAAAAGTCCTTGCAGTTTGCTAATAGCTGGTGTCATCTTGAGGGTAAGCTAGAAATTTCCCTTTTATGTAGTGGCAATGTTGACGGGCAAATAACTGGACATTATAGCTCTCCCCAGTGTCCCTGCCACCTTGATGCCTGCCTGTCTATAGTCCTTACCTTCTACTTGGACAGCATTCAAATGCCTCCTTTGGAGGTTGCCACTAATGACTGTTTCGAGCCTCTCTTGAATCTTTCATTCAGTAAACTTCAAGCACAGTTGTATGTTAATGGGTTTGCATCTTCAGGGTCGTAAGATTTTCCAGTTACCACAGTGGCCCAACATACCCCCTCAAGAAACTGTGAGGGGATTTCCAGTTGAGAGGACACAACTTCAGTTCTTTGATATAAACAGCTCTCCTTTCACCCCCTTCCAAGTCAGCCACAGTAGAC
>JAVKLA010000084.1:32748614-32774555 GCA_034782735.1 Sagittarius serpentarius
AGTTGAGAGGACACAACTTCAGTTCTTTGATATAAACAGCTCTCCTTTCACCCCCTTCCAAGTCAGCCACAGTAGACTCCTAATGTGTACTATGCCCTCCTGTCAAAACAACTTGTTTAACTAAGTCCGTAACCACTCCTGGAGCATGGGAAAACACAACCACTAAACAGGTCTTTTCAATCTGTGACCTCTCCATTCCTGTAATTTTATGTTAAAAGTGAACATCAAATTTAGTCAATGAGATGAACTGAAAAATGCAGTGATCCAAAGTAATTTGAGCAATCTTTGCTGAAAGACTTAAAATCAGAAGAAATGTTTAATGTTCCTGCAGAGCAAAGCTCAGGTAAAGCTGTATGTTCTTCATTAGGCTGCGCGGAATGCTTTGGAAATGCTGATCGTGACATAGCATAATGAAAGGAGAAAACTTCAGAGCATATCTGCTGTGCAATAGAAGATCACATCAAGCAACAGTCCAGCTTCTGCCCAGGTAGACACTGAGGGTCACAGGTTTTTGAGCTCTTCAGAGAAATGTGTGCATTTCTAACCTTTCCCTCTTTCATGGACATTGTTTGGGAAAGCTTGCAAGGCAATTCCATCCACACCACGGCCTAGATCTGTCCCCTTCTCAAGGGATCAGAGCATATCAGCAGTGCATCACTCAAGACAGTTGGAGTCTTGCTCCCAACATTGTCCAGATTTCTACTACATTAGTGTACACAAAGCTGGGTTTTCTGTTACAGTTAAAAAAACCCAAAACTTTAAGAGATGCCTCCAAACATGAAGCAGAGTTAGTTACTTCAATATTTTAGAAGAATCTTCTGTCTTACGGATGTTAGTTAGCAAACTTTGCTATGAAACTTGGTTTTAATGAGAATAGAAATTGCATTTAAACAAATACACTTTGTAGGTTTTACAGTTGTGCTTGGTTAGCAAATGATCTGAGAGAAAATATGACACCTACCTGTGCTGCATTTTATATTTTTCTCTAAGCTGATCCAAGTGTGATTGTCTGCTGAAAGAGATAGGTCCTGGCCTTGCCATTTCCCACCCCATGCCTTACTGGTACTTACACCCTTCAAGCTCCTTTGCAGAGAACTAACCCAGGTAAGAAGCGATCCACTAAGAAAAAGATTGCTTCACTTTATTTACAATAACTTTTTTCCTGGCTTAATTTTCAGTTGACTCAGCATGGGTTAGCAAAAAAAGAGGTGGTGGGAATGTGCAGAAGAATAAGGGAAAGGATGGTATTTCCTTTCTGTTTATAGCTGGATTTTTAGTTGCTCTTTAAAGCAAACAATCTGTAGCACAGCCATCTTGTATCGGTAACTGATCTTGCCGTTTCTCCGTTTGGGCTGAAAGAGTAAACAAACCTTTTCAAAAAGTAAACAAAGGGCACAAATGGTGAGAAAGAGAAATAAATAGAATTTAAAAAAAAAACCAACCCAAACCAAGACCTTCTTTCGCTGATGTAGCTTTGAAGTTCTTTTTGGTTTTCAGGAAGGGAAGTGTTTTGCTTAAAGGTTTGCATTGGGAATTCTGGTGGGACAGAATATTTTCAAATCCTTTGGCCTGCTTAAACCTTATCAGTGAAGACATGCAAATTTGTCTCCTTAGTGCGTTTAATTCTTGAAAATGAACTTAGCTCTGCTCAACTCAGCTGACTGTTGTTCATGGCAAGCAGATACAGGACTTGGATTAACATTTGAACTGTAGATACTTTGCAGCTTTCAAACTCTGGATTTGTGTGTTGCCTTTTGGTACCTTTTAAGAGTAAGAACACATAACGTTAGGTATGCTTTCATGCTCTTAAAATGAAATCTCTGGTCTTATGCTTAACCGTATCTAACTCTTTTTCATCACATCAGCAATCTGATTTTCCCCCAAATACAATTTTGATTTGAATGCTGTGAGGATCATTTTTGACTGAGCTTGCACAGAGTAGAAGTAGGCCGACGTACTCTACGTTTTAGGAAAGATTTTATTTCACTCCCAGCTGCCTTCCTTCCCTGTGAATTACATATTAGGCTGTCATCAAGAAGAGATGAACTTTGCTCTGGAAATTTGTAACCCATTATTCCAAGATTAGTGACTTCAGATGGGGGATTGAAGCAACCCCCTCCTCTAGACAACGGAAGACCAGGCAGTTGCAGCATTCAGTCATCAAAAACCAAAGAAACCCCAGTGTCCTCTTACGGCTGGTTGCCTTTGGTTGTCTTTCATGGAGCAACAGGCAGTGCTGTGTCAATCTGCTCGGCGCAGTCCAGTCTTTCACTCCAGCAGGTCATCTTCCCAACACTGGAACTATTAGTTGCTGTTACCATGTAAACTAGTTTCTCTCTGGTCAAAGAGAGGAAGGAACAAGATTACATTAATTGTTGCTTTTAATCAGCTGCTGTTGGTGTAGCTCTGAAGGCGGCACTCTGTGGGCTGTGCTACAGACCTGCTGTAGGAATATATACAGCTGTGGTGAGAAATAAAATAGGCAAGTGTGTGTGTGTGTGTGTGGAAGCCCAAGCATGTTTCATTTTTGAGTGAGGAATTATGAAGCATAACTGAATGGCTTTTCCCTTAAAGATTAGATAGCACAGTTGCAGCTAGCCTCCCTAGAGATCTGGGAGGGAGAAGAAGCTGTGTCAGACAGATGGCTATAGTAATCGCTTTTCTTTTTCTCCCCCTTGGTAGAAAACTTTGCAAAGCAAAACTGTAAGGCCTAATTCTTCTGCAGTGAAACTGGCCTCTGCTAGGAATTGAATTTATAGCAGTTTAAGAGGAGAGCCAAGAGTTGATGAACTGACTTGTTTCATTTTTTTTTCCTCTAGTATCACATCCTTCTTCACATTTTAATTGTCCTGGGAAATTCGATTAGCTCAAGTAATGAAGAACTGCATAGTATGTGTGAAGATTCAACTTTGGTGACCTATGTAGGGGATTGGCATTGTTTCACATAATACTGTTTGATCAGTTAAGCTTTTTTCTTTTTTAAATTTGAGAAGCTATGTGTAACTGCCTCTTCAATTAAAAAAAAGTTAAGACCATAAGAATAATCACACAGAAGCTAGGAAATGCCTGAGTCAAGGTTGCCAAGATAACCATGTTCCAGCCTCTTGGCTGGTGTATGTTTTGATATGATCTTTAGTTGTATGGCTATACAGACTCTTTATCAGAGGACAGGACTGCTCTGAAGTGACTCGCTCCTGCCCAAGAGGCTGAAAACCACTTCCTGCAGGCTTGTGGCTTGCAGCACACAGACCAAGAAGGCTACAGAGCCTCCTGGGATAAAATTAGTGGAAAATATGAACTGATTAATGCTCACTAATGCTAGGCAAAATGCCATGGCTTTAAAACAAACTCAGACCTGTGTCTTTCAGTTTGCTTTTAAGAATTTTTTCAAGCTTTTCTTTTAGTCAAAGATTAAAAACTTCCTTCAGCAGCCCCATGTATTTCCAAGGACTGGGGCTTCGATTGCAAGTTCTGTGCTGGTGTTACAAATTCGTCAATATTGGAGAGTAACTCCCTATAAGCACTGTCCTAGAGGAAGATGCAAGCAGGCAAATATGACCTTGCGTGCTGTTGGCTACAGCTACTGATGTTTTGTAGTCATGTGATCTGATTTGCCATTTGGGCTCATGAGACACCTTCCCTTGTTTCCTCAGATTTTCTCGGTCTCCTGCTAATTTCCCAGCATGTCAGTGTGTATGAGCTGTACTCACTTACTTTTGAATGTGTGACTCCTAGTCACCAAATGTATTTTATACCACCTTTCTCATCATCTGAATGTCTCCTGCTAGTGTGGGTTTTACAGCAAATCCCATGTGGCTCATCTTTCCCAGGCAGGGGATTTGATGAGAATTAACTGGCACTGCAGTTCTTGTTTCTATTACTTCATCTTATCCTTACACCACAAAATTCTTCTGGTAGAAAAAGGATATTTAGAAACCAGAAACCAAGCTGTTTTTACAGCAAGCTAATAAAGCAGCTATATGAAGGGGTGTGTGTAATTTCTGTTTTGCTCAAGACTAGTTGATATTAATGATGCCTTCATATTGGCAAACATCAAAAGCAAGCTACTGTACTGGCAGGTTTGTTACCCTGGAGGGATAAGCAAGCCTCTGAGAGGCTAGAGATATGGTGGCACATTTTCTAGTTCATTTTCCATTTCTGTCAAGTCTCCTTGTGATTGTCTCATCCATTGTAGAAACTTTTGCTTCATTTTTGCAACAGTTTGGCATAAGCTCAGTCCTGTCATACAAACCAGAATGCACCCATCTACCTGTGGGACTGCACAGTCATCACAGTATCTTTGCATCTTCTGGATGCTGAAATCAATGGTATTTTCTTCAATGGATACTCCAAGGTTTCTCGGTTCTGAGAGTCCAAGCTCTGTTTTAATTATTACTTTGATCTTTTTTACCCTACTTCCGGGTTGGTTTTTTTGGTTTTAGATTCAGCTATAGTCACCTCTAAATACCCATTTTTCTCTCTTCTGCCTCCATCTTTCTGCCAACCTGTGGTTTAAAAAGGGCATATCTTTTCCTACTATAGTGATTCAGAAACGCTTCAAGTAGACTGTCTGAAGGATGCTAGAAGTCTTTGATCCATGATCTGGAGACACTTGTCAGTACCTGTTGAGAGTTATGTTCATGGATTACAGGACCTCTTTGTTGCTGGTTCCTTGGGTGTACTATCTGTCTGACTCTAAACAGGGCTACCAACATGCTGTTCTTAAGCAGCGAGCAGACAAATCAGGCTTATGGTGTTCTTTGCTTTCTAATAAATAACCTTGTACATTCAAAATGATTTTGTTTTGCCTTTCCTTTTTTACTCTGGAGTTTCTCCCACAGATCCCATTCTGGACATGCATGGGGGAAAGTGCAGAGTCAAAAAGGAAAACCTTAATGGGTTACTATTATTTTGTTTGCGTTGGGAACATATACCTGCCTCTTTCAATTTACTCAAAACCTGGAGTACCCCGTGGCTGTTGGCTGAGATCTCTGTGCTGCCACCATGTAGATAACGAATTGGCATAAAATGCACTTTAGGTGGGCTGGGGGAAGATGTAAACAGAGCAACTCAGGGTGGCAGGCTATAAACTACTTTGTGGCTCCTCTGACTTCCCTACTTTGTCTGTGACAGATGCACAAGACAGGTGATGCTGCGCCAGTTCACATGGCCCTCCTATGCACAGAAATGTTGTCAGAAGGGGATAAAACAAACTCTGGGAATCCTGATGTCTAAGGATTAAGGATTTATGGATGTTTGATACAGAGACAAGAAAAAGCTGTGGGAGGAGAGGTGAGATTACTGCAGCAGCATGGTACTCAGCTGCCCTGAAAAATGTCAGCTGGTGTCAGTAGGATACCTGCGGGGAGATCAGGAGGCTGTTCAGTCCTTCAGTCTCTAAGTGACCATGTGCTGTATCAAAAGCAAAGCCCAGCAAATAGGGTTGCTAGTTATATTTGTAAAGGCATAGAATGGAAATCGGTTCTCTGTCCCTAGCTGTTCAGTGGCCTTTCCTTTGAGAAACTGAATGTAACTTGCTGAATATGATGCACTGACTTTTGCTTTACTATCTATTTCAATGGATTCCCACAGACCATAACACTGAGTTATCTCAGGTCTAGGATGCCTACAGACGGAGACGCTCAGAACAGTGTTACTTTTTTAGCCTTTCTGTTGCTCTGTCTAGAAATTTGCAGGCTTCTGTCCTACTTTAAAATCAATTGCAAGTGAGTGCCCTGCTGATGAAAGGGTCCTAATGGCTCTTCCAGTCCTGGAGAATGACTCTCTTTCAGCATCTGCAGAACAAATATAGTACAGAGAAGAGCCTATGCTTCTTGAGCAGAACAGACCAGCCCTGTTCTGGCCTTGTGCGGTCTTTGATCCCTTTGGCCTGTTTGTTATAGAAGCCTTGTGAAATATAGTCATGGGGGTCATATTGAGAGAAAGGATATGAGTTTGTTTTCCCCAAGCAGATTTCAGAACAATGTCAGCGATATGCTGGAAGATCATCCACCAGCAGCACCCTCTGTAGCACAGGGCACTTCTACAGGTAGATGTGCATTGCTTTTAGCAGTTCTGCTGTAGCGATCAAGGCTGGAGGAAAGGGGGTGTGATGGGGTGGTCCAGACAACCACTACACTGTGACTGCTAAGAAGTAGTGTAATGCATCAGAGAACAAGGTTAAGTTGCCCTGATGTCAAGGCAGAGATGAAGCAGATCCCACTCTTAATTTCTGCTCTGTGAAGTCTGGAGAGAAAAGCAAACATTGAGCTGTTGTCAGAATGTGTTTGTACCTGGCAGAATGACCGTGATCCCTTATCTTACAAGTGATGTCAATCGGTTGAGAGCAACAGGGCTTTGTAAGGTTCTTGCCATGCCAAGCAAAGGCAAACTCTCTTAGTTCTGACAGGGTCATCTCTGGAGGTTAAGTCATGAGTCTGTGTGTAAGATGCTGTTGCGAAGTTGTGTTGGGATGTAATTTTCATTGTTGCAGTTCTGGTGTCTTGGGGTGGGGAGAAGATAAGTTGGTTTTCCTACAAAGGCTGTTATCTACCTTCTGATGTGTTGTGATTTCTACTGCATATTTAGGTTTTCACTAAGAGAATAAGCCACAAATCCAAGTTGTCCCACTATGCTTTTTGAAACAAATTGTTCTCTTTTCTACCTGCAGCCCCCACCAGTTTAGGAGATCCTGAGTCTCACTGGTCTCTTAAATATATATGCCATACCTGACACAGTCAGACTCAGATCTTGGACAACTCTTGGGCTCCATTCAGGTGATGAGGAAAGGTAGCATAAAATATATTTGGTGACTAGGAAGCACACATTCAAATTAGTGAGCATAGCTCACACACTGACATGCAGGGCTCGGGCTGTAACTGCGTGCCTCAGGGCTCTGCAGACACCCAGCTTGGTTGCTTGGAGCACTATGTCTCTGCTCAGAGTGAAAATAAACTAGTCTGCGTCCAAAGCTAAGCCTTAGCTCTGCTACCTCTGTGCAACTGTGTAAATACATGACCATAGTAGCAGATTGAAATTACAGTAAATTCTATGAACATCACTGAAACCACTTTAGCTGTGATTCATTAGTCTGCTCTTCTGGCTGCTCTTAGCCACTTGCAATGTCAAGAATCAGAGAAGCTGATAGTAGGCTGCATAAACAGGATGGAAATGAAGGTCTCATATCAAAACCATCACACATTCCAGTTTGACTTTTCCCCTTTTTAGTTCAAAGGGAGGATTTGCAGAATCAGCCCCTTTGAGTTGTTTTTTTTTTTTTTTTTCTATTGCTTGGAATTATTGCCTTGTTTTGTGCATCATCCAAAATCTGTGCAACTTCTTTCCATATTGTGTGTCACCATCTGTCTAGGAGAGGACAATGACACAAGCTTTAGTTACTTTGTCTCAAGGCATTAGTGAAGTGTTTGAAAATGAACAGAAAAGTTTCCAAGTGACATTGTGTCTTTTAAAACCTAGAATCCCTAGTTCTGGAAAGGATCAGAGTGGATGTCTGAAACCAAGGCAGAGATGGTATTTTGGGCAGCAGACTGGGATGCACGAGAAAGAAGCTAATTTCTAACCTCTCTGACCTCCCTCTCTTATTTCTGGCCAGTTTGTTTAAAACCAGGTGCACCAAAGTATTTCAGCCAGTTTGAACTGGCAGATATTCCCCAGTAGATGTTGCGAATCTAGACTGGGGTGAAGAGTGGGGAGAACAATTGGATGCACCTGTTACAGAAAGAGATCAAATTAGCTCAATGTGAGATTACAGCTGCTGGCCACTGAATAAATCACACACAAAAATTGTGGTGATTTTCCCCCAGCTGCTTGCCAAGTTATTTTTTAACTTCTCAGTGTTTACTTCAAGAGAACAGGCTTTGTTTTCATGAGAAGAAAGCCTCACAGCCCTTATTTCCTCCTTTTACTATGTATTTGTTTGTAGCGGAAAAAGCATCAGCAAAGGAAACTGTTCTGGATTGGTTGGTTACACAAAGTCCTCAAGCAGAGACCAGGGAGGTCAGGGTGGAACATGGCACTGTATCTGAAATAGACTTTACTGTTTCAAAGACTGAAAAGCTGCTTTATGTGGGAGGCCAAATGCAGTGGCTTAATATGGAACATGAAGTAGTAAGGAGCAGGCTGTCAGCTTGAGCAAACCTGCAACAAGCTCTGGCAAATCTACTGGAGCTGGCTTATGAAAAGCTCTATCTGAAATCACAAGGCGATACATCAAGTAAGTAAGCTCAATATGAGATTCTAAGTATCATAAACTTCTCCATGATAGTCGTATAACATCTCAACCAATAGTCAACCTAGGCTCTTTTCCTTTGAGTGTCATTTTTTTTTTTGCTGAGTTCTTAAAGGATGGGAAAATTGTCATTAAAATTTTATTAACTTATTGAAGATTTCTGTTTTCACTTGCACAGATGAAATCATGCAGCAGGAGATACGGCCGCTGGTTGCAGTGGATATAATAGAGCAGCTCCACAGGCAATTTGCTATCTTGTCAGGTAAGAAGTTGCTGGTAATCACTCTCTGGAATTCTCTTGGAAATGTCTTGGAATCTGTCATCCTGTCACCCTTCAGCTCTGTACAGCAGTTGCAATAGTATTTTTATATTGTTAATGAAAATTGCTGTTACAATCAGACATTCACAGTGTATGGAACTGATAAATGCCAGCTTGCTGTGCTTATTTTTCTTAAGGCAAGTTAATTTTCCATGCTCTCCACAATGGGATGGGGGGAACAGGTTTAGAGGGTAAGAAATTAAGCAAATCTTCCTATACATATCTTTGCACAATGTCCAAGCATCTTGTTTGTGGGAAAAGATTTTGGTCTATCAGGGAGTTATTCATGACCTTCGCCCTCTTCCTCATTTCCCTTTGTTTTAGAAATGATTCATTTCTAAAGTGTAAGGTTCTAATCTTTTAGAGATTTGATTATTACATATTCCTTTGTTTGCCTGAAGTTTGCAATCACACAAAGTGACGCAGTTCCTGCCCCAAATAAATAGCTGATATTGAAATATTTGCCAAATTATTTAATACAATTACTTTGGATACTGTAGAAGAGAAATCCTTCTCTGGGTCCTAAAATGGTCTCTGCTGTTGACTGTATGGCCTCTGGCAACTCCTTTTGTGTCCGTTTCCACCTGTTTTGCAAATAAGGGAATTAAGAATTTCCTTTCCTTCTTCCCCATAGACACACAGTGAAGTAGCATGAATTTGCACAAAATACCGAGATGATCATAATAAGGTACTCTTGGACAATCTGTCCCTCTCTGCTTGGTGGAGACGAACACTGGGTACATGGTGCAGAGGGTACATAGACCCAGCTCTGCAAATTATCAACCCAGCAGGCCCAATGCTTGCTGCATCTTCCCATTTTTAAGTACACTCCAAGCTGCCAAATGAAATCCAAATCTTAAGTTACTCAGAATTCTTTATGGAGCTCTGAGTATTAAAACTTGATTTTGGAGGTTTTTAGGTAGCATCTTGTAGCAGTTTCATAAACTCAATAACTAACTGTGCATTTAGCAGAGGGTATTGACTGAGCAGAGGTGGAACCAGCTGCCTTCTCATCTGCAGCAAACCGTCTCAGGGTCACATCTTCCTAGAATTCCTAATAAACATGAACCTCCATGCAGAGCAGTGTCAGCAACTGCATAAAATTTCTCAAACCTTTTGCACCCCACTGTTGTGCTCAGTGCAGGCTAACTAGGAAATACTGGTGTAGCATCTGTCTAAAGATGATTTTTGTGGGGTAATGTTGTAATATTCTCCTTTGGCTGTCCATGCATTTGCCTGCATACCATGTGCTTACTATAGCTGTGCTGTGCCAAACTGGAGAGGATAGTGAGTAACTTGGTATTATTATGAAGTGCTCCACACTTGACTGCCAGAGATTTCAATGCACAGGCGCCGCAAGGTCTCGGAAGCATTAGGTGGTCAGGAAGAGCTGGGCACGCCTTTCTCTTAAGGTGCTAGCTGCTTAAAAGAAAAAATAATGGGTGGGAGTTGACAGTCTCTTAATCTGGGGGCTGTTGTCAAGTTCGAAACCAATCCTCACATAAAGAACTGCTTCAGGAATGCTACTCAGATCCCTTTTATTAGTGCTAAACTGGCTTTAAAATATTCTAAATACAGGAAGGGAACAAGGAATCTAATCGCTGTTTAACTTTTGGGTCTTAATGTTAACTTCAGTCAGATTATAACTGGGATGCTTGTCTGCTCTTTGTAAGCAAGAAAACACTTATCAGCTGGTCTCTCCAGAATGCTCTGCTTGCTTTTTCCATTCACTAGGCATGCAGAGCTGTTAAAACCAATACTGTTTTCAAGGCCTTTGGTTTAACGGATACACAAATGCCTGAAAACACTTACATCAGTGTAAAGAACATTGTGCATGTTGAGAATTCAGTGCCTCATGTGCAATGCCTGTCTGGTAAAATGTGGAGGACTGCTTTTCTTAAACCCCATTACCTTGCAACATTTGAGACCATTAATAAAAGCTATGTATGGCATGTAATGAGCAACTTGTGGAAAGTGATTTACTAAACAGGAAGAAAAACCCATTCCAGTTCCAGGTAGAACATTAAACGTGGCACAGAAATGTCAAGGGCAAATACAAAACAGCATTTTCGTATTTCTTTATGGACTCATCATTTAAGCAGTGCCTGTATTCTCACCTGCTATTTTAGCAAATTTGACTCTTCACATTTGATCTAATTCTTTTATTCTTGGAAGTGATGACAAAGATGTTTAAATAAGACTATTTAAACCTAAGACACTTAAAGATTTTGGAAATAACTCTTCACAGAAGGCAGGGCTGAGGGGCTTGTTTGTTAGGGATAGGCAAATAACTGGTTCATCAGTTACAACAATACCAAAATAACAAATACCAAAAGTGAGTGAAAAGGTGTCTTTCATGTCCCCATCTACATAAATAACAAATCCCATCTGAAGAATTTTCAGGCTTATCTAAAATCTCCTCGGTACAGTCCAGAAATAATATCCTAATAAGAAACAGGGAAGTATAGTTCATAGTTTCTATGTCTTCAGTCTGAAGTTTACAGCTAAATTTGGAAACCTGGGTGCCTCCACTCCAAAATCCCCATGGCAGCCTGTGAAGAAGATCATGAACATAAAATAATCTACTCAGAGGTCCCTTTAGCCTAGTATCTTATGCTGTTGGTGACCACTGGTGGGTCATAGGGAAAATATAACAAGAAGAATCTTCCTACTGTCCCTTTATTACCTCCTGCAAACTGAGGTTTAGGTACAAGCCAGAAATGACTATACTTTTAAAAAATGTATTTTTCTGAATAAGTGTAACTTTCTCTTTCCTCTAGCAAAAGATTATTTTTTTCATCCAGTGAAAACAGATCTGGGCACTGTCCTGCCTCATTTCACTTATAAAAGTGATTCACACATAAATGACCTAATTTGATTTTGTTGGGTTTTTTTGGTTTTTTTTTGGTTTTTTTTTTGTTTTTTTTTGTTTTTTTTTTGTTTGCCAGGCAGCTCTGCAGCTTCTCCTTAAAGCATGCTGCTTTTCATTAGGCATAAGTAACCACAACTATTTTGGTGCTTCAGTGCTTGCCTATGTGGAAGCTGAAAAATCTCCTGATACTTAGCCTATTTCCCGGTTTTCCGTGCTGATACATTCCACCACAGTAGCCACTGTCTGAAAAAACCCACTCTTGTTCTTTGGCCCCATCACTGTGGGCAGTAAAAGACACTCCCGACTAACTTGTAGAGTGTTTTGGGCATATAATATGTTTTTCTGAACAACTTCATAAAATGGTATATGCTGATTCATACCAGTTGGGGTTGTTTCTATCGCTCCGTAGGCTGCAGCCTCCAGAGGGCAGCTAGCCACCTCTTCCGTGCATGGACATGGAGAGCTCAGAGGATGTTAGCAGTGAGTCTGGTTTGTGCTACTCCACAGCCTCTAGCTTTGTCGAGCTCTCCTGTTCAGTCCTGTGGACCCCAAATCCACTTGTTCAGTGGTAATGAAAGTAACTGGTTGACTGTTGCAGAGTTTGTTATAAATGAATATTTATTTGGTTAATATCAGCTTTTTATTAACAGCTGGTGGCTGAGACAGATGTAGTGAAACCATAATATTCCCTTGCAGTAAAGCAGAAAAGAAAGAGCAGAACAACTGAAGTCAAAGGCTCTTTGTTTTCTCTGGACATGACTCATTAGAAACACTTTCCTCTACTATTGCTGTGTACAAACTTCTTAGAAGAGGATCTGACTGTCTTGCAGTCTCTGAGCAGATGGTAGGAATTATATAACAAGCCTAATGAGTTTGGTGTTTGATTGTGTCAGGGTCTAGTTATAATGAATGTATTAGACACTAACAGCCTCCTGTTTGTCCTGGCTCTCTAGTTACCAGACTAACCAAGACTGTACTGTCCATGCCAAGAACAGGGAGACTCTCCAAAGCCTTCCCTGGTCCTCTGTGGTCATAGAAAAGGCTGCGGTGTAATGTGACAATGTCCTTAATCACGTAGTTCTGCTTTGGTCGTCTCTTTTTTCCGTGCACTGATCTAGCCCTGCTTAGCTTGTGAGATCTGCTGGGAGAACTGGTTCTTGTGGTTAAGTTCTAGTTTTGAAACCACTACTGCCTCTTTCCTTTCCCTGAAACTGAACTTCCAACTATGGGACTACAGCTGTGACAACATAAGAGGCACGGCTATGTTTTTGTGTTTCCTGTAGCTGTTAAGGGAACTGGATAACAAAGTCTGGTAGTACTGAAAAGCTGGCTATTCTAACACACACCAGTTTCTCCTGAAGAATGGAGAACCACTGGTAAAATACTGTTCCTGTCCTGCTGACAGACTAATAACCCGCTGTACCAATCTGCTCTTGGAACTATTACTACCTCCGCCCTTTTTATCTGCAACTTCACAACCTGTTCTTATCTGTAATTAACTTTGTCAAAGAGCCCAATCTGCCATTTGCAGCAATAATGGATCCTGTTACTAAATCACGAATTTATTAGACAAACTGTCATGAAATGTATTAGCAGAGATTCGTTTTCTTTGTGTTCTGCTTCTGTTAAGTCAATGGACTTCAGAGGATGGGAGACTATATCTGAAAATGGTAACTGACTCCAAAGCCAGTTTATTTAATTTCCAAAGCCTGAAGGGTATTTGGCCATCTGCTTCCTGTTTAAACTGAGCCTTTTGGAAAACCTGGCCTGACCTTGCCAAAAGGACAGTTTGGAGCTCATGTAAAAATCTAGACCCAGGAAGCATGATTTAACTTTAATGAGAAATTCAGCATTCGCAACTCTTAATTAACATGGAAAACCAAAACAACAGAGCATGGAAAAAGCAAAACCTGACCATGACAGTGACTTCAGTCAAGATATCACTGAACTCTTCAGCTGTCTGACCCAGAAGATGAATTGTAGTCAGGTCTGCTGTGACTAAGGGAGCTCTCTGCATGTGGACAGACCCAAGCAGTTAGCCTGCATGTGTCAGCAAAATTTGACAGAAAACTTTCCAATACTAACAGATGAGTTGGTGTCTGTGGCAGGCTGGGGAAGTGTGCACTGTAAACTTGCAGACAAACTTTTGGAAATTCTCCTGCCCGTATCCTTTTTGTTGGGCTTGGGGGGTTTTTGTGTGTTTATTGTTTGGTTTGGGTTTTTTTTTTTTCTTTCCCCAATGGATTCAGCATATTTGGTAAGCTCTAGTTAGATGTTACTTTACAAATCCTGCTATTGGTGTTACAAGAAGAGCTGCTGACTATGGAATAGGACTTCAGTGCAGCCCCTGATTGTCTAAACCATGGATATTTTTGGTCCCTGGAGAGGAGGCATAGGTGGGCTAGAACTGGGGAGCGGAAGATAGGATCCCCATCGTGTCCAGGAACTTGGCCTGCAGTTGTGATTGCTTGCTGCTTTCACATCAGTCATTCCAACATGCAACTTCAGCTGCGAGAGCACTTGGAATTCAGCGCTCACACCTCATTTGTCAATCACACCCTTTACACTGCAAAGCAAAATTAAATTTTCTCTGCTGCCATATCCCATTCTCTCCCATGCATATTTCTCCCTCAAATACTTCAGCTGTTTTGTTTCCATAGCTGAATTCTGGCCCCATCTTCACTGCAACAGCTAGCCAGGCTGCACTGGCAGCTGGAAAGCCTATCCAATAGGAGCAACTATGAATGCTGCTTTGTGTCCTGGGACTTGGGGAATTGGCATGCATAAGAGTGAGCAATGGTCCCATTACCATGCCTTGTACCACCCTGATGCAGCTTGTGCTCTATCTCGTCTACTTTTCTCTCCCTTCTGCATTCGCTCTGTACTTCTGTCCTGTCACCCACATTCTTCCCATTCCCTCTGCTCTTGGGACACAAGAGAAGGGGAAAAGTTGAGCAAGAAGCTTGGGTGGAAAATAAGGAAAGTGCCCAGGAAGAGGAGGAAAGGGATGCTCTCATTCTGAGTGGCAAATCAGGTAGAAGGTCAAGCTGACTGTAATCTTTTCCTCTTAAGTCTTGCCTTTTTTCAAGCAGTCCAGCCTTCTGCTCCTCCAGCGCCTGATGTCTGTCTCATTTGTGCTCCAGGTTGTTGAGTTTGATGCATCTCTGTGTGTGACCCTGAATACAAATGATTTAACTGCGTGCTGGTAATTTACCTCTGATCATACATCAAGATCTTTAATCAGAATGCCCTTCCCCAAGCAGCAGTGGGTCCATACCTTTGAGACAATGAGTTTGGGTTGGATGCAAGGCCGGTTGCTATCTGCAGAGGTAGAGAGCAGAAAGGAGATGGACCTCTTGAAGGAAACTGATGGAGCTGAATCAGGGTGGCAGCATGTGTTGTGTTTGTGGGTGCTATCTGGGAGGGGAGCTCAGGTCTGCATCAGGAGATGGCAGAGAAAATCTGGCTGACTTTCCTCTGCAGGCAAAACTCTGGCACTAGCTGTGACAGAGCAGCCTGGTGTCTGACCGAGGAGCAGTGACCCATGGGAGACTGCTGGTGGGATGGCCTGGCTCCCCTAAGGCAGTGTCAGGAGTGAGCCTCATGTTAGTTCAGCCAGAGGATAGCCCTGAACTTCCCTTCCCCTCCTGCCAGCTGAACCACCAACTCTTGTGGCTGCTGCTTGCAATGGCCACTGTCACCAGCTGCTCTTTCCCTGGCCCGGCACCAGCATTTGGAGCTGCCAGAAGGTGTTGGAGGTAGCTGGGTTGCTTGAAGAGTGCTGCCGAGTGGCATCTAATGGCACCTGGAGGAGCTGCAAGTCAGCGAGACAGAGGCCTGTGCATTGCTTGAAGACAGCTGCCAGGCGTGGCCATGCTCCTGATACCTGTTTTTCAGCGTATCTTTGTTTCTCCTTCTGATTGCACTAAACTCAAATTATTGCTCGTTTCTCCCATGGGGCTCTTTAGCTCAGCTCGCGCCTCGTGTTGCTCTGGCTTTTCATCAAGCTCCTTTGCTCCTGGTGGTCCTTGGGACCCCTTACCTTGCTGCACAGGCACTGCTGAAGAGAGCAGACGTCTCAGCTTTCTGCTGTGTTCACGTGGCTCACTCTGTTCGGCACTTCTTTTCTGTCTCCTCCTTCCTGCTCTCACTTTCTACTTAAAATGTCTTTTTTTTTTCTTGAGGACTATTTTTTTCTTTTGGCCTTCTGTGGAGCTGCTGAAGCTTGTTCTGTCCCTGTTTGCCTTACCCATGATGGATTATAAAATTTTCTGTTCATCAGTTAGACTCTTTTCACAAGTGATGCCCAGGAGCATGGGGATTATGCACAGTCCCAGTAAGTGCACGGATCTTATACAGAGGGTCCTTGGGGCCAAATTCCATGCAGTTAGTCCTTATGGCTGTGGAACTGACTAAAGACTGTCCCTGGTGGTTTTTAGTTTGTGCTCTCTGCCCTCCCAAGACATTGAGTAGCCAGTTAAAATATTTCAAGGACTGGAAGAAATCTAGTGGCAACTCCCTAGAAAGGTTGATGGCCCAGAAAAAAAGGGCTGCAGCTTGTCAATTCACATTCTGCAGAAATTTGCATACCACAGCAAATCTTGGCTTAGTGTCAGGAAAAACATGGCATTAATATTTAGATGTATGGAACTGCTCTGTCATCCAGAGGAGGGAGTTTTCCAGATACCCTTGGTATAGAAGGACCTCCCTTACATCCCTTAACATCCACTCTTGTTACCTTGCTAGATATATGGATAGACGGATATGGATTGTTTTCCCTTGTAACTCAACTACTGCTCAAGGTTCAGATATGGGCAGGAACAACCCCTTCCTAACATATTTGTGTTATTACTTGTCACCTAATGCTTCCAACATTCCTGCTCTCTCCTTGTCACAGTACTTAAGTTCTGATGACAAAACTCCCTCAAACTTCACCCTAATTTCATGGTATGGCAGGAACTGAGGGTTTCCTCATTTATTTCCCTGTCTGAAATACAGCTGTATTTAAGAACCTTCTGAGCCTTCTTCTGTTTTGGTTGCAGCGGGAAGTGCTACCCTCACCTTGGAGAATGAGATGGAGCCCAAGAGCTGTTAAGGCTGACAGTGTGGCCTAGTCAGAGGCAAGGAGCTCCTGCCTCTGAGTTGAATACTCCATCTGAGGCTGCTCCTAAGTGTCCTTCTAGATTTGTTGCCAGTGGTGAAGGGAAGAAGCCTGTGTTCAGTCTTCTTACATTCATTCTTTGGATGGCTTTTTACAGGAGAAGATCCTGTGACAGAAATACACACCCACATACATACAGTGTGTCATCAGCCTGCCTCATCTAGCTTGGGGAAAAGAGGCCAGAGGAAGAAGAACACACGTATGAATGTGGATGCAAGAGAAAGTGAAGATAAAAGGGACACAAAGAGACCCTGGTCAGCAGGAGCATTAGAAGTGGCATGTGAAACTTGTCGTTTAAACAAATCTTGAGTATAACTGCAGGTAAACTACCAGGTGTTGAAAGAGGGGGTCCAGGGGAATCTTTATCTTACCCTCTAGCGGCAAATATTGCTGCTTTAAACCAAAATATTCCAGGTTACTACATCTCCCCCATTTAGAGTATCTTCACATATCTGAAATAGGTGAATGGGAAAGTGTGGTGCCCAGGAACCATGTGAATGTGTACAGCATACCATCTATGAAATACCTTGGCCTGGATTGAACTCTGCAAGAAGAGACAAAGCAGACCACCTTACCATTTCGTTTTCCTGGCCATTACTGCTTGCGTCCAGGAGATGTCACTAAGAATCTGTAACAAACCACCCTAACTGGGTACCTGCTGGTTTGGAGTTCCTGGTCTGTAGAGTGCAGCAAACAGTCTGGGGAAAGTCTGACTAAATTTGCATGATGGCATAATCGGTGTCACTGCTGACTGCAGATAGAGCAGCTGGAGTGCCCTGAGACCAAGCTGCCATGCATTAGCATTTGGCCTTATCCCAAGGCCAATGTGGAGGCCGTGGCTCTGCTCAGCGTTTGAAATCCAGTTCAGTGCAGTGTGAATGATAGTATTCCTCCTTTGCATTTTGGCTGAAAGCCTTTTGAATCTGTAGGCCAAATCTCTCTATTCACTCTGTAGGGTGAATTTAGTGGATGATCTAACACAGCTGAGTCATTTTCAGGTGTAATTAAAGCAATAATCAACCTTCAGAAAGGAAAATAGGGGCTAAAGGTAGTGTCCTGACAAAGCCACCACATCACCAGATGTCAATTTTGAACAGATTGTTCAAAATTCTTATTTTCTAGAGCTCTGACTTTTACTTTATGCAAACATTGTGTTCCTCAGCATCCCAGCTGTCCATGGCTGGACAGCACAGAAGGGACCTTAAATAATCCAACTGAGTCTGGTAGGGTTGGGTGGAGGCAAGATCAGGACTAGCAAGGAACTGACCACTCTACACAGAAATAGCTAGGAATTACTGGAGCATCTCTTTGCAATGACCACCAAAACAGGAGCAGGAGCAACTGGTTTGCGGTATCAGCCGTGGTTATCTGCAGGGAAAAGCAATGGTCTGTGGGAGCAGCCTGGAAATGGGGTTTATTTTGGAGGATTTGGAGGGTACTTTTGAGGCATGAGAACTCATATTTTTTTCCCTGAGTCTGTGTTTCCTCCCATGCTCCTAATGGGATAATTTATTGGATATTTTCCTTGAAGAAGGCAATTTTCTGTCTCCCTCTTACAGCTTCCCTTTCACTAAGGAGAAACCCAGAGCATGGCTATTCCTTGGACAAGAATCTTCTGCAGCTGATAAATGACTAGGAAAACTGTGTGCGCTGTAGGCTCAGTATTGTGTTGAAAGAAAATTCCTCAGTGTGGTGCAAACAATAGGCTTACATAGAGATTGCAGAGGAAGGAGAAAGGGCATTAAGGATATGCTTTTCCCTGAGTCTATCTAAGCAGCACTAAGTAATAAGGTACCTGTAACAGAAGCTTTGTTTCATCATATTTGTTTATGTGCTACTGCCTCATTAGTCTGCTCTCGGCTCTGAGTCCAAGTTGGTGAGAAAATTCCTGTTAACTTCTGTGTGGTTTGAGTGATAGCTGGATTTATTAGCAGAACCAAGTTAGGATTGGTTCTGCAAGTAAACAGGGTTTGTGCTGTGTACTACAACATCTCCTAGAGCTGAACATTGTGTCAGGAGAACTGTAAAGGCTGCTCGGTTATAAGGGACTTGGCTCGATGCTTCCCGTACCTCTACCAGAGTTTGAATACTGCTGTTTGGATCAGGGAGTCCCTCAGATAGGGACTCTTCTTGACCTTGCTGCTTATGACCTTCCTGTCCTATTTAATGGAGGTTTGATACAAATAAACAAGACAAGAGCAAAATTCATTCATTAAATACTCCATGCACTTTAAGCGGTTTTTTTTGTTAAAGATAGACCTAAGACTGGATTGGTCCTAGGCCTGTGTCATGGGTTATATGTGTGTATTCAAAGCTTGTATGCTCTATTACTTCATTTCCTTTAATGTCTAGAAGGAATCAGAGACTGCTGTACCTATACATAGGGAAATGTTGTAATATTATCACAAGAAATTACGTGGAAATGGGAAACAAAGAACCAAAGAAAGGGCTTAACCAGAATTACATAGCAGGCTGATGAAAAACCTGAGAACAAACAACAGAGGCTAGAATCTAAGCTGGTATAAACTGAGGTAATGAAACTACAGTGCGTTATAACATCAAATGGGAAGCTAATCACACGTGTACTGGATCTGGGTGCTTTTCAGTGAGGGATATGCCAGTATTTCCCATTTGAATACTGACCAGTCTGTCCAAAGGCATGAAATCACCCTCTAATCTTTACAACCTTTCTTTTGCAGGAGGAAGAGGGAAGGATGGGGCACCCATTATAACCTTTCCAGAATTTGCAGGATTCAGTGACATACCTGATGAAGATTTTCTGAATGTGGTCACATATCTAACTAGCATTCCCAGGTGAGGCTAAGCACAAATGTCTGTTGATTTCCTAGAGAGTTTGCTTTCTCAGTGGTTCACTGCTTTTAGCAGTGCTACCAGGTTGTACCAGTGACTCTGCATCCATCCACTCGGTATGAAACTTTCCTCTGTACCTAAGGCTCTAGGAACCACTTACATCATTTGCATGGGAAAGGAAGCTTCACCTAGGACAGGTTTTCCGTTCGGGGCCTGAATTGGTTGGGAGGGGTTGTAGATCTAAAGAGCAGCAGTAAAGATAGCAGATCAAAAAGGAGCTAAGAGGGGCCATTTGTGAAAACTCTGAGGGGCACTGGGTGTAACAAGGGAAGGGTTGCATCTGAAAGGAGCCAGGCTTGCCTAGGTCCTGTTACTGCTTATTCTCTGAGTGCATCTTTCTGTGCAAGCTTTCTCTTTTCTGAGAAAGCAAGCTAGGTGCCCTGCTGACAGAATTCTGGCAAGCACCATGTGCTTGCTGATGCTTCATTTACTGGGAGATTGCTCCACAGCTAGGATGTTTTTCTTGCTGTTTGCTTGCAGCTGTGCAAGGATAGTGAAACAAACTCACTTCCATTGCTCTGAGGAAATGTGCTAAGGCAAGGCTGCTGAATTACTTTTTGTTTATCCAAAAAGGGAGCTTAATATTTTTTCAGTCCCCTGATCCTGTCTCTGGACCATGGTTGTTTGTGTTAGTTAGAAGCACAGCAGGGATTTATTATTTCCTGTGGTCTTGCTTATAAAGGTGCTTAGAGGATGATGAGGGGAAAACGTGCCTCCTTCAAGTTTGAGCAAGAAGTTTTCCAGCTCCACCTACATGTATTCCCCATACTGAGTTGCCAAAGCAAGCTGAGAGAAACCACACACTGTGAACTTAACGGCTTCATTGTTTCGTCCTGCTCTGTAGGGCTTTTGTTCTGCCAGGAGAAACTCTGTCTTATGAATTTCTTCACTAGCTTCAGAACTAGGAGGATGACAGGCTTCAGGGTTAATAAAACAGCAATAGTAGCTGAGAAAAACACAAAACTAGTTTTCCAGTTCTTTGTATTTGGTATGCTGGTGGGTGATTCCCAGAGTAGTGTTGTCACATGTTGGGGAACTAGCATGTTACATTGTCAACACGATAGACAGAAATGCTCTGTGCTTCTTCAGCCTGTGTGAAAGCCGAAAGTACAGATGGGTTCAAAAGGAATTACCCAAATTCATGAAGGATAGCTCCATTGATGGCAGCTGAACACAGTGGCTCAGATGCTCACTGGCTGAAAAAATCCATATATTCCTTAATGCTGGGACTTGGGAGAATACACCAAGAGGAAGATTGTCTTTCTCACTTTCCTTCTGCTTTTGCCTCAGTATCCACTACCTACCAACACTGGAGACAGGGTATTGGGCTAGATGGACCTTTACTTGAATTCAGTTTATCAGTTTTGTGTTTTCTCTTCCCCTGAGGAATCCCAGAGCAATGTGCAAAGAATGATGTATTAAGTTTCAAAACATCATAAGACAGGAGAGCTGCAATATGCCTATTTTACAGATTATGAAGTATACGTGAGTAATATCTTACACTACAGACAGGCTCACCAAAACTTGTGTTGAGTAAGTGACTATTCAGTTTGATTTAAATGACCTGTTCAAGGTCAGTGACAGACTGGGGTTTGAACCTACATTTTCTGCATACCAGCACATTAGTTTGACTCTTAGGTTCAATCATAGATCACGCTATAGGGATGTGACTTTTCCAGGGAGTTTGCTAGTCTTTGTTGCAGTTCTTTAGAAAGACTGGCCACATTTCTTGAGTCACTATTTGAAACTTGTCACCCTTTCGGTAGATGGTGAGGGACAAAGGTATTAATTTAGAAGAGGAAGAACCTGAGCAGCAAGCTTTGGTTGCGTGATTTATGACATAATTATATGAAGTACAGTCTTAAGGTAGCATAAGTAGTGGACCTGTTTGGGTGCAGCAGAGCCTTGTTAATCTGCAGTTGGCTGGTCCATGCACAGAGAGTCTCTGTTACACATCTCAGCAAGTGGTAAAGGGACTGCATTTGTTAGTTGCATCAGCACCACTGTACTGCATACTACTGTGTATATTATGACAGTGTTCCTGTACATGTTGTTTCACTGCTAGTAGTTCACCTTTTAATTCTCAAGGAAGCTGTGCAGGTATCAAAGAAAGTGACTAAGAGAAGAGAATAGTCTAGCTCTTGTGGAGTTACAAAGGGTATGGTCATGAATCAGGTAAGATGAAGTATAGTTTGAAAAGCAGTTCACCCTGTTTATCATAGAAAATAGTTTTCTTCATAGCTCAGTGAACCAGATAAATCAGCATCATTTTTCAGGCAAATGTAGAGAGAATATCTGTCTCTTGTGGTGTCTGTTTCTCCATGTCCTGTAGAATAAGGTTCATGGTAGTTGTGGAGATAAGATCTGTGATCGCAGGTGACATCATTCAGTGAGTAACTTTCTAAGTCCCTCTGGAATGACTGAACTTATGTGCCCATATGACAAAACATTGAAAAGATAGACAGCAAATGTTGTTATTCAGATGCATAGGCATGCACTTGTCTTTGTTGCTGAGCAAATTTGCTTTACCTGCTGTGGCATACCACAGTATTTTGGGGTGGGCTGTAAGTAAACCTTGCACTTCTGGGCTTTAAAACATTAACTACTCTCCAGGATGGAAGGTCAGCCTAGTGAGACTTTTGTAATCTGATTCATTTTCCCTCTGGTTCAACACCTGCTCATGAGAATGCTCCACCAAGGGGGTCTACATACATACACGTCCACAAACATTGAGTAACATGGTGTATGCACATCCATACCTCTATGCATACACACTTCCAATAAATTGCTCCAGAAAGCCCTTTTTTACTTGCTTTATTCCATGACCAGAATTCCCTCCTCTTCCAATTGACATGGATCAACTACTTTGATAAGTAGGTGCCCTTCTCTCCTTCCAAAAGAAGTCAGGAAATTTGACATCTCCTAGCCTCCTCAAATCAGTGTTCAAGGGCTAACCTGAATTCAGAGCTGCGGGTGGAACAGCTCTGCTGATTGCACACATTTCATTCAGGGAAAGGGAACCTCTTTGCCAGACAACTGTAGATCTAGGCAAATATGCTAAAATTTAATTTGGAGGTAAACTTGACGTTTGTCTGTTGTGCAGGATTGTCTTCAAATCCTTCTTTTCAGAGAACTGGAGAAACCCCAATGCATTTCCATAATAAGGGTAGAGGTATTGTAGTACTTACACTGTGAAAACAATGATAGAGTGTGTGTGTGTGTGTGTTTAAATAAAATCCCTTCCTCTGGATACACACATGAGTGGGGTTTCTTAGCTGGACATCCACTTGTGCTGATGCTGCCATCTTGGCTGGGCTGCTTCCCACGTCTGTTTGCCTGCATGCATCCCTTAGTGCCAAATGACATTCAGACCTTGGTATGGCCTTTCCTTTCAGCATGCTAACTGAAACAAGATCACTTGCTGGCACTCCTTCTATTTCCCTGGCTAAATTTAGGTCTTAAATCAGCCTTATCTATTAAAAAAAAAAAACAAAACACAAACCCCAAAAAGTAAAAACAGAAGTAAAACCAAAACCCAAATATTAAATACCATTGGCTTGTCTCAGTGAAGACAATTGATACCATCCTGAACAACAAAGTGAAAAGCAGGGAATAACATTGCAGAAGGCTGAGGTCTAGCTTTGTATCAGAGTTACAAGCCCATTTTGAGTTTTCTCTTGTCCAAAGGTACCTGTCTTGTCTAGACCCTTGTTGTGTTGCATCCATCAACCTGTGGCAGCCAAGGTTTACAGAGATATATCTCTGAATGGTTTCTTTGCTGCTTGCCTTTGCATAGTCTGTCAGCATGATTTGATGTAGATATTCTCCCACGTTTTCTTCTGCACTCTACTCAGGTGCTTTGCTTTTTAGCAGCATGTGGTTTTCTCACCTTCTCTCCCCGCTTTTTTCTCCTCCTTCAAATCATGTAATTTTTAAGTCTGTTCTCCATTTTTTACCTATTTAATGTCAGAAAATGTAGGAAGTTCGATGTTGTAAAGGATATATACTGCAATAGGTATCTGCCAGAAGCCCCATGTCCCAGGCACGGCTGATTGGCAGATTTTGTCTTTGCCAGCCAGCTGCAGTTACTACACTTGGTCTTGGAGGGAGAAAGCTGTGAGTACTGCCCCACCGTAGCTAGACTGCACGCTCAGTGGTATTTTGCTCTCCTTTGCTCTTTTCTCATATTTAAATCCAAGCCATTATATAAGTATCTATTTCATCTTTCATTTCCTCAGTCTCTCTAACTGGCCTGGAACACTGTGTTTTCCAGTGGCAACTGATAAGCAATGTTACTATTCCCATGTGTTCACTATTCCCAGCTTTGCCCACCTTCATGACCACTCATGCCAAGCCTAATTTCATAAGAAAATTCCTTTGCTGCTTCTCTCTTGCATTTTCTTGTCTCTGTCTGTATTTCATAAGCTCTTATTCCTGTTTTCTATGAATTTAATTTTTCTTGTTGCATCTGATGCCTGGATGATTTTGTGCTGTTACAAATCCCCACGCAGAAGAACATCTGAAAAAATGAACTGCTTGATCATGGACACGTACTTTGAAAAAACAGCAAAAGTCCCTTTTAAGTGACTTCTGATCTATATATTTGAGGGACTTTTAAAAATAGGACTTAGGAGTTCTGGGGCACAGAGGCAAGTATTACTTGGTGCAAATACTTTTCTGTTTGTTTAAATCACAGTTGTTCTTGTTGCTTTTGGCAGATGCTGTCTTGTCAGTTACTTCCACTGCAGTTTGCTCACCAAGGTGTGATTATAAGGGTCTGATTCTGAATTCTTCTAGGCCTCCAATCCTGCATGTACACTCCTATTAGAAAGCCTTTAGTCAGTCTCTCAAACCAGGTAGATGGGCAAAACAAGGCAATTTCTGTGTGCAGCTGGCTTGTGTGAATATGGTGCTTATGGATATAGTTACTTGTGGTTTAGCTACATCATAAATTTTGTGAAGAACAGATTTTTCTCATTTTTATTAACCTGATGTTAGTTCCATGATATATTTCTTTAGACAAACATCAGCATTTTGTTAACTTCAGCTAACACACTTACTTTGGTCATTTTGTTGTAAGTTACTGGTTTCAAGGGAATGGTGTCAGATTTGAACCTGATTCTATGTGGTCTATTATGGTCTGAGAGATATTCAGCAGCTACAAACTGGTTGCGTGAGTCTGAGCTGAAAATATAACTAGATGCTTATTCCAGTATGTATTCTCTGTTTCTCTGGAGTAGAGGCCATATTTTGGTGATCTGTTTGATTCAAATTATGTCCTCTTACATTCCCATTTTCCTGCTGCTTTAACGTGATTCTCAAAAATTAACATGGCTGTCAAAAATATATAAGGTGTACTAAAGAGACAGCCTTTTCCAAGGTCATCTAAACATGTAGCTGTTGAAAGGAGAATTACATTGACTTAATTCCCCCTTCATATCTCACTATTTTACTAATAATTTTGTTCTAAACAATAGATCAGTTTCAATAACACACTGTAAGCAACATGGATGTTGAATTGTAACATTGTTCTCTTGGAATAATTAGTCACAACAAGCATTTTTTGTATTTGTTCTGGTTAACCAGATATTTGGACCAAATCCTGTTTCCTGCAAGAGCAAAGAAACCTAAATGGGACACGCATGTTGTGATTACTCATTTCTCTGGTCATTTGAAGAACTGTGAACAAAAGAGCTAACCTCCACATTTATGGGGCCAGAGAGCATGCTTGAGTTTGTGCCTTAACAAGAGGCCAGTGAGGGTGCTGGGATTTTTTTGGGGAGCACTGGATTGTGACAACTGTTAATATTATCAGTATAAGATGTTTAAAAACTTTATTCTGGATTAGTCTGAGCTGGTGGATAGTACATAGGGGAGTTTTCAAGTATTTGTAAATGAGTATGATCCTGTCTTTAACAAGCCAGTTTCCTGTGGACTGGATGGTCAGACAGCAGTCAGTGTTGACCAAACGGTCTCCTGCTCCCTAGGCCAGGGAACTGGGTGCAACACACATCAGTCTGGTTTTTAGAGTGTGTTTCTATTTGACAGCTTCTCAATGGCTTTTTTGCCTTTTAGGGTGGCGGTTGTATTAGCTGGAGGATTGAGGGCTTGTAGCTTCCAAGTTCATCTACAGTAAACGGAGTAGCTGGGGCTGTTGTTGGCACAGGGACTGGCAGACCAAGTTGCCTAGGGTGGATGCAGCTCTGATGCTGTGGAGTGGGGTTTCATACCACCTGTCCTGGTTTTGGCTGGGATAGAGTTAATTTTCCTTCTAGTAGCTGGTATAGTGCTGTGTTTTGAGTTTAGTATGAGAAGAATGTTGATAACACACTGACGTTTTCACTAGTTGCTAAGTAGTGTTTAGACTAAGTCAAGGAGTTTACAGCTTCTCAGGCCCAGCCAGCAAGAAGGCTGGAGGGGCACAAGAAAGTTGGGAGGGGAGACAGCCGGGACAGCTGACCCAAACTGGC
>JAVKLA010000084.1:32774655-32790498 GCA_034782735.1 Sagittarius serpentarius
CCCATTTGCAGTTGTTTTCTTTTTGTAGTGACCTAAATGTTTCTTGGCAAATTACTAAACAAAAAAGAAGTTTTTGGACATGTATCACACAAGCAAAGGAGGAAAATGTCATGTGGCTTTGTGCCCGTTTTCATTTCCCAAACTATCAGCAATTTTACCCCAACCGTCTCTGTTTGAGATGTAACCAGAATTCCTGGCACCCCACCTGTAATGCAGCATCATTGGTTGTCAAGGCAGAGAGAAAAAGCCTGACCTGATCCTATGTGTCTCCATTAGGCAGGACAGGTACCCTGTACGCAGAGATGCTACCTGGTGGTTTGGAGGCTGAGGCTGATTTTCCCAGGCCTTTGAGGCCTACCAAACTTCCAAAGTGATTTTTGGTTCCAATCAGCAGAAGCAGTGCGGATTTTTGGGTAGGTTAGGAAGACCCCAGGTTGAGACTTTTGTGTTTAGTTTCTCACACCCTTTCTGTAACAATCTGCAATACACAGAATTTCTTTGTTGCCTTCATCTGAACTTTTTTTCCCTAACATCTAGAGCAAACACATAGATACCATGCCGGTCATTTTTTTCCTTGAAACACTTGTCAGGCTATTGAAGATATGCATATGTTTGTATATATATAACAGGAGAAACTGATGAATTATCTTCCCTGTGCTTGAGAGGCACTGCTGCAAACACATTTCCTGCCCTCTGCATAAAAAGCTGCATGTTGCATTACTTAAAAGGAAAGGTCATCTATTGTCATTGAATTTTGTAATTCTCAGAGGAATGCTGTAAAAATATTGAAGTGGGAAATTCAGTGAGTTTTTCTATTACTGGTATGAACTATTAGGAACGCTTGCATGGCATCCCAGATTTGCACAACACTTCAGCTTTCAGGTTGCTGTTCTTGACCCTGCAGAGCTGCAGCAGAAACCCAGAGTTGCTAACGCTGGTGCCCTTCGGTGGATTATTGACATGAGTTTGCACAAAATTACCCACGAAAATTATGTTCTTGCGTTGCTTCTTGGAAAAGCAAGACTGGAAAAGGAATGGAAAAAGGATTAAGGAAACATTTTATATAATCTTTCTTGATCTTAATCTGTGATGAGATATTTGATTGCAATATGTAGTTTGATTATGACATTTATACTTTTTCCGTCTGCCTCTGGTTTGTCCAGAGGTGACTGAGCCATCCTGCTATAATGATGTTTCTGGAGATTTTTCTCAGTGTGTACTTACTAGCTTCCAAGGACTTCTGTCCAACTCTGACCACTCTTGGAAGGCAGAGAGTAGAGCAGTACCACTGAAGCTCTGCACACCAAAGTGGGATTTTTGAGAGGGAGAGGGGATGGGATATTTATGAGGATGGAGCATCAAAGCAGTGCCTCATAGATCCTCCTTGAAAAGTACTGAGAAAGAACAGTAGCCGTTATTCTAGCCAATATGTTAAAAGGATATTTTTGAATGACTCGCAACCCTAGAACCAGTTTGTGGTTGGCAAGGTACAACTCTTCAATTCCTGCTTTGCCTACCAAAATTCCTAGAGCATTGTGTACACAGGCAAGGTGGTGACAGTAGGAGGATACTGACTCCCCGGAGCTAAGTGCCCCTGTCAGATGTCAGCATACTTGGAGAATGAAGACTGAAGTGGGGTGTCTAATTACTTGAATTATTTTGCAGAGAAACCAAGATCTGAGGTTTTTTGTCTTCAGTACAGCACTGTAATTCGTGATCCTGAACTATTCATATCGCCTAGATTTGGCAGCAGAGTAGCATAGCAGCTGAGAGATTTAGCAGATAAAATGTTCATGTTTTGTGTAATCTGCTAGCCTTACACTGGAAAGAGAAAATTTGCCGGCTTTTGTTTTTGTGTGAATTTCTGCCAAATATTCATTCTTTCCACTGTACGTTGCATTTTCATAATGGGCTTAGAGGGTGATCTGACAGAGGCTGTGTTTTGCTGCAGTACACTTCCTTGGAACGGGAGTATCTCCATGTAACCCAGCATACTTATTTCATCTGTTTTGCAGTCTGGAGGCTGCCAGCATCGGATTCATCATCATCATAGACAGACGACGGGACAAATGGAGTGCAGTCAAGGCATCCCTGACACGGATAGCAGTAAGTGCTTGCCTTTGTTATTTATCTTCTAGAAATTAAAATTATCCTGCTTCACCACAGGATACAGTCTCATGTGCTCATTTTTAGCTCCCATTTTCTGGCTATGGATGCAGAGTCTCCCCTGCCCTGCAGCTCATGAGTATTAAATAAGAGAGAGAGGAAGCTGCAGTAACAAATTACACAACCCTGTTTACTGCTGAATTAGGACAAATTCCTTATTTGCTGGGTTGACTGCAATATAAATTATAGTAATTTGAAGTTGGTTCCTAGGAGGGTATAACAGAGATGCCCTTCTGTGCGCTGAGGAGTGATGACATGGCCTGCTTATGAAAGAAACAGATCCCAAGGGACTTGTGTTTGCGTGGTAGTAAGTGATCTCTGTCAAAAACTCTTAATAGCTTATTATATCTCATTTGCAAAAGTCAGTGCTAAGCACTGATTTTCAGTGCTAATAAAAGCAGCTGGTTTCATACATCTATTACCAGGAACGTGGGCTGTGTGAGGAGCAAGCACTTACATACGGATGTGTAGGATGGAGGCATGACCAAGGCAACTTTAAGTTCTTTCAAGGAATTTAGACAGAATTACTTTTCATTCTCACTTCTTTTTAGCTGCTGTCTTCTAGAATTGTTCTTTTTTATGCTTGATGAGCTCACAGGAGTGCGTGAAAGATGTAGGCTGGGTGTTGCAGACAGGGCCACGTCTGATGAATGTGTTGAGTACATGTGTGTGTGGAAAAATATGTGAGGTTAAAAAGATTAAAAACCCTTTCCAGAGTGAGAAGGTAGGTCAGCCTGGGGAATTCATCTGTGCCACCAGTTTCTTTCACCAAGTCCAACGTGGGTAGCCAGCTTTGTCCTCTAGTGGCTGCAGCTTAAAAAAATGGGCAAACCTGTGGTGTGGTAGGACAGAAGGGGGCTTGATGTGGTTCAGATCTGGGGGAGGAAGGCACTAGTGCAGAAACTTTCAAGCTCTGTACTAAATCCATATCAGAAAACAATGTATGGCTGGGCAGTAAAATCCATGGGCCAGTCTTTCTGTTGGCTTTGGAGATTGTGACAATGGGCATGTGCTGAATGGACCAGCTGATATTATTAGCAGCTGGACTGAGCAAGGTTCAATAAGTCCTACCTCCTTTGCCCTCTTTAGGAAACACTTGGCTGAAAATTCCCTTGGCCTTCCTGTAAAGCAGAGTTGTGCCTTCTGATAGTTCTATATTTCTTGCAGGGAGCATTTCCAGGAAACCTGCAGCTGGTGTTTGTCCTGCGACCCTCCCGCTTTATCCAAAGGACAATCGCTGACATTGGCATTAAACTCTATCGAGATGACTTTAAAATGAAGGTACCGGTAAGCATGCATTTTTTTGTCCATGTGTTTTCTTTATCTCCATGCCTGCAGTTCTTAGGTATCAGCAATTTCTCATAACCCAGTAACTGAAATTTGATTGCAAGTGGCAACTGGGGACTTTTATCTGGGTCTGTATGGTGTATATCATAGTAATGGCAGAGAGTTAATTACCAGTAGATGCTTCACAGTATTTAATGGACGTTCCCATGTGGAAGGGCAGTCTAGCTATAAAATGTGACTCATTTTTTAAGTATTGACATATTAACTCAGTGGAGCCATTCCCCTGATGTAGGCAGAGGTAGGTCTTCTCACTCCAGTGACAAACATAAGTATTTAGGACTACAGAGCAGTGAAAGGCTAGGCCTGAATTGTGTGGTATTTTAGGTATTATCCATGGGCTGGCTGACAGTGCCCCCGTTAAGTGTTTGCATAGCATTGCCTATTCTTAATGCCTTTTATGATCCCTATGCCCTCAAGGTTCAAAGTTTGTTTTTTACTTCTTTTTATATGCAGTTGGCATATGCTGTGGGTTGATAAGAACATGATTTGAAACAGGTTATCAGTCCTAAAAGAGTTTAAGTTTTAGATTATTCTGAGAGCTCTTTTGGGAGTTGTTCCTAGCTGCATGTTTGCATGTGGTTTCAAAGTGTTTTATAAATAAACTTGAATTATGATTATTGATGGTATTTTGTCCTGGACCAGACTCATTCTGTGTTCCACAATGACTTTACTGGAGTGATTTCATATTATTTTGGCTTTTGCTTGTGATTTTATATTGTTTTGCAAAAGACCCATGGCTCTCCTCAAACGAATTCTAGCTCTATCAACATCTAAGTTTGAAGTTCAGGTGTTTAAGATACTTTGTGTCTTAAGTAAGAGACAGCAGCCTATTTATTACAATGCATACAGAAAAGGAACCATGAATATTCATTTGGTTACTGTGGATTAAATTGTAACATTGACTGTAGTTTGGCAAGGGTAGTTTTTTGGCAATTAAAATGCAAAATTTATGTAAAAATGTGTGTTTCATTACAAAACAAAATCTTTTAACTTTATAACACCTTAGAAAATGGATGTTCCTGTATTTAATAAGCCACAATCTGTTACCACAGCAACTATTGTACCAGTGACTGCAGCCTGGAAAGGGACAGTTTCATCAAGGACTAGCATTTTCTAACAGTTCAACGTCTTCTACACTTTTAGCAATTCATTTGATGACAGTGTTGCATTTCAAATCCAACTTGAAACTATCAAAGTTGGAAGGGAGGTTAATTCTAGGCACAAGTCAAGTGCTGCGTTAAGTATTAAATAGTAGCTTATCTTTCTTACAGGCAGGAAAATCAAGATATAAGTTTAGTTTGGGGTTGTCTTGGACATTCAGATTTTGAGCCATCTTGGGTATGTCCACAGAGCCCTTAGAGAGGAGTCTTACAAAAACTAAGAGCATGATATGTTTGCTGCTAAATCTGCCTGCTCCTGCCCAGGTATCCATAGACAGCCTGTCACATTTATGTGCAGGCTGTCCACATATGACCAATGCTATTATAAGTTGCTTGGTGTTGTGCTAAAAGTGTCCTAAGTTCCTGGGGTCTGCCATAATCTCTGAAGGGGCCTTTCACGTGTGTTTGTAGCCCATCCTAAAAAGACAATCAGGGCATGCCCCGATTTCGGAACGCGTGTTACTGACAGCGACATCTATTTGTCCCCCTTGAAAATAGCATCCTACATGCCAAGCATTAGAACAGGGCCAGAGAGTTGTTCTCCCATGGGAGATATCCTTACTGAAGGAATTAGGTATCAGTACCTATCTTTAATACCACCATCATCTTTTAAATTGTTTGCAGGTTGTTTGTTCATGTTGTGCATTTGGCACTATGACAACATTAATGTCATAACTGGGCTGTGGATGGGTTGCATTTCCTATCACAACAATAAGCAAGTCAGAGCCAGAACACGAGCATTCAAAAGGGGCTTGAAGAATATGGTGTGCATTTGTTAAGGAAACATTTGTTAAAGAGTTTATCTGAGCTATCAGACTGCAAATATGTTCAGTAAAATAGATTTGGTGGGTTAAATCAGCACTGGATTGAGTAGAAGCCAGATCAAACAGGAGGAGGAAATAAAGGCTGGAATAATAAACAAGACACAATAAGGAAATGCAGGATTTTTATGACTTGTTGACATACAAATATGGTTAATAAAACCTCCTGAGGTAAATCTCTATTGGGATAGTGATTTGATTAAATATAATTACCCAGGAGCAAGATACAGAAATATAGGAGATACACCAGCGTTCATCTGAGATAAAATCTGGGAATTCAAAAGGAACACCCAGAGATTTACCTAAGGAACCTCCCATCATGGGAAGTGAATCTTAATGCATCTTGAATTAATGCATCTTCATAGCATACACAGAAGGCTGAATGATTTGTCCATAGCAGACACTTCTTTGACCTTTGCAGAATGTGACTTCTTTCAGATGGTCTAACCCATCATGAAGCAACTCCACTACAGCTCTGTGTTCCATGCTGACCTGCTTATGCAGACCCTCCTCTTCTTAACTGCTACTCTCTTATATTCTCCATTTTACTGAATGTGACTTTCTTCATTCTGGCAAGAAGTATGGGAGATGCTAATGCTCTGTAAGGTTGGTTCCTTAGATGGATGTTGGATTGCTCCTAGGCTTTCTCCTGCAGAGGTGCCTTCAGGGTAAAGACTTGTGCCCTGTTGGGTAGCACCATAGCTGGCAATATTAATATATTTGCTTTGTGGCTCATGCTGAGCATATCAGGTTAAAGCAAACATCTTCCTAAAAGAAAAGTGCATGACAGTGTTCCTCTGTAGTTTCAGTGAAGTCTGGAGTATCAAAAAATTGCCAACTTGTCCACAACATCTCTGATGGGGAAGAGCTACAAAGCAGTTAAGACTTATTTTCTCAAAGGTGATTTGCTGTTCAGAAGTAGTGCATAGACTTCACATTCCCATCTGAGGCTACTCCAAGATGATGTAGGTTTTTTGAGTTTTCTGGCTTTGGTCATAACAAAACAGCGTTTGATAGCATATTCAGGGAATAGTTTTCCCTTTAGCTTTGGCTGAGGTACTCTGTGCTTTCTTTGCCTCCGTTTCTTCACCAACAAGGTCTCCCATCCTCTGTGGTTAGAAGCAGGTTTGAAAGAGAAGATGAACTGCTGGAAGTGAAAAAGAATTGAGTCAGGGACTACTTGACAATATTCGACCCACATAGGTCCATGGGACCAGTTGAGTTTCCTACAATATTCTTGTACCCAAGTTAGGATGTTAAAGTCTGGATGGGTGGACAGCTAGATGGATTTAAAAACTAGTTGCATGATTGGGTTCAGAGGGTAGTAGTTAATGGGTCACACTCTACCTGGAAGTGAGCAACAAGTGGAGTGGTGTAGTGATACCAGCTGGGACCTGCCTTGTTTAACATCTTTATCAATGGCCTGGAAGAGGCAACAGGGTTCACTGTCATCGAGTTTGCCGATGACACTAAACTGGGAGGAGCAGTTGGTACGCTCAAAGACAGGGCCACTGGAACATAAGCTTAAGGAATGGGCTTGACCAACTGTCCTGGTTTCAGCTAGGACAGAGTTAATTGACTTTCCAGTCCCTCCAGACAGGTTACTGAGAGCATGCAGCCAGGTTGTGCATGACAGTAGGACAAGAGATAACTGACATAAATGAAACAAGGGCAGTTCTGACTTGCTGTAAGGGAAAACTTTTTCACCACAAAGATAATCAGGCAGTGGACCAGACTGCCCAAAGAGGTTGTACAGTCTCAATCCTTGGAGGTTTTTAATACCCAGGCGGATAAAGCCCTGAGCAACCTGGTTTGATCTCCCAGCTGACCCAGCTTTGAGAAAGAAGTTGGACTAGAGACCTGAGGTTCCTGCCAACCTGAATTATTCTAGAATGACTCTGTAACAAAGATCAGCTAAAAACCTGTTCAGGTTTGTTCTCAAGGCTTTTCTTAGAGTGCTATCAGCCTAGAATATACATCCTCTTGCCTCCATATGTCTGTCTCATCTCATTGTCCACAGTGCTTGGAAGTGTACTTGCTATGCTCCCTTGGAGCCTGCTAACAGGCATAGCCAGTTATCCTTTCTTTAAACAGCAGAGTGAAGTAATACCTTTGACATACATTAAAGTCTAAGGCTTAAAATTTCCAGTCAGTTGTGCTCAACATCTTGTTTTTCTGTTGCTGAAATCATGGTGTATTTTCTACCTGTTAGAACAACAAGGCATAATTAAATACGTGTATGTTAGTTGTGAAACCACTTGTGTTGCCAGATTTACAGTGGTTGCCAAAAGGTAACACTTCTTACCTGAAGCTGCATGCAAATTTGCTTTTGCTTTCATTAAGCAGGTCTAGTGGTAAGAAGACTCTTTAAAGTAAGAAAATGGATTTAGGTTTGTCTCTCTTTTCTCTTTCATCACGGTTTAAAATGGAATAATGCCAGCGACCTCGGTGGACATACAGTGCCATAAAAATGATATAACTGAAAGGAAAATCTTACTCTGGTTTCATTTCAGCACTTCCCTGGATCAAGTGGTTGGTGTTGAGGAAGCTGTTTAGCCTGCCTACTCCTCCATTTCTCTGTAAATAACAGTTATCTAGAAAATATATAAATTATTTGATGGAAGTTTGTGTAAACATTATAAACACCATGCTTTTGCTCTTGATGCACATGCAAACTGACTGCAGCCTCAGCCTAGCAAGGAGCAAGATGATGTCAAATTATGGTTAGTTCAAGAATGGCCATGTGCATGTTGAGAAGGCAAAATCTAATGGAAATAAACTGTGGCCATTGCATGAACAAATACATAATGAGAACTTACTGCCTGTGGTGGAACGGCACTTTGGTCATACGTGTTTAAGGGCAAACCCAGATCCTAGGAACAATGATTGAAAGGGCTCGTTATTTCTCTCAGTCCATTGTGTTTGAATTCGTTTCAGATCATCATGTTAAATTCTGTCTCTGATCTGCATGGCTATATTGACAAAAGTCAGCTGACCCGGGAGCTGGGAGGAACCCTGGAGTATGGCCACAGTCAGTGGATACATCACCGAACTGTGAGTGTTGGTGTTGTTCTTATCCATGTCTACATCCAGAATTGTCCAGATGATGAGTGTAGAGCAACCATTAAGTAGTAACTCTTCAGCTGCATTTCAGCCTGCAGATTCTACTAGGGACTCATGAAAAGGGGAAATCTGTCACTCAAGTAGAGAAAGATAAATTCCCCAAAAGCTTGTAATAGAAGTAGTAATCTGTATCTCAGTGTCATGGTATTCTTACTCAGCAGGGCCCTTTGGCACCTTCTTAGCTTTTGAATAATTGGTGAGATTCATAGGCCTTCAGCTCATGGCTGAGGTTGAGCATATGCTTTATTTAGCACTTTACTGAATCAAAGGTCAAAATTCTCACTTTGATTAATTATGTCCATGTTTTTGAAAGAAGAAAAATACTGAAGACACTAGATTTTATTTTCCTTTGTTTTCTTTTCTGTGCTATGTAAACATGCACTCCAGCTGGGTCTTATTTTGAGTAACCGAAGAACAGTTAATAATTGTAGGAAGGCAGAAAGACTTTTTGTTCTATTGCCTTTGAGGAAACTTGTTACAGGTCGGTTTGTTGCCTTTTTGGGTTGGTTAATGCATTTCAGTGGCTGCTTCAAAACAATGTAAACAATTCATTATGGTGCCCAGAAAAGCTGACAGTTTACAAAAAACAGACCCCAAACTCTGGTACGTTAGCAGCCAAAATATTGTCTCATCCTATCTAACCAAAACCAGGCAAAGCTGGGTCCTGATCCTGGAAAATGAGTTAATTTCCCGGAGACTGTATGCAATGATTGCATCTGTCTTTGTGGGTTTACTTGCAAGACGTACATGTTAGAGCTCACATCTATGTAGCCCCAATGTTTTGCAGCATTCTGAGCAGCCTTGGGTTTGAGTCTGTTGTTGTGGTCCTGCAGGTTACGTGTAACACTAGAAAAAGACCTTTTCTGAGGTAGCTTTGTTAAGTCAAATCACTTTTGTCACTTTCCTGCTATCATTTTCTGTGTTTTACTGTCCTTATAAAATTAAATTTTACTCTTTTTGAGAACCACCAAGTATTTCAGGCTTCTAAATACACAAACACAGAATCTGAATTTCCTTTAATACTGGTTTGCTACATTTATAGCTGTGTTGACTACAGTGAGGTTAGGATTGAGATAGGTGAACAGGCTTACATGTTAAAAGTATCAAAAATATGAAACTGTCCTTGCGGAGGGGTGAGTCTGAAGGAATCATCTATATGAGCTTTCAAACAGCTAAAGGCTTGAAAAAATGAGGAAAGGGAGTAAAAAGAGGCACAAGAAAGGCTGTATTGTTTATTAATGACAGCAGTTTACATAAAGCATGAATATATTGTTTGGTAAAATATGCAAATAAAAGTGAGCCAAGATTTGAGGTGAGTGTGGCTGTGTAATCCTCAATTCTTTTGGTTAAATTTGTTTGAAAAACTTTTACCAAGCACAGAGACTTGGAAAAAAACCCCACAGATGTAAATTAGGTATAGGAAGCAATATTACTCATAGGAACAGGAGAGGGTGGGGGCAAGGAGCTATTAAGTGAAACACTGGTAAGCTCATGGTGCGTGGTGCAGTCAGCCAAGGAATCTCTGCTGGATAAGAGGTGGTCATCAGGGAAGTGTCAACCTCCATGGCACCTTGAAACACCCTTGCAGTCTTGCTGAGCTACAGTCTTCATCCCCTTTGCTGCTTCTCTTAGTGTTCTCATATTTTGTCCTGCCAGTGCTTTTTTTCTGAAACGGCTTTAAACTGTTGCTAAATGGTAGTGACACAGCAATCTCACTACATTGTTCTTTGTTTCTGCTTTCTTATCTTGAACAGCTAGGAGCCTATGAGCTTTCTTGCCCACAGAGTACATTTTTGGCTTTTAGTAAATGGCCTTTGGTCATCGATGGCTCTATCTGTGGTGCAGTCAGAAGCGTGACATTTCAGCCAACTTTAATCCAGTAGTTTCAGTGCTGAGAACAGCAGGCTACAGCTGCTAAGCACTAAGCCAGAGCACATGTGGGTCTGTACTGCTTATGTTGAAAGCAACATGAATTTATGGGGAAAAAAGGGAAGACTACTATGAACTCTGCTAGCATTGCCTCATCTTGGGCATGTTTCAGACCACATATGTGAAATGTAGTCTCTCTCTGCACCGTTTGAATGATCTACCTCCAGTTTGCTTTTCACTGAGCACACAGCATAGTTTTAACTGTCGTGGCTGCAAATGAGGAATTCCCATCATTGCTGGAGAAGGGGATGCAACTTGCAGCAACTATGTAGTGTTCGACTGGGCATAAAAGCATCCTGAGTGCTGTTGACTGACTCAAACCATTGGGTGGGTTAGATCAAAAACTGTAAAGAATAAAGAGCTATATAGGACAATACAGTCCCTAAAGAAATTGGGATAAGGTCATGAAAAAACATCCCATGCAGTTACTTGCTACTAGAAATAAAGGTTTTAATCACATCTCACAAATCTGAACAATATATTCTACTCTGAAAAAGCAGCATTTTTTTTAAGCCTTCCTCACTTCCCCTCTCTTCAGTAAAACCACAGATTTCTGACAAGTTTTGTGTTGGTGCACCCAAGTGATAAAGAAACAGCAATGCTCCAACGAATTTATGCATTTTAACTGTATTTGCAGTAAGTTGTTCTTGTATTTGTATACTAATATGAACAGATGGGAGGGAGTGACCGGAATGCATCTAGTACAGATAGGCAGGATGGAGATGCACATTTTCAGAAGTCAGGGGAAGACAGATTGCTGCTGAGTGAACAATGGCTGTATAAATATAAATGTAAAAAGACTTTGCCCTATATACTTTCAGAGTCTCCTCAACTTAAATAAAGCCTTAATTAAAATCTTAAGCACAGCAGAATTTCCCAGCAAGCATGGGCAGAGGATCTGAAATTCCAGTCCCGTCTTTGAAGCTGATGTCTTCTGTGGTTTCATTATGTCTCTTAAGCTCTGGGAGTTCCCCAGCTGGTTCATAGAGATGACAATACTTGCAGGCCTGTGAAAAGATCATTTGTGACACAGGATTTAATTGGCAACTTTTAGCATATCCACCCAAAAAAGGGCAATATGGCCAGCATTACAGGCATGTAATACTTGCAGCACAGTGTGCCTGAAGGACTAAGCATTGTTAAAGGGCTAAGGGTAAATAACCAGTCTGTGACTTTATGCTCTTGCTTTTCCAGGCTATTGAAAACTTTGCAATGACAGTAAAAACAACAGCACAGATGCTACAGACCTTTGGTACAGACCTAGCAGAGACTGAACTTCCCAACGATGTGCAGTGCACAGAGGAGCTCCTTTCCGCACACACTGACCACCATAGCAAGCTGAAGGTGAATGTTTTCTCATGACAGTGAAATATATGATTTTCGATTTAACAAAATTTTCTGCCATCTTTTGGGAGTCCATTGTCTGGAAACTACTGAAGAGGAGAGAAACCAGGGTTCAGGAAGCTGATTTGATTCACTTATGAAAAAGGACTTTTTACAGCTTCAAGAATGACAGAACAGAGAAATGTCACATCTACTGTGTGAGGGGGTTTGATGGGATCACATCTGGAATAGCATGGACTCCTGATGAAGAGTTCATCAGAAAGGATGAACTCATGCTGGAGCAGATGTAGAGAACGTCTGTGAGGATAATCCAGGAATAGACAGAATGATCTAACTAGATGAGGACTGTCATTTTGGATTTAAAAAAAAAGTTGGGGCAAGTTTAGCTTTGCAGAGTAAGGCTCAGAAGAAAACATTACTTCTGCCAACAAACACCTTAGGTTAAACACAAGAGAAAACATACTGCTTAAGCTATATTAGCACAAGAACAACTTTTATGCAACAAGCGTGCAGTGATGCGGGGACTCCTCAGCTGACATGTTACTATTTGAACCTCATTGTCCTTATCATTGCTCATCTTTCATGCTGGGAAGACACCTTCTTCTGTGGATGACTCCTTGATAGCTGATGTACTGTGGCTCAGCATTTCACAATGTTGTTTAAGGAAATTCCATTAAGAAGTGGAATGTCTCAGCACAGTCTCTCAGCTCACTGAACGATCTGTGGCACACATTCTATTTGTGGTAGAATAATTTATTCTGCAAGTTTCCTGGTCAGAAATGCAATCTACTCAGAAGTTATATACTATTCCTTTTCTCAGAAATATATTTACTATTCAGAGTGAATAGATTTAGGCTCTGCATTTCTAGAAAAACTTATAAACTTTGGTAAGCATTTCTATTTTGTTCCAAGTATTTAATACCTATGAAAGAATCCTCCTTTAGCATTACTATGTTGTCCATCTAAGAGATGTGAGTGTTGTTAGAAGTACATACAACTTGTTTGGCTTTTTTTTCCCCTCAGGATGAGCTGAAACTAGCTGTGAAGCAGGGGGCCACCCTACTGACATGCATTAGGGAGCCAGTCACCCGAAGCGCCAACAGCAAACTCAGTCCAGATGAACTGGAAAATGTGGCAACAGTAGAAAGGTCAGTGAAGCTAGATTACTTTGTGCAAGTTGCTAATTTATTCCTAAGAAATGCAAGTGTTTTTTAAATGATTTAAATACGCAGGTTATAAATTCTCACTGGTTCAGCTATTCAGGATTTATTGGACAGGTAGCTCAGAGAAAGGAGTAGCTTTGAGGAAGTTACTTGATTAAACTGTCAAGGCAAATTCAAGCAAGTCCTGAATTTCTTGGTAATTTTTTGTTGGACCACTAACTACCTGGCTGAAGATTTAATGTGGGACTTACCCCATAACATATACATCCTCCAAACTTCTGTGCCTGGTTAGAAAGTGGCATCTGAATCCATGTGAGATGAGAAGGTATGTGCTTGTGCGTGTCTGTGGAAACACTGGAGGAGGAAGAGACGAAGATGATACGCTGAAACATACCCCTTCACAGCTGCAGAGAGAGAAACGCCTGTTCCCTCCTACAACGCTAGTGATTACCATAAAGCTTTTAGTCACTGTGTAGAAGTTTCTGCTGTGCCATGTGATGCAGTGGAAAGAGAAATGCCATGCTAGTGTTTCAGCGTGTCTGCATTCACTGGGAACAAAGCTGCCAAAAGTAAAGCTGAGCTGATATTTTTCACTGAATACTTCAAAATCCCTTAAAGAGTCATCCCAAAGGAATTTGCGAATTCATCTTAAATTTGACAACTAGCTTTGATTAAAAACACGCTTTTCAGGGATAGACTGAAAACAGAACTTTGTTTTTGAGAGGCATAGGAGGGACCTATTGGTGTTTGCCCCAATAACTTGATGATTCCAGCACTCACTGGGCTTGTAGATCAGGCCTGGTCCCCTGCCTGCCCAAAGAATGCCCATCTATTGAAATATAGGATATTCAGTGAAGACTTTTTTTTTTTTTTCTGTTTAAACTGTTCTACTTTGTAATATAATTAATAGATCATTGAGAAACTGTTAGAATGACTCACTAGTCTGGTGCCAGACATTTCACTCAAGATGTATGACACCTTGATACTAATTTCTTTGCGAATAAATGTTTCGTCATTGACACAAAGTGAAACAATGTCCACAGGAGGCGTTATGAGCTTCTAATCTATTGTTTTTAATGGACTGGGAAAAATTATTCAGCCCTTGCCTATTTCTGGTAGGCGAAGAAAATGCACAAGTGGTAGAGTTCTGCTTTAAACATTCCTTAAAACAGTAATTGCATCATATTCAATCTGCATTAGCCTGGGGTGAATGATCTTTGAAGAACCGGGTGGAAGCTAGGGAGAGACGGCTGCCTTTGGCTGCCAGCGCATGTCATAGCTCTATGTTCCTGTTGCAGGTCAGGAGGCAGGACTGCAAATGCCACAGTGGATCCATGTAGTTGTCGCTCATCAGTTACACTCCTGCCTGTCCCGCTGCAAATTTCATTCTCTTTTGTTTAAGGGAAAGTTGACATAGAGCCTTCTTACCTAGATGTAGGCTCCCCACCATCTCCCTACTCTGCTTTCTGCCATCAATTGGTGTGACTTAAAAGAATGAACTATAGGAAATAAGTAAATTCTTTTCATTCTAATTTCTTAACAGGTTATTGGCTCAGTTGGATGAAACAGAAAAGGCTTTTGATCAATTTTGGACAAAGCATCACCTAAAACTAGAACAATGCCTGCAGCTTCGACACTTTGAACATGATTTTAGAGAGGTATTTCATTTGTTCATTCTGCCTAGACTTCTCTGGTAAATAAGGTCAAATTTTACCCATACTTACAGAATATTGGCAATCCAAAAAGGAGGTTGGGAGAGAAGCCCTTCATTATGAAACAGGAAATGGATATTCAAAATTTAAATTCTTGACAGCCTTCGAGTATCTTACAACATTTGAATAAGGCACAGGGAGGAAAGTGCCAGCCTGTTAGGCCAAAATGTGAAACACCAACTTCTTGATAAATCATTTTGCATTTATGTGTGATGTTATCAGATATCACTTCATCTGTGATGGTAAGCTGCCAATCCCATCAGAGTCAATGGAATACAGTTCAGAAAGCCCAGCTGTCAGCTCAGAGGCTGTAGTAATATAGACTCTGGAGTTACAGGTCTTCAAAACTGTGTGGGCCTAAGTAGTGAGAAGCAGGGCAACTCTTTGAAGAATAGTTGATTGTTGCTTTATTCCTTGGCTTTCCCATTTTGGAATGAGCTGAAAGACCAAACTTGAGATGCAGACTCTTCTAGAAGATGTAGGTGAATGTTTAGAAGCCATAGCTTTGTTATAATTTTACGAGTATCTTACGATGGGGTTTTGGGTGGGGTTTTTTTTTGTTGTTGTTTTGTTTTTTTATTTATTTCTTTTATGTGTTTTTTTTTGTTGTTTTTAGGTAAAACTGGCATTGGATAATCTCATGGAAGCACAAGCAGGTTTTGCTGACATTGGAGACAGTGTGACTCGAGTGGAGCACCTCCTAAGGGAACAAAAACAACTGGAAGAGAAAGGACAGGTTTGCACTCAATATAGTATCCTAGCTGCTATAGACGTGACCTTCTAGACACTTCTCTGTCACTGTCCTTACATCACACTTACTCTCTTCTCATGAGTCACCATTTTAAACTGCAAAACTCAGATCCTAATTTCTAGAAGTCAGGGTTGTTCAGACCCAGTAGTTCCAGTTCATTACTTTGAAAGCTAGAATCCAGTTCAAAAATCTAACCTAATGTTGAAAAGGGAAGCCCATCTTTGGAATCTGAAAAGCTGCTCTGGTTTTGGCTGGGATAGAGTTAATTGTCTTCCTAGTAGCTGGTATGGTGCTGTGTTTTGGGTTTAGTATGAGAAGAATGTTGAT
>JAVKLA010000084.1:32800597-32875434 GCA_034782735.1 Sagittarius serpentarius
CTGTTCTATTAAACTGTTCTTATCTCAACCCACAAGCTTTACTTTATTTTTCCGATTCTCTCCCCCATCCCACTGGGGAGGGGGAGTGAGTGAGCAGCTGCATGGTGCTGAGTTGCTGGCTGGGGTTAAACTATGACAGTAATAAAACAGTAATTCCATATTTATTATGTAACTTGTTAATAAAAAAACTAGTTAGTACTAAAGCCCCATAGGAGAAGCACAGTGGTAGTCCAGGTGAATGAAAGTGATAGACCCAAACCCTTTACTGTAAATATCATTGCAGTAAAAAGTTTACCTCTGCATACAGTCCCTTTAACAATATTTGCTTTAAAAGCAGCATCAAGCAATTTAAAATATTAGTGAGTTCAAAATGAAATCTTCATTACTCATTATCCAGGGAAGTACAGTAAAACAATAGGTTGAAAACAACCTTGAAACCACGCAGACCTTAGATTGTTTATAGATAGTTATAGTTTCCCTTTGTTCCTGTGCTTTTGTTTTTTCAGTAGGCAGTTGAACACTGTAACTTTCAGCTTCCTGAGCAGTACAGTACAGTAATGACCTTGAAATGGCCAACTGTACTGAATTTTAGAAGGGAGTTTCCCTTACAAAATATTTCCAGTTCCACAGTAATTAGTGCAGTAATAATTTGCAGGTATTTGGGCTGTTTCTTTCTAAATTGCTTCAGAAACTACTTAAATGTAGTAACATGCAGCAGTCTCTGAATATAGGCCAGTCAATAACTCAAAAATACTCTGGAGCATAACCAAAAACAGATTGCTTCCTGTTTTCAATTCCTTTCTAGGTCAAATTGGAAGGGGAAAGTTTCCTGTGTCAATCTGAATCAAATTCACCCCTGAAATATAAGCAGCTGGATTTGACTGCTTTCTTATCTTGTATCTGCCCCCTTCTTTCTGAAATATGTCATACTGATGAAGCTAAGACTAAGCTAGTAAACTGACCTGAGTAATTTGCTGCTGGATCAAGGAGCATCAGCACTTGGGCTTTTTGTGAATGTGTCATCTTTCACTTAAACTGTCCAGTGCTCTCTTTCTTGGATCACCTGGAGCTGTCTAAGTTTATAAGTTGTGATCCAGACATCAAAGTCATAACTGACACTCACATTTTCTGCCGACTGCTTTCAGCCAGAATTTTCATACCAGTATCAACCATCCCTTCAAGCTATAATGTTTTCTGATTAATGAATAGGTCAAACAACTTGGTATTGCTGACTATGCTGTTCTAAGCAAAAGTTCTCATGTTTCCTGAAGTTATTTCCTTTGCTTCCATTCCTTTTAATAAAACACCCAGTATATATAAAACTTGGGAATTAGCTTTGTAGAGCAATCCAATGGACCGAACTCAGATTTAGATAGGGTAACTGGACATTGGCAGTGTATCTAGGGTATTCAGGAGTGCCTGGTAAGCATGTGGGGAAGAGTATGAAACAATGTCTTGGTTTTCTTTAATTGAATCAGGATTTTTGTGATCAGGTCTTAGATTTATTTTTTTAATGCTGATTTCTCAAGATATAAATAGGATGCAGTTGGGAGAGGCTCCAGGAGAGAATATTGTTCAGTGTGATAGGTATGATCACAGACTGTGTCTTGTCAAGATGGTGGTAGATGAGAATTTAAGGCTAAATAGAATCATCAGGATGCATTAGTAAGGAAAAGAGTTAATTTGCTGATGCTTATAACCACATTACTCAGGGATTCATGGGGAAAAACATAAAAGGGCCTATTTGAAAATTTATCAAATAGTTGATGAAGGTTGGTATTCTGCTGTTGGCAAAAGCAGAAATCATCCTCCCTGCAGATTAGAAGGGAATGCAGAACTTCGACAATAAGGACAAATAGCTTGTATTTTGCTGCATCTTGCTTTTTTTCCTCCCCCTTGGTTTCAAAATGTCAGTACGCCACTTTTTGGGTGGAATACCAGTACCTTTGAGAGAACAATTACTACTTCATGGAAAGCTTTCCTGGGCATGGGAGAAAGGCGTCTGTTGAAAGCAGTGCTCAAAATCAAAACAAATCCCCTGCTGTATATTCTGAAAGAGAGTGATGGAAGAACCAAATAGAGTAGACATTTGCATTTCAGCTCTGTCCTGGGAACCATAAGAATCTTCTACTGGTCGATTATAGCTGCTGGTGGCTGCCAAACTTTGCTGTTCCATTGAAAAAACTTTCTAATATGGAGTTATTGTGAGGAAGTAATAGGCATGAAATGGACATTGCCAAGTCCTCATGTCATTCAGCATGGGATAAAACCAGGAAGACTTAGGAAAGATTTGGAGAGAAGCTGCTTTTAATTAATTGTCTTCCCAGCTGCATGATAAGGCAGTTGAAAAGACACAGGGTAGAAGAAATGTCAGCTTCTGTTATTATTGTCTATGAAACTGATATGTTGTCTTTGTAACTGCATATAATTTGGGGTGTTTCCATGCTTTTTTTTTGCCCCCCCTTTTTTTTTACTACAATAAAAGAAGAATTTCATGACAAGGGCATTTGCAAATTTGTTAATGTGTTTCTTTTAAAAAAAGCGTTCGCTCCTCTCTGTCCTGGTTTCAGCTAGGATACGAGTTAATTTTCTTCTTACGGTACAGTGTGTTTTGGATTTAGTGTGAGAATAGTGTTGATAACACACTGATGTTTTAGTTGTTGCTAAGTAGTGCTTACTCAAGTTAAGGATTTTTCAGTTTCCCATGCTCTGCACAAGAAGCCGGGAGGGACCACAGCCAGGAGAGCGGACCGGAACTAGCCAAAGGGATATTCCAGACCATAGACTGTCATGCTCAGTATATAAACAGGGGGGAGTTGGTCGGGAGGGGCAGATTGCTGTTTGGGCATCAGTCAGCTGGTGGTGAGCAAGTGCATTCTGCATCACTTGTTTTGGAGGGGTGTTTATTTTTTAAAATTTTATTACTTTTAATTACATTTTTATTATTGTTATTGTTAGTATTAAATTTTATTTTACTTTAGTTATTAAACCATTCTTATCTCAACCCCATGAATTTTACTTTTTTTTTTCCCCCGATTCTCCTCCCTGTCCCACTGCAGGGGTGGGAGGAGTGAGTGAGCGGCTGCATGGTGCCTAGTTGCTGGCTGGGCTTAAACCACACTACCCTCCTATATAAATCTTTTGATACTATGTCCTCCTTGTTCAAAGATGTCTGCATCTTTTCTATTGCATCCCTCAGCTTCTCCCAGAGAAGAAGAAAAAGTTATTAGTGACCACCAAGACTCTCAGCGCCTCAAAATTTTAAACTTCGTAAAACCATCTTAAACAGAATGTTACCAGATGCTGGTGAAATCACCAGCTTTTATTTTTGGAAAAGTTCTTGTTCAATTATAAAGTTTTTCCAGAATAAAACCAAAAAGAACTTAATCTCAGAATTGCAACAATTTTGTTCTTTGTTGCCTGACCCAGATTCTCGCATCATTTCATCTGGTATTCATATTTCTTTTTACGATGACATGCATGGTTGCCTGTATCAATTCAGCAACTAAGAAAAAGGGGAGCACTGCTTGCTTTGTACTTATATAGCAGGCACTGTGAACTCATTTTCAATTTAAAAGAAAGATATAAACTGTAACAGAGAGATTATTTTCTACTCAAGCGAAACATATGATTCCCCTTCTCATAGTTCATTCTAAACCTTTTCTTTGGACAGCAGTCTCAGGGTAAGTGGTTATGTTGTTAAGGATGATTTTCTAGTAGCATTAGACAACACACTGTCAACTGTGGTTTACAGCGCCTATTCTGAAATAATTTCCTCAGATTCACTGTCATTACATACATGGTCACAGTGACTCGTTGAACACCTGTATGATTACTCTTCTGAGACTTGTTCATGTAATGAAACCTTTCAGGGAACAATCTTTTATAATCTGACATTAGCAGCCATTACCAGAACCAAAATTTCCTTTCTTTGGGAACCCACAGAAGTAACAACACCTGAGCTGAAAAACTATGCAGGTGAAAATTACCCAACTGTTGATACAGCTGGCTAACATTTACCTGTGCTACCCTAAAGATGGTTGCCAAAGTAGTCGTTACAGCATGGAGCTGTAGGCGCCAATTCAGGACACAGTGGAGCACCCATCGAAAAATGCAGCCCATCCCTTGTGCCAGCTGGTCCTTCACCACTCCATCCATAATTCAGTTCTCTAAGCCAGGTCTCAGTTACTACTGACATGACAGAATTTTTGCTCACTGTTTTTATTAGGAAGTAGGATTTCAGCTTTTAGCACATATTTTCTAATGTTACTTTCTTTTTGACTCCTTCAGCTACCAACAGAAGGTCCACAGAAATTTCCTGCCCTCCAAAGACCATTTCTGAAGTAGAGTTGTCAAAAAAGAAAAACATTAAGAAGACTAAAGGTGGAATTAAGGTAGGAGTATCTGTGTTTTAGGGACATCCCATATTGTGAGAGAACTCAAAACAATATAAATACAGGTTTACATACTTATACTTGGAATTAAAAAATTGAACATTTACAAGTTAATTCTCTGCTAAGGATTTTTTTTTTTACAGTTCACGTTGCTGTTTGAAAGTTACTCAGATGACAGTGTTAAAGATTTATGCTCATGGACATGGAAAAACAAGTTACACTAAAGTAAAATCACTTTCAAGGAATGAAAGGGGAAATGTGGAGGGAATTAACAGTAATACATTAAAGTGCATCCAAAGTCCTTGTCCTTCCTTATGGCATATGAACTCTTTTGCTTCTAAAAACTGGAATCTTATTCCAGCTCCTCTGAAGTTAAGATGTGTTATGTTTGGGGTTTTACAAAGTTACATATTTTTCCTCATTTAAGTATTTTCTGAGGGTAGTTTCTACACAAAGGAGGAAAGACTAGACATTTAATACTTAAAAATAAACCAACCAAAAACCAACCAACCCATGAAAAATTCCACTGTTACCTGTTGCTGCATGGGCAAGTAAGGTTCAGGAAAAATGTATTTTGCTTTTGTGTCTCTATGATGAAATTTGTTGCATTACTGTTTCTGCAGCAAGATACTGTTTGGGACTCTTTGGACATCCTTATCCTTTCCTCCCTACTCCCAAGTCTGACAGCATTTAAGAGTCCTGCCCTTACAGCAGAGAGTCTTTTGTTTGAGCTGTAGAGACTGACTGGGATAGCAAGCGATCAAGATGGCTGTTCGGCCCTCCTTGAGTATTTTAAGACTGGAAACATAAGGATCCAGAAACTTCATTCACCTGCAATTCTTGTAGCTAAGACAAACTGCAGCTGCATTCTGAAACTTCTCATTTGCCCAAGCTAGCTGAAATGGCCACTTTCAGAGACCAGACTTTTTTTTTCCTGTCAAATTCAAGTAATGCCTCATTTGTCTTATTAAAATGTTTGGCTTTAGACCAGGTAAATATAACTGTGAGAGACACGAAAAGTACCACTGACAATGTATTCTGAATGGTCTGTGCACAAATGTTATGCAACTTTGCCAATATCCCCTTTAGTTAAAAGTTTACCAAAAATAAGACACAAACCAAAACATACATTTTACACACAACCTTTTATATAATAACATCTCTTTACCATAATTTTCCTGCATCTCCCCTGCATTAAGATTCATACTGGTAGCTCTTTAGGGCAGCATATCATTAGAATGGTAAAAAAAAAAAAAAAAAAAAAAGGCAATTTAAGGTATGCTTTAAGAAAGAAAAAATAAGAGCAGGCCTGAATGTGTTGAGGGAAATAATACAACTAATATTCAAAAAGAATAGCAAAAGAAATTTGGCTGCCTCATGAAAGCGTGATAAAAACAGCAAGTAGCCTTTTTCACACTGTTCACCAGTTTGGGGGCAGAAGAGGAAGGGAAGAAGCTTTGTCAGTACATCTCTGGGGAAAAGAAAAAATACTCCAACCTAAAATGGGTTACATACAAGGGAAAGAAGATGCCATGCTAGTCCCTGCAGTTGCAGTTAATTTTTTCATAGTTCATTAGTCATTTTAAAAGTGATTTTTAAAGGTGAGCTCTATATGGGAATATATCCAATAACACAGATCACATTTTTATCATAAAAGTTCTCTGTGTCTTTTCCAGTTTAGTCCACTATTATCAAAGATATTCTTAAAATAAGCATTTTGGATTTTCTGATTTTTAATGAGTAATTCACAGAACAAAGTTCATACATTAGCACTTCTTTCTTACATCAGTAACAGCCACACATGGATGTGCTACTTTGGCCTAAACATCCAAAAAATTATTTAATCCTGTTAGTGCAGAAATTCTACACAGATCAGAACTAGCTGCTTTGGGGTTTTGTTCATTTGCTGTTCTTCTGAGGGGATGGGAATATTTAGGGAGAAGGGGAGGAATAGTGTTACCCTGAGGCACAAAAAGCTAAAAATGTATGAAGTGTCTACCTGGCACAATTCCATTATTTAACTTTTGATATAATGCAAGCTTCTTCAAGCCAACTCTTCTGTTATCCATACCCCTGACTTGCTCATACATTTGACCTTTATTTCCCTAAAGCTGAAAAGCAAAAATTAAATTCAGTCTGTTTTCTGAAACGGCCAAAACAGCCTACAACTTCAGCAATAAGCAGAGAATAAAATCTAGTTGTATCAGCAGGAACATGCAGCTGGTCTCACTCATCTTCGTCAACTCACAGAAAGTAACTTTGGAATTAGTCTTATTCACATCAGTAATGAAGGTCATCAGTTGCATTCCTCAGCCATAGTTAGGTATATGCAACAACATGGCACAGGCTTTATAAAAACATCCATTCATTCATTTTTAAATGTACTTTCCAAGACTACAGTGCAAATTATGCCTCCTCTCCTTCCTTCCCATTGCCACTGTAAAATTTGTTTGTATTATTTTATTTGTTCTGATAATTGTTCAGGTGAGGGTAGTTTATTAATTGATTCCATCATCAACACCAACCAGCTAAATGATTTAGCCATATAGAATATAGGACAAGCCACTGCTTTTTTTCCCCTAGAATCAGCCCTTAAAAATGAAAGTGCTCAGGAACCTGAAAGACTCTACTGGAGTTTAGATACTGGCTTGGATTAACTGCAAACTCAGCAGCTGAATTGTTTTACTGAATTTGAAGAGATTGCCTTTGAGTAAGTCCAAGTTAAAGCTGCAGGCAAAAAGAGGGAAAGCCTGCTTGAAACTTGCCTGGAGCACACTTGAAATGATCTAACTGCGAGACTGGACAAGGAAGTAGGTTAATGTTTGTCAAAATATTATGTAAAAAGCCTCAGTCCCTTTCAACCTGGGGACAGCCCTTGCACATGTGTACTGTGCTCAGTGCTCCAGGGTATGCGCTGTCGTACATAATACTGCTACTAGTACAAGTACTAGTACTTCTCAGAGGCACCAGACAGATTCCCTAGACTTCTCCATAGGGCACTGTACAAAGAACTCTGAAAATGTGAAGTCTTTGGGTTGGCTTCAGGCAGAAGCCATAAAAAAAAAAAATAGTATTTTGGGGTCTAAGAAACAGACTGTTATGCCTGTAATTATCTACATAAGGAGATAATTCACCTTCTATGGTGGAAGATACAAAGAATACAAAGACTGCCTGGAGTCAAGAAGGCCTCCCATGCCAATACTGAGCAAGGAAACAGAAAAACAGAAAGAGGAAGTATTCTTGATTTACAACCTGCACATCTAGAATTCAATTATTTTAACTTGCCCAGTGACTTACTAAACTAGGTAGGATCTGGGTTTTATTCTTTTAAAGAGTTAACGTTCTGTAAATAAGAGCATCAGCGATTAAGTATTTTAACATTTAATGTGTCCTTTTTATTCAGATTGAAGTGATGCATGAAGCTAGTCAAGGAGGATCTAGCAGAGTCCTGGTGATGAGTGAAAGTGATGAGAACTTGTCAACAAGGAGGAGGTAAGGCTGCACACGTGAGCCAGGATCATTTTTTTTGTTCTTAGAATGCAAATAACTGCATTTATAGTACATTCTCCACAACATCTTTGAAGTTCAAGATTAATTATTAGATATAATCAAGTCACTGAAATGTTTATAGCCATGGTCTATCCAGCTGGAAAAGCAAACAATTTACCTTTCGGTTTGGGGGCTTGGGGTATTTTTTGAAATTTTTTTTCTTAGAAGCATTAATTACATGACATGAAAAAAATAAGTCATTATAATAACCCTTGCATGTATTTACAAAAAAGCATTATTAAAGATCATCTCATCACGTTCAGCATATTCGTATTTGACTATATGACTCTGAGAAGCTTGCTTTTTTAAATGCAAGCAATAATCTTTTCTCCCTTTCTGCAAAGACTTGAGAAAGAGATTAGTGATGTATTTTAAAACACCAAATACTTGAGTTATTCAGTTTAAGAAAAAGTACCATGCAAACTCATTTTAATTTAGTCAAACTGAACTGTTTCTAGGCCAAAGGGAACAATTAAGAAAGCCAAACAAAACCAAAACAAAAAACCCCAACAAAACCCACCCTGCAACAAGCCAAACCCCACAGTCCTCACTGACTTAATTTCCTTTGTTCTCTTCTTCAGTACAATTTAGATAATTTATACTTATGTTATGCCTCTCTCTGACACAGGTATACACTGAAGTTACTTGATGCAAAAGATTGTATTTCTAAAAACACTAGCTTGGTACATTATGCTAGACAAATTGCAGACACATACAAAAATGCAACTCACTACTATCTAAATTTAATTATACCCTATGCAAATACTATGACTGATCTCCAAACTGTCAGCTAGTTTTCAAAAGGTGCAAAGTGTGATCTGAAATAGAACTTTAGATAGACACGCATCTCTTGAAGGATGATTGCCTAAAGAGAACATACAAATTTGGAGTCAATATTTAAGCTTCTAGTATCTGGCAGTTTTACACAACTGTAGACCTAGACGCTTAGTAAACAACTTTTTGAGCTGTCTCCTTTCTTGGGAACAGCAATTTTGCCTTTTGTTTCACGAAGGGTTTGGTTTAAGGTAGAATAGAAAGGAAGCAGGGGAAGGGGAGGCAAGCAGTTTGAAGTCCTCTTCTAAGAGGGGACTCAATAGCATTTAAAAACATCAGAGCTGAGCCTGTCAGTTACAAAGAAAGCAACAAGAGATATTTACCTTTGCTGTGTTGTTGGTTTTTTAAAAAGAAATGTCTGTTTATTCAAAACAAATTTTACAAAATAATTGTCTTTTTGTGGTACAGAGCAAAGTTTAAGAATAAATATTGAATACTTTGTATAAAAATTAGTAATATCAAAGGGAAACTGATGCAAACCAAACAGGTAAAAACAATTTTAGCATTAAATATGCTGTGCAACAATGTCAAACTCTTAATGAGGAGTGACCATTCAGGCTGATACAGTTTTATTTGTAGAAGTAAAACCTGACAGCCCTGCATTGGAGCACCGAGACTATTGTTAAAAAAGGTTCCAGATAACGGTGTACAAATCTTAAGTCAGTGTTTAGAACCAGAAAATAAGAAGTCTTCTAGCGTCTCCATTTTTTTTTTTTGAAAGGAGTGCCTTCATGCTTTCCTTTTTATTCAACAAGCAACTTCTTTTCACTGCAGCGAAAGAAAATGCATACTACAAACATCAAGGCCCCTTTAAGATTAAGAAACAATCCAAACAAAACTCAAACCAGCTGCAAAACAAAGTATTTCAATGCTCAAAAGTGACTTTCAGATAATGGCAAAGTACATTTAAACAGTGCTTTAGATGTTAGCTAGGTCATTACCCTATAGAAGTTTAAGCTACTTAAAACTTACTTTACCTTTGCTTGTATGAGTGAACACAGTAAATCCCAACACATAGTTATGCTGGAAAAAATTGTAGTCGTAATAGTACATTTTGATTGCATACTGCATATGAAGACCCTCCTTCCCTACAGTGAACAGGGTGGCTTTTTCTAGTAGTGCAGTTTTGCTGTGCAGCTTGTTGATTTAAATGGCTCACAACAGGTCAGAGATCTGATGAAGCAGCTCTTCTTCAGTATGGAATACTCTTTTCTCTATATGTGCATTTATTTCTCTGTAAGCCAACAGGTTATATAGATCTAGGGTTGTCTTGTGTTTTGGTTTTCAATCTGTTTCGGCAAGCACAAGAACTGGATTTGTTCTTTCTGAAGTATAGCTGTTACGTTCTTCAATCGTTCTGACACTGATAAGTGATATATTTGTGGGCACTTTATATAGCCAACATTTGGATCCAGTTAGGATTCTCATTCTTTTCCTTCTGGAAAACCAATTACAGAAAGTTACATATTTCACTTAATTCCAGTGTCTACCTACCATCCATCTGAAATGGCAGCTTAGAGAACAGTCAGCAAGCTCACTCCTGGATTCACGTACCATTAGCCATTCAAACCATTAAAGCCTGCAGCACAGCTCCAAAAGCAGTAGCAATTATTTAAACAAAAGTTTACTACTTACTTGTAGCTTAAAACTGCCAACTCCTGTATAGCTATTCTACAGTAAAGTCAGAAGACACAGACCAAGTACCCCACTGCTCCAGAGAGCAAGAAACTTCAGGCAGAAGAAAAAGGCTAGTCTTAGACAGAAAGCAAGTAATATTGCTCCTGTAATTAGCACATTTCCAACAGATGCTTGATAATTTGTGAGCTTATGCATTGTTATTGCTCTGCTGATAACCTTGACTCACTCAGGCTTTTAGAAGTAGTTTTCTGACACTATCCCCACTAGAACTTGTTCCAACATCACATCAATTCACAAGCAGTATCCAACCATACCTTGTGTGGGCTGTGTGTCCACTCCAGGAAGAGCTACCACAGGTTTGGCAACTAGCAACTGAAATCTGTCCCGAGTCTGTGAAAACACCGTTAGCAAGCTATACAAGAACAGACTGCAGACATCCTAGAGCTCTGGTTCTCTGCGATATTTATATGGCACCACAGTATAACTCATAATGGCTGGAGTTTGAGCATCACTTAGTTCTATCATGATTTACAATGCACAGGTGTTTTGTTCCTCCTGCAGGTGGTAGTAACTTTAAAATATATTAAAGACACAGGGGGTTGTGGACACAAGCTACCCTGAAATTTTAAAGACAAGCTTGTGCTTAAGACTTCAGGAGAAGTATTTCAGTGATTTTGATTTGTGTACTGAGTTTCTGTGGATCAACATCTCCCTTTCCCTTCACTGTGAAGTCAAACTGTGTGCAGAAAATACCCTCCCTCTTTGTTAGTACAAACATGAAATTTTGCTTTTTGAAGTCTTTGACAGCTTCATATTAGCTCTATGTAACACTCTCAGGGACTTTTGCTTGCTTTTCAGCTTTAGAACCATGAATATTGGAAAGCAGAAGCATTGTTAAAAGAAAACTCTTTAGCTTATTTGCTTATTAAAGATTGGAGTATTTAAATATACTGCTTCAGTTTTCAAGAGGCAGATTAGCAAAACCAGTTACATGAGTAATATTTGATTTTTATCCTTTCAAGTTCAGTCCTGATCTAAAGGGAACTCCTTTGTTACTTAACAAGTCAGAGGGCACTCAAACACTGTTTCTCTATTTCAAAGATTTAGGGAGCTTTGAGAAAAGATTGTAGCAGGACTTCACTTCTAGCACTCACTGTGTCAATGGTGCAGGTCAAGACTCACTTTCTATGAAGCACTGAGAAATGGTGAATATTTGTAACCAATTTACATTGCCTTAAACCCATGAATAGTGTCATTCATGAAGTCAGAAGTTCTATTTTCCTCATGTTTTGAGAGGTCTACTCCATTTTGATACAGATTGTGTTTTTTAATCATGTGCCTTAGTTCACAAGTTTTTTTAAAAAAGCTAAGACTTACTGACAAGTTCAAAGTAACAGATGTTTTCACCAAGCATTTCAAATTCTAGAAGTCAAGTCCGTTATAGTTCATTTAATCCAGACTTGCATCCCTTGAAGAATGAAAAAAAAAAAAAAACAGGCTACAATGTAAAAAGTTGCAGTACAATAGGAGAGCTATTCCAATAAGAGTTTCTGAACAGAATTTGGGACCATCTTTCCCCCTCCCCCCCAGACTATTCACATTTAAGTTTTATGTCTTTCCATGTTTACATATATTTTGAATAAACAGCTAAAAAGTTGTTGCTCTGTTTTGGCTCAGTGGATCTTCAATGCAGATATTCAAGTATTAAGAAAATGCAGCTGAACAAGGATATGTGTCCTCATAGTACAGTTTACAGAGAAGCACAATATTGACTAGTCTGCAGTATATTCTACCCCAAATCCCCGAAGAAAACTTTTTAACTTTGGGATCTGTAGCCTGCTTCCAGAGCTGGTAAAGATCATCTACATGTCCATGAGATGTCATCATTTTGTTATAAATGCAGGGATGATATGGAGCCTTTCCTTCCCCAGAAAAAAATACATGATATTGTGGTACAATTCCCATTTTATTGGCACAGAGACCCATGAAAACATCATCTATATAAAGACTTGTATTGAGAGTCAATGAAGCCTCATATACTTTAGCTGCTACATCATTTGATATTACATATGCAGCTCCTGCTGTATAGTCAGGATAAGAGGGCCACTGGTACATTTCATATGGAACATAGTATTTGCTACTCTTGTCTCTTATGGGAGGGGATCCACGATGGACACGACCAATCCAGAGATCTTGAACACCCATTTGTGCTAGACTTTGGAGATAAGCAACAAGATTTGGCATATGGATAAATATATCGTCATCTGCAGACATAATGAACCTGGCATGAGGACAGTAGGCATTCACCCAGCTAAACTGCAAAAGCAATTTAAGAGTAAGATTGTGAAAAGTATCCAAGAAGTCTTGCTGAATCAAATCATTGTATTTCTGGTCTTCCAGCTGAAGTTCTCTTTGCAGCTGTGTTTGCTGCAGATGATCTGTTGGTCGTCCTAAAGCAAAAAGAGTTTTAATGTTGGCATTAAGCTGAGAACGAACATACTTCTCATTACCCCAAGTGTGTCTAATTGCATCCCTCCGATGACTGTTTTCAGGAGACGTCTTCACAAACAACAGGAGAAGGACATCCTGCTGCTGACATTTCTCTCTGTGGTTGATCAAGTACTGGTAGCTTGATACTCTGTCCAAGTTATCCCTGTTGATAGACAGGCTGTCATTCACAAAATGGTAGCTATTTATGAGGTATCTGTACGAATATGACTTCATATGGCTCACAATGTGATTATCAAATGGTCCCCAAAAAATCATGAGACACAGTATGAAGCAAGTGGCAAATATCTGCAAAAAATGGCATTTTCTGACTCTTCTGGGACTAACAAACATTCTGATGCAGTTTCTATAATCCTTATTCTTGTTCAGGATCAGTGTTTTTACAGTGCCTGTGTTCTAGTTTAAGAGCACAGTGTCACCCCTTCAAGATAAGTGTCCATTGTAAGGCATGTTGTCTGTCATTCGCTATCCTTTCACTCAGCTTTGTTCACAGATTTCACAAGTCATCTTTCTCAAAAAAGATTTTTCTTTGATTGAAAGAATGCAGATACTTTTGAAAGATGAGACTTGCAGATGAATATTTTCCTTTTGGGGCATCTTGAAGTGAACACTACTATAGTTCTAATTGGATCTTCTCATGTGTTTCTTTCCTTCATGAAGATGAATACCTACCAATTGTAAGGGAGGGAGAGGAGAAAAGTTTTAATGAGCTGGTATTAACACATCTGTTTTTAGGTTTGCTCATGGAAGTGACCTGACTACTCAGACACTCCCCAACATGACCCACCTACCCCCTGCCCCCCCCCCCAAAAAAAAAAAACAAACCCAAACAACTGGCAGCAAGTTAGAGGTTGTCAGTGGCCCAAAGCAAGCTTGAGGGACGCTAGTGAAGAAGAGGAACCTGACACAGAAGCTTCAGTTCCAACGTTAAGAGACTCGCTCTTAGAAAAACCCATTGCCGTTAACGAACAGATGACAACATTTTGTTTAAATTCTTTAAGCTAGGAGGGAAGCCACAACCTACAAATGCCCAAGTTTACAAGTTGCCTTTGCACAGCTTATTAAAAAGCAGCACCCACGCAGAGACCTGCAACTGTTCCCGGATGCGGGAGCACCGGGCCACCACAACAGCCACAGCCCCCCTCGACAGGCCTCGCCTCCCTCACAGCCACTGCAGGTCCCCTGAGCTGCCACCCTCTCCTCACCACCACCCCCCTCGACCAGGCTCCCTGCAAGAAGGGGCCAGAATCGACCAGACAGGAGGTGAGCAAGGCAGCCCTCGCTCTGCTCTGACTGAAGGCCGTGGGGTCGCAGGTTAGGCAGGGCCGCCCGTGCCTCAGCACAACAAACCGCCGCCCCCCCCCCCCCCCCCGGGCCTTCGCCCCTGCCCTGAGGGAAGGCACCACCTCCATGTCTCCCCTGGACGGTATCGATCCTTCCTCCCCCAGCGCTGATAGCACCACCACAGCCTCATCATCCAGCACCTTCCCCGCCCCCGGCCAGAGCCCCAGAGCAGCACTGCTCTCCTGGCCCGGGCAGGCTTGTTGAAGGGAAGCAGCCATTGGACTTCCACAGCCAGCCTGAGGTTGGCTGAAAAGTGCCACTCGTACCACCGTGCTCCTGTGGCACCCATTACCAAACACCCCACGTAGCTTAGGGCATCTACTTTTTAGCCGATAATGCAGATAGATTGTTTGTACCCAAGCTACAGTTAAGAGGTAGGTTATGCAGGAAGCTATAGCAGACAGGACCACAGACTCTTCAGTTAGACGGCCCTCTGTCACAGATACACCTATAAAGACCAGACAGCTAACACCGCAGCACTACTGTCTCTGCTACCCACTAGGGTGTTAGTGAAGAAAAGAATCCAAAGCACAAAAAGCCACCCAAGTCAAGCCTTCTTGCCCCGCAGTTTGGAAAATTTCAGTTCTTGTAGCCAGAGTTGTCTCTCCTATCTAATAAACAGGAACAGCCTGAAGTAGCAGCTACTTGTTCATCCTGTAAAAAACCCGACAGAGTAAGCTCTCTGTCAAGCAAGACATGTAGGACTAGCACCGTAAGAAATAGCACCCTACAAGCTAAGTGCTTCTTGCGCAGAAACACAAACCCTGAAGCAAAAGAACACCAACAGAACACTTATGTTGGAAGTTACACACAACACGTTTTGAGACTGTTGTACCCATTTGAGGTCTTGCGACAGACAACACAGAGATAAGAAAACTTGGAGCAATTTTGTGGTGTGGTTTTCTAGCACAGGAAGGGGACTGGCTGCTCAAAATGGAAACCGTGCATTGGTGCAGTTGAGGCTTGCAGATTGTAGTGCATAACAGAAAAGCTGTATGTGCAGTTTGGTGAATAAAAGTCAGTCAGCACTTTTCATAGTATCCACTTAAACCCTTTTTATTTTGGAAACATGAAGTTAAACAATGAACCTCAGAGTTATAAACTCAGCAACTTTACAATAGAACACTATTGCAAAGCTTACCCTTTTTTCAGATGAAGCAGAGATTCGGAAAAGCTGGAGTGTTACAGAAACCCAGACATTTGATAGCTCCTTTTGGAGGAGTGGGTCTGAAGATACCCCCTACTTCCTGAGAGTAAGGATAAGTTCTGGTTTTCCCCTCTGACCTAGATACTTATTTGTGCTCTTTTCCAAAAATCTGTACTCTGCATGAAGTTGGCCAGTTAGCACAAATGCTGCAGCATCATTTCCTCCAATTAAGTTTACAAAGTCAAAAAAAAAAAAAAAAAAGGCACAGCCTAGGTGGACAGGTTGGCCACTGCCATCATGACAGCTTAAAAGCAGCTGACTGACTTTTCTGAAAGTAAAGGAAGCATGAGGCAATCTATTTAACCACTTGAAGCAGTTCACCTTGGTAAGCACAGGAATCCTAGTCACCAAATACAACTTTTTCATATTACACTTGGATAACATGTTTTGCCAACAGTCTGCAATTGCCCATGTCATCTGGCAAAAGGGGACAACAGTCAACATCACAAATACAAAGTGACAGAGATCACTGAAGACAGCAGTGAAACTAACCTACATGACAGTTATTGCCACTAGGGAAAAATAAAAGCCCCCAGAAAAAAAAAAACCAACAAAACTCTAACCACAGAAGTCACCATGGAAACAGCTTTAATTATGGAGCAGATAGCAGGGGACAAGAGATGCACATAGACTAAATTTTCTGCTCCCTAGCACCCCCCTCCTGGAAGTCAGAGACGCTGGAAAGAAAATTTAAGCTTTTCCTTGAAGAAAAAAAACCAAGCCATAAGTTCAACTGACTACAGGCTGGAACAGTCTGGTCTGTCATTTCCTTGATCTAGTTCAGGGGAGTTAGATGAGCCTTTAGTAGACAGAAGTTGCTCAGAATCCTCCTCAGAACATAGCCCTCAAGTAAAACTTTACAAGGCAATTATAGATGAGCAACAGTGATGAAATTTAAGGAGGCCTATACCTACCCCCATCTCCCTCCCAAAAAGCCTGGAGGTTTGCATTGAAGGTGCCAATGCACAAGTAGAGTTTCTTTTGTTGTCAGAACTTTTTATAGCCCCTTTGCAACACCCATCCTTTGGGCTTAGTCATGCTCTCCTTCCCTTAACAGGAGAACAGGTTGAGTCACCACAGGAGCTATTCACTGCCAACCGATTCTCATAATTCTGTGCAAAGGAAAAAAAAACCCCAACAACACACCAATGTGTTCTCCCTAGCAAGAGGCAACATCAGGGAACAGAGATAAAACCATGTTTGACAGTCATTTTTCTGACCATAATTAAGGTGTTTTGCCTCTTGGTGTGCATTTTCTTACTTGTGGCTTGGAAGCTTTTAGATCCACTCTGAGACTGGGGATAGACTGGGAGAACCAAGCACCCATACACAGTTCCTGTAGCTGCCTCCCTTTCTGGTAGATTTAAGATTCACAACTGCATGTGGTCTTCCCCCAGTTTCAAGTACAGTGAGCTTTTTTTCACCCTGCAGCAATCCTGCCTTTCCTAAAGGGGTTTGTTATTTAACCTTTCAGTATTGCCACAAGCATGACTGTCATTTCAATGAAGCAACTGTTTACAGTTCTGTATTTTGCATTCAGTATATATTCTGGTATGAAAGTGGAGCTAGCATAGTTTGTTACGCAAACTCGATAGTTTGTAAACTGACCACTGTGGAAAAGCAGATGCTTAGGCAGCTACTTTCAATGTCCACATAAGTCACTATTTGAAAAAAGTCAGTACGAAGTTAATTCCAGGATAGAAGTAGAACAGTTTTGGGAAGTCCACTGAGGAAAGGCAGACAAGAAAGACCCTAAGAAACACAGAGACACCTCAGACACGAAACATCAGCCAGAAGAGCCGTTAAGAGACAACTTTCACACAACAGAGACTCCAACATGGAGATTTTTTCCAACTACCACCCCTCTGATAAAAAACTAAACCCAAGACTGTCCAGAGAGAACACCCCACAACTCCCAGCTACAGATTTTGCCATGTAGTACAATACACAGGCTGGGCTTCAATTAATCTGCAATAGATTTCATATACCATATCCCCACAGAACATGCATTTTAGGACAAAGATCATCATGTATAGTTATTTTTCACTCCTTCTGCCTAGGACAGAAGATAAGTTTAGAGCCACAAGTTTAGCTTTCCCAGGCAATGCAGGCTATTCCAGGAAACACTATTATAAAGAGAACTATTTTTTTTTTACTATCTGCTTGTAGCAACTGTCCCTTTCAAAGCAACAACTTAGATAAAGTTCAGAAGATCTACAAGAAAGAACACCTCAAACATTACCTAGTTTCAAAGAGAACTCATCTGAAGAGCTGCTGATCTCTATATCCATGTCTTGTCCTTGGCTGTGCCAAGAGCCACTTAGTTTACAGGTGCAGTTCCATGTGATGGTTGAGCTCAATCAAAAGCTTACTGCTGCCAGTTGGGGACAACCCTACACTCACTCTTCCCCCAGCTCTGCCCTCTCATGCTTACCACATGGACCTTCCACAGATTGCAACAGCTCTGGATCTTACATAGTTGCTTAACAAGCCAAATTCAGTTCCTCCCAACCTCTTCCCCTCAAAAGGCAATCTGCTGAAACTCTGAAGGAAGTATCAGAAAGGGATTAATTCAGGTCAAGCTGTATCTAGAGCCTAACCTAAGTGCACAACAGGACTCAGGGATTTCCTTTGTAGAATTAGATGTAACACACTGTTTCTAAAGCTTTCAATCTTTTCAGTTCTAAGTCTACTACCAGGCTCGGTGTTAATACAGAAAACTTGAAGCCCTAGGACAGGCTTTTGGTCTAAAGTCAGGATAGTCCTGTCATATGAGCTATTCCAGATCAGCTCGTTTGACGGTGGAGCAGGATGTCCAGGTTCAAAGGCACATTGCAGGGATGCTCCATCCTGCTGGAAGACTTCAGATGTCACATGGACCTAAGCTGCAACACCACTTCTACAGCGCTAAAGGAATGTGCCCAACCACAGAGGTGACAAAAGCAGACACACTGCAGTTAAAACTACAGGAACTAAGATTAGCACCACCTGGATTTTAATTCAGACAGATTTGTCAAGCCTAGTGTAACGATGAGACAATCCTGAAAAGAGTGGGTTGGATTTTCTTGAAGCTTTCAGAATCTGTTTAGAAAGGACCTCCAGGGTTCAAAGAACACATGTTTTGGCATGTTTGCGAGTTTTATTTAAGTAGAATTTAAAACTTTTTTGCAACATTTGGTTTTTGAGCAATTTAAACAGTTATAATTCCTATGAAATTGAGCTCTTCCATCTCCAGCAGTACTGATTTATGTACTGCTTACACCAAAAGACCAAAGGAAATCTAGTCAAGTTAGCACATCAAATAAACCATCAAAACACAAAATTACATATTTATCAAGATTTTTCCTTCCAATTGACTAACTAAAGGTTAAGAAAGTATGTGCCTAAATTAATGGGAGCAAAGCCTGAATGGACATTGCTGCTTACAACTTCAGCTACAAGATTATGTAACCCAGGTTCCTCTTACCATTTTTGTGTTGCTGACACGTCTTTGCAAGTCATGCTGTGTGTCATCTCTACTGGGGCCTATGTCCTCCTTCTTTACTTCCCAGTATATGAAGAACTTTTTATACATTAAGAAGTTGCTTTGAAACTAATCTTCAAGTTCCTCTTACATATGAGCTGTATCACAAAAGAAAACTGAATAGAAACACTGAGCAAGTTACACCCCTGACACTTCTAGGATTTCCTGCCATAGTGACAAAAGGTCATTTTAAGGAAAAAAGATACAGTAAGGTACTTAGCTAAGCCTTCCTTGCTATATAGTTCATGAGCACCAAGATGGAAAGACAGCACATGCACACAGCCTTCAAAGAAAATAATTTCAAGTAATGTAAAAACTTCCACTGTTACACCTTGTTCTGTACAAAACTGGTCAGAAATGGAAGTCAATTCAGACAGATATCCTGTAGGAAAATATGGTCACAATGACAATGGATTAACAAAAAGAAAGAGTCTAGTGCTATAAGGCTCTACGAAAACTGTAGAGTCAGGTCATGGGTGTTGCATCAATAAGGAACATTAACGAAGGGATGACTGACAGTAGCTTTGAAAAATTTGTTTCAAGAACGTTTAAACCATTTTCTGCAATCTCATATGCAGGCTTTGCCTGCAAGTTCTTCAGTTTGCCTGCAACTCGCAGTCAGGGTATAGTTTCCTGGGATGGTAGAATCAGCATTCTTAGATGCTTTTTGTGCATGCGTTAAAAACTTCTCAGATTGAACAGACACCTGATTTTCAGAAGGTGAACATCCAACACCTTCCAAAACATGAACTCCTTAAATGATTCTGAAGTTGCTCAGTCAAGAGCAATCCCCTTTTTTAAAAAGTGGGCATTGAAGTACAGCACTTCCTCCATGGGAGCTTTGCATCAGAAATAGCTAACAGCAGCATGTAGAAAAATGAGATGTTGAAAGCTGTTACCACTTGCTGCTTCTCATTGATGTGTGTAACACTTGTAAGTGCTGGGGCAATCTCTGAAGTGTTCACTGGCAGAGAAATTCAAGGATGGCAAGGCAATAGATGGTAGTTGAGTAAAGCATTTCAGCTCCTTCAGGGCTGGAAGCAGAAACAGGTTGTAAATGCTTAACACTGCCAGGAAACAGCTAACTGACAGTGGAGATTTAATTTCTACAGAGCTTTTGGACTTGCTGTAACTATTGGGTGGAAAGGAAGAAAGTGATTTCTTCAGCTTCCCCTAAAATGAGCAGCAAGCTTCCCAGCTGCTACAAGCAAATCTAAATGGAGGCATCTGCCAGAATGGACAGACTTGCCTTCTTAAGTTGCTTTCATCAGGATCAGTTTCCTGAAACAGCTACTGTGCACACAGCAGGGGAGGAGCAGGACCACATCTTTCAAGCACCAGTCTACATTTATACTGCAATTTTCAGTTGCTTTAACCTGCTATATCCACTGCAAACCCTTCCCCATGCAAGCTAGAAGGGAGAACTGCATTTTCCAGACTGAAAGCCTCCAAAATATGAGTCAGTTCAAGGGATTTTGAACAAAATGTACAAGCACCACCATGAAATTCTTCGCTTTGCGTACAGCAGATTGAGTGAAAAGAGCTAGTTCTTTGTACTGACAGTAAAGATAATACTCTGAAGTTTTAAGAGTCTGGCACGATTGAGGCTGCATGCCCTTATTTTCTGGGAAAAGTGATTAAGTTAAGTATTTAACTTCCACACAGGCAAGTCAGAGCTCTAAGACAAAGCTACAAAGGCCGTAACGGTACCTACTGTACAACCCATCGCATCTGCTTTGGCAGATGCCAGCAATGAGTGTTAATGCTATACTGAACAGCAGTCTGCATTCATGTAAGTTCCCTTTTACAGTGCCAGTATTTAAAGACATACCAGACTTGGCACACATTCCTTTCAACTCATGTACTAAGGCAAAAATATGCAGCAAAGGGGCAGAGCACATTAACTGCAGCTGTTAATGTTGCCCTGTCAGGTGTGGATGGCATAGCTTAAGTATCAAAACCATTCGCACAGCACTAGTCCTTCTGCTTCAGAGCGAGACTTCAGTCAGCACTTTTTACAGCCTCCAGAAAGCTCTCCCCCCAGTTTTATAGATCATTTCTGTTCGTACCTGGAAGCTTCTGTACAAGCAGTGTAAAGAATTTGCTAGTGACTATGTATCACTTAACCTCAGAATATTATAAATACACCTTGCCTGCAAAAGTGGGTGAGGACCACAAAAGGCAGTACAAAAAGGGCTAGCTTGCCACTGCTTTCTATCTCACATTAGTATATTCATCTCTTCACAAAAGCGTATTTCAGGCAACCTTGCAAGAAGGACATCTTATTACACATGGCAAGCTTTCAGCTGAAGGCTGACCGAATCTGAAGGTTGATGAAAACTGTTTTCCCCATACTAGAGAAAGCAATTGTGAAATATCAAGCAGTTAAGGATCCAGTCCAAAGCTCAATGCTGGAAGACAAGAGAATGCAGATTCTCTAGTTACATCCCCGTTTCATGGCATGTTAAAGTTGAAGAGCTACAACATCTCAGCCCTAACCTAATCAGTAATTCTTTCTGCTGCCTGTTTTAAGTAAGCCCATTCAAATATTTATTTGCAGCTAGATCTAGAGATGTTATTGCCTGCCTATTTTTCTCACAAACCTAAGATGATTTCCATCCCAGTCTATAGGCCATACCTGAAGATCAAGCTGAACAACCACCTGAAGCAGGTTTTTTCCATGCTAGCTGCCAAACTAGAAGAGGAAGGCAAATTTAAGACTGACACAACTAATTGCAAGATGACTTGTTTAAGCTGCCTTTCTATGGGGCCTCACTTTGAAACTTTTTTTGCCTAGTAAGAATACTTTCAAAAAAAATACAGTCAATTAGAAAGTGTATGAAGGACTCATTTAAACAGAAGGCTAACAGTGTTGTACCATGGCCATTTCTAAACCATGCTAGACTTTGCTATCCTAGTTCCATGTTTTAAGTAAGTTTTCCATTCCAGAGTAAATACTCTCATCTGCTCTCCAATCTATCCCTCTTCCTCAGACAATGCTTTAGCTTATGATCCCAGTTCAGCATCCAACTCCAGATGGATCTCCCATATTGCAGCAAGAGTTTACAGTCAGATTTGGATGTTACATGTGTCACTAGCACATGGGCACTAAGGCAGGAAGACAAACAAATGGGAAGTTCAATTTGTAGATCAGAATGCAGGGGTTTCTTGTGCGAAAGCACTGTGGTTTTTTTTCTTTCAGTTAGACCAATGATGATAAAACATGCTGGAATTAAACGCAAGTGAAATACTGGTTAACTTACAGGGTACAGGAACTGGTGAGGGTTTTTAGTGTTCTATTAGACTAGTGCTTTCCAGATTTAAGTTAGCACAGATCAGAGATATGTGAACTCATGAATCCACATGACAATCATTCCATCTAGACTTCCCAAATCAGCTCAGCTGCAAAAACCTGCCTCTCTCTCTTAAGCATAGCTCATTAACCTTAGCCAAATATCACACTAACTTACCATCCAGACACCATTTATACTCCATATACAACTGAGCATGACAGAAATCCTGGATCACCCTTTTCTGCATCAAATCTTTTCCTCCAGTAGTTTCTGTTCCCAAACCTACAAGTAGAGCCCTTGTCTCCAAGTCTGCAGGTTTACTTGTCCACCTACAAACCATGTACACAAGAGTTCAAGGAAGCTGGGCTGCAGAACACTAGTACGCATTCCCATCCTAACAGTAGCTGGTCAGTAAGAACCAACATCGCTTTTGTTAAAAATCCTTCTGCTTAGATAACCCAAGTCATGCAGCCAGGAACATAGCCTGTTTTTCAGTTCTTTATATACGTTGTAGAAATTAAGGAGCAAATCAGGTCCCAATCCTATGCATAGGGGTACTAGACAGTACAGACTCATTTTCTGTTTCCAGGGAAGCATGCAGGTCTTCAATTTCAAGGCCACCCTTTCCCCAACACATATACACACCCAGCAAGCGCAAGGTCTAATGCTAGACTGAATCCACCATGCACAGAGAGATACCTCAAGCGAAACACACCTACACACAAACGTCTCCTGGTAATTTAAGATAGTCCTGTTAGAGCAACTATAGAATCAGCCTAGAAAAGAAGCAACTCTATGGAGAAAAACAATACTTCTATCAATATCTAAGAAAGCATCTGCATATATAATTAAATTTAAAAGATGAGCTTTCTGATAAGTGAAAGATCATGAGGAAGAGAACTTCTTTAAGATGACCCCCTAATGGCTCATCATCCCCACAAACATAGCAGAGCTGCCTTTGCCACAACACTTCGAGCTCTCCTCTGGACATCACCAAGAGCAAATACTGCTTAAGCCACTTTTACCTTTCCTTACACCCACCAATCTACAAGCACGTAAGAACAGATAGTCATTGCATACTCAGTTCCCTTGGCCCTTAACAGAACCATGGTGTGTTCAGTCTCACCCCCTCTTCTTCACTGCTCTGCATAGCTGCCAGCAACTCCTAAGCTGAAAGAGAGAAATGTTGTACTCTAGTCAAGGCTGAGGGAAGAGGAGAGCTATTAATGACTCTGCTTCTTGGATAATCTCATCTAGTGGGTTGTCTTCCTTTATTAATAGGAAATTAATCTATTTGAATCAAGCAAGCAGCCTATCTGACCATGTATTCACTTCTTGTTTAGCATTTGTACTTCAGTTATTTTCTCAAGAGATTTAATTCCCATTTGGGGTAGTTCAGAACCAATTTGCTAAAACTGTTTCAACACATGCAAATGCAGTGTAAAAGTGAAGTCTCTATATATTCTATATATATACAATTTCTATAGAAGCATAAAGTACTAGTCGTTCAAGATATACCAACAGAAGTTAAAGAACTTACATTTTTAATGAATTAAAAAATTAAAGTTACATAAACAGCACCCTGAATTCAATTAAAGAGTCACCCTAACTTTAGGCAAATCATTATCTAGAAACAGCGAACCCAGACTGTCTATTTCTCCTAAGTCCTAACTTCCAGACTGCAATTCTGAAAGCATTCAGAGTCTTCACTGGCATAAGAAAGCCCCAAATAGCTTTAAGGTTGAAACTGAATACACATGCTAGAAGCATTACATTAAAAGGTACATATAGTTTGAGTAAAGTCAAACTCCTATCAAACAGATACCATCCAAACCTGTTAGGTTCACCCTCTACTCTCTATCTCTACCAAAAGATATCACTTCTTGGGGAGTGATTGTCAATTTGGGGAGAGGGTTAAAGAAAACAGCAAAGAAAGTTTTGCTAAAGCTAAGCATACTGGAAGAGCTGGCCACCAAAAAGGACTAAAGAGGAGAATGTTTTCTGCACTCGCAACAGCTGCTGACAGAAGTCACCACTGTTTTAGCACTTCCACGAGACTGGGATTCATATGGCTAGCTAACCTTTTCCTTTAGTTCAGTAGTGAAATATTAAGCTAAGGTCTATTTCAATTACAAGACTACATAAGTTTCAAGGCTTTAATGTAGTTTTCACATTTTAAAATAGTTTTCAAGACAGTCAAATATTTCACATCAAAAGCTGTTGGTTCTTTGTAAACTTAAACAGATTCAGTACAGAAGGCTCCTACATACATGTTGGGGGTCTCCATGTTTGTTTCAAAAACAAGCCGGAAAGACACAAACATCTCAGATTTTATCATGAAATGGATCGAGAACCACTTCAGCATATACAAAGGAGGTGGAGATTAGCTGGAATAATAGTGGTGCAAGGCTTTGTTTAAGCCTGTCTGCAAACTGGGTGGGATGATACCATTAATCCTCTCCTGCTTCCGTAGGAGCCAAGGAGAATTTTGGCCTTTTCTGCAATGCAACAAGGCCAGGGATTGAACAGGAGACACTCATCTGCTTTTTGTTGTTATGAAATATGGGGAGCAGGAATAGCAGAGGCTCATGGCAGAAAACCAAAAAGAACCAACACCCTCCACATGCACTTAGGAGAAACATGACAATACCATAAGCTGTAGCAACTTAAGAACAGCATCCTGCAGTTTCTAGCTTACCACAGTTGAAGTACCCTCACTGAGATCTGCTAACAAGTCACTTGCCCATAACAAGCCATAGAACAGAGGACTAAACCAAGAATTCCTCATGATTCAAAGCTTCAAGATTCAAATCAGATACGAAAAGTCAGAGGAGCTGCAAAACACTCCCAATATGTTTAATAAGCAGTAAGATTTCTCTAAGACTACAGTCTTTGTAAATTAAATGAAGGAACCTGTGCATTTGCATTTAATCAGAAGTACTTGTCTCTGCATAGGAGAAATGGATAGTAGGTCACATGATTTAATAACATCAAGAGCCAGTAAAAATAGTATTTTGATATATATAAAAATACATGTCTGTTGTATATATGTGTGTATATATACACACACATACTTCTATGCAAGACTAATGTAAGGCCAAGAACATAACTGAACTACATACAGCACTGGCATACACACAGCACCAGATTAAGAACTGCTGCAAGGACAGTTTAGTGAAACAGTGAAGTAGAAACTACAAATGGCATTCACTGGGAGACAGACCACAAAACACTAGTCTGTTGACTCTAGAAGGAAGCTACAAAGATGGAAGCAGCTTACAAGACAGGGATGACTTAAGGCAGAAGGAAAACCAAAGATATCCATTAGAGAAACCTGATCATTCCAGAAAGTTCAGCTTTGAGAACAATGCAATAAAAAAAAAAAAAAAATCAGTAGTTGTAGTTACCACAGGACTTTACTTGGGTCTTGTAGACAAAGCAGCCAGAACCTCAGAAAAGAATGTCATAAGTATGGTACCCTTTGCCACCCCTATTACCCACTATAAGGGTTTCCTACTAAAACAGTAGTGAATAAATATTTTATTGAGAAGTCAGGAAAGTTACAAGGAAGAGTTGCAAAAGCACTTCGTCTAGTCTTAACAATAAAACACATGGATTACACACCCCAGTATACAGTGCAAAGTGAAAGAGTAGTCTTCCTTTAGTTAACCAAGTCAAGTAGAAGAAAATCCATCCTCCGTCTGTTTCATATCCATGGAAAAATGCAACTAATGGTCAGGGGCGGGGGGCACACTTTGGTGATGTATGATGAGCAGCTGTTTAAAGAACAAGCAAGCTGACAGTTTCCCGCCCTAAGACAAAAGGCCTGTTTAAGTCAATCAGCGCAAGCCTCTTCAGGTCTTAGCAGAAGTGAAACTGGAAGAAACAGAAGTTGCAGGATGCAGCAGGAGAAGAAATGTGAGCAGAAAGTAAATTACTGGTCCAACAGTAAGTTCAATTTGAAGCAACTTTCCTCAGCTCTAAATGCAGAGGACTAGCTAAAATCCCTTCCTTTCCTGGTATGTCCCAAAGCACCTCCAACAATATGATCTGTGTTGACAAAAGGAGTTCTTTATTTCAGAGTAGCTGCACCTGAGTTGGTGAGGTTGAGTTGCTGCAACTGAAAGGTGACAGTGTACCTTCAGAGCATGGCAGCATTCCTGGGAGTTTTGAATAAAAAAAAAAGTGTGGTCACTCAAGTTTAAGACTTCAGCAGTCTGGAGATGGTACCAGAGTCAAGCTTGACCTCACGAAACTGGTTTGCAGCTAGCAAACTTGCTCTGCACTGCAAGGCAGGCACTCCTACAGTCTGCGGTCTTAGCAATATGTAGACATATGTCCCTCTTCAACAGTCCTTCAAACTAAGTTGCTTTCGCTTACAACATTCCCTTCCTTCAAGGTCATCTGTCCACAGGTTAAGCACTCTTGAGATCTGTTAGATTTTCTGAGTTATTTGGGCATGTAGCAGCAGCATCTCCAAGCCACAATTCCATCTAAGTTGAAGATCAGACTATGCAGCCACCCAAGCAACACAAACTTTAGGACTGGTATGGGTTCATTCTAAAAAGCTTCAATTCCAAAGCAAAGGGGTTATTTCATCGTCCTGTTTCCGTACGTTGCAGTGGTTTCCCTGTTGACTACAGAATTCAAGTCAAGTGTCATCTTCCAAAGATCCTTCCATAGCATTCCCCTCCTTGCTGCCAAGGGCAAATGTCCTATTCACAAAACTTATAAAAGAGATGAATCCACCTCTCAAGTGTCCTCGACTGTTATTTCAGTCTTTGAAGACTCAGGAACGCACAGACCTCAGTTCAGGATCTGGAGTGCAATTTCCCAAATGTTGCAAAGATTCCACATACACAATGTCTCCTGTATCAGTTGAAAATCCCGCTGTCACTTCTGGCCCACCTGACAGAGGCGGAGCATGGTGCCTTCTACTGGAATTTAAAGATTAGTTATTACTAAGGTCTGCTGAATAATCAGATAGCCTCACTCAAGATGTGCGTACCCTAGGAAGCTGAGGAAGGTACTTGACTAAACTCTGCATACACCATATGGAAGGAAGAGCTAGTAGTACAATGCTAATCCATCACTTTCTGGTTCCCTCCACCCCCTCCTGCCAGTTCCAAGGCCCAGCAGACCTACTACATTAACAGCAAAACCACTGTAAGTTTTCCCAACAACAAAAACCCCTCAGTACTTCTGTACTTTTAGTCAGTGACATCTTCAAGTTAAAGGATTACCTAGACAATTCCTCAGGCACAGACTGATAACCATGGGAGATGAGGCAGTGCTGAGGACATCCTAGATGCTGTAACACTGTAGGTGCAGAACACCAAACACATAAGCCACTGGCATTTCAAATGATAAGCGATGACTTGCAGGGTTTTCCACATGCTTCTCTCTAATCTGTAGGTGAATTACCATTCCTAGCTTCAGTACTCACTACTCCAGTTTGGCCTGGTGTCAGAGAGACTGTCCCAACTACTGCTTTGGACAGCATGAGCAACCGGTTTGCTTCTCAGTAACTTAGGCTCTTAGAGAAAACAAAGTGATACAGTTGATTCACTCAGTGGAAGAAAACTAGTAAGCAGATACTATTGCATTTCAAAGCAGAAAAAAAAAAAAAACCCAAAACGACCCAAAACCTTACCAGTGAAAAAGCCTGCAGTTTTATCAAGATACTAAATTTCTGTATGTAACAGACGGTGGGTTTCTACGAAACTAGCTCTGCACAGAACAACCAGTAACTCCCACAATACCAGAGCAACACCCAGCTCTATGTGACAGTCCAGCCTTCTGGAATACTGCTAGAATATTCCATGGCTGTTGTTATCAACAGTGATTTACTGTCTCCTGCCCTGCTCAACAAGGGGGGGAAAAAAAAAGCTGGCATTTATCCTCTCTTAGATTACAACTATTTTCCCTTTTTTAAAATAATCTATCCCTTTGCTAACCCCATCCTTTTCCCTTTCCTACTGCTAGGAGAAATGCAAGAACTGGGGAGGAGAAGGGAGAACAAGACAACATCATAGAAAACAGATTTCAACACTCGCACTAGTAGTTTCAACACTACTGCTAAGAGATCCTCAGGCATAAGCCTCAGCACTGACTAGATGAGGATGCTGCCGCACAAGAAAGCAGCACGTACTCTACTGCTTTGTGTGGCCAGAATAGAATTATAGGCTTTTTTTTTAAATCATTGCCTTACTCTTAATCCAGTTGCTTACATTGGAGTAAAGCCAGCCTCCCATCTCTAGATACTCCAAGATCTTTCTCAGAAGCAGTTAACAAGGCTACTACTCCTAAAAAGCTGAAGTGTTTCCTATGCTGCTACAGCGAGGGTGAGCCAGTGCGACTCGCCCCTTTTCTCGGGCCCCCACCGCCCCGTTCTCCAGCCGGAGCTCCGGGCCCCCCCGCCACCCGCCTCCCGGCCAAGAGCATCCCAAGCTCTCCCAAAAACCTTTGCAACTCAGGAGGCTCGAAAATACTCGAAGCTCGCACTGGTGCGGCCTGGAGGTCCCCCCCCGCCGCCTCCGCGGTGTCTCCGCCGGTTGCCGCAGCCGCCGCCGCGCCTCACCCAGCGGCTGCGGAGCGGCCTGCCGGCACCCCCGCGAATCCCGAAATTAGCGCTGAGCGATCGTTAGCTTTCACAGCACCCCGCCTTCCCCCATCCCCATCCCCCGGGGCATCCGCAGAGCTCCGGGAGCAGCCTGGGAGGGGGGGAAGAGAGAGAAGAGCTTTCAGCCATGCGGCCGCGGGCGCCCCTTCGGGGGAACAAAGGAGGGAGCCGGCCCGGCCCTGCCCCTCGCACACCTCCCCGCCGGCTGCCGGGCACGCCCGGCCGCCGCCTCCAGCCCACGGTTTGAAAGTCCGCAGCCTGGCCAAAAGCACAGACAAAAAAAAAAAAGTTGGGTTTTTTTTTTTTTTTAAGCTTTGCTTAGCTCAAACGCGCTTTTTGAAAGCGTTCACTATCTTCCCCTTTCGCCTAATGCGTTTTCTCAAGCCGATTTTTCCGGCGGAGTCCCCAAAAACAGTTCGGGAGAAGGCTGCCCCCGCCGAGCGGCAGGGCGGCCGGCCGGCCCGCCGGCTTCCACCCGGGGGAGGAACTCCCGGCGCTAATTAGGGCGCTAACGAGGCCAGGGCGGGAGCGTTGCCCCGACGCTTTCGGGGGTGCGTCCCCGTGTTGCAATCCAGGGCTGAGCAGGAAAGCTCCGAGCAGGATTTGCTAGTTTCTTGGGTGGGAACAGTTGAAGAAGAAAAAAAAATTACACCCCCCCCCCCAGTTTTCCTGTAGAAAAAGAAAAAAAAAGTTTGAGAAATAGGAACCCGGGAGGGGCTGCCGGAACAAGGGGCGGGAGGGAACAGCACTGCTTTGAATAGGTTATTTCATCGCAGTGCTCGAGTGGCTGCGAGTTTTCCCTCCACGACTCAGTGGATGAGAAAGACTCTGAAAGGGCCACAAAAAATTTCTGAGGTTTTTCCGCTTTTTTTTTTTTTAAGAATACAATCGACTGCCAGACAGTGAGCAGAGATTTGGGGGGAGCCTGCTAGAAGGCTACACAAAGCAGACACTAAAACTGCACTGAAGTTTGGGTCTCGTTTATGACAGAAATTTGAAATCCCAACTCCCGAGCAAGGCAGTCCCTCACGGAGTTAATGGATGCGCTCTGCAGCTGAAACCTTTTAAACAAAGCAGTCGGAAAACTTGTTTGTCCAAAGCATGGAACCGCAATTCCAGAAAGGCGGAAAAGTGAGACACTCTCCTCCCCGAACAGGCCAGCTCTTACAATCCCTGAAGCCGGACAGAGACGAGAAAAAAAAGCATTTACGAAAACAGAATCCTTTCGCTAATTTTAATTGCCCAGCTACTCGCTTTACACACGAACGAGGGACGAACAACCCGGCTGCTCTTTGCAAGCGAACAAACTCAGAAAGCGGGGGGGGGGGGGGGGGGGGGGGCGGGGGGGGACCCCCAGCACCGAGTCCCGGACCTCACCACCAGCAGCGGACAGGGAGCTGCTCTCTCCTCCGCTCCACTTCCTTGGGGAAGAGGGGTGGCCCCGGCGCGGCCGCCCTCCCAGCCCGCGCCCGGGGCCGCCTCGTTCACGCGCAGCATATAGGATGCCCGGGCCCGGGGAGCCAATGGGCGCCGCCTCTCCTCCCCCTCCGCCGGGCCCTGCCGCCGCCCCGGCCTCGGCCCGGCGGTCCCGGGCTCTTCGCGGGTCTCCCGCTGTTTATAAACACCCCGCCCGCTTGCGGCAGTGTGTGCCTTTGGGACTAGTCATACTCTCGGTGTGCCGGATTGATGCCGGTTTTGGTTTTTTTTTTGTTTGTTTTTCTTTCTTCTTCCCCCTCTTCCTCTTCCTCTCTCCCGAGGAGGTGGTGAGGGTGTGACTGCAGCGTGCTACGTGGGGAAAGAGTGTCTTGCAATGACACTCAAAGTGCTAAAAGTAAAGTTTCTTAGAAGTTCAAAGTTACTTATAACTTAAAAATATCTTAGGGGACAAGATAAACGTTTAGCTAATTGCTGCTCGAAGTCTCCGAGGCGTTAAATAACATCTTGCTGTTTGGGTAGTTAGTTCGTAGGTCACAGTGAGACTTGTTTATTTCACTTTCCTGATGGAATGCTTCAGAAGGGGAAGGAAGAGTGGGTTTTAGGGTTTTTTTTCTCTTCTACCTTCCACAGAAGCCTTGGTGACTTACTTGCACCACCCTGAGGGGAATGCCTGATTCATCGAAGTACATCGATAAGTCGTCAGTCTGTGTGGTCAGTAGACTGAGACGGAAGATTAGAAAAAACAAAGTAAATTCTTCTTTAAATACAGTTATGCAAAACTTTTGTAAAGAGGAAAACTAGGTTTAAAAAAAAAGCTCATTCCAGTTAAGGTGAAAAGCCACTAGGACACTGTGCCTCGTACGGTTTATTGGAAATCTGAGATTTCTCACTGAACATAAATATCAAACACAAGCTCATTTTGTATCTTCCATTCTTTCACATGACTGTGATTGACCTGAATCATTCCTGACCTCATAACTGACTTCCTAGAAATTTAAATATTGCATAGCATGACAATTAGTGTCTGTTTGTCACTTTACAACCATAAATCTGACAAGATCTTTGTGAGGTGAAGAATTGTTTTCTTTTTATACACAAGGGAGAAAATCAGAGATAGGAATACTGTTGTGAAGGGCACCCAGCACAAGTAGAGCAAGGGTAAAACCTGAGCAGTTAACAACCTCACGGAAGGATGTGTTGCTTCCTAATACAGGTTTTGTTTGGGGAAACTTCAAGACCTAAGGAGTTTTACTTGATCTCTCCTTTCTCCATATGTCTTAATATGTTTGAAGACTTTATAGCAGCCTTCCCAGAATTCTCTTCATCTGTCTGATTCTCCAGTAAGACAAAATGTAATTCTTTACAATTGGCAGTTCACCCTAGCAGGAAAAGTTTGTAGATCATTGTGTAAATTTGGCGTGTTATCTAAGCAGTGTTTAAATAACAGTAGAAATAACATTATAAAGAAAGCATCATTCATTTTTCTTACCAAAATGATAATTGCTGTTTCCTTCCCCACCAGTTCACTTTTTTTTTTCATAAGTTTATTCTTCATTCTTTCTTTCAGGTGTCATCCCATTCAAGCATTTTACCAGCAATAAAATGGTCCCTTTCAGAATGAGAAATTCTCAATGATAGATATTTAAAAAGCTCAAAAGCACCAATTTCTTGGCTGGTGATACCAGTTTTTCCTGTTTTCATTTTCCATTGAACCTGGTAAACCAGAGAGAAAAAAAAATAGCAGCTGGATTCTTCCCTCCACAACTAACAGCAAAAAAACCCCAACAACCAAACCATGATTCATTTATGCTGACTATAAGCATGCAATTTTAACTTGATATTTTTAATGTGTAGAAAGCCAGCTGGCCAAACACAAGCATGAAAAAGTCTCAGCTCGGAGCCTTCCAAAGTCAAATGTTCCGAAGACATTTAAAAATTAAAACCCATATATTTCTGTGTTATCTGTGTCTTGATAACGCAGTTTCCAGAAAATACAGCTTCAAGGAGTCATATTTTCAAAATGAGGAGATACCTTGAAAATCTACGGTGTGTGTATGGGGAAACACAATTCAGACGTAATTACAAGATTCTAAGAACTAGGTCCATAGAAAGCGAAGTCAAAAGTATTTAAATTGTTGAACAAAAGTGACTGCTTCTAATCAGCACTACAACTAGACTTAGTTTGGTGTGACCGAGTTTGTCTTACAGTTGTGTCCACTTTTCTCCTGAAAAGTGACATCTGCTCAAAGGACGAGCAACCTTTCATTTGTGCTCACTGATTTCCCATCTTGGTTGATCTGAATTTTCCCTAATTTAAAAGAGGTCTCTCTGTCAGTGAAGTAAGAAGACTTCATCCTGCTTCTGACTGGAAATTACAGTGGGAGAGTTTCTATCTGTATCACTTCAGGGATTTTATTTTCCAGTAATAAAAGAAAATGGACTTCCCTCTCTTTCTTTCCTTTTTTTTTTTTTTTTAAAACCAAAATACTATTAGGGTCAGATCCTCTGTTTAGATAAGAACTTACTTAGAAATAAAGCTCCACCTCTTCCTTTTCCCCAGTTAGGAGGGTTTTTTTAGGACATCACCCTTATTTGTTTATAAATTTAATCTTTAACACCCCATCCCAGCCATGTCTTGTCCACTTTAGCCTCAGCCCTGACAGAGATGCATAGCAGGTTGCATAGCTAAGCCAACAAAAAAGGAACCAGCACTATCAAGCATGCTATTCTAAAAAGCGCCTCACACATGTTTTTCTCCAGGAAACACCTACCCTGTGTGTGAATGATGCTCTATCATGCACTACTACAGCACACCCAGGCTTAGGTCTTCGGCGATGTTTAGAGAGGAAAATGGTTTATTGGCATAAGGACTGATACTTGAGAACTGATGCAGGAGAGTACAGTTGCATGCTTGCAGGAATGGGATTTTAGACAGCCTGATTCCTTGTATGCATACAGCCACCTGGCACAGTTGGCCTCACCTCTAGCTGGAGACTTCAGGCTCTATTTTCAGCATAAATAATGAGTTGATAAGATTCAACAGAACAGGGTCAAATACCTAGACATTACAATTTTGTAGAATGAATTCCAGTTCTTGCAGATTCGTGTTAAGCTGCTCTGCTGTTATTGTTTCCTACTCTTGGTACGAGCAACGTCCTTTTAGCAATTCTTGCCCAGTGGGGGAGGAAGGTAGGAGGGAATTTCCTGAAAGCCATTTGTTTCTAGAAAAGAAAAAGTAACACAGAAGCCTGCTTACCAATGAAGTATTTTTACAAGGAGGTTGGGATCAGAGATCTGTCATTTAGTGTTTCTGAGCCTTTGAGTCTACGCGGAGCCCTGATGAAGTCACACAGTGCTCTCAGAGGGGTTGTGACAGGTGCCTCTGGCCCAACTGCTGCCTGCTTGATCACGTAGACCCATTCCAACAGGATGGACTAGCATGGTCAAATAGCATCTGTGTGCCCTAACTGTCGCTTTGTCCAGTGCAGCCCAGCATACAGAGTCCAGGCCTAAGATTCATGAGAGGATGTATTTAGTCAATAGAAAGATGATTTTTAAATCCAGAAGTGCAGTTCTGTTTGGTAAGCCAAACCAGGACCCTCCATTCAAAAATCATAATGTTGGACTCTTATTGCCTTTACTTTCAGGTGGTTGTGGTAGTTCTGTTGGTATATCATATTCTAAGAGAGAGCCTTTTAGTTTGCATTTTCAAATCTTTCTGTGTATCCATGAGATGTTTCTTGTATGAGAAATCTAATGGTCTTTCATAATCACATGACTCTGAGCTTAGACTGTAAGTATGAAATAGTTGGGCATTTTTGATAAAAATCACAAGGAGGGCAACCCTTTCTAGTTCATTTACGGAAATGGCTGTAGGCAGCCTGTATAGGTTTATTATAGCAAACTGACCAAAGTTCCTGGAGTCCTAACTACTGCACTCCTTAGTATCTTACATACATTAACTACATTACTGTGATATTTTGCAATTTATGTTCAAATGTTGTTATGGGGAGCTGATTTGGTCAGATGTTCTGTGGTATCATTTTATGAAAGGAAATCTGATTCATAGGTCTATTCTGATGATGGTTTCACAATCAGTCTAAGCTCACGCAGGGCTGCTGCTGCTGCTGTCCTTTCCTCTTTCTCTCCCCGCACCCACCCCCTGTAGTCCGTTTGTATCCCTTGTACAGGGCTAGCAACTGTGCGGCTAGTATGACTTTTAGTTTTAAGTTGGGTCAACTCGTCTTGCTCACCAGTTTATCTGAGTGTCCATGCTGGTGTACAGTCACTGTCAAATGCAAGGGAGAGGGCAGGATGGAGTGACTGGGAGTGTGCAAAGGTGCATATTTATTCCTTCATAGTTATGAAGTGGATAAACTGATCAAGAAACTGCATCCAAAGAGTTGATGTTGATCCCCAGCAGATATGAAACTGAACTTCCTGTAAATTTGGAATATCTTCTGGTTGATTGGCTTTGGATCTGATTCACCCATCATTTTTCTAGTCCACCTTGCAACAAGGGCTGGGAGACCTTGTTAGTCAGTGTTAGTGCTTCACTTTGAAAACACAAAGCTGTGACATGTTCATGGACTTTCTGACCACAGCTTAACTCTTTTCATGAGATGACCCCCCAGATCTTGCACATGGTATTGATGTTATCAACGGCTTGTCAATGTCAGTGTCAATGACAGTGATCACATAAGCACAGCAGCATGTATATTGAAGCCATAGGTGTGCTAACTACTGTTAACAGTAGTGTTACTTGTGTCTAATTTTCATTCATGCCTATCGCTGCTGAATATGCTGGAAAATTGCAAGGCATTGGTGGTTTTGTACTCAGATGTGGCATGTCACATAAGCAGCATAATCCCTACTTTCTGAATTAAATTCTCATGAGACTGTAAGCTCTCCTAGAGCTTATATTCAGATAGAATTAACTTCATGAATGACCAGCTCTAGGGTTTGGAGTCTGAGGTATCCTTTATGGGACTTAAATGAAAGAGGCAAGTTTAAGAATATGGGATGGCCCTAGCTGTCACATATGCATGGGGCACTTCTGTCTACATGCAAAATAGTCTCCAAACATGTACACAGTCCAGACTCATTGCTTATCCCCTGAACATGCACATAAAGTTTGCTTTACATGCTGAGGAAATCTGTGGAGCATCTGGCATCGCGCCTTCTGCGCACCAGCAGCCAGCTATCACTTTGCAAACTCACATCCTGGAGCGTGCAACCTGCAGGTCTATGCCTGAAGGTGTTTGTACCCTTAAATGACAGGTTCCAACTGCAGGTATGGATATGATTTAAATTTAAGAGTCCTTTAAATTCCCTGTAGCTTAATATCTGGGTCAGGCCTACCCTCAGTGTTACTGATCTAACAAGGACTGGGGAGCTTCATAAATCAGTCTGTGCATCACCCTGAACATGAGAATAACTAAGTATATCACTGAATCATCAGGTTGTATGGGTACAACAGGATAGCACTTCTGCCCTGGGTGAAGAATTAGAAGCTATTTTCAAAATGAGAATATTGTGCCAGAGCCCTAGTCTAAATCAGCAACAGCAAAGTTGCACTGACATTAGGTCTGGGAATTGCTAAATTTAGGTGTGGACTGGTGTCAAAAATACTAGTAGCTCAGGGAGTGCTGCTAAAAGCTTTGGTGTCCAAGTGCTTGTTGTAATCGTCAGAGCTGCATATGGTAGGAGAGAGGAACTAAGATCCCTCATTTTATTAGGTATTGGCCAAAGATGCAGAGTTTCTACAGGAGGCAGAGATAAATCATAGACTCATAAAATGGTTTGGGTTGGAAAGGACCCAAAGATCATCTAGTCCAACTCCCTTCCCACCATGGGCAGGGACACCTTCCACTAGATCAGGTTGCTCTAAGTCCCATCCAACCTGGGCTTGAACACTTCCAGGGATGGGGCATCCACAACCTCTCTGGGCAACCTGTTCCAGTGTCTCATGACCCTCATCATAAAAAATTTCTTCCTTATGTCCAATCTAAATCTACCCTCTTTCAGTTTAAAACCATTGCCCCTTGTCCTGTCACTACAGGCCTTAGTAAATGTCTCTTTCTTATAAGCCCCCTTTATATTTTGAAAGGCCATAATAAGGTGCTCCTGGAGCCTTCTCTTTTCCAGACTGAACAAGCTTAAAAGGGGGAATGAGTTTCCCCTTTCATACAGCATAAGTAAGATCCATTGCAAACATTTCTCTGTAGTGTGTAAATGCAAGATGTAATAAATTTCATAATATAATATAATATTCTATTACAATTGAGATAAGGTGATTTTGGTGAGTGGTTGAGACATAAGTGTTACAGTAGAACCCCAACAGTGTGTCTTTCCAGTCTAGTTTCTAGACTCATGAAAACTTTCAGCTGGTAGAGGGGAAGAACTTGGAGCCTACAATTTAAAAGAGAAACTGTTCTTGACTTTATTGTTAGGCACAGAGAACTGATTTCTTTCAACAGACTTAATGAAAGAGCAGTCAGCAGGAGAAATTTCAAGAAGCCACTAGCCATTTCTTGTTTGCCATCATCTCTTTCAACCTTTACAAAATCTTTTGTTTCCAGAGATGTTTCCCTGTTGGGCAGATTGGCTCCAGCACTTACAAGTCTAATTACAGCCTAAAGGGTTGGGTAGATCTTTGAAGTGAAGTGTAAGCCGCCATGTAGGGAGATCTTGCTGCTGATAGAAATGTGTGTAGAATAGCAAGAGGAGACATATTCCTGCTATAGACCCAAATAGTTCTGGGAGCTGGGAAAATTATTATGAACAGGAGAAAAAAAAAATCCTATTGTTACAATACAGTGGTTTATTGAGTGTTCTGGAGGCTTCCTGAAGTCCTTCTGTCCTTGCTCCCAAAGAATCTGGGAGGTAGAGAAAAGCTGAAATAAACACTCTCAACATTCACATGCTTTCTTACAAAATTTGCACTTAATCAAGTATCAAAGAGGGATAAGCAGCCACTTCTGCTATTATCTCTCATACCTGCTTGCTATTGGATACTAAGGTTATTTTAATACTCTTCAGAAATTCCAGGAATTCCTCAACTTGTTTTCTGTGCAGTTGTTCTGCTGCCTGCTGGCTCTGGGCAGGCTCCTGGAATGCAGCTGGCCACATGCACATACTGGATGGTTGGTTTGTTTTAGGCACATGGGGAGATTAGGATCAGAGGTATCTTCCGTCTTGCCCTGTGTCACAGGAATGTGTGTGCTCCACTTGAAAAGCATTGGAAACTTCAGGAAGTACAGAGTCGATGGGGGCAATCTGCATCTTCTATTGGATGGCTACTTCCTATCCAGGACTCCACTAAAGTTCTACTCTCTCCTCCCCCCACCCCCATCCATCCATCCATCCATCCATCCATCCATCCATCCATCCCAGGGTTTATAGAGCATATGCAAATAAAGGCTGCTCTGTGTTGGCCTAGGACTGGATGCACCTTATCTGAAGAAGCACATGTGGGCCTGAAGGCTCCTATGTTTGTCTCTTCCCTAACTGTAGCTATATCACCTCTCCATAAAAACCTTGCTTTGCTCTGACATAGCGGGTTGGCAGTCCTTGGCCTTTGTATTTGCGTGAAGGAGACCTAGAAGTCCCAGGTAACATAGGGACAAGCCAAGGAGCAGGGGATGTTACTCAGTCCTATTATCACTGCCAAGCTGATGGATGGGAAAAGAGAAAGAGAGGCACTGTTAGGATTTCATACCACCTCGGTTCAGATGCTGCTGCTTTCTCTTCAAAGGGCAGGACAGTGGCAGTCTCCAGGCTAAGAAACCACTGAAACAAACTAGGAGGAATCACACCTCTCGGGGAGTAAAGTTCTCCTGTTCTCCTGACAGAGCTGCCAAAGCATACCTGTCTTCCCCATACATGTTCACATCAGTGCCAATGAAACCTGTTTTTAAAATGATCTGAAGTTAAAAACATGCAGCTCCTTTATGTCAGTTAGCTCATAAAGGAGTGCTGGGCACTTCACAGTGTCATTTAGAGCAGCACAAAGAGCACGCCATATTGCCTAAATAGGATGTCAGTGACTTGCACCTACACTGGGCTTATCTAAATAATTGCATGGTTTGCAGGACAGTAGCAGACATGACATAGCAGATGGGAGATCACTCAGTCCTGTGTAGCTAGTGATGCAATGAAGCATGGTTTATCAATTGCGCTGTTCAGTAAATCACCACTGTCTTGACTTCCTGCATTTAACAAGATGCTCATTAACTGGGAATATAATAACAGGTTTGGAATGTTTGTGACATATTCATGTTTAGAATGCTGTATTTACTTCTGAAAATTCATTTACATTTTTTCATCCAGCAGGAACATTCTTTCCTCATATGGGTCTAAACAGGAATTCTGTTCTATATAGTATCACTTGTCTGTCAAGCAGATCCTCTGCAAACTCTGCAAAGTTCCTGTTCATATCCAGATTATTTAATACACTGTTGCTGATCTTTCTTTGTAGCCTCTAATTTGAAGTGGTGAGCAATTGCATTGTACATCACTTGTTTTGTATATTCTGATTTATTATTATTACTATTATTATTATTTTCCCTTCCTTTTCTGTACTATTTGACTGTCTTTATCTCAACCCAAGAATTTTTCTTTTTTTTTTCCAGTTCTCTCCCCCATCCCACTGTGGGGGTGGGAGTGAGTGAGTGGCTGTGTGGTGTTTAGCTGCCTGCTGGGTTAAACCATGACATGCTTCATTTGCATTTCTAGGTATTGCAAACCAGTTTTCAAATGATGTTCCCTGGTTAATAGCCATGTTGGACAAACTAGTATGGACAATCTTGCCCTTATGGCATCTGACCTGAATTAGAGCTAAAGAACATGGCAGTGAGCGTGCTGTTCTTGGTAAAAATGTATAGGTTCTGTTTGCCTGTGCTGGCTCCCCCACTACTCCTCTCAGGCCCGAGTTACTGCGTGGGCAGAGGACACCAAGAGCTCCAACCTCTGTAGCAGCTCTGCCTGGCGTGGCCTACTCTTACCTCTTCCAGTCACCATTGCAACTGCGCCCAGCCCCAATTCTGACTACAAATACTGAAGTGGCAAACTAGACACTTCCCATGTAGGCAAGGCTTGTGTAAGACATGTAACAGCCAAACAGATAAACGAAGCTTTCTGTTCTTCCAGGGCAAAAAACAGAGGAACGGCAGTCCAAGATGAGCCCAGAAATCTATCTGTCCCATTGTATTATCTTGGACATTGGCCATTAGCAGCTGCTTAGAGAAAAAAGTAGGAAACGGGTAATACTGTTACCCAAATACTGGGTAATATCCTCCCAGTTTCTTGCAATCTGCAATTGTGAGAGTTTTCTATAATGTGTCCCTTTGAACACATTCTCCAGCTGGAATCTATCCTACGGTTCTCTAAAGCTGCTTTCTAAGTTTGGAGTATCTTCCAACAGGCAGTGTCTCTCCTTCTTTCTCTAAGTTTATCATTAAATTCTGCAAGCTGCATTCCTGAGGTGGTGGAGAGAATTGTCCAAAGTATAGCTTAGTAAATGTATATGGATGTTGCCAAGAGCTGTGATTCCCGGTCGCGGCTGGGTGGAGTGTGGTAGCTGCAGATGGTATGTATGATCCTTGCCTGCCCCTCTGCCCCAGATTACCGCTGCGGAGAAAGCATGACACACACACACACAAAGGATGTGTTTGCTCCTTAGCCATGGCAGTTCACAACTTACTTACTGATGTACATGTGCCAAGAAGAGATTAACTAAAGCAGAATATGTGTTCCAGCTGCTCCCATAAATTCCATTTTAGCTTGTCAGGTTTTTCTTTCCCTGTTCCATTCCCATTGTCATGTAAGGAACACCTGGTTTATTTCCCCCAAGCCCCACAGAATACTGATTCTTGAGGACATTTAAAAGCAGGGTATATCCAAGAGACCTACCAAAGCTCAGGCAGGAGGACCATAGATTTAAGTCCGGCACAATGCTGTGTCCTATTACAGGCAGAAGTGGATTTTGCAGGATGGAGTTTCCGTAGGGTCACATCTCAGACTGAAATACAAAACCCCACAGGAACTAGGAATCTTCATCAAATCCATCCCCTCCCTTCCAAGTGCAACATGCACTTCTCTGGTCTGCCCTCTCCAACATAAACTCAGGGCTGTCTGTAAAATTAATCATGATTAATTTTAATAATAAAACTAATTCCTCCTTCTACCCAACCGGCCTTCCAAAATCTCACAGAACAAATCTGTAAAGAGCAGATCTGCTATGAGAATCAAAACCACTGGAGCTCGTCTCTTCCTCCAGCAGCGGGCCTTTCAGGACAGTATTTGTGTTGCCAGTTGCATGAAGTGAACAATAGTTTTGTGTTCAGCTTCTGTATCCCAATCCAAAATGGCTCTGCACGGCACAAAAGGTCCTTGCAGGGACAGGATGAGGACAAGTGAGTGCCACAGGTGTGAGCCCTGTTAGTCGCACCGCCTAACAGGTGCTCTGGAGTAAGAGACTAGTGTAGTGTAGGAATCTGTACAGAGCAGAGTCACATGTGCCTGAATCCTTCTCTGTCACACCAGCTCAGTGAAGATACCCACCTGGGATCACACAGAAATTTGGAGAGAGGCTGTGGGCGTGTTTTAGGTTTACTTAGAGCCTGAGCTCTAGTAGTTAACATGAATTCTCAGTACAAATAGTTCCCATTAAACTTTCTTTAACCTACTTTTAGATTTTTTTTTTTTTTGGACTTGCCTGTTTGAAAGTTTTGAGATTTTATCACTGTAACTTTTGCTTTTATTAAAAAGGCCCTTTCTCAAATACCATGCTTCACCACTCCATGTGGGAAAATGCACAGCACTGTCAGCCTTTACCAGATTTCCTGCTCAGTGAGGTCAACTGGTATTTGGATATCATGTCTACAGCGTAATGGAAAAAATAAACTGCATGTAAACTGAAAGTAGTTTCTGTTTTAAAAGTCAGGCTGAGCATAGAAAAAAGCTGTTAAATAGTTTTTCCAAAATTCAGAAACTATTACATATCTAGAGGTCTTTTACCTGCTCTGTTTCCAACTTTTAAGAAAAAAGCATCCAGGAAGGAAATGGCTTCCAGGACACAGGAACCCTGTGAATTTCCCACAACGATAGGACATGCAAAATCTGGAGTGCTTTATTTTAGAGGTCTTATCTTTTGAATATAATCTGTGACTGTATGTTCTAGTCCTTACTAGCTAGAAACAAGTAAGAGGGTAAATCTCAACATGAGTATATTAATAACCTTAATTTAATTTTTATATATACATGTATATATTTACATTTTTATATTTTTTAAAGCACTGTGCTTCCTTTGTTGGCTGGTAAACGTAAGTGCCCATAATTACTTCAGTTTAGCAGACCAAATCCATTCTTAGGCAAGTGTAGTGAAGAATTATTTCTTTCTCCCCTGTCTTCACTTTAAGTCCTTTATGCAATATACTTCCCTGTAGTAAATGGAAGATCCAGCTGTACTAGATCAGCCTGGCCCTAAGAAATCAGGTGGTTTGCTTTCGATTGGACAATATTTCTAAGGAAGAATAGTGAAATTTGAGTCATTAAGTTAATTCTGTGGCCTATATGTAAATACTCATCATCTCAAGCAAGCAAACAATGCTAAGAAATTACATGGAAGTCTCCACAGTATGGGAGCAGCCTGTTAACCTGCAAAGTCTCAGTTACATGCAGATATTTTACAAGCATGTGTGTGTAGTAGGTTGTATGGATAACAATCTACTAACAACTTACTACAATCTACTAAAATATGGCCTAGTACTAATACCACTTAGCAGTTACATTAGTAGCAAATTTGATCTGTGGATTATTCACCAGCTTTTAGCTAATTGATTACTCAATGCTGAGATACCACAGAGCTAAATATATCTTTATCATCAAATAGAAATGGTGCAGCTGAAAGGTTAAAAGACTAAAATCGGAAGGTGGGCCTGATGGGTAGTTCACAAATATGGGTAGGTGACAAATATTTAGCCAGCTACTTGGCATGTTATTTTGGCCTACAGTAAGGACCAGCCTGCAGCATCCACATTGTCTAAAGCTTGCTCAAATTTGTGTACAGAGCTGCACCATTTCAGTGTAGATGCCCAGCTGAGATGAGAAACAACTCTTGCTTGACTTTTAGTCCTCTATTCATATTATTTCTCTCTGTAGGTGACTTAATTAATTTGCCTCTCCATTAACAACTATGTTCTGATTCCTATAATGTAGGTCAACTAATTAAGATATATAAAAATATTTCCCCAAGGTCATTTGTTTTGGGAACAATGAATGTGGGACAATTCCTTATATATGAAGAGATCAGATCATTTTAGAAGAAGCAAAATATTATAAATGGTGACTTTGGTGGTGAAATATATTTCTAACAAAGATACAGTCCTTCTGTTCAGAAGAACTTCCATAATTACTTCAGCAAATCCATTTGACATTGCAGCAGAATAGGATAACCTAGGCAGGCAATTACAGTATCTTCACTAAGGGGCACTAATTTCCAGATGAGATGGAGCACACTACCTAAATCCCTTATGCTTCTCAAAGTTAGTTAGTTGGGGTTCATTTGCAGCCATGAACTATAAGAACAATCATTTTTCTTTCAAGGCATTGCTCTCTTTCATTTGAAAAAAAGAAGGAATAAGTGTCAGAGAAATCAGAAATGTTTTCTGTATCAACTAACAAATACAAAGTTCAATTCAAACTAATATTCTTATGTCCAGAATGATCTTTTAGTCCACTTTAGAAGGTAAAGTACAGCAACTGACTCATTGCTTAAATTTCACTTGAGCTGGTACACAAGCTCAGCTGAGAATACTTTTCAACTGGAAAAGGCACTCTTAGCACTGTGAGAAAGGAAAAAAAATTCCTCTTAAAAGCAGTTATGTAGGTGGAATGGAAGTTTCCTCTACGCAGCAGCTGACGTGCTGTCATTTCTTTTGATTCCATAGCACAGGGATCATTTTGAGATTTTAAGATTAGACCAGTCTTAGAATTTCTTGTAGCAATTTCTAATTCAAAACTGGATGTCCTATTTATTGCTGACTCTATTTCCACCGGGACAGTGAGATTTTCACCATTTACTACCTACAAAGGAGATACTATTGCAAAAAATATGATTTCATTATATTTTATTTACATTCAGAAATAGAAATTTGACAACACTTAAGACTAGCCAAAATGCTGGGCCAAGATCTTTACCACTGTGCTTATTTTTGCAGGCCAGTAAATTTGTCACTCTCACTTATGTCCAGCTCTATCCAATGCTGATGTTTATTCTAAGTATACGTATCCGTTGCACTGCACACAGTTCCATTCAGTCCTTTCTCTTGTTTTTGAAGCCTCAGGTATTAAAAGGGCCAGTATTTTCAATTTAAGTAGATCTCCACCTAAATTAGATATATTTATAAAAGTGATGTTTATTTTATTTTTATTAATTTAATAAATCCAACTGAGCGTTTTGCTCTTGCACAGTGGTATTCTGCTGTTTCAGCTGTTGAAAATACTAACTTTTCATCTTCCAGGCACCGTGCATTTTTGCAAGACAGATATGGAGTACCCATGCACGAGTGCCACTTTTGCTGGCTCTACGTCAGTCATGCAGACAGGTTTTCTGTAGCATAATAATTTTGGAGCACCAGTTACGATTTATGGGTGGGGTTTTTTTTCAGAAAAGCTCACTGGTTTAATTCTATCTGATGGCTCTAATTCCTTTTCTGGGAAAAGACTCATTATCAGGATAGGCTGCTGTGATGGCAAATCCTGGCACAGAAAGAGGATCTGTGAATGGAAGTGAGCCAATTAGTTTGTTAGAAAAGAACAGCTATGGAAACAAAAATCCTGAATAGTTTTATGCTGCCATCTGAGCAGGATGCACAAATAGTAACTGTATGAGCAAAAAGCCATTGAGATTTAGCTAGAGGAGCTATTAATAGGTTGTGGTAGTCTCTAGATATTATTTCTGCTTTGTATTTCATTATATTTGATAGCATTTTTTAAGGTAGCACATATCACACCAGAGAAACCATCTGACACTGCTCCTACCAGAATTATTGTGATACAGACCTGCATAATCATAGAATAGAGTTATAGAATTGTTTAAGTTGGAAAAGACCTTTAAGATCATCGAGTCTAACAGTTAACCTAGCACCGCCAAGTCCACCACTAAACCATGTCCCTAAGTGCCACACCTACATGTCTTCTAAATACCTCCAGGGGTGGTGACTCAAGCACTTCCCTGGGCAGCCTGTGCCAATGCGTGGCAACCCTTTCCATGAAGAAATTTTTCCTCATATCCAATCTAATCATCCCCTGGTGCAACTTGAGGCCATTTCCTCTTTATCGCTTGTTACCTGGGAGAAGAGACCGACCCCCACCTCGCTACAACCTCCTTTCAGGTAGTTGCAGAGAGCGATAATGTCTCCCCTCAGCCTCCTTTTCCCCAGGCTAAACAACCCCAGCTCCCTCAGCCGCTCCTCATAAGACTTGTGCTCCAGACCCCTCACCAGCCTCGTTGCCCGTCTCTGGACACGCTCCAGCACCTCAATGTCCTTCTCGTGGTGAGGGGCCCAAAACTGAACACGGTATTTGAGGTGCGGCCTCACCAGTGCTGAGTACAGGGGGACGATCACTTCCCTAGTCCTGCTGGCCACACTATTTCTGATACAAGCCAGGATGCTATTGGCCTTCTTGGCTACCTGGGCACACTGCTGGCTCATATTCAGCTGGCTGTCGACCAACACTTTTCCACTTTTCCAGTCCTCTTCCACTGGGCAGCTTTCCAGCCACTCTTCTGCAAGCCTGTAGCGTTGCATGGGGCTGCATGACCTGACACACCTGGGAGCTTGGCCAGCCATTCAATTATGTTTCCTTTTTCTTCTGTTATTAAAGAAGAAGGAGGGAAGAAGAGTTATTAATATGTAATGGGCTGGTACAAGTCTTCCTTATGGACACTGTGGTGAGGACCTTCCTAGCAGCGTGCTCTCAGTTACCAGAAGCAGCCAACACATATAAATACCTATTGACAAAGTTTTGTTGAGACAAGACAATGCAGTGCAGGATTAGTTTATACTTGCTTAACAACATTGCTAGCTGCTATTTGCACAGTCCAAAGTAATATAAATTGCTGCATTTGGTCTAAATGTCAGCACCGGCAGTGACAGATAGAGAAACGCACCACTACAAGTGAAGGGTGCTAATTAATACCAGCGTATACCTCAGTTTCAACGTTTCACTTACGACCTTGGCTACAACCAAGTCTCTTCCTGATGCCCTGCTGTCCTTTGCAGCTCCTACATTCTCACCCTTGTTGGAGAGAATCCTTTATGCGATCATTTTTTTTTCTTCACTTCAGCATGGCATGACTAACTTGCCAGAGGTCAGAGAGCGCACTAATGACAAAGTGGAAATAGTTTTCCCATTACTTTCTCCTTTCTTATCATCCTTATTGTGCTGGCACTGCAGTGCCTCTCAAAGCCAGGAGTGGTGGAAACTGGCTCAATGCGTGAGATCTTAGTAGTGCTGCAGGGCCAGAGGCTGTCATTGTTGCCAAAGCAAGAATAATTTGCCGAAAGCAAACTGACGTGAAATCACACCTGTGGGAAATGTGGTCTTAGTGTACCGAAGGCCATGATGTTTCATTAGAAACCCAGTTCAGTAATTCAAAGATATGTGAGCTAGTTCGTGCATTTTAACTGTTTCCCATAACAAGAAGTTTCTTTGCTGGAGGAACATCTGACAACATCACATCAGTGGGCCTGTGCGTGATCTCCTCCTGCCACAGCCACACCCTAATTCTGCCAAGTTTGGGTAGCAGCAAAGGCCCTGCCATACAGAGTGCTATGCCAGGTTAGTGGCGGCTGAGCCCTCTCTGCTAGGAGACATAGTAAACTCCCTCCACAAAGGGAAAGCTGGCCTTGCTCTCCTGAGCAGTGTTTCACGTCACTGTTTCCACACCAGGAAAGCTAGTAGGTCAGGTATTATATGGACCAGAATATTCCACCTTTGGAACTCTTCTAATTTGGTGAGTCTCCTTGTTTCTTTGGGGAAAGAGCCAGTATACTCCAGTGGAACGAAGGTTTACTGGCAACAAGGATGCCTACAGATAGGATCTTATGGATTTCTTAGACTCCATGGAAACCTTAAACTTTCAGGTCAGATGCCTAATCCTTCACCATCCGTGCTGAGGTGGCCTGCTTACTTGGGAATGATCCTGGCGAGGAACTATCCTTGTGAGAGCTGCCCATAAACTTCAGCCAACTCAGAGTTTTGTTGTCTTTGGACTGCTGCCATCCAAACTTCATAGTCTTGTAAAATGTCTCTGAAATGAAGGAACAATGGAGTGGGGAAGATCTCCCCTCTCCTTTACCTCAAACATCCCAGTTACACCTGTTTTTTTCTCCACTTTCCAGTTACCAAGGGGAGTGTTTGGGTCTTTCCTGTGATCACAACGCTGAGACTGAAGTCAAGGCTGCAAGCTGCTTCTATTCTGAAATTACCGCCAAATCCTCTCACACACAGCCAACTGCCACAAGCGCATTTATAGCACGCAAGTTCTCATACTTACTGGCCAAACCATGAACAGTCCCTTAGCACTAAGGGCAAGATTTCAAGTGGTCCCTCCTGGCTCCATCTCCTGTTTTCATGTTTCTCTGTGAAGGGGAAAGCAAATACAAAAGTGGGTGGGATGGCAGATACATCAGTGCTGCGTCTGCTGCTACCTCCAAGGGAGCAGTCTCCTGAATTAGGCTAGTGAGCAGTGTGTGTGGCAGCACTGAAGGCTGGAGAAAAGCCTTCTGAAGCTGGTAGGAATCTGCATGAAACTTTGCTATGTAGTTTGGACGTGGACACAGGAAAAACGAGAGAGACTAAAGGAACTGTGAGCTAAGTTCAAAAGCCTAAATATAGTAAGGGCCTGTATCTCTGGTCTGCCATTGATTAGCTTATATTCTTCATTTTTCTGATATGCTTTTTCATTGCTTCACTGTTTCACCTTTTGTTTAATTTCTGGTATTATTAACAGAAACATTAGGGTGAACCCTGGTGCCTGTACATTCTTCTTAGCAGTTAGAAAGACAATGGATTAGTTGCATTTATCTTAATTTCTTATCTACAGTCCAATGTCCTTTCTCTTTAGAAACAATGTATGTTTGCATTTGCAGTATTAGATTTGTTCAAATGTTGGACAATGTAAAGAGGATTTATGATGTAGCTGGTCACCAGAAATGACTTCTAACCTAGTCATCCTTGTTGAGATCGTACAAGGGAAAAAGGGAGTTGGAAGAACTGCCTGTGACAATAGTCCTGTCTGTTGCTGCATCATATTTTCCTTAAACATGATACTCGCAGCAGGTGCATGCTGAGTTACCCTCACTGCCCCATGACATCCTGGAAGAGATGAACATTTCACATTTCACCCCTCATGGCTTGATGTAAATCAAATTATGTCACTACCAGTTTTCTAGGCCATTAGACTATCTCAAATGCCATCAAATCCCTTGTGCCATATAGTGAGCTCTCTACTTCATCTTTTACCATACAGTGAGCATAGAAGTATCTCCTTTATACCCTCTCAATGCTTTCCTCCGCAGCAGCAAGACATACTTATGTAGCTCTTTAATTTACTGTTCTTAAATTGCATCTATCTCAGGACAATTCTAAGGTCTGTGGAAGGCACTTGACCAAGTGCATGATTTTATATTGTTAACAGTTTGACAAGAGAGTGCAACAACCTTTAATGTTTAAGATTTTGCTGCTATGGTTATTATTTGGAGAGCAATTCAGGTAAGTTACTCTGGGAGCACTGGAGCTAAGGAAAGCTCTTTTCCGATGGGTTTGTGCTGTGTTCCTGGAGGCTGCTGTAGCAGCGACACCATTAGAGAAAGAAATGCAGAATAACACTTTCAGAATAGTGTTGTAATCATGTAAAATAACATCTGGAGACTGTGGGATGCGCACAGATAGAAAGATGGATGGATTATATCATGCAACACTTCTAACCAGCAGGAGCCTTGGGAATAGGATTTGCACCCACCAGCTCTTTGCAGAAGCATGAGAGGTATTCTGCTCTGGGGACAGTGGGAGGCTTAATCTTGCAGCTCCTGTGTTCCAAGTAGGAAATCCCAGAGATGTACTTGGCCATGCGTAATAAGAGGCAAGTGTAAAAACAACTCTAAAGCATGTGTGCCGAGTCTGAAAGAATGCTGGATGTTTGGTCAAATTCCTATTTTTCCATGGGGACACAATTTGTGGTTGGTAAAAGTCTACAGTTAAAAACAAAACAACAACAGCAGAAAAACCACCAAAAAAACCTGAGCTGTGAAAGTCTTACTTAGGCAGCAAATCCTGCTATCTCACTGTGGAGAAGTATTGGAAAATGATTACCCTTTATGTACAGACTCATGGTTTAGAGATATGAAGCTCTTGAACTCTAACTAGGAGCTGAAGGAATACCATTGTGGTTTTGTCTCTGTTTCATTGTCATCGAAACTGAGATGATAAAATGCCTACCACCACCTTTACAAGGAGTGAAAGGATTAGTTAGACAGGTTTTTCGTAACAACACTTAAAAAGTGAAAACATTTGCTCTTAATATAAATCTACATACAGAATTAAGTTAAATAATAAAATCAAATCTTCTTAAAGAATTGTGTTAGATTTTATGACAAACCCATAACTACAATAGCAGTATCTTAGGAGTCCCACAGAACTTCGTCTAATAAAACATTCCTCATACTTTTTTTTTTTTTTTGATGCCCTGAATGGTCAATGTTTCCAAAACAAAATTAAGATTAGTAAATCAATTAAAAACCCAGATTTCTTACAATGGGGATTCAAGAGCTGGTACTCTATGTTAAACCAGGATTCAGAAAAGATTAAAAGAATTCATTTTTGCTTCATCTTTCATAGAAAGCTGGATAGTAAAATATCCTAAAGGTCTCTGTTTTACTTATTGAATTACGTTGAGTTGTGCTTTTGACAGGCACCACACTGTTGTTTGTTTATGACAGTTAACAGGAAACCTATGGACTAACAATTTGCTTTTCAGGTATAATTGTTAGCTAAGTGTTGGGATTGCTTCAGAGTCAGTCCTGATGTAATCTGTTAGGTAACAGACTAAATACCAGCTGGAAGATCTATGTCTAGTTTGCAGGTAAATAAGCATCTTTCAGCAGTAAGATGAACTTAAAGATTAATTTAAACTTAAAAACATTGTTTCTCTGATTACTTTGTCACACCTGCTCTGTTATGGTTTTTTAAAGAATGCAGCAGCTCTTTGGAAATGTGAATTGTGAGCATTAAATAAAACTCATGAAGTTCCAATTGCTGCAACATGAAGTTTTAGGTTTTTTGGACCTGGAGAACAGAAATAATAAACAGAATTTGACGTTTCCTTAAGATAAATTTAGGTTAGAGCTGAAGTTAAAGATGATATTTCAAAACTTATAACTGATAGAACAACATTTTCAAACAGTGTCAAACCTCTTCTCCAATTCATGAAATAAGTGCTGAGCAGTAGTTCTTAGATCTACCAAGGGAACCAAGAATATAACCATCCTCTGGCTCTGAAGAGTGCTAAAAGTTAAAATATTTCTGTGTATCATTGCAAAGACCATAGCTGTGTGCACAGGTAGGATGTATGCACAGTTTCTATGGCCATACTGTCATGCCAATGCAAATATGAAGTTTGCATAGGAAATTATACTCGCATGTGTCTGTTTTATTTTATCTACTATTAGCTGTCTACCTGGACAACTGAATCTCCAATTTTCTCTACTGAAGCTGATAGCCAGAGTGAGAAATGTAATTTGAACTACTTAGTTTGAAGAAATGACCATACCATTTAAAGGAGGCTTTATCAGAAGTGGGATTGATTTATTAATCTCAAAAAGGACATCCTAAAAAGTGCAGAGGATGAGAAAAATCCCCTTACAGTGGATGCAACAGTGTAAATGTGGTTCATGATATAAAGGGCTAATGGGGTCTGGCTGATTACGTGACTGTTGTATGATATACAAAACCCAGATAAGCAGACATAGAGCAAACTTCCCAGCAGGAGTGATAGAAGTCACTTTCCTGTCTTTTTATTTTCCTCTTGAGATGCTTCAAACTTCTGGCACTAGGCAGCAAAGGAGCAGATATCTCTCTCCTCCAGTCTCTTGGAGAGCTTTTTACCAAAATAGCAGAAATCTGTATTTTTCCCCCAAACCCCCATGGTTCCTGTCACATTTACTCTGGAGGTTACCCCCCAGACACACCATGATGTCTTTGACTGGCCAGTGGCATGCTGGGCAAGTACATTTCCAGGCAAAAACCTGGGATTAATGCTACTGATGGTAGGTGTATAGTGGCAGGTAGCTCCTGAGGTAGAGCCGTCTCCAAGCGTAAGGTATTTTTCTTCTTTCTAGCCACCACCATTTTCATCCTTACCCTAACATATGTACAGAGAGATACTGGGCAAATGCACGGGCGGGTATTGATGCCAATAGTTGCCTACACTTTTACTAGCCTCAAGTTGTGGGTTGCTTATAACTGGCCATACTCCAGTTCCTCTAGACTTTGCTCCCTAGTGTCCTTCTGGTGATGTGTTTTTGCTTGATGTAGCTATGTGGTTACAGACACTTGTGAAGCATGGACCAGGAAAGGAATACTAGGCATTAGTCCATTTCTACTTGGACAAACTGTTCAAAGCTCTGGAAGAGCTACCCTGAAAACTTAGTTCATAAGAGTATTAAAGAGAACATTTTCTTGAGAATGGGACAAGTGATGTGTAAAAAAAGTTGAGGGATTTAATGCAATTTTATTTTAAAATCTAATCAGTTATTTGTCCAAAAGTGAATTGGTTACATTCATATTTCTGTGAAATAAATCAGGTATCTTCAAGATATATGTCTCCAAGTGACCTAGAAGCATTGAACTAGTATTAGAAATGAAAAGTCAAAAATATAGTATAAATATTTCACTCTAATTTACTTTCATGTTTTCAGACTTCTGACATCATCCTGTTGCCTCTTTTCACAGTGTGTTAAAGAAAGGAAGCCTAATCACCAATTTTGTTTATTTCATAAAAGAAAGTAAAACAGAAATGTAACATAGGTGTGGGAAATATAATCCCCTTTTACTGAGTTGTTTTAGTTATTATTAGAAGAGGAAACCTTTTTCTTTGCCTTCTAGGGCATTTTTAATCTTTTTATTCAGATTTGTAAGTGTAAAAATAACAGAAGCAACCAAGATGAAGTTTAAAATGACCTAAACAAATAATAGTTCAAGGGATGTTTAGGGCTTTTAAGCTTATCAACAAGGCACAATATTGAAGTATGGAGAAATGACCTTTGGAGATGTCACAGGAGGGTGGGTTTTTTTTGTGTAGTCAGGGGCATAAAGAGAAATATACAAGGAAAGCCGTTTTTTCTTTCATGTATGCTTTGTTGAACTTTTCCACCTTTCTTCTTTTTTAGCCATATAATCAATGAGCTGATAGAAACAGAACGGGTTTATGTAGAAGAACTTCAAAGTATAATAGAGGTAAGAAATTCTTCTGTAATGACTTCTGGTGCTTAACCTCTAAGTCATCACTGCGGGTGCACATACTTCATGGGCTGAGCACTCTCACCTCCCACCTAGTGTTTAGAGTACACAGACTCTGTTAGCCTTGGAGATGGAAAATGAGAAGCATGTTTTGAACATCTTTCTTCAGAGCTTAAAGGAAGAGGCACTTTTTCTGATCCCAGCCCACAGAATGATAAAAGTTGCATGGTTCTCAAAGTTATGGACAGAGGAATTGTTAATAATCTGCCTTTTCAAAATATCATCAATACGAAACAGGACCCTTGATTTCCATGGGGACAGTCACTAAATTTCTGTGAATGTAAGTTTGGAAAATGAGAAAAAAGAAGGCCCTTTTCCTCCTCTTGTTTGTTGTCCCATGCAGTGTCTGAACACAGAAAAGAGCAGCTTACACTGCAAATATAACTTACGAGCTTTTAAAACTCATAGGATATCAACATACTCTGTGTGTGTGGAGTTTGGGGTCTCTAGTCTGTGGGAGGATGGAGGCTGAGTAGGGCTCAATCATGCTTGCATTTGGGTGGGACTTGAAGGACTGGGTAGTTTCTTTTTACAACCATGTGGTTACTTCTCTATTGGATTTGATCTGTGGGAGCTGACAGCTCTGATAATTGATGTATTACTCTTGAGTTTAAATTCTGCACTCAGAATGTTCTTCTCTCAAAGTTTTTATTGAAGAAACACAATCCAGTTTCTACAAGAAACAACCAAATAATCAAGCCAAATACCACAGTTCAACAAATAAATCCAAACGAACCCTTTCGCAGTGAAGCAGTGTAGCAGAAAGATATGTGTCTATCAAACTTAGCAGTTTCCATCCCTACATGACCAAAATGGCTTTTGAATCCTAGGGACATCATTTAGTCTTTTTTGTTAATCCAGTAATCTGTCCATTTGTGGCTAAAAATGTGTTTGCACAGCTATCGGGGTAAAAGCTCTGGGGAAAATTAGAAGCATCAGAAATTCATGGGAGCAACAAAGAAGCAGGCATAGGAGAAGCCTTTGTATGCTCTGTTGACAACAAAAAGCACATAGACTTTGGGGCTTTTCAGTGTCCCAGAACAAGTACTTCCCTGGTAACAACAGGCTGGTTTTATTTTCCACTTTTCTCTGCAGGGGTATGCTTCAGAAATGGACAATCCCAATTTAGTACATCTGATTCCATCTGCACTCCACAACAAGAAGGAAATTCTTTTTGGGAACCTTCCAGAAATCTACGAATTCCACAACAGGCACGTGGGAACTGGCGGTTGTCCTGTGCCCTCGGGGGCTACTGTCATTGCTGCTCCCTTGATGTGGGGTGCTTTGTCATAGTCAGACATACGCAGGCAGGAAAAGGCATCCTCACTTTGCTCTGTATGTATCCTGTAAAACCCATGTGTGGAGAAGACCTCTAAGATCACCAATTTAATCTTATTCGTGAAAGATTCTATCCTTTTGTGCGTTTACTAGTGATTTCTGCTGGCATTATCCATTTTGAATGTCCCTCATCGCGAGTATTCTACCACCTCTCTTGGTACACTGGTAGATGTCACAGGACTAAATCCTGATGTTCTTTCTCTGGCAAAACTCCTGTGTGAGGGAGTTTTCTTAGTGTTCAGCTTATTTGTCCTATATTTCTGTTATCACATCATAAGACATGATATATTTGATAGCACTTTTCTAAAGGAATTTTAGCCTTCACATGATCACAAACCTTTCCAGAAGCCTTGTCCACACTGTGGACAAGGTGGTCTAGTGCCTGTAACTACAGAATACCAATTATGAATAAGATTAACCTCTTTTCGATCCTTTTTCAAAACTCAAAGCTTAGGGCTACTTCAGTAAATTTCCTGCTTTTCCTAGCCTTGATTAAGTAAAACTGGCTGTAGCCAAAGTGAGAATTTAGGAATTCTTTTGGAAAATAATGGCCTGGAAGATGTAACAAACTGTTGAACAAAATAAATAAAAAAAATCCCTCTTTTGCAAGTTTAAATATTATGGCAGAGTAGTTGATACATAGTAGAAAAACTCTTTTCCAGTTTACATATTATTTTGAAAGAATGTGTCTTCCATTTGGAGAATGACATTCCCCTCCCTTTGCAAGCCTGGTCTTTCTTTCCCTAAAGGCTTAGTGCATTGACTGCCACTGCAGAAGCCTTTGGACTACATCCCATATTTCCTCTGCTTGCTGATGAAGCAACTGCATCTGACAGAGCTTTTCTGTCTTTTCTAGCTGTTCTGAAAAATCCTCATAACTAAATGGGAAGCAGGTGTTTGGGCTACATATTGGAAACAAATCTCAACAGCCAGAGGAACCAGATGTATCAGATGCTTGTGAGCAGATGAAAACATGATAATATTGGTGATTCAGGCAATCAGCTGTGAACTATGTCCCATTTTTCTAAAATATATATAATATATTTCTTGGTGTGTCAGAGTTGTTACCTTCCCTGTGGAATCCTCTTACTACAAAAATGTAGGCTTTAAGCTAGATTTACACAGAAACTAGCACAGAGTGTGAGTGGGATGTTACATTACTGTTTGCTTTCCTTTCTCCCTCTCAGGATTTTCCTTAAGGAGATAGAAAATTGCATTGAAAACCCTGAGCTTCTTGCCCGATGCTTTTTGAAAAGAGTAAGTGAATCCTTTTGCAGGTTTGTATGAATATTATGGTCTTATCCTGCAGTACTTACAGATTTACTCCTATCCTTTCACTCTGATTGCTTTTGTGAATGAGGGAAACTCACATAAGCAGATACTCCCAAATTAAGCCACAGTTAATAAGTGTGTATTCTGAAATCTGAACCTTTACCTGATTTTCTGACAGGAAGAGATATGATACTGGTGTTTTACCAATGTATTTTAAGCCCTGGTTAAAAAAGAAAATCAGTGATCCAAATGTTTAACGTGCTTTTCATATCAGACAAATCTATACCAGCACTCTGATATATCGCAGACACAACCCTACTGTAAATAAGCAGAGAACGGTGTCACAGCAGATTGCTCTGAGCACAGACAGTAAATCCTGTTCCTGCTTGATCCTCTCTCTTTTCTCTGCACCATTCTGGAGGCTTATTCCCCTAGAACTGGTCCAGCAGAGTCTACCACCTTCTTTGCATGGTGAAGTCCCACCAGCTCCATAAGACTCTGTGCGGTCGATTCCTTTACTTGTTCACGTAAATCAACAACCAAGTGGGATTCTCCCCACTTGTATGAAGTAGTGAGGGTTAGCTGTTTGTTTAAAAGTTGAGTGAGCTCAGTTTATGAGAAAGCCCGAAGCCAACAGGCAGTGGTGGCTTTGGTCAGACGCATGTGTCTTCACTTGCTGTGACTTTCAGGCCCTAAGTTCTGCAGCTCTCTCCAAGAGGTCCCAGTCATGTCCCTCCCCCCCCCCGCAGTTAGCATGACTATTAGTTCTGTTTCCTCTAAAATAAGAAAAGGTGCTTGTTTATATAGCACTCATTCAGAGGCCCTACTAATAAGAAAAAAAACTGTTTTGGTGGGTTGCTACCATTTTCATAGTCTGACAAAACTGCTTGAATAAGACTGTGTTTTGCATGGGAAATGGAAGAGGCATGAGAAATGGGAAAATGTGTCCTCTTCACTGTAGTCAAAGGTACCTCCAGCTTCTACTGTATACTGCATCTAGCATTTGCTGCTTTTCCAGGGCATGTGTTAAATCTTTTTTTAACAAGGTGCTGTATGAAATACAGGCAGATTTGGATGGAACATACATACCCTAGTTGTCAGAGGTGTTGAGCACTGCCACATCTCTAAGATTTCAATGGGAATTATGAACAAGTGATATTTCCAAAGGGTATGTCCCCAGTTTACAAACAGGTCAGGCTGAAGAGCATCATACAGGTGTAAATGTGAATATAAGGCCACTGAATTATTTTCTGTTTAACAGCGAAGCATTTAGAGCTTGAGTAAATGACACTACTAAGGAATATGTTGTTATCCTAAGATTCAGATGCTGAGCAGGAAAATATTGTGGTGAAATCATTATGCAAAATAGGATAAGCAGTCTTTGAAGAATGCAGACCTTTGAAATCCAAGAAGCATAAAATAGTCTGTATGTTGCAAATATCCCTGGATTTGGAGCTAAAGAGAAATTCTTGATGCAGAATTGATCCTGTAGTTCTGCAGAAAGTTCAAATTCCATGTTTAAATATTGTAGCTTATGCCTCTCTGTAAAAACAGCTATTGACCCCAATTCTCCTCACTATTCTACCAACACGACATCAGTAGCAATAAAGCTATGGTTCAGGTGTGAAGTGAAAGAAAATCAGTCCCTCCGTCACCTTTGCTTATCAGTTTCTATGGCCTAGTCAAACAACACTAAATCTATTGAGTAAGAAGTTACATCATGTATTTGCTTTCTCCCTATTTCAAATTTCATGCTAAGAAAGCAAAATCCTCTCTTGAGATGTCTCTGCTCACACAGTAGCACCTTTGATTCAAGAACTTGCCCTTATGTTCTGTTTTTAGAAGAAGCCACATGAAGTCCAGAAATTTGTTGTTTCTGTTGGACTGCCTTCAGGAGGCACAAACAAAAGCCTGGTTGTGTGTTTGTGTTCCCCCTGCTTTGGCAGCTTTTTGCATCTTCCTGCTGAGCAGAGGCTTCTGGCTTGCCCTGTGACTTATGACCGTGCTTGCTTTGGCAGGGGGGAAACTGAAACGGCTGCTGTTCAAGGTGATGCCCAGTTCTGGGGGGAAACTTGCATTGTTGCAGATTCACTTCCCCATTTCTCCTTCTTTATATGGGTGTAACCATCCTGCCACAGCATCATGGTGGGCCTGTGATTAGAAACAGACTGATTTTTAGGTTCATACTTGAAGAATATTACCCTGTCTTATCACACTGGGACTTTTTAGCCCTGATTCCAGAGCTGCTTGAAACTGTCCTGAGAGCTGCAGTGGGACATCCTGGTGCCTGAGTCCCTCCATCCCCTGTCAATCATCCCTCTGCCATGTCCCCATACACTCTCCCATCTCCACCAGTGCCACCTGGTCAGCTGTCACCAGGGATGTAAACTTTTATTCTCAGGTGATGGCAGAAACAGTCTGTGGAGTCCTAGCCTATTTCTCCTCTCTGGCTTCTCTCCTGGAACACAGTAGCAGAATCAGGTAGAAGATGAGCCAGAAATACCCCTCTTGTCCTCCCTCCCACTTTGCTTGACCTTATTAGGGCATGATCTTCATAAGAACTAAATTACAAGTAAGCAAGCTCAACTTTGCCCACACGGCAGTTGTTATGCCATCACCAAGATGCTTGACCTTGCTTAAAACTCTCTGTGGCAAGGACTGAACAGATGCTGCAAGAGGGGATGTGTGCTGAATGCCTTACAGGATGGGTCTTCTAGTGCTTTATCAGCAACAAGAGGGACACTGGGCTGATCTGCTAAACATGTGTCTGGAAAGAAGGAAAACTTACCAAACCAAGGCAAGAACGGTCAGGAAGAAACAAAAGGTGTGTCAGACTGCTTACCAACATGTGCCAGGTGAGGTGCCTGGCAGGAGAGACTCACTGTGGATTACCACTGTTCACTTACTCATATTGCTAACCTTGGAAAAGGACAATAATTTAGCAGGAGCCAGCAGTTGGGGCATTTGGTCATTAAGGGGGAAAGAAGCATTTAGAAGAGGAAGCTATCCGTGAAAGGACTGTATCAAGTGACAGGAAACCTGTGAGTTGGATTCAAAGGGCTAAATCCTAATCTGAAGCAAAATTTATTCATAAATCAGCAGTCAAAGATAATTGGAACTGTGCATATATGCCTGTGGTGGGTTGACCCTGGCTGGATGCCAGGTGCCACCAAAGCCGCTCTATTACTCCCCCCTCCTCAATTAGACAGCGGAGAGAAAATACAGTAAAAAGCTCGTGGGTCGAGATAAGGGCAGGGAGAGATCACTCACCAATTACCGTCACGGGCAAAACAGACTCGACTTGGGGAAATTAGCTTAGTTCATTACCAATCAAATCAAAGTAGGATAATGAGAAATAAAAACTAGATCTTAAAACACCTTCCCCCCACCCCTCCCTTCTTCCTGGCCTTAACTCCACTCCTCATTTTCTCTACCTCCTCCCTCCCAGCAGTGCAGGGGCATGGAATGGCGGTTGACCTCAGTTTGTCACAGGTTGTCTCTGCCTCTCCTTCCTCCTCAGGGGGAGGAGGAGGAAGGACTCCTCGCTCTGCTCCTGCTCCAGCGTGGGTCCCTTCCACAGGGTGCAGTCCTTCAGGAGCAGACTGCTCCGGCGTGGGCCTCGCTGGGCTGCAGGGGCACAGCCGGCCTCACCAGGGTCTTCCCCAGGGGCCGCAGGGGAATCTCTGCTCCGGCGCCTGGAGCACCTCCTCCCCCTCCTTCTGCACTGACCTTGGTGTCTGCGGAGATGTTTCTCTTACATGTTCTCACTCCCCTCTCGCAGCTGCAACTGCTGCTGCTCAGCTTTTTTTTTTTTCCTCCCCTCCTTAAATCTGTTATCCCAGAGGCGCTACCGCTGTCACTGACGGGCTCTGCCTTGGCCGGCGGTGGGTCCGTCTTGGAGCCGGCTGGCACTGGCTCTGTCAAACATGGGGGAAGCTTCTGGCAGCTCCTCGCAGAAGCCACCCCTCTGGCCCCCCTGCTACCAAAACCTTGCCACACAAACCCAATACAGCCATGTGCGTGAAAGCTTACAAAGATCTCAGGATGCAGATCACTGTGGAAAGGAAAAGCCTTACAGGAGAGATGAGCATGGTGTAAAAGTACCAGCAAGAAGTCAGAACCTCTGGACATGAAAATAGAGGTGTGTGGAACATTTAAGACTGGGATTTGAGTAATTAGGCAATTTATTATTTCTTGGCATTTTAGAATCTGATCCTAGTAATTTCGCTAGGAATTTCCTAACTATTACAAAACTTAAAGCTGTATTTAAAGCTGTAAGTATCTGCCTGAGCAGGTGTCACTGTTTAGGCAGCAGCAGACTGGCATAGGGTGGTTCCACTATGAGAAATTACAGGTAAATTGTTGATTATTGTACCTATTTTTTAAATTTAAATCGTCACTTTTCTCTTACCCCTAACAGTGCTCTTGACTGTTACCGTTTCTGTTCTTGACCAGTCCAATTAGGTTTCTGTAGGCCAGGAGCAAATAATAATGCTTGATTACACTTCTAGTTTTGTGGGGTTTACCCCCTTCTAACTTCTATCCAAGGCAACGTGTAGAAACAATTCTATTTGTGTGAAGAAAACGCTGCACTTATTTTGAAACAGCACCATTAATATTCTATTGAGTTGCAACTGAGCTTTTTGTATTGCATAATCCTTAACACAGCAAGGTGTTACATGGCATAGCTCTGCTTTCACATCTGATTGATCAGGGTCACAGCAGTACAGGTCTGTAGAGGAAGATAGCAGCAATACTGGCTTCTTCTAGTAACTCTGTACAAAAGACGCAGCTTTCCCTGCCCCAAGAGTGTATAGGCACTCTGTAGTGGGCTGACAGCACAGGGGCAAGACCCAGGAACTCCTGAGTTTTATTTTTGGCACTGTCTTTGATTCACTGAGGTCACATCCACCAGCATAGGTGCAGACAAAGACGGGCAGCTGCCGGCTGGTCAGACACAGCCAGCCCTGCTCAGGAACCTGTATGGCGTTGCTCCATGGTCGCGTGGCTGCAGGGCTTCTGTGCTGACCACGCGCGTGGTTAGTGAGCCGAGAACCCGGCAGAGGAACGCCTGTCTGTCTGTATCCACCCATATAGCCTCGGGAGTTTGAAATACATCTCTCTGGGCTTTTATAGAGATTGCCTTTCTTTTCACTGAAGTCAGTGAGATTTTTGCCATGGACTTCAGTGAGAGCACCTGGAGTGTAGTCAAAGGCAAATAGAGGTCAAGTGAATCAACCCACTTCTAATTTGGGTAGGACAGAGTTTAAGTACTTCCCTCTGCCTGGCCTGGGACATCAACAAGACAAACTTGCTGCTGTTTAATTCATCCTTGTACTATTGAGAGCCAATGCTATTTTCAAAGTGTTTTGAACATGTAAGCCTTAAGTAAGTGGTAAGCATTGTTAGCAATTACCAGTCTATGCCAGTATTGTTAACAAAGTTTACATTTCTAATTTTTTTTTGTTTTCAAACCATCTGTTCCCCTTCCCTGGAAGATAACAGGTTTGCAATTAGATTATGTGTTTTCCAGTCTGCAGTCTCCTTGCTTTGCAGAAAAAGTGAGAAAAAAAATCTCACTTTCAGATATATTTAACTTTACAGAAGTAAGAAGCAAATTTGGTAGCTTCAGTATATTTTTACATACAGAGTTATCCTCATGTATTAATTACTTCATGTGTTAGGATGGAAGGTAAGAAAAAGTGTGACTCAAGGCAGATGCTCTGTGGATTCTTTTGTCTTATCTTACTTAAACTCTTCTTTTCTTGCAGAAAGAGGACCTCCAAATATATGAAAAATACTGTCAGAACAAGCCAAGGTCCGAAGCTCTCTGGAGACAGTGTGGGGACAGCATCTTTTTTCAGGTGGAATTTCATTGCAGACTGGCAGTGCAAACCATCAAAGCTTGTTTTCCTTCTGTGTCTCTTCTTTCTTAGAAAACTTAGAGCAATATACAGATTTTCCTGCATGCTTCTTGTACTCATGGCAGGTGCTCGGTATGTCAAGGTGCTATCTACAAGGGACTAGGTAGGTAGAGTAGTAGGTACGTTTCCTGGCCAGGAGCCTGGCTCTTCAGGCTATACGCAAGTGCTGGCTTCTTTGCAAACCCCAGGTGATTGCAATCTCATAAGCAGGGCACGCCAGATTTCGACACTAAGTTGAACCTAACCATTAACTTTTGTTTAGTTATATTTTCACTGTGGCATAAGTAACCTGGAAACTCCTCTGCAGATGGAACAAATTTCTCTCTCAATTAATTCACAGACATATAATCTTCAGATTACCAAATGATAATGATCTTGGTGTCTTGCCTGTTCTTCCAGAAACAATTGTATTTTTTTTCCCTGTTGTCTCTTACAGGAATGTCAGCGTAAATTGGATCATAAGCTCTCGCTAGATGCTTATCTCTTAAAGCCAGTCCAGAGAATCACCAAGTACCAGTTGCTGTTAAAGGTAAATTCTTCATGACAGTGCAAACAATTCCAATGCATAGCTTGTTTTACTCACAGAATTGCATATCAGCATTTTTTCTGAAGGACTCCCTGGAAATAAATCCTTTCTCACTTCTTCAACAAATGCTTTGTAATGCTAAGTTGTAAAATGGTAACGGTCAAAGAAAGGACTTCTAGTTCAGAATAAGTATATCTTACATACTTATTTAACTTATATACTAAGCAATAGCAGTATATTATTATATATTCTATTATATATATGTAAGATATGTTGTATAATAAGTAATTTATTGTCTTATTTTTTGTTTTATTTATCTTTAAACAGGAATTGAATTTGGCTTTATTGGATCAGTATATGGTCCTAAAATTTGAAAACAGGAACTGATGCTTTAATTTTTGTCTCTGACATCTGTCCCTGTTTAATAAAACTCTCGGCCCTCTGAACCTGATATTTTCCCATGGTTATGACTCAAACCTTTCAAAAGGAGCCACTCCCTTTCAGTGCTTCTGTTTTAAAGACCCAGCTAGGAACAAATCGTCTGTAACTTTTCTGCGGGATGAATATGTGAACGTCCCTCTTGGTTTAGTTGGAACTGTGAGTAGTCCATGCTTGAAATCCTGGTCTGAATTGGGCAACAGGAAATATATGCTCTTAAACCAATGACATTTTTTGAAGATGGTGGCTTAAATTTCTGTCTTAATCTCCCCAGTTCTTAGAAATAATATTTACTGACTTCCTTATGGAAAGGTCATGAAGGTGAATTACATGCTGTTCTCAAGCCTCTGGACTTAATGTAGTGTTGTGAACTGTCAAGAACTTTAGCGCGAAATTTGCAATGAAGATTTTAGGCTGCAGTTTTATTTGCTAATAGCTACCATGGCACTGGTCAAATTGTGCCCCAGGTTAAGCCATGTGAGGATCTGGCTGGCCCTTCACTTGTGTAGTATTTCTGTGACCTCTTTATTGACTTTACACAAAACTGCAGAATCCAAATATTGAAGGGTGATATTAACAAGGATACAACTTCACGGATTCCAGTAGAGTTACATCAACATAATCCAGAAGTAAATTTGGCTCTATTTCTTGAAAGCATTCTGTGACAAGGGAGAAAATTTCAAGGTCCTCAGAAGAGCAAGAGTAAACCAGATTCTACTTTTAATTTGAAATATGACTGTAAATAAAACAAAGATTAGATCAAGGAGTAAAATTCTCAGGCAAAACAGGTTGCAGCTATTGGGCTTGAAGCTGGTCAGACCAGTTTTGTACTTAGCAACAACACATTGGCATGGGCATTTACTTTGTCAGGGATTATGAGATCTGTGAAGATGGTGCACTTTTTCCCTGGCAGCAGGAGCATTTAAAAGTGTAGGAAAATGGGAGCCAGCAAAAAATTGGTAACAAACAAGTGCCTAAGAAGCCATGTGCCTTGAGTGATGGGCAGACTAGCTTTAAATTCTGGGTCACAATTATTGCAGCCCTCTGGTTTCAATCAGTTTAGCTAATATTATAAAGCAGCATACCCACTATATAGAGAGCAGGGATCCATCCTCATCCTAGAAATTGTGCAACAGGTGCTATAGGAATGCATCCTGCTTTTACCTTCTAAGCCCTGGTCACCCAAGCACTTGAGGAGAGACTGCTGCTGTTTGGAGTTTGCAAGAACTACCTTTCTGCAGCCCTGTTTTACAGGAACACAAGTGCCTCAGCTTTTGGATTAAATGATTTCTAGACGCCAAATGTGGCTGAAAATTATATGCCTGAATGAAAACCATGTCATTGGCCACCCCTGCTGAAGAGGTCTAATTCTTACTATAATAAAGGTTACTAAAGTTAGTAGAGTCTTGATACATTCCTTGGTGTATTTCTGGAGCATAGTCTCTGCTGATGTTGTAGTCAGCATAAGGAAACAAAACTAAACTCGCCTGCGGTACGGTTCTTAGTGAGGTTCTATTATTACAAGAATTTATTTCTTAGTTTCATCACAGCTTGCATTTCTGAAGTGAAAATTGCATCCAGCCAAACACTTCTTTCATTCCACTGGTAGATGTATAGGACAGGGATAATGATGAACAAAATAGTTACTTGATTATGAATTCTGTCACTGGAGCTATTGTCTTATTAACAACCAATAAACTTATTCTTTCAGCTGATTAATGGATGCAGATTCCAAGCATCAAAATCACAGGTCACTATATGTGGTCAGTTACCTTACGACTTTTGGTTAGAGTCATCTTACCTTTTCTCTTTAATGGTAGGAGAATCCTGTTTGGCTTTGGTTTCAAATTCTGTGGTGTAGTCTTGGGATCTTCCAGCTGCGTTGAGATTCATGTCTTCCCAAGACTGTAGCAACCATATCTGCATTTGTGTCTGTTAACCTTTTCTTCCCTGGATGCTTTTAGCAAAGATACAGACTCTGTTTCTGATCTCAGGTGGATACTCATTGGTAGTAACTGCTTTCTCTACAATACAGTGGGGAAAAAAACAATCTGTGCATCTGAATCAGGTTCAGGGCTCCTCTGTAGGCAGAAGAGCAAGAGGCAAGGCAGGATTTGCATAAGTTATAACTCTTGGTTGCAAGAAGAGAATTAAGTCCCGAGCCGACTAAAACTGTTCAAGCAAAAAACATATAGAAATAAGAAAAGTCATTCTTGTAAGGAACTGTACTCGGCTATGTAAGTAGTTGGCCCTAAATATTTGGAAATCTAAATAGGATTTCTGTATGTGAAATGATTACAGAAATTGAGCCCTCAAAAGGTTTTGTTTGTTACTTTGCTTTGGGCACGTGCTTCTTAACTTGTCCAGAACTTTGTCTCTTGTTCCTTTTGCAAGGGTTGGAGGATGGAATAGCTTCCCCTATTCAAGCAGAATATAATGTTTGACAAATTTTTGCTAGAGGTCAGCATTGTTCATCAAAATTACTATCTCTCAAAAAAGAGAATAAGAGGTGGAGAAGATTTATAGTAATCTGGCCTATTTTCTCCCCCTGCCCCCCCCCCAAAAAATTAACAGCTGAAAAAAACTCTTATAGATTAAAGAAGTCTCATTTAATTTAAGGAAGAGAGAGTTGTGAGATGATTTGACCATAAGTCTACAAGCATCTGCACAGGAAGTGACTTCTTCCTATGCAGAAATTCTTTATCTGACGAGTTTGCTAGGACCTGATGAGTGGAAAGTCAAACCTGCCAAATTCAGACTAGAAATTAATTTATATTTTTAACAGTGGTAATCAGTACCTTGTGGAACAAACTGTAAAGGGAAATGGCGAATATTCTAACACCCGAAGTCATTATATTAAGATTGAGTTTCTTTTCTAGCAGTGTGAAAAAAAACCCTGGATGTAATTCTGTGACATGCAAAAAGTTCATTGTAAATATGTCAGAATAGTCCTGTCTCATCTTAAATGAAAACTTGAAAATGTCCAAAAGGTCAAAATGTATGTCCTCGATGACAATCCTGATGAACGTCCTGTTTGGTTTTGTTTGGGGTTGTTTTTGTTTTGGTTTTTTTTTCTTCCTATAGTTATGCTACTTTGCTTATGCAGTGCAAATTTCAGAGAGGATTGTCTTATGGTGGCTTCTGGTATAAGAAGTTTTCAAGCAGTTTTCATATCTTTTTTTTTAATCAGGAAATGCTGAAGTGCAGCAAGAATTCAGAGGGTACCGCTGAATTGGAAGAAGCCCTGGCCACGATGCTTGATATCATCAAATCAGTAAACGACTCCATGCACCAGATAGCAATCACAGGATATGAGGTATTATTTGCTGTTGCTCTTACTCTGGTCTTTGACCCACCCAGTGTTCCTCTCATCATTGATCACGCTGTGCCCATGGCTGGGTACACTTTGCAGGAGTCTGTGCCACATTCTTGAAGGATGCCACTCAGTGGCATGTTGTGGTGACTGAAAATACATGGCAACATACCTGTCATGTGAAGGTGGGGGTATGAACGTGGGCAGAAAGTGGAACAAATGCGGTCCTTCTGAGTAATCACACCCAAACCTCATTTGTAGGTGAGAGGTAGCAAGTATAACGGACATAACTTAAATTTGCTGAAACTTTGTGATCACAATGCAACTCAAGTGTTTCCAAATCTCTTGCACTTAGGGAGGAAAATTTGGCTTCCATTTAAAGTGCGGGTATTAGAATCCATTCCAGTGACTAGCAAACTCATGATCTGAAACGTGAAATAATAACCACAGTACAAATCAAAGGTCACAAATGTATATAACTCTCTGCTGAAGCTCCATTGAAGTCATATGACTTTCAAGAACTAGTGTTGCTTACATAAAATGAGCCCTTAAGGGAGAAGTGGAAGTGATTGACACATAAAGGAGAAACACGCCTGGTGAAATGAGGCCTGAGTGTGATGTGGTTGCCCATTTTGAAATAGCTGCAGGGTAAAAATGTCAAGAAAAAACAATGTACTGAGAAGCTGGATTCAAAGAATTATTAGATCAGACTAACAAGGTTTAGTCTGGACACCAGAAAAACAGTGTTTTGTGCAGAATGTGACTTCCCAAGAAAGTGCTGGGGTTTATACTGACTGTGTCTGGGTGGGAAGAGTTATTCTTTGTTTTGCAGGATGGAGTGGCTTCGGAAGTTTTAATTTCTATAGTTCTCTCTTTTATGCAGGTGCATCTGCATCTCGTAGCTGAGGAAACCATGCCCTCTGACACCATTATTTTATAAATGAATTTAACCGCTTGCTCAGCTATATGTCATAGATCCACTGCTGTGCACAGTTGGAGATGCTCCTGTGGATTACGCATTACATTTGAAAAGAGAATATGGATTCTTATCCTGCCACAGCTGTATGGGGTTGAATGTGAAGCAGTGGCCACCTTGTTGCATTAGTAAACATGTAGACTAGCTGCAGTGCCTGTGGATCAGAGAAACACCACAGGTCCTAAGCATAACTTAGGTCTGCCAAACCTGACAAACTGAAGTAAAGCATATACTTTACCCCAGCCTTCTGCACAGCTATGAGCTGCACTCATTATGAACTGATCAGTGGTGTCTTGTGCCGTATGTCTTTGCGCCAAGAGTTGGGTTTAGATTAAGAATATAGCATGAAGTTTTCCTTCTTAGTTTAGATTAGCAGTATTTTTTTGATATGATTTCCATCTAATTTTCAGTTTTTCCAAGTTTTCTCAAGGTAGGAGATGCCTACCATATTCAGATTTGTTGGCTGAACAGGAATAGTTCATCAGCTTTTTAATTTCTCCAATATACAAGGTCAAATCCAGCCTCTGACTGTTTCTGCCATTAAAAGTTCTTAAAGGATTCTTTAGTAATATCTCTTCTGATGGAGCAGAAATACTATATATTTTTGGAACGTGTTGCCCAAGGCAGTGGTGGAGTCCCCATCCCTGGACGTTTTTAAAAGTCGTGTAGATGCAGTGCTTAGGGACATGGTTTAGTGAGGGACTTGTCAGTGCTAGGTTAAATGATTGGACTAGGTGATCTTACAGGTCTTTTCCAATCTAGGCAATTCTATGATTCTATGAATCTTCACCGAACAAATCTTAATTTCAGTAACACAAAAGAAAACACTGGTCTTAATATGAAATATTTTATACTGGTGTAATTGGATGTAAAAAAATATTGTCAGCTATATATTTTGTTTAAATGTAGAGAGACAAGCCAACAGCTTAAACGGACTCACTACAGATGAGGATTTGTCCAAATATATTTAAACTGCTACAGATAAAATCCTTGAGACTTCTAAAGCTGAATGGTAAAATAATTTTAATTCTGTACGTTTTACTCCTATTTGTATTTCCTGACAATGAAAACAAACCTGGTTCACTTTAGTAGTCAGTTTGCCTTTTAGTTTTCCTACTCTTGGGAAGCTGGTTTGTTTTATTTAAAGCCAGTGGCAAACTTTGTGTTCACTTTTCCATCACAGTAGACAAACTTTCCCTTCTAGCATTTTTGTTTTGTGAAAAGTTTTTCCTGAAGCAATATAAATGAACACCAAGACACATCTTTGCTGCTTTCAAGTTTCTTCAGACTTTCTTTTATGGACTTCCTAGGGACAGGTGTCTTTGTCCTGGTGCCACTGTTCTCAGCACTTGGGGTAGTTTTGCTTGGGGTGACTTTTTGAATCACAGGTTGCAGTGACAGCCTGCTAGCTTCTCCCAAGGTTTCCAGCAACTGCTGCTTCATTTGTATTTGCAGGAAAGACAGGAGTCTTCTGTGTGGGTTTTTTTTTAGGTTTGAGTCCATTTGGTTTCACTAGCGAGTCTTTTACAGCCTTCTAGGTGTCAGGAGAAATAGCTTGTGAAAGCTTTTCTAAACGATTCTGGTTATGGCTAATTCTGAGTGTCTCAGAGATTCATTTTAGGAAGACTCTTTAAAGGCTGGATATTATTATAGCAGACTTGGACCAGTCAACATGGGCATGGGAAGCTCATGGATACAGCATGTCTTTTACTTCCCTAGTTTCCACAGTTTCTGATTCATCACCAAAGAGAAAGGTAGCTTTCCTCCTGTGTTTCCCAGTTTAAATGTATGTAGTTACAGCAATTTTACAAAAATTTGGTTTTAAACTCTTCTGTAAGGGATGGGTAGAAGAGCTTCTCCGAGAAAGGTAATATATTATCCTGAGCAAAGGGGATCTATCCAGATTCCTATCCATATAAATGCTGAGGTCATCCTTTTGCCTATTCCTTACTTTCAAATCTGAGAATAGTTTTGTGCTCAGGAATTCAATAGAGCATTCACGTTCCTTTTCAGCTTCTACTTTTGAATTTGCCAGTCTTCCGTGAAATGCCAGATAGTAGCTCCAAGGGCTAGGTTTTTGCCTTGGCTTTGTTAGCTGAGCTGAAAGATGTGACAAAGTGGAACATGGCTGCTGTATAGCCCCATGCTGACAGCATTCCTGAGGTGGTTTGTTACATGATTATTAAATGGGGTGAAAATGTGAAAGAGGATGAACCCAATAATTTCTTCTTCCTGTTCCACCTGTCCCAGGTGCTCAGCTGTGAAGCCAAATAAACACTTCCCGTAGCTCATGAAACTGCACCCCATCTTGTGGAGTCTTCCCCACTCAGGCATGATAGAAATACTTGCCTAGAACACCTTTCAGAGAAGGATATTATGCCAGCAGAAAAGCAGGTTTTTTGGCAGCTGATGAATGCTCCTAATTGCATAGGAAGTTCTGCTTCTTGGAAGACTTGAGGAGCTGAACTCTTGTGTAAGAAATTGCTAACATGTAAGTTTGGGGTTGTTGTTGGTTTTCTTATTTTTAGGCAAAGCCATAAAAAATATAGAGTAAAGCTTGGAGAGCAGAAGTTGTAGAGATGTTTCCTACTATCATCCTAACATTTGTATTCAATCCAGCCTGGGTAATTTGACCATAAGTTATGCAGCACTTAAGCCATTCATATGTATCTCATCTTCCGTAAACATGAGATACAGTGTTTGTTCTAACAGGGAATAATTGTGTTTGAGATAGCGACCAAATCCTCCATTTTAGGTAAACTTCCTTTAGGACAAAATATTGCTGTCCACTAGCGCAAGTTAGTGTCCTCCTCTCTGTTTGCTGCCCACACTGAAGAGAGAGTCCAGGGCTTGTGGGCTAATACTCAGTCTTTTGTGGGACTGCTGCATCCCTGTCCTTCCTCTTTCTCTCTGCAGTGGTAGCCCCCCACTTCACTTGCTATAATCCTGACACAAGATTGAAGAGACAGATCTATCACAAGACTCGAACGGAGCTTCTGGATCTCAGTGCCATATTGAACAGTGGCTGGAGTGACAGGAGCCTCTCACCATTGTCAGAACTATGTAGAAAATGTTTGTTTGGTTTCTTTGATTTAGCTTTATATCTCATCAATATGCTTTTCACAGGCTTGCAGTTTACACCCACATGCACATATACATACAAACACACAGAGTCCTGTATGCACAAATAAAAAATTCAACTCTATATATTAGAGATGAGAGACTGTTACAGAAATTACTCATGTTTTTTGAATGCTTTGGAGAGCCTAATAATACCCTGATATGGAGTGGAAAAGTGCCTAATCAAACCCTGGTTTTACAGTTGGATCTAGGGAAGAGGATGGGGAGTGAGAGGGAGAACAGGTTGCTATCCATGGTTTAAGAAATCAGACATTCCTACTTGGAGCCAACATCTTCACCTTATAATCAACAGAACATACAAATGTTAAAAATAAGTACTTTAATAATGCACTGAGCTTATTCCCTCAACATATTATACAGAGCACTCCTAGAAAAACTTGCTGCTAGGATAATTATGTTTATTACTATTTGTTGAAGCCCATTACCATATAGATGTTGCCATGTCCTCTATCCACACATTTCTACACTCTTTAGTACTGAACGGTGCTATAAATGTTTGTGCGGGTGGCATCTGAGCCAAATATTTATATCAGCTGAAGTATTTACCCATCAGTGGTCCTCAGACAAAGGCTTTAACTTAGAATGGTCTGATTCCTGCTTAGTTTCACTCTCCCTCAGGTTCTTTTATGGCTCCCTCTTTGCCCAAGGCCGTGCAGCATTGCATAATTTGCAGAAACTATTGACAAAGCTCTTAAAGACTATTTTGCAATGGGAGTGAATTACACACCTACATACCTCTAGGCACCAATCTGTGTCTTCAGACATCTAAGTGTCTTTCAATGTTTTGCCCAGGGACAGAAGAAGCTCGTAGCAGAACAGAAATTGAACCTAGATCTTTCAGAGCCAAGGCCTTTGCTTGGTTATCTGAACTGCACTGGGCCTTCATACTGCCTTAGAGTCAGGAGTCATGAAACCCAGTTCTTGTCAGATGATGCTTCCTCTGAGGTCATTAGAGGGGACAGCCTGTGTGCCAGATCTAAGGAGGTCCTGAGACAGACCTTAGACACTAGCTATGAATCGGGAGACAGACTGCGAATTATGGACATGGAAAACAATGGGTTAATGGTTGTATGAAGGAACCACACAGGTGTAGCAAGGAGATGTGCAGATGGGGTTCCAGCTGTAACATACCCACTCTCCAACACAAGGGATGCCTAGGCACATGCCTCTGCCTGGAAGCTTAAACACCACTGGGGGAAAGAACTGTGCCTGGGATTACCCTAGTTTGAACGTGATGTAGGATCTCTCTTTTCCTTGCTTGCTAGGGGGATGTCAGTGAGCTTGGCAAGCTGTTGATGCAAGGTTCCTTCAATGTGTGGACTGACCACAAGAAGGGGCACAACAAGGTGAAGGACTTGGCTAGATTCAAACCAATGCAGAGACACCTCTTCCTCTATACAAAGATGTTACTTTTCTGCAAGAAACGGGAGGAGAACACAGATGGCCATGAGAAGACGGCTTCATACAGCTTTAAAAATTCATTAAAGGTAATACATGTGGTAATGGTGGGAGAGGGAAATAAATCTGCTGTTCTCACAACACGGGAATGTTTCCATGTGGAGACTTGAAGAAGGTACACATAGCTAGAGCTATCTTGCACCCCTGAGTAAATGAAAGCTCCCGTTTAGTCTTGATCTGGAGACAGACCCAGCCATATGTCCTGCAAGTCCAGTTGTGAACCTTGGTTTTGCAACTCGATACGAACAGGCACCTTGTATGTTCTTGCCCAGCATCTCATAAAGAGAAGCGAGACTGAATGGACCTACATATGTCATTGTTCTGCCTCTAAGTATCCTCCAAGTTCAATTCTATTGTGAGTTTTACTATTGACATCAGTTGAGCAAATATATTCTCTGACAATAATAGCTACAGCTGATTCACAGTGCAGAAGCGCCCTTTTATTTGCAAAAGTGACATTTCCAGATAGGAGTCAGGATATTTTCTGTTAAGATGAGATTCATAAGTAGGCCAAATATTCTCTTTAAGCAGATTGGTGTGACACTTTTGACTTCAGACAACTAACATGGGCCATCAAATGTAATGCTGCAAACTTATTACAGGGTAACCAGACAGGAATTGTAATAGAACCTGGTTCAAGGAGTGAACCAGTTCATATGAACGTTTGAAGTTTCTTTCTGTGGAGATAGCAGGAATGATGACATAATCAAAGGTGTTTAAATCTTCAAATCTAATGCTGAGGCAAGCCAGAACAAGGGGGATGAACAAATACAAGAAGATGATGGGAAGCTGGTAAGTATAGTAGCAGCTGGACTTCTAAATTGTGGTTAAGAATCTATCATTTAAGAAATCTAGAATTATTTTCTTCAGTTCCTTGATTGTCTTGCCTACTTAGGCACTTAGCTTCTTGCTCACCTCTTTTTTGAATTTTCCTGAAACTATATTGAATATTTTGTGTTGTCTGGATTTGCAGATGAGTCGTTAAATCTCACAAAGCCCTGTTCCATCTCTCTTCCTCTCCCACCTCAAAATGTCAGTGATGGCAAGTTGAAAATACCACCTTCCTCAAACTGAAAATTTGTATGGGTGGACAAGAGCCAGGATAGGGTTGAAAACTGACCCACAATTCAAGCAAAAAAAAGCAAAGAGGATAAACTCATGATCAGACATTAGCTTGTGTTACTTTTGAGCACAATTTTTTTTTTATTTTTCCAATAACAATGAAAAAGATGAATGATAAATTAGATGCTGAGAAATAACATGTTCTGAATTTTACTTTTAATGACTCCCTAAGGCGCAGAAGTGAATACAGCCTTTTAAAAATGCTTCTCAGAGGATAATGAGTTTAAAGACTATTGACATTTTCCAGATTCCAGCTTCTTCTTTTCTGTTTTGAAACAGATGAGCACTGTGGGCATTACAGAAAACGTAAAAGGGGATAACAAGAAATTTGAGATCTGGTATAATGGCAGAGAGGAGGTCTATATCATTCAGGTAACAACAATCCTTTTTTTTCCTTTTTTTTGCCTAGGACTATACTTCCTTTCAATTGAATTGTTCTTAAGAAAGTTTTCAGTTTCATGACTTTCATTGTCCTGTACACTCAAGAAACAATAGCCTTTGGAAGCTTCATGGTTGTGTTGACACTGAAATTACTAATTTATCATTGTGAAAATGGTCATGATTTTGGGTAAAAGAGGAAACAAAGTAGTGGAAAATTACTTGGAACGCTGGACAGAAAAGCAAGGACAGGACCTTAGATTCATGGTAACTTTTCCATCTTGAAGAGCAGCCTGTCTTTGCTCAAAGCTGGCCACAGTGTTCCATTCCTTGGGAAAATTGAAAGCAAATGTAGGTCAGGGCAGCCAAGTGACTGGCAGCGTGCTTTAACTAGATCTGCTTTGCCTTTTCCTCTTATGTTCTCAGGCATCTTCTGTTGAGCTGAAAAACACCTGGATTTCAGAGATTCGCAAAGTCCTGACAGGACAACTGGAAGCATGTAGAGGTAGGACACACAGAGTGAGATCTGGTAATGTTGCCTTCCTTCTGTAGCTGTGTGTGACAACATGGAGCTGGGATGAGTTATGGTGCCATCCAGTACCACTAGTGAAATCAGCAAGAACAGATCTTCTATGTGAGGATCAGCTGGGTGGTTGCAGCACTGCTGGGATTAAACCCTTCTGATCAAAGAAAATTTCTTAGAACTTTAGAAATGGCATGAATAATTATTCAATTCACAGTTAGTCTGAGGAACATAATTTTCCTGTGTTCTCCCTCTCAAGCCAAAACCCTAGAAACATCCATTTACATCAGCATGTGAGGAGATGGGGTCCCAGTCTTCACTCTGTACCTTCTCACAAGACCTGGCACAAAAGATCTCCTTCCACATACATAACCAGACAGCTACTGTTCCTCTCCATCCTATTGTTTGTTTTGCTTTGTTGGGTTTTTAAGGGTTTTTATTTTAAATCTAGTTGCCCGCCTTATGTTTTAAATGTCAGCCAGTTATCCCATCTTTTTATCTTAGTGACCTCCCTGCAAAACATGACAAATGACATTTCCCTCTCTCACAGAGATGTCACTATGAAGGTGATTTGTGACGTGCTTAACGCATGAATGATTGAAGCCTCATAAGTGCCTAAAATAGAATCATAGAATCATGGAATGGTTTGGGTTGGAAGGGACCTTAAAGATCATCTAGTTCCAACTTCCCTGCCATGGGCAGGGACACCTTTCACTAGACCAGGTTGCTGAAAGCCCCATCCAACCTGGCCTTGAACACTGGCAGGGATGGGGCATCCACAACTTCTCTGGGCAACCTCTTCCAGTGCCTCACCACTCTCACAGTGAAGAATTTTTTCCTAATATCTAATCTAAATCTACCCTCTTTCAGTTTAAAACTGTTACCCCTCGTCCTATCACTACACTACTTGTTAGAGTCCCTCCCATCTTTCCTGTAGGCACCCTTTAAGTTCTGGAAGGCCACTATAAGGTCTCTCTGGAGCCTTCTCTTCTCCAGGCTAAACAACCTCAACACATGTTGAGGTTGTCCTCATAGGGGAAGTGCTCCAGCCCCCTGATCACCCTCATGGCCCTCCTCTGGACCCACTCAAGCAGGTCCATGTCCTTCTTATGTTGGAGACCCCAGAGCCGAACACGGTACTCCAGCTGGAGTCTCACGAGAGTGAAGCAGAGGGGCAGAATCACCTTCCTTGACCTGCCGGTCACACTTTGATGCAGCCCAGAATGAGACTGGCTTTCTGGGCTGTGAACGGACTTTGCTGGCTCATATTCAGTTTTTCATCCACTAATACCCCCAAGTCCTTCTCCTCAGGGCGGCTCTCAATCCATTCTCTGTCCAGCCTGTATTTGTGCTTGGGATTGCCCTGACCCATGTGCAGGACCTTGCACTTGGCCTTGTTGAACTTCATGAGGTTTGCACGGGCCCACCTGTCAAGCCTGTCAAGGTCCCTCTGGATGGCATCCCTTCCCTCCGGCGTGTCGACCGCACCACACAGCTTGGTGGTGTCAGCAAACCTGCTGAGGGTGCACTCGATCCCGCTGTCCACATCGCCGACAAAGATGTTAAACAGCGCTGCTCCCAATACCAGCCCCTGAGGAATGCCACTCGTCACTGGTCTCCACTCGGACATCAAGCTGTTGACCACAACTCTTTGAGTGTGACCATCCAGTCAATTCCTTATCCAGCGAGTGGTCCATCTGCCAAATCCATGTCTCTCCAATTTAGAGACAAGGATGTCGGGCGGGACAGTGTCAAGTGCTTTGCACAAGTCCAGGTAGATGATGTCAGTTGCTTTTCCCTTAACCACCAAGGCTGTAACCCTGTCATAGAAGGTCACCAAATTTGTCAGGCACGATTTGCCCCTAGTGAAGCCATGTTGGCTGCCGCCGATCACCTCCTTACTTTCCATGTGTCTTAGCATAGTTTGCAGGAGGATCTGCTTCATGATCTTGCTGGGCACAGAGGGGAGACTGACTGGCCTGTAGTTCCCTGGGTCTTCCTTTTTTTTCCTTTTTAAAAATTGGGGTTATGTTTCCCCTTTTCCAGTCAGTGGGAACTTCCCCGAACTGCCACGACTTCTCAGATACGATGGACAGCGGCTTAGCCACTTCATCCACCAGTTGCCTCAGGACCCGTGGATGCATCTCGTCAGGTCCTATGGACTTGCGCACCTTCAAGTTCCTCAGATGGTCTCGTACCTGATCTTCTCCTACGGTGGGCGGTTCTTCATTCTCCCAGTCCCTGCCTTTGCCTTCTGCGTCTTGGGCAGTGTGGCTGGAGCACTTGCCGGTGAAGACTGAGGCAAAAAAGTCACCGAGTACCTCAGCCTTCTCCATGTCCCAGGTAAACAGGTCTCCTGTTTCCTTCCAGAGAGGGCCCACACTTTCCCTAGTCTTCCTTTTATCACCGACGTACCTATAGAAGCTTTTCTTGTTGCCCTTGACATGGCTGGCCAGATTTAATTCTGTCAGGGCTTTGGCTTTCCTAACCTGAT
>JAVKLA010000084.1:32875534-32903780 GCA_034782735.1 Sagittarius serpentarius
TTGAACTTCATGAGGTTTGCACGGGCCCATCTCTCAAGCCTGTCAAGGTCCCTCTGGATGGCATCCCTTCCCTCCAGTGCGTCAACCACAACACACAGCTTTGTGTTGTCAGCAAACTTGCTGAGGGTGCACTCAATTCCGCTGTCCATGTCACTGACAAAGATGTTAAATAGGATCGGTCCCAATACCAACCCCTGAGGATGCCACTCGTCACTGGTCTCCCTTTGGTCATCAAGCCATTGACCACAACTCTTTGAGTGTGATCATCCAGCCAATTCCTTATCCACCGAGTGGTCCGTCCATCAAATCCATGTCTCTCAAATTTAGAGAGGGTGTCATGCAGGACAGTGTCAAATGCTTTGCACAGGTCCAGGTAGATGACATCCGTTGCTCTTCTCTTATCCACTAATGCTTTAACCCCATCATAGAAGGCCATCAAATTTGTTGGGCATGATTTGCTCTTAGTAGGAAGCCATGTTGTCTGTCACCAGTCACCTCCTTATTTTCCATGTGCCCTAGCATAGTTTCCAGGAGGATTCACTCCATGATCTTGCTGGGCACAGAGGTGACACTGACTGGCCTGTAGTTCCCTGGATCTTCCTTTTTTCTCTTTTTAAAAATGAGGGTTATGTTTCCTCCTTTCCAGTCAGTGGGAACTTCCCTGGACTGCCATGACTTCTCAAATATGATGAATAGTGGCTTAGCCCCTTCATCCACCAGTTCCCTCAGGACCCGTGGATAATGGCACCCTTTTTTATGTAAGATATTGAACCCAAGACAGACAAAATTCTGTTAGGTTATTCCAGATAGTAAGAGAACATAGTGATGAGCGCTATCTGAGATACTATTCTATTTATGAACAAGAATGTAGAGAGTCCTAAGAGCCATTTTTCAGGCTCTCTTAGGACAAAAAAGCATAGCTGTGTCCAATACAGACTTTTCCTGGGCCCTGGCATTGCTTCTGACCTTGACCTGTTATTTTCTGCTTCTCTCATACACACACCTCTCTTTAAAGCAATGCCAGCAAAACCTCTCCACCTACATCCTTCAGATTCCTAAGCAAACTTTGTCCTAGGCAGAAACCTGTGCCTGTGCTTTAACTTTAAAGGTCATCTTTATTTTAACTGTCTGTTTCACAAAGACAATGAGTTCTTACAACCTCCTTATGTGGAGGGAAACAACTATGCATATTAGCCTCAGCAATTGAATCCAACCCATAACAATATACTTATTTACAATGCTTACTACTCAGGTCTTTTGTTACTATTCTTGTCTTCATCCTTTCTACCCTTTATTCTGAATTTCACTATGGTCAGTTCAGCAGGTACTGCTGAGGAAAGAACTCAAGATTCTTTAACAGTGCAGTTTCAGGATTGATCTAGGGACTCTCTGACTCTCTGATGTGATTTGTAACATTTACTTCTGAAGTATAAAAGCTGGCTTTACTGAGGCTACCACAGAAGAGAAGAGTAGCGTATGGAGAAAATGTATGTGTTTAACGGGACAGAGTGCTGATCCTCCATATGTGTTTCTAGGCAAAGAAAATGAAGCTTGTATGTCACCCAGATGAGCATTTGTGAAATCTTTGTAGCATATAAGACCTTAAAGTTTTTGAAAGCATTTATATTTTCATATTCTTTATTGTTTTAAGATCATAGGATCCTAGAATATTTCAGGCTTCAAGGGACCTCAGGATATCATAGTCCAATGTCCTGCTCAAAGCAGAGTCAGTTATTGGTCAAATCAGGTTACTCAAGACTTTAGCCAGTCTGGTCTTGAAAACATCCCAGGGTGACTTTCACCCTACTCTATGAGCAAAGTCAAGCTTTCTTTCATTGGGAATCCAGCAGAACAGCAGTCAGAGGGCAGAAACTGTATCTTATATGCCATTGAAACTCTTCCCATTGCCTTATCCCAAATGGTCATGTGAATTAAAGCCCTTTTTACAATACTGATTGCAGGAAGCAAACACTTTGTTACGTAGTTTTAAACAGTTGTTTCTGTTTCCAGTGACTCATGAAAGAAGAGGCCTTAATCCATGCTTAGTCCAAGACTGGATATTTCTCCAACTGTGTGTTGTAATGAGAGAAGGAAGAGGGATACATTTGTTTGTTGGGGCTGTTTTTAATGACTGTTGTTAGGAGTTGCACAGGGGGTTGGAATGTTGGAAGGAATCGGCTGAGATGAATGAGTGAGTAAAGGCCAAAGAAGGTGGCCAAAGGTATATGATAAATAGTTTAACATATGGGTCATTAGTTTCCAAACACTTAGTGTATAGACACGCCCTATCGTATACTGCAGTGAGCATGGAATGCTAACAAGGCTTTGGGTAACACCTTGATCCATCGATCCCGAAGAGCGTAACTGTCTCTTTCAGGCAAAGGAATTATGGATGCAGCTTAAGGGATTTGTGCAAGGCTGTGAATCGGTTGCCAAAACCAGGAATGGAGCTGCTTCTGACTTCCCACCCAGGGTATTCCTTTCTGCCAGCATTCCCACCCACAAAAGACTTTAAAGTTTAATCATTCAGTGCTGCCCCTGTCCCTTTGTCTGTTCCCCTTTCACTGACAGGAGTTTCGTCGTCTTCCAGAGCAAAATAGCCCTAGGATCTCAGCAATCTGGGAGTTTGAAAGCAGCTCCTTCCATTGCTTCCTCACTTCTCAGTGTCTGACTCTCCTGGCCCTGAAAACCAGGTTGTCAGCATCTTTCTTATCTTTCTCCACTCAGCAGTTACTGGACATAGGTACAAATTAGTCTGTTGCTACCTGGCAGCTATGCAAAAATGGTGAACAAGTGGCTTCTGAATAACGTTTTATTATTGCTCTTTGTCCAGGACGCTGAGCAAAACCATTCTTCAGAGGGATGGGGATATATTCTACTAGATGGCTGCATGTGCAAAAGGACTGTTGTACATGTGTTGCTAAATCCAGAAAAAGCTGTGAGCCGCAAAACTTGTATTCTGGGAAAAATGCCAATATGTGCATTCCCTAGATTCATACCGTACAGTGAGCTAGGAGGAGGTACAGAGGAAAGAGAAGGTGGTAGGGGAAGAAATCTCTTCTGCACTGAAAAAATATGGGTAGAAGATCTGTTTGGGTGAGCTAAGTTTTCAAACTTTAAGATCACCGTATGCCTTTCTCTTTGAGTAAGAGTATTCCGTTTTGATTGCAGCAGGTCAAAATCTCTCCTCGCCTGTCCTATTCCTCTCTCTTTCCCACCTTCCATGCAAACAAGGGAGCAACTTATACAATTAGGAGCAATTCCTTTTTATTTTTTCTTTAACAGAAGCAAGTCAACTGCACCAGAGAATCACCGAGAGTGTATACCATGCACCAATGGATTCCTCCAATGCAAGCAGGTAACCACAGCTATCATGGCATATCAGGGCTGTGTTTTGTCTTGCCTTTGTGCTTTTGCAGTACATAAATTCTTAGTTTTCTGTGTTTAGCTTCCTGGAAACAAACTTACTCGATTATCTTCAAATTCTTTAAAGACATGTAAATGCAGATAAAGGTTTTGCTCATGGTGAAACTAAAATCACAATGCAGAATTAATTTCAAAGATGATTATTTGGTTTTGCAAAAGAACCATATGCTCTGGATTAACTCAATTTCAGACAAAATATATTGGAACATTTACAGGATGTTAAATGGAGTTGTCAGCAAATTTTTGTAATGATCCAATTGCTGGACAAGTTTAATCTGAGTTGGCATGGGATATCACTGTAAAATTTTAGCAGGATCAACCAAACGAGGAGATACCAGGTAACACAGCCAACCTTTGAGAGCTGTACAACTCAATGCAAGACATTTTAAACAGACGCAGTGCTGTTAATCCTGCACCGTATTTTCTCTAGGCTTGGTTACATTTGCTTTGTTTAAGATTTAAACTGAAAAGGCTTAGGGGTGAAAATCGTTCAGCAAAACCACCCTGGGGACAGGAGAAAATTATTCCAGTAAAATAGGAAATGCAATCACAAAAATGTTTCAAATCAATCCAGATGTATGTCCTTCTTATAAGGCTCTTAAAGTGAGAATTTGCAGAGCAGAAAATATAGACAAAATATGTCAACAGAAAATTAATTAACTCCAGGAAGAAAGGCCATGTGATTAGCTATTTGTCCTAGAGTGGATTAAATCAAAGGAAAAACGAAGTGCTTGTTGTCCTCACTCTACCAACTGTGCCAGAGAAGGAGAGGTTAGATGCTTCTGCTCCAAATGCTGGGTTATTATAGGGACAGGAAGAATATGGTAAGTCTTCGTGAAAGAACAATGCTCTGGGCTTTCATGAATGGAACAAAGTTCGGAGTGTCCTATTGGCTATTGTAAGCAGAGGCCATCTTCATCCTCTGTAATACGTGTCTCGGAGAGAAGCAAGGACAGGGGAGTTGCCACACAAGGTGGCTTTGCACTAGCTGATGTGAAATAGTAGATCCAGATTTCCTCAGACTGTGGAGCCGCTTCTGCAGCCTGTTTTGGGATGCTGGGTGGAGGCAAGGAGAAGGAAGAAGCTATACTTTGTGATAGCCACCCACATGGGCATAGTCTGTGTTTATGACTGACATGACTAAGCAGGCCCAGTTGTGCAAGGCGCTATAAGTAAGCCAGTGGTAGACAGTATTTAGCTAAAGTGCAACCAGCACCATCAGTGTTCTGCCACTGGTTGGAGGCTAATTAGTTACTGAGGATTTTATGTAACCAATAGATACCCTCTCCTGGGTTGCCCATATGTAACAGTGATTGTACTGTTTATTGGGAATTGTCAAACCTGTACTGTGACATTGGGGAAATCTGTTTGCAGGACGCTCTCCCCTCCCCAAGCCATGCCATCGTTCAATGACAAAGACTATCCTCTTTACTTGTTTATACGCCACCGCAGCACTTGGGGCTGCAATTCGTGAGATAAGGCAGGGCTGGGCTGACTCAGGTTTGGAGCTGAGGTGTCGTAAAAGGGACATTTAGAGCCAGTGCCTTTAACACAGGCCATTATTGAATGTGCCTAAGTCCTGTTCAGTCCATTTAAATTATTTCTCTGTAAATTCTTCCCCAAAGTTTCACTGTTTATTCCTAAAATGAGATGCCCTGTGGTATCTATTGCTGCTGTATCTCTCTCAAGGGATGGCTGCTGCATTTCAGTGATAATGAAATGATCCCCTTGTATTGTTTTCTAATCTATTTAAATATATGAAACTTAAATAGACTATTGTTCTAACTGCTTAACTATCTGCTTTATTGGAAATGACTGATTCAGTCACACATCCATGTAAAAATATCATGTGCACATAGATATACATAAACACTTGGAGTTTTATTGCAGATGCTGTTTCAGAGAAGCTTATGTGTTTTCTTGGTGTCTTTCTCACATCTGTAAATCTTTAACTCTGTCAGCTATATGTTTCACAGTTATCTCAGCCTAGCTGGGAAGGAACAGAGAAAAAAGAAAAAGGAAATGTCAGTGTGCTTTGGATTTGTTCCCATATTTATTTTGAGCCCCATTTTGTACCTGACATCAGGCTGCAAAATCACATTTTGATTTAGTACAGGAGGTAACAGAGACCTCTGTTAAGGTTCCATCAGAAACAGGTCAGAGGTTCAAATACAAAGCAATGAGTGCCAGGCAGCCTTGTAATTTTAAAAGATGTTCACAGATCTCTAGTGTTCCAAATGTTTTTAAGTTTTTAATGATATCTTGGACCTTCCCTTACACCAAGACAAACCTATGAATGTTAAGTATAACTGTGCATATGTTAACTTTAAAAACAGCAATGTAATTGCTGATACATGTTAAAACCAGGGGTTTGGGGAAAGAGCATTTCAAGTGTGTAGATACAGTGAAATGTGTGGAGCAGTCTGCCAAAGATAACAGTCAAACACCCAACCTAAACTACCAGACATTTGCAAAACAATAAGGATAAGAACCATGAGAAAACCTTGCAGCTCAAATGCCCTACAAACCTGGGGCAGGGGGGTCGTTCCCATTACAGACAACGACAAGGCTGGTACCTGTGTGAATCTGGCAAGACGGATCCCCTTGTCTGTGGTTCAGCTGTAAACAGGGATATCCTGCTTGGATTCATGTTTTCAAAGAGCAGAAGAAACAGAAGTTGGGGGATCTTGGAGCCAGTGGAATCCATATGTTCCTTTACGCATGGTATGACCTCTGTGTGACCATCCGGTACCCATTTCTTTCCTGGAGCCAAATATGCTGCAAAGGATGGAAAACTGGGGTCCTCTTTACTAACCTGCTTTCCCATTCCTTCCTTCCAAATCTGTTGGACTTGCAAAAAGAGCTGTTGCAGACAACCAGCTTGTTCCTCCATTTTCCCCTTCTCAGCTCTCACTAAGCACATCCCTTACTGTGTAGCGTGGAAAGGAGGCAGGGGCTGGAATGGCTTTTTCCACCATACATGCCTGCACAGTTGCAAACATTTACAGCATACAGAATTTTAAAACCTGCCCTTTATTCCTTAGGCTTCCATATCTGAGGCTAAAAAGGAATGCTTAGTGCTCAGTGCTCCATTAGGTATTAAACAGAAATGTAACTATTTTTGCATTTCTTTTGTCCAAAGGTATAGCAGGAAGTCATCAAGTATATATGAAAACAAATCTGAGACATCAAACGTGGAAGCATCTAACAATAAAAACAGGAATTCCAGTCCCAGCGCGAGACAAAAGAGAGGTAGGAGTTCAGTGACAGAGCTTTTTGCTTCTGAAGGGTAATATTTTGATTTTTGCACACTCCTTACTGGAGTTTGATGAGGATACTCTAAATGTATGTTGTTTAAACCCAACATCAAAAAAACCCCAATGCTACAAAGCTGAGTGACCGTACCATGAAACTTCCTGAACACCAAAAAGCATTACCAGTTTAGGATTTCTTAAATCTGACTTTTGATGCATTACAGTGCTCTTTGTACAACTTGTGGCGTTTTTAAAATAGAATTGGGGGGGGTGGAGTGGCTACAGTATGAGTATTTTAACCTTCTATATCCTGGCTTAGTTGGTTTCTAGCCATATTTAACTTTAAGATTTTCTATGGACTTTGCTAACTAATTTCCTTGCTTTGTGCCAAAGACATTATTTTGCCTCCTCTGTGTATAAGTTCTCCTCTAGTCTACAGTAAATAAACGCACATGCGGTCGCAGAAAGTCCCTCCATTATTTGAGGGCGTAAATACAATAGATATATTCTATACAATGTAGGTTAACTACACTAACTATACTGAACACTAAAAAGAAACTGGATCTCATCTGGCAGTAGCAGGAACAGAAAATCTTTCAACAGCAGTTTCTCTTTTAGGTAGTATTTTGAAATGGTAGAGCAAAGACTTTTCTAATAATATAAAAAAGAAAATTGCGAGGTCCTAAGAGATTAATGTCCAAATCAGGCTTAAAGTAGCAGCAGGCCCCTTTATAAGTAGAGATGGTAAAAAAAAAAAAAAAAAAAGTGGAATATTTTTTCTTCAAAAAACAGGCTATTCACCAAAAGATTATTCACTGCAATAAGTTTTCATTCTGGGGAGAAAGTTATGGTTTCCTAATTAAAAAAATCCAATATTAAAAACCCGTTTCAGTAAAAATTTCTTTTTTAAAAGTGTGAACTTTTTTTAAATTAAAAAAAGTTGAAAAGCAGCCTTTCACTTGAAATTCCTAGAGCCCCTTTTTAAAAAATTTCCGGGAAAATTACTAATGCTTTCTAACCGGTCCAGCGTATACAAGCGTGTGGGAGCTGGGATCACCCTCTATGCTGATTGTCATTCTTCCGTCCTCTGATTCCCGACGGGCAGCTCCTGCGGGCTCCCGCCGGATCTCCCGCTGGCGCAGCCCAGCGCCCCCGCAGCCACCGCCCGGCGCCGGCCGGCTCCTGCCGAGCCGCGGGGTCCGGGCTGCGCCCCTGCAGCCGGGGCTGCGAAGCAGGCTGTGCAGAGAGCCCGCGGAAGAGCCGCCCGGCTCCAGACGTCCCACCGAAACTTTAATTTGTGTCCCTGTGAGGCACCTCTGGCTGGGACTCGGCGGGGGCTGGCCTCGCCTTAGAAACGCACGGCTAGGTCCTGCTTGCAAAGGTGCGGAGGAATCCTGCTGCAGGCCTTTGCGGCGGCTGGTGCTCTGCCAAAACTGTCGCTTTTGTGCCACCTACCGACTGTGATACTCCCAACATCTATGTCGTTAATGTGAACACAGACTGTTTTAAAATAATGTTTTCTTTCTGTAGTACAGAGGGGGAGGGCACTACTGGCAAGCTATTTCAGTTTCATTATTATTATGGGTAAGAGCCTGTGATTGAGTTATCTACATATAAACCAGTGTTTTGTGTGGACCTGATTGGTAGATTCACTGACTTGAAGCTAATAGGGAGCCAAGTCCTGCAGGAACCTCTGGAGATCATCTAGTCTAACTGGCCTGCTCAAAGCAGGGTCTGCTGGAGCACGTTGCTCAGGGCCGTGTCCAGTTGGGTTCTAAGTAGCTCCAAGCATGGCATCTCCGCAACTGCCTTGGGCACGCTGTCCCAGGCTTTAACCACCTTCACAGTAAAAAAGGTTTTTTTCCAAATTTTTAAATGGAATTTCCCATATTTCAGTTTGTGTCCATTGCCTCTCTCATCCTCTCGCTGGGCTCCACTGCTTTACTTGGTAAGATCCCCCTGAGCCCTCTCGTCTCCAGGCTGAACAATTCCAGCTCTCTCTCTTTGTCCTCATGTCAGCTGCTGCAATCCCTTAATCATCTTCATGGTCTTTCACTGGATTCACTCAAGTATGTCCTCGTCTCTCTTGTACTGGGGAGCCCAGGACAGGACACAGCACTCCAGGTGTGTCTCCCTTGTGCTGAGTAGCGGGGAAGCATCACCTCCCTGGACCTGCTGGCAAGGCTCTGCCTCATGCAGCCCAGGACGCTCTTGACCACCTTTGCCACAAGTACGCATTGAAGGCTCATGTTCAACGTGTTGCCCATCAGGACCTAGTCCTTATTATGTTTGGAAATGGTTTCTGGGGTTATCCGGTATACCTGCAGACTGAAGGAAAAGGTTTGGAGTAACTCGGGTGGAGACAACATGTCTAGAGACCCGTGTCTAATGATTGGCTGGTGCTGAGAAGCTCTGGGGACTTGTGAAATCCTAAGGGGTCCCTCAGTGAAGCGATATAATTGCATAGCTGAAGAACTAACATATAAACCCACCCCCTACATACATGCGCTGTTGTACTTGCCGCATGACTCTGTGATAATGAAATACTATGGATTTTCTTGCTTTACGCAAACAGAAGGTAAATATATTTTATGTACCAGTTTCTGGATTCTTTATAGCTACAGTATCTTTACAAAGATTGCCTCGGATGGGAGCAGCCACAGCAGGGAATGACTGTTAGGCCAACACAGGCAGTCTGAAAGCCAAATGCTTCCCAGCGCACCTGTGGGCAGCCCCTCAGCTGAAACCACCGCTCGATAGCAGTTGCACCTGCCTGGCCCAAAGCTGGCATCAGGCCACTGGGTAGAAGGAGCTGAACCACACCGACATAATACTTCTGTATTGTTAAAATCTGTTCATCTCACACCCACCTATGCATGCAGGCACCTCGGAACCTGGATTATCTTGGCTGCAAATGAGGAAGTGATGGGATGTGCTTTCCTTTCGAAGCACAGCTTGTCTGTCTGTTGCTTGTCTGTCAGTGTGGATTCACTGTCTCTTCATGTTCCCTTTGTACTTCTGGTCTTCATTTGTCCCTCTAATGATTTTCACTTGGCAGTATATGACATAAAGAGGAGGAAAAAGCTATTGGTTAAATCCTAAGGCACAGAAGCAGGCAGCCAACACATGGCTTTTCTCCTGCTCCTTTGCCATAAACGTTCTCTGTGTTACCTGCTGACACAAAAGGAGGGGCAGATGCAGAATATGGCAGGAATGCATGGATTTGGGGGTTTGAGCTAGGTCCCCCTGCTTCCTGCAATGCAAGTAACTGAGTATCTTTCAAACCCAGAGTCTCAGGGCCGAGATCCATCTGTGACTTATCTCTATAAAGGCAGCTGTCAGGCAGCATGGCTGGCTTACTCATGTAGGAGCCTGGCATGTAAGCTTTGCTGGCATGGCAGTCCTTACATCCCAGCAAATCGTGAGATCAAATGCATGACTATATGCCAGCTTTGGAGGCTGTTAGAAAGACTTCAGCAGGTAAGGCTGAGAGCATATCAGCCACAGGGCTGATGATGGCAGGCTCTTCAGCCCTAGTACTAGATAGCAAAAGTGGGACTACTCGCAGCAATTGCTCTCTGTATGTGTCCTGCAATTCAAGGCTTCTTCTCTTCTTTCTCCCTACAGCCTTGCTGTTCCAACCACAACGATGTGTTTTCGTAGTAAAAGGGACTAGGTCTTTTTAATGAGCTTGCTGCTAAACTGTATTTTCCTTTGATGAGAGCTACATCCCTTCACCTGTTTTTCTTTGGTTTTGTTTTGTTGTTATTGTTGTTCTTCATTAAAACTCAGTGAGCCAAACTCAACCCAGGGGCTCTGTTTGGCTTAGCGGGTTTAGTCACCCTGACCTCATGTCAGCTTTCTAATTGATTAGGTCTTGCTCAGGCTTGAACTGAATCAAAATTTATTTATTTATTTATTTTATTTTAGTTGTCATCCACTGCTAACCTTTCCTTTCCCATAAGCCGAACAGCTGACCCTTCCTTCCTTATTTCTCTTCCCTCTCCCTCTCTCTCCTAGTTGATGCTTCCACCAGCCTTAACCTTGAGCGCACAGCGCTTGCTAGAAAGCGATTCACATTGCAAGGTCTTTCCAACCGCAGAGCTCCACCCAAAGGTAAAATCACCCCATGCAGCATTTGGTCTCTGGCCATCTGTCTCCTGCACTCCCACAATGTTCTCTCCATCCCATAGTGCCATCCATCACCATTTCCTAAAGTGCTGCTGCATCTCACCAAAATGCTTCTGTCTGAAGCACATATATGGCTCCTGTTCTCAAAGACGCTGTTACCAAAAATTGCTCCCACTGCAGTGTTGGCAAGGCAACCTTTGAGTTGACTGGTTGGGTCTTTTACTGGTGCACAGTGCAAATAACGTTTATTTCCAGTTTCTCTCAAGGGCCAACTTATTTTAAGCCACCAACCTAACTTCTTTCAGCAATTTACTGGCTTGAAGGGAATAGTATCCTCTGTTGTGCTACGTGAGGTTTTCATGTGTTAAATTTTTCATTAGTTGGAACTCTGTTTTTCCAAATGTTGCTCAGCCATGGCCTAGTGGTTACACTGGGGAACTGGAATTCAGAAGACCTGGGGTTTATTGCCATTTCTACTTAATTATGTTATATGACACTGTAAAATGGTGTGTTCTGAGTCTTTGTGCATAAATGTTTAGCAGACACTTAATATCCATGAGTAGAGAGCATTGCATGTTCCTCTAATGGCTGTACAAGGAAAAGACTCTAGAGGAAAGAAAGAAATGTGAATAGAAATTAAACTGAATTACTACTTACAATCACTTTCTGAAAGGATAATGTAATTACTCTTTTTATTGTTATTATGTGGCTTTTCTCCTGATCTGATAAATGATATTTCATCTGTGAGACAAAGGGTTATTGTGCAGTGATGGAGACGGTAGGCATCAAAGGGAGAAGCAGCAAGATGAAAGAATAAAAAGAGAAATACAGAAGCATTAAATTACAGTGTTGTAGAGTAGATGAGAATACACCAAGAGCTAGCACAGCCATAAGATTCTAGCTGCAAGGTTAAGGCTGTGCTTAGTAGTAAGATCCAAGATGGACAAACCAGTTCAATGTTCTGAATACAAAAAAGGGAGTGGTTTTCAGGTCCTGTAACTTGGGGAAATCAATTACAAAATACAGATTTCAGAAATGCAGGATAATGCTGTAATTTGGGTGAGTTTGGATCTGCAATTTTGTCTTAGGCCTCTTTTGCTCTTTTATCTAAATTTTTCTTGTCATGTGAAATGTCTTGCATTGTATTCAGTGTTCCAGACAGCAAAGCACAGTTCAGAAGAGTTCATACCCCCTAAACTGTAGGCACTCTCAGCTCAAGGACTTACTGGGTCTGGTTACTTGAGATTCCTGGGAAACACCTCCATTACACAATGTCCCATTTCACTTTGTTGTGCTGTTTGGTTACTAATCTGGTCCTGGCTGAGAGGAAACCAGTTGGCAAACAGGCTGGACGATCTGCAGAGTGTGGTCATTTCTGCAGGCAGTGACAACGCAAAGCCCTGTTAGTACTATATGGACTGGCTGTTAAGGCAGATTGGAAGCTGTGAGAAGGTAACAGGGAAGTTACTGCAATAAGCTTGTCCGGCTCTTGACCCCTTTGTCTAAGGATTCGTTACTGGCCGTGGCTGGAGATGGCATACTGAGCTAAGCATACTTTGGTTCAGACCCACTGTGTCTGTTTATGTCCAGAACGCATAAAAGGGAAGTTTTAAACAATAAAATAAGAAGACTAACTAGGGGGAAAACAAGATTGCCTGGTGGATACCAACTGGTAGTGGAGCATGGATGCTCAAAGCATTGCTGAACTGTCTCCCCAGGCTGGATATGATGGGGTAGAAAATGTTATACGTAAGCACCTTGGTGTTTTGGCCAAAGAAATGCTGCTGTCTGGCAGGGAAACTTTACCATCCTGCACTCCACCAGTGCAGAAACCCCCAAGACAGCCACACCAGAACTGGCACCAAAGCGTGTGAAAGCCTGCACTCATAGCACTCTGCATCTCCCCCCGCCTCGGGTCAGCGTTAGCTGTCCTGGTTTGCAGAGCCAAGCTCATATTCCTTGGAGATGGCAGAGGCTCTCTAAGAGCTGTATGATGTGGTGTAGATGTAGCCCAACACCATAGTTATGAAGTCAAATTTTCTTTGTATTTTAACAAAGGGCAGTTACAGCAGCCTAAATGTGGAGTCATTCCATTGTAATTATCACTGAGAGCAAGTTTAACCTCTCATTTTTCCTCAGCCTTTTAGGAGATGTGAATAAGGATGTACTTGAACATACGTGCTTTTATGAGTAAATTGATAAGGAAGTGCATTGGCAGATACAGAATTTACAATCTTTTTATAGTAGCCAATTTACTGCTAAAATTGCACTGAGATTTTAAGGAGCTAATATGGTTTCCTGATATTTTGGCATAATAAAACATTATAGGAATTGCAGTTCAACCAGTCATGCTAATTTCTGCTCCACTGGAAACATACAGTGAATGTGACATTTACTAGGCAGAAATATGGGGGAAAAAAAAGTAAAGAGAAATGTTGTATGACTGAACATTAAAATAAAACAAATGTGAAGATGAGAAATGGGAAAGAGAATTTTAAGATCCCTGGCAAGGAAATCTTCACAGTAGTATAATTCTGCACAGGATATTTAAACCCCAAATATAAAACCACCTGAAACTTATTTTACTCTACTGCTGTATCCCAGTTAATCGAGGGGGTGGGGGGTTGGGTGGGGGTGGGAGGGAGAGAGAGAGAGAAGATAGACATGCTAAGAGAAAGGACACCACTGGAATAGAAAAGTGCCCCTAAATCACAGGCACTATCTAGGAACATCTGGGCTAAGATTTAGCAAAGCATATAAGCATGTGCTACAAAGAGTTTCATGTGAAATAACTCTTCACCTATCCCAGGAAATTTTTCAGTAAAAATAGAAACAACTACTTAATTTTTACACAAATATTTATTTGATATTTTTTAAAAATCAAACCACAAAAATCACAAATAGTTTTTGACAAATCTGAAAACCTTCAACAGAATATTTAAAGCCATTTCTAATACCATTTTCAACTGAGGTTGTGTCCTGGTACAGCTGAGTGTTCAAGTATCTTACTGAAACTGAGATACAAAGCATATTCATATCTCAATGGAAATACTCACATGAGTAATGCAGCACATGTGCTTAGAGTGTTCTCAGCAGAAGAGACAAAAAAGTTAATCCTGAAATATTTGTAAGCAAGCAACTTTTTCTCCCAAGTGGTGCTGCGGTAGCTGGCAGGTGCAAGAAGTGTACTGGGGTGCTCACAGAAGTGTAGACAGACACAATCTCTTTAGAGCTGCGTAATGACCTCAGTGTGTTTTGAAACATCATGTGCCCTCTGGAGCTAGCTGACAGTTAGTCCATTTATACCTCTGATCTGTTTATGATGTATTTTGAGTAAAAAATGCTACTCACATCTCATAGTGAAATCTGGGGAAGTTGTGTCTTCACTCCTGAGCGGACTTTGAGAAAAGGCAGGATCCTAATTGGAGTAACCAAAAAAAAGCTCTGTTGCCCTCACTTTCTCCAAGCCGATTTGCACTGCTAAGGATAGAGGCTCAGAGAATGTTTTCAGGCATTCAGAGAGTTAACTCCTAAAAATGACAAATGTGAACTCCAAACCATTCATGTTTGTTTTTCAGTGTATTTCAGGTCAGTCATCACAGAACAAACAGTTCAGTGTCTAAAATAATCCAAACCTCATCTGTAGACACCCCCCCCCTTCTAACCATCGTGCTCATCTATCTGTGTTTTGTAGCTGTACTTAGACACTAGTCGGTTGCTAAAATATTAATTGGCATAAGTCTCCTTTCTGAAGTATTAAAATTGGTGCAGTTGGAATTGCTTTGAAAATATATTCATATGAACTCTTTTCTGTGCTTTTCACTTTGTTGAGGGTATTTTTCCTGGCTGTTTTAGAGAAGCAATTTACCTTTTACTTACCCTTTTGCCGCTGCTGCTTTGCTTTGGACATCTTTTACCCTCAGTGCTTATTAACCTCTAATCCTGCCCTGCATTGCATCTGTCTATTCTCCCAGATCCAGAATCTAAGGAAAGAGAAGTTACCCGTCGCTTTTCCCTAGCCTCCTCCATCAGCACCACAGTTAATGCTTCTGCTGTGACAAAAGGTACTGTCATGCTGCTTGCTTAGCTACCCTGCTCCCTTCCTGCTGACCGATACATTTACTGCCAAATGCTATTCACAGAGTGAGTACAATCAGGCTCGATTTTTACAAATGCAGGAGGTTCCAGTAGAAGAAGAGTCAGGACCAGTATAACACTTGCAGGGAGGCAGGCCAAGACATTTTGAATGTGTATCAAGGTGTGCTGCCAGCATACATAGTGACTCTTCTCAGTTTCTCCATAACAGGCTTCAAAGAGTAGTGCTGGTTTCCATGGAAACTGGATTAATTTTTAACTGATGTGGGGTTAGGTTTCCAATTTCTCCCTAGCTTGGATTAACTGAAATTGAATAGAAATTATTTCTCCATTTCCTTAAAGCTGTTTAGGATTTTTGCTTTCAAAAAGGAGAGAATCTCCTCATTGCGTAGCAGACATCAGATGGTAAGAAAACCTGAAATCAAGCCAAAAATGGAGTAGCAATAGATGCCAGTTTTAAGCATATTTAGCATAATCACAGTTATGATTAGAAATTGTGTTTGCCAGGCAAGTTTCAGACATGTGTAAGGGAGCTAGTGTGCCCAGAATGCCCTGAACTCTATGCAGTTTGTGTGGGAACTTATGAAAGTTTTATTTTTGAACTGCAATTATTTTGAGAAAAGGCACTTTTACAGAATTTACTTTAAGTTACTGCACTAGTGCCTACATTTAAACTCAGAAGCAACCCATGCGTTTGGGCAAGCTGGTTGTGTTGAAAATCAGTAAGATTGTAGGTATCTATGCCTACATGTCAGAGTTACTTTTGAGAATACAACATACGGTCTTACATTGAATTCTGAATATACTGTCTTTTGGCAGTTCCCAGAATGAAGCATAGGAACTTATTTGCAAGTTTAAGATTTGCGGGGTGATTCACAAACCAAAATAGAAGGAAAAATGGCCGAATTCATTTGCATAAAAATCTTTGCTATATATTTGTCAGGAAGAAGGTTGCACAGTATTTAGTGCATTCTAAATAGTTGTGAAAGATATGAACCATATCCTTGACTGTGCAGTGAGGCTGTCATGAAAGGAGAGTGTGTTGGGTTTTATTGGCAAAGGAAGGATGTGATATTACCACTACCTACAAATGTTCCTTTGCCAGCCTCTTTAGACCATAACACTGAAACACCACTGCATGGAAATGACGGGCATAGCACAGGAGAAGAAGTTCTTACAGCTTTCTGACCTTGGCAACAACTTCAGAAATACATGATGAGTTACTAAGTTATGGGAAGATTGAATTATTTCCTACTATTTCTTTCCGAAGCTGGGGAACAGAAAGAAGCACATGTGTACAAAGAGAATGGGCAACCAAGGGTTGTTCTTTAGTGTGTTTTATCAGAGAGACCATGTGTGAATTAAAATGAAATTCAAACTCAGTTACAATTTCATGTCAAAAAATCCCGTCCTAGGATCCTGTCTGCCACAGGACTATTGGCAATTTCTTGGAATGCTGAGAAAACTACTTTTGTAATGATTTTAAAAGCTAGAAAACAAAATCAGTGCTTTTCAATTAAGTGTTATATTTACAGAATCTGCTTTAAGAAAATATTTCAGATGACAAAAGAACTGAAGCCTGAGTCTTGTCTCAGGATCAGCCAAATGCAGGTCTAGCCAGAGTGTTTGGATCATCACATTCAAGGCTGCTGCATACTGCTGTGTGCTCATCCTCACTGCTAACAGTTCAGCTCCATCACGTCACCAGTCTTCCACATGTGGAGTCAGGACACAGGAGAAGCACTGTACATGGACCTGTGACAGATGCTCTCCAATTCTGTGGGGCATAAGTGTCGGCTTTTGTGGGCTCTTCCCTGCCAGCCTCATGGGTAGAAAGCTGAGACTGTGGGTCTGCCTGCGTTAGTGCCGTCTCCTGGACAAGAGTGAGAGGAAACACCTCTGAAATCTGATTGGAGGCAGATACATTTACTGTGCATTAATGTCTTTTGCAAAAAGGGGTCTGTTTCCTGTCCACATCACAGAAGTGATTACTGCATAGAATTTAGGGGTTGGTCATTTTTCTGGGTGAAACAGAAAGTATTAGGCAGGTAGTGTTTCCAGGTAATGGGAAAGCAAGTTTCACCTTTAACAATATTTACAACCTTGTGACTCTGCAAACTTCACACAGGTCCCCTTGTTCCTGCAGTTAAAGTCAAGAGACATGAAATAAAGAGTGACCCAACTCCCCTGGGGTTTGAAGGTATGAGTATTTCCATCCTGCATGAAAACCTGTTTGGCAATCTTTTGATATTATTCACTGAATTCACATCTCATCACTGCTGGCAGACGACACTGGAATCCATTAGGGGTTTGGTGTCAATTTATCTGTTTAACTGTGATAAACACAGCTTGTCACCCCCTTGCCTGTCCCCTGCACTCATGTTATATTTATCAACTTTCACCTAGGGATGGGCCTAAATTAAAATTCCAAATTTGGAATTTTCTGCCTGTTTTGGGAAGTAATGCTCTAGACTGTCATCTGGATCTGGATTTTCTGCCTGGCTTCTACCTCACTCCGTAGAGTGCAGCAGCAGGGAGCCAAGGGGCTACTTTTCACCTTCACCTTCACCTGCAGTCTGGGCACTTGCATTCCTCTTCCCTTGTTAGTGTCTATACCTAATAAAAGGAGCAGGAGCCATGTGCATGAAGACTACAGAAGAGGCTAGGCTGTGCATTAATATCCATTTAAGGTGCAGTGTTTCATTTCAGCCAAGCAGAATTTCCACCTATTTGTTGCAGCAGGTTCATCAATTACTGTTTAATAAACAATATCAAAGAGTTAAACTAGGGAGTTATTCTCCAGCTGCTGGAAGATCACCAGCTTCCATTGTCAGCTTTCCACTTTACACGAGCATTTACCAGAGCATGTTGCCTCGGGGCGGGGGCACAAGCAGTCAGGTACCCATGCTGCAGGATGGGGAGGAGAGAAATGTAGGCTGAGGAATCCTTCCTTAGGATTGTGTTGCTCTGCACTAAACTTTGGTAGAAAGGGCAGGTGACCAGGTCAGTGATGGAATCAGTGACATATCAGAGCTATCTCCGATGTCACTCCCAGCAGAAGAGGAGACTGGAACAGAGAGGTTGGAAGAAACAATTCAGAGACAGCAGCAGAAATAGTAGTTTTCCTGTTTGCAGAGTATTTCCTTTTGCCAGTGACCCCTGGCACTGCGTTTGGAATCATCCTGGCATCCAGCACCAGAGTTTCCCAAACTGCGGTGTTTATACCTCACTTTCCTCACTGACAGATACTTCTGAGCTCAGCATACCATGTGGCTGCAGAGGTAGGGGGTACTTCAAGGGGCAAGTACTAGCCATAGGATAGAGCTAAGTCAATCCTCACTGGTTAAAAACATGGTCCTACTGCACAACATCTCTCACCAGGCTGTTTCTTTAAGAAGGAAACAATGAATGTTATCATCCCTCTACCAGAAAATATCGCTGCTATTACCAGGGCTCTGACAGAGTTAATAACGCAAAGGATGTCATGTACTTAGATAAAAACTTCCTCCCTCTCCCAAATTGCATTGCATTCATCAAGAGTGAAATCATTAATTTCTGGCTGGGAAGAAGAGTCTCCCTGGTCCCCTTTCATTGTTATATGGATGGGCAGCAAAACCATGATTTGAAATGCTGCACAGAAAATACGTTAAAAATGTGTAAGGAAGCTGTAGTGAAATAGAACACTGCACTGTTCACCCAGAAATCATTTTCCTTAATTAACATCAATATTTCTGTTTGATTCATTTGGCTGTTCTCTGTCCTTCTCAGACTTACAGTTTTTCTGTGGAGTGCTACTGTCTTTTCACTCATTTGTGCTGGTCATGTGTCTCCTCTTTTATAACTGTTAGACCCCAGTCCCTCTGTTTGTTAAAGAGACTACCAGTTGCAGAGGTGATACAAGAATTCACTTTGTACTGGTTGTCTGGTCACTACTTCACCTTGAAGACAGAAATTGTACTTCCTGTCACAGATGCTTTTGAGAACACCATATTGGCCCAGACTAAATGTAATACTGGTTCTACCACGAGACCCGTACCTAGATCTGCTTCACAGACAGGTAAACAAAATTAAAACATTTGTCGTCTCAATTTTGAGAGTGTAATATAAATTTATGATAATATTTACTCCCTTTAAATTAGATTTTTCTCTTTTAATGAACATTATTTCCTGTGAAAGCAGTGGAAGAACAAGCTTGGATCATTAGCAGATATAGAAATAATGTCCCAGATTCTGGTTTTCTGTAGGTCAGGCACAGCTGAAAAGAATTCTTTTAACTGATGTCAGAGAGCTCAGAATTTGATCTGTGTTATTTTATAGCTTGAACTAAGTACATAAAAGTTAGGCTATTTCTTACTCTCTGAAATTAGAATAGCAATTTGTATGGAAGAGGAAGGCTGATGCATTTATTTGTAAGGAATCCTTGCTGTTTAGGTTTCTGCCTTGGATGCTTTCTACAAATTACAGCGGCAAAAGATTACTGAAGCTTTGTCTAAGGGGGAAGGGTATATCTTTTTCTTTTGGTGTTTGTAGCCCAGCCTGTGAATTTGAACTAAAATTGCTGTAGCAGTTTGATGCTAATTAGCAGCAATGTATTCTTGTACATTTAGACAGTTGCTAGTATTTTGCGGATGCGATTCAACTGATACAGAATATGGGGTCCAGTTCTATATGCTGCATGGTCTGTAATTGAAACTGTCTCTTCTGTCTCAAAACTCTGCTGCTATAGACCTTGGCAGGGACACTCACAACGCAGCACATGAATGCCGCTTCAGATGCTAGTTTACGCCTTGAAAAGTATGGATGACCTAAACATACCTGTAGGGTTATAACTGGGGGATGCTGCTCGGGTGGAAGAAGGTCACAGTCTCTCTTGTAACTGAATTGCAGTGGTCGGGGCAGTCACAGCCCCTATGTAACAGAGGGGAGGAGAAGGGGCTGCAGAGCTGCATGACGACATGTTGCACCGACCAGTGCCCGTAGCAGGGAGGATGTGCATGGGGAGGGATTAAATAAATAGACTAATCTATTTCTCCCAGATCAGATTGCTTTTCTGTTTACTGCCTGAACTGCCTGGCTTGGGGTTTTGTATTTTCTCAGGCCAGGTTTTGCTGTGGGTTGTGAGTGCTGGGTTATGCATAATCCCACTGCATGAGCATCTGTCTCTGTGCCTTATTGTCAGAGCACTGCTTTGCCTTTTTGAGAGCAATGGCCCACAGGCTGTAAAGAACTTGATTCAGCATCTGCTCAGCCCAGTTCCCTGTGAACCAACTAATGCACAGCGGGTACATTAAGCAGGAAGGTTTAACTGACTCCATTCAGCTTGTGTCTGTCAGGGCTGCAGAATCCCTTGGTAGATGCGAGGTCTGTTTCCTCCTAGCTGGACTGTAGTCATCTCCATCAGAAAAAGGACAGGCATCAAGTGCAAAGAAAAGTGTAGATCATGATTGCCATCTGTACAGAAGAGGCTGAGTTACTTTTCCATCATGGGAGCCTCAGGCAGGCAGGTCTTATAAAGCTCAGCCTGAATTTCCTTCAGGACACATCCTCTGGGCATGTCTTTGTAGGTAAAGAGGCTGGCTGTTACGCTTGGGCTGGAAATCTCTCATTAAGTCCCTCCCACAGGGCTGAGGTGTTTTTGGGTGCAAATCATGCAGTGAGACTGCTAACAGCAGAAATATTAATGAGACTTTCTCTGCCTACCACCAAGGTCTGGTTGTCTTTGTGCCTTGTTGTTTACTCTGTCCCTTCCCTGCACTTCCAGCCTGCTCCAGGCTGTAGTCTTGTAAGTTGCTCAGGTGGTAATATCACCTTGGGGTGAGATGGAGATAAGGAGTCAACCAAAATTCAGTGGCTTCGGACTTCAGTTTATAGAGGAACATGTGGAGGTAAGCTGGTAACTGAATGAGCATGACCTTCTGAAAATCATGTCAACAAAAGTTACTTGCTACAGCGCTTGCTCCGCAGAAATATTCCTGGTCCTTGCTTTTTGTACCTCCTGAACTGAAGAGATTTAGCAATGCTAAACACTCCAGGTGTTGATGGGCATGCACGCTGTGGCCACACAATCTGCCCTCCCACAAATGACAGCAAGTGGTACAGGTTTTTAGACACAGCATAATGGCTGCAATGTAATTTTTATGGCAAAATCAGGGAACAAGCTGTAAAAAGTACAAGCAATTCAATAAGTGGAACAGTGGGAAGTGAACATTTATTTTTAAAAGACCGAGTCTGAAAGAAGCTAATGACTGATAGCTAACTCTTTGTTTTCTCTCCTTGAAAAGGTTGGCCCAGCAGGCAAATGCCATCTCTAGACACATTTGAAGATTTCGAAGCCATCCCCTCCAGCACAGATGAACTCTCCAACTCTTCTGACTTGGAGGAAGAGACCAACCCTAACAATGTAATTCCTTTTTCAAATTACGATGCCCTTTCCCAGTGCAAACTCCTCTTCTCTAAAGATCACAATTTAACCTGCAAAGTTTGGGTTCATACCAGCCTTAAATTAATGGATGTGTGGGAATACAGAAGATGGGAATTTGATCTAGGGTGTTGGGAGATTATTCCAAGACTATTTTGTTGATCAGGATCAGGACCATAAAAAGTCACCCTTACTTCTAAGCTGCAGCTTTACCTGTTACAAAAGTGAGGGAAAACTCTGAGCCTTTTAAAAAGCAATTTCAGACTTTTCCAGATAACTTAACCTGGTGTCAGAAACCCAATTTCTATATCAGAATAATGGCTAACCGGTTAATTCTAAAGCCTGAATGCACAGCACAGTTCTGTCCTAAGTTTGAATATTATTTAACCTGGGCAGGACAAAAGGAATAAAAAGTGACACAATTCCCTACAGAAGAAATCTCTGCCAACTTGAAACGCCTAATTCAGTATTTAAATTCACTCTTGCGCAGTGTTCTTTCATCCATAGTGACTGTATTTCTGGTGCATTGTTTCATTCATTTTAGGGGACCAATCTTTTTCGGGTAGAAGGCAGCTTTGACACCTGCTTCCCGGATTCTCTTACACTCGAGGATGGAGACTTAGTGCAGTTTGTGCAGGAAGGAGAAAACGGTCAATGGTAAGTCCAGCAGAGAGGCAGAATTTGACAGGTAGAACAGCCATAACCTCCTGGAAAAGATGGAAAATATTCAGAAGAATGTCAAAGCCTCTTCAAAATCAATCCAAATCCAGTCACCCTATTGACCACAATGTGGGAGAGGCAGTGGGAAGCACGGACATACAACCAGCTTTGGTTAATTCCAGCTGGTTGGCTTTCCTGCCAAATGCTTGTGACATGAGGCTTAAGAGGACAGAATTTTGCATAAAGGAAATGGAGGGGAATATGTGGTCTTTTGACACTTTCTTGCCAGAAGGACAATTGTCAAAGGCACCACCCTGCCATAGGATATAGCAATAAAATCCCCATGCCTTTCACCTAGCTGCAGCAGCGAACCAGAGAGCATTTTTACCCCCAACAGCTTAGATATAAGATGTGACTGCCGAAGCAGAATGTGAGCCTTGAGCTCACATACGTTTCAGTGTATTTATTCTCTCTTGCTGACAAGTGAGTGTTAGGAACAGACCTTGCTGGACACCTGAATTCTCCTTCTGTGGGGAATTTGGAGGAAGAAGTTCTGATCTCCTTGAAGTAGCCATGTAGTCAAACCCTTCACTCAGAACTGACATGCAGCCGAGATGGGAGCAAGTCCCATAGAGTGAAGGAAGTGGGAAGTGAACTAAATCCATCCACCCTGCATAGTATTTACAGCAAGGGAGATGGACAATATGGAAGATTCATTTTCTTCCTCTCTGAATTTGGCCCATGGTCTCAAACACAGGCCAAGGCCACTGCTTCCTTGTCGCACAGTCTGCTTGCAAGTGAGCTTGATCTGAGATATTGGGTCACCATCTGAGACTGCTGAAACAGTCACCAGCTACCTGTAGGACTGACTGCCCTGGGTCCTCTGCCTTCTTCCTTAGTTTAGGAAATAGCAGCCCAACTTGTACCTCTAAGAAACACAACTCAGGGAAAGGGAATGTAGGGAAATTCACTGACTCTTCTCTGAATTTCAGGTTAGTGAAGAAACTGGTCTCTGAGAAAAGTGACTGGGTTCCTTCCAGTATTTTGCAGCCAGCAGAGGGGGACAGTAACAACGTAATTAAGAACAGCAATGCAGGTAATAGAGAAAATGTGTTACTGGCATTTAATTTTTTTTTTTGTTTTGTTTTCACAAAAAAGGATGTGATAAACAGTGCACTTTCTGTATTAAAACACTCAGCCTGAGTGTGTGTCTGTGCTGTGGTCTCTGGTGACACAGCTGAGCTAGCCTGAAATTTGGTGCTGTGGGCGTCAGACCTAGTTAGGCACAGCAGCTTACCGTGGCATGCTTTAATTGTTTTCCCCTTCCTGGGCAGAGCTTGAATCTCCGACCAAACTGCTGTGGCTGCCAGTACCCAGGCTGGATACTTTACAGCTAGCCCGAGTGTGTCATGACAGTGTGCTGTAATGGCAGGATGGCTTTCATCCTGACACGGGTAGCGTTTGGATTTAGATCAGCATCGGGGCTGTGGTTCTGGTCTCGGTCTGAAAACATTAAAATCTCATGAACCATTACTGCTTTCATCATACTTCACTGCTGGCTCCAAAGACTGGAGGAAGGGCTGCTCTGGCGAGATTTCAGCCAAATCAGCACTAAAAGTCGTCCTTTCTTCAGCTTCGGTTCTGACCAAACACCCAAACAGGTTGCACTGGAAAAGCTGAATCTCAGCAACTCTGCAGATCAAAGGTTTACAATTTGATTAATTTTTGCATAGCCTTAAATACAATTTACCAAAACGTGGCCTGCTTTTCTTCTGGTAACAGAAGAAAGCAAAATCTGGCACAGCTATTCCCTAGGGACCTACGATAGAGGGATACCAACATTTTATTCTGAGTTACTGGTTTCTTTTGATTTTTTTTCTTGTTTTGGTCAGTTTGTTAAAGTGGAGAAAAATCTTTTTGAAAGTAACCAGGGTTCTTTGCTGTGGTTTAAAGGGAGTTTGGTAACTGCTGCTCCTTCACCTCCACAGCAGGTCAGTTCTGTCTTCACCCTCAGTGCCTAACTATGGCTCTCATTTCTTTGGCGTGTCTAATGCTTCAAAAGAAAAAGAAAGCCACACTCATTAGTAAGTTACATGCCAAAAGAGCCTCCCTTGCCTTTAGTGAAGGAATTAGGAGAGCAGTAGAATTGTGATTATTTTTTAGTTTATTTCAGGCTTTTAACAATGAACCTCAAGACTGTAGATGGGAAATCCTTTAGACGTGTTGTAGTGACAATACCCATGTCCTCCTTTTCAGACATGTACAATGATTCCTGCAGTACAGCCTCAATAGAGTCAGACACCAAGGAGAGCGAGGTGGCCAAAAGCTTCCCAGCAGAACAGAGGGCTGGCAGCTGAACAGCAGGACCAGCCTTCCTCAGGACCCCATCCATCTCTATTTATTTTGAGTGGACACTGGATCAAAGTTGCCTTTCTCACAAGCTCTGAGGTTCATAATTCACTAAAACTTTATCAGCATGAACAGATGAGAACTGTGCTGTCCACCTGGCAAGCTGGGGAAAACAAACTTGAAAGGAACATTAAACATCCAGAAAGCATCAAACCCCACCTTCAGTATTAGAGGAGAAATATGCTTCTCGTAGTGATTATCAAACTGTTTCAGAAGATGTGGCCTAAATTAGGTCGACAGCAGAGCTGAAGAGTTACTATGCACGCACCTTTTGGCAACTTTGCTTGAACACCGGCTTACTGCAGAGGGACACATGCATGGTTACGAGCTCTTGCTCTACCATGGGGTCGCCTGGAGGTTTTTCCATTTGCCCACCTCTGGCTGTGCCTTTGCCGTCCTCCTTAATTCCAGCTGATACATCACAAACATGCCCTTTTTGTTGATGGTCAACACCAAAAAGATCCCATTTTAGGGCGGCTGTGGAAAGGAAACTTCTGACTTGGACCATCAGAGAGGCTTCACGCAGCAATGACGTGACTACTTCTGCAATGGCACAGTGAACAACCTGCTGCATACTGCATTATGTTGGAATGATGCAGACAGCAACTCCTGGCTGTGAGGTGGAGATGCAGGGCTTAACAGGGAAGCAAAGACGTGTGACAGCTACTGTGAGAAAGAACATCTTGAACTCTTTTTACAATATAAGTCATTCCTCTGCCCCCTCTGCAGTCTGTGGTTGCTGGAACACAATCCTTTGCATTTGGTGCCGAGAATTCAATTGAATGCCATTTAATGTCATATGTTTGAGTAGACTGCATGCTTTCTTTGTGTGCTGGGCTATGGAGTAGATACATTTCATCCCCCATTTGGAATATACTTAAGCATTGCAAATAGGCAGTGAGCATTAGATGCTCCAATGAGTGGATAAAGTGTTGTTGTTAAATACTTCTTTCCAGGACATTTGATTAAAGGACTGTACCAAATCTCTGCCACATAAGGATGTAATGTATAATATAAAGTGATTACAGATGTTATTATTCCTACACAAGCCATTAGCTCATTTAGAGTAGCTGTTAAGTCATGAAGGTGTTTTGATGGTAATTGGGTCTTAGGTCCCACAAAGCTGCTAATACTTCAGCACAGATATGTATTGACTAAGAGTTGCAAACAGGCAGAGATCAGCCTGGTGAAAATGACCCTAGAAGCTCAAGAGTGAGAGATTGGCTTTCGCTATTAGGGACTTTTTGTTTCACCCTGAGACTCGTGGCAAATAGTAGGAGTCTCTATCATTTCTGCTACCATCTTTGCAGGGACCCGAATGTTTTTCTTTTTGTCTCCGTGGAGGCTGGCATTGCAAGTATCTTAGTGTGTGAGTCAGGATAGCTGTGAAGCAGGTAGATAATCCCATTCAAGAAAAAGCCTTGGAGTAGGTAAAGGCTTGTTCAGATTTTGTTTGCCTGTGAAGGCTTATTGGTTAATTATGAGTTGCACTGTGGTGTTTAATTCCCATGGTTCTAACCTTCAGTATCTAAACTCTGTGATTTCTGATGACTTCATGACTAAAGGACCTGACAGTTCTGTACCTTTTTGGAAGCTAATTTTGTCCTACAGGGGTAAGAGCTTGTCTGTTTCGCGCTGGTCATTTACCTTAAAAATGACATGCGGGCCCTCAGGAACATGAATCCTGTTAGTCTACTGTAGTTATGAGCATCTTGAAGGAAGAATTGATCCCTTTCAGTCCCCTAAGGAAATATGCAGTGACGTTTTCTTGTAGTGCAATTATTTTATCCTCTCCCTAAAGTGAGTTCATTTTGGTTTCTGTATTACTTTCAGTAATTTTTGCACAGCCTGATAACAGCGCTTCTGTCTACCCCTGCCCTAAGCATAGGAGAGGAAAGGGGTAGGGAGCTTTGATTGCACAGTAATAAATATAGTAAGCTTTTGTGTGTGTGTGTATGCGAGAGAGAGAGAGACAGAGAGAGAGACAGATGGGGAAGCGTTACCCTGGATATATGAAACTGCCAAAACTAGGATTTGTGACGTTGTGGACAGATGGAAGGATGCAAACATGCACTTTGGAGTTTCTTTGGAGCAATCTCATTCTAATGGTGAAATGGCAGTGGGAAGTCTCTGTTTGAACTGAAGATGGAAAATCAGGTATTGTCAGTCCATTTCCTACCTCTGCTGTGTGCAGGGTGACAGTGTGCTAGTCCTATATCCCCTGGTGCCTCGATACCTTCCTGTAAAATGGGAGCTATTGGATTTCCCACATGTTGAATTCTGATACTAAATTTTAGCAGGTATGCAAAAATTGGGGACCCTCCAGGGGAGAGCAAAGCGTTCAACCCCATATGTCCCACTGTGCCCTCCATGAGTGTTAGTGGTGGCACCCTGTGGGGCAGTCCAGAGCTGGGGAGGGAAGAGGGTTGCTGCAGAAGTGTCTCCTCTCTCCCAGCTCACCATCTCGTCATGACAACTGCAAAGGTATGGGCTGGATTATAACAATTCTCCTCCCTAGTTTGCTTTTGGAAACAATTTTTTTTTGGTAAAAATCTCATGTTTTATCCTGTTAGACCAAAGTTTGAGTCACTGCTGCACCATGAATGTCCTGAGGATGACAAGTAACTCACTGCCTCGTGGCTGTGTGCAGCAGTGGCACAGCACTCTGGTCTCAGCGGTCTTTGGGAGCTGATTGCATCACAGCTATCCTCGGACACTACTGAACAGGGAGTAGGGAGCCCACAACCATTAATTGTGTCCTTAACCTTCCTGCAGTGCCAGCGAGCCAAAGGCAGCTGCCTGTTTCTGTCTCCATGTTCCCAACTCAACCCTACTACAACCATTGCAGCTGCTGCTGGGGAGTGACCGGGGCCCTTTGCCTGCTTGGTGCCTGCGGTGGAAATGTCTGTGAGAGCGTGCCGCACTGCTGGGTTGGCTTTTTTAAAGCATGAGGTTCACTGACAGATCAGGCTGATGACAAGTCTGAGAGCAGCCAACAAGAAGTAACCTTCTGGCTTTGCTGATGAGACAAAATGGGTTTTGATGACTTTTTTTTTTTAATAGTAGACAGGATAGTCTTTTCATTAGTGTATTTCTGGCAAGCAAGGTGATAATTAAGGGAATGACTTTCCATGTACAGTCTAGAATATGATTTGGTAATGTCCAGCAAGACTTATATGTACATTAAGGTATACTTATTCTGTATGTAGGTCTTTGACTCCATCATTTTCAGGTAGATGGACCTAAAAATCATAGTTTTCAAATGTGAATTTCATTTCAGTGTTGTTTGGAGATTATATAGTGACCAGAAAGTCATTTAAAAGTAATGGTTGCCACTAAGTTTCAGTTGTAGAAGAGACAAGGTCCAAGGTAAATCTGTGCTGTAGCAGCACTCATGGTTGACCATTATGCCCTTGCTGCTTGACCGGTGAGTCCGTGCCAGCTGCCTGGCTGTTCTCTCCGGGTCCAGACTAGTGAGACCTACCCTCCGGGCTGAGGTTTTGACTTGGATCTCCTCCCTCTGCTCTGCTGCTGTCTTCTGCGAAACTTGCAGAGACTTCACGTCCTCAAAACTCTGCCCTCTGCTCAGTCGGGTGTAGTTGGGCAACAGACTCCTTCCTTACTGATGGTAATGACAAACAGATAGACAGGCAGTTGCCATGATGTGCAAGTCTTGCTTTTAGTAAACCAGGCTAAAAAGTAATCAGGCCTGATCCTCTCTTTCTCTCACATCTAACCCCACTTGAGTGGAAAATCAGACCAATGGTCATTGTCTTGATCATAAATGGCTGCGGCCAAACCACGTCTGAACACTGGCTTTTCTTGCCAGTGACAACAAAGCTTTGCGTGTGTC
>JAVKLA010000084.1:32903880-33003493 GCA_034782735.1 Sagittarius serpentarius
GATCATAAATGGCTGCGGCCAAACCACGTCTGAACACTGGCTTTTCTTGCCAGTGACAACAAAGCTTTGCGTGTGTCGGTTGTGTATGTGATGAAGAGCCATTTTATTATCTGTAAGTTTCTTAGACTCTTGAGATTGCAAACAGAATTGGGTATGAGAATGGCCATGCGCTTCCTTTCCAAAAATACTCAAAGCCTGACTTCAAATATATATATGATTAGAAATATATAAGAAGAAAAAAGAGCCAAATTGTGTATTTCTTCTTGCAGCTGGAGCTGAAATAGCTGCTAAGATTTACTCTCCCCAGCTGAGAATTGGTACAGTTTGTTTTTCTTACATATTTTCCATGGTGTTGATAATGATGTATTTGTATATTGTGACTGATGAGAGATAATCAGACAGGGAAAGAGCACAGAATTACCTGTCCTTTTTTTCCAGTCAAGACAGAATGTATGAATTTATTACAAGAAAAAAGTGTGCAAATGAACTTCCTGTAATTAGGCCATTCTGACCTGTGTAGAACCACACTTTGTTTGAAATTTATAAAAATTATAACTAGTACAAAACATTGTGGTTGATGTCTCTATACAAAGTAACAAGTCAAATGAGTTTTCTTTCTATTCAGTATAAATGAGTATCAGTAAAGGCACATGATGACAGCTGAAAAATATCCACACATCTGTCCAATATAACTTTATTTGTCTAACACGTGTCACAAAAGGCATAGTGTTTTTTTCCTTTACTCATCTCCCTTAGTCATGTTCCTGAATCCCTGGGACTCTTAGGAGAGTTCAAAGGCTCGCACAGACAGCTGAGAGTTGAGTATGCTAATGCTGCAGCCACAAGGCAAGGAAGTTGTAGGATAGCTTTATTACAGTTAACCCCAAGATATCTGCATACCTTTGGCTACCAGTGGATTATTAGGGAGCGTTAATTGACCTAAATGCGTGTTGTGGATCAAGGGCAAGCAGGTAAAAATGAGAATGTAGAAACACAATGCAAATAGAGAGAGCAAAATAAATTGGAACTAATTTCAGCCGGTATCCGGATTTCTAGGGGCAAACTTCACCTTGCTTGAGTTTTCAAGTCATTGGCCTTATCATGTTACTGCAGTGCAGTATTGACATGAGAACATGAAGAATTAGGACCGCACCAGATCCCAGGTGTGGGGCTTCCTTTGCTGCCCCCCGCACCAAGCAGGCCCCATGGCAAAGGCCCAGGGCTGGAAAGGCAGCCACACGCGTGAGCAGGTGGAACGCTCTCATGTTGCAAATCTCTGGTGTGCAGCTACACATGCCGGGACCTGCCTGTGCAGCCTCTGTCCCAGCTTGGCGTGGTTTGCAGGAGGCACTTCAACAGATGTAGGCAAGGCGTTGCTATTTCCTGAGGAGTGTGTTTGGGTGCAACACTAATGGCGAGCCACCCCGGCTGATCCACCTTCAACAGGCTCAGTCCTTGGGGCAGGACTGAACCAGCCAGCAAAGGCTGCTGACAGTCCCCAACCGGGACCAGAGCCCATTTGGAGCTTTGCTCAGCCCTATCTCGCTTTTAGCAGGCGCTCTGTGGACGTGGCTCAAGGTCACACCTCTCCCCTCTGTGCCATAATGTAAAAGAAAGAGTTTGGCCCTAAAGAAAGTTCTTTTTTAAACAACACAGGGAAAGTACTGATTTACAGGTTGTAACCCTCCACTGGGGTACAGCTGCAGTCTGCACCAGGTTATCAAAACTGGAGAGACACGCATGAAGCTTTACCTTGCAGAGCCCCAGGTCTCAGCTGCAGAGTGAGAGCCTGTCCTGGCCGCAGTTAGCCCAGCAGTCCTTTCTGTTTTCACTTTCTTGCCTAATCATCATTTATTTCCTTCTGCGGTAGTTTACAGACGGGAAGCATTGGTCTCCCCCTCTCTCCACCTCCTTTCCAGCCATGTGACTGAGCACTCCCTGCATCAAGTGAAACTTTTCAGTCCCCAGGAAACCTTGATTTCCTTTCCACCCGCTCCACGGTGAGAAGCAGCATCTCTCAAACCTGCAGCTGTGCTGGCCATGGGGAGGAGCGCACGGCAGTTCATCTCGCTAATCTTCGCCTGTGGTGAGTAGTATCCTCCATAATTTCTATCAGAAAAATGAGATAGACTATGCTAGTTTTGTTTCCTTGCAGTCAGGACAGCACCTAACAGACTGAAAACTTTAAACAGTTTTGTTGCTAGCGCAAAGGGTGCTTTTAGTAAAGTCCCATGGCTAGGAAATAACTTTAATTACGTTTAATTGCAGCTGGTATAGACTTAGTCTGATGTTTTCCTGTGTATTTTCCCTTGCACTGTGGTGGCATAAACTCTGACTGTGTGATGGAGTCAGCTCAAAATAGTATTAGAAGCAGACTTTTTTGGGCTTGCTTTTCTTAATTAAAAATAATTTCCAGACCAGCAGAACTGACCGAAAGTCTTGAGTGAGACAAGCAGAAGAAAAACTCAGGAAGCATTGCTGAAGTCATTCATTTATCTGCATTGCAAGATGCAGAGCATGATCAGGAAAGCAAGAGCGAGGTGGGGGGCTTGGAGAAGGCAGGCTGGGGCTTATCTCAACGACAAACCACATCGAAGTCACCATTTGATCGTTAATGCTGCTCTGTGAACATCTGTGGAGCCAGCCTGGTCCAGGATGTGTCCCAGCATGTTAAGTCATCCCTCAACACCCACAGCAGTACAAAATCCACCAGCTGAAGAAGGACAGAGCAAGGTTTATTCTGTGTAATGGGTAAAGGCTTGAGCTCGCTGGTGGGGTGCTGGATTTCTGCAGTGTGTTTTGCCATCGGCAGACAGGGATCACACATGTAACAACCCCGTCCCCCTCCCAGCGCAGCGAACAGGGAAACAGCCCAGGGACTTGACCACAAGCAGCTCCTGCTGTATCTGCTTTGCTTTCCCCCACCTGCTTCACAGCCAAAGCCTGCTGAAGTAGCCCCAAAACTTATACGCCAAAAAGATCAGACTGAGAGAAGTAACACTAATAACTCAGTGGTCAGCAAGGATCTTGTAGACCAGAAGGAACTTGTTTCCTCAGCTCCTTATCCATTTTCAATCATTCTTTTAATAGTTTGTTGTGATGTTTTATTAATGCCACAAAGTCAAGTCTTTGTGTGCAGATAGGGAATTAAACATAATTAGAGTTTAAGGGATAAAGGACTGATGGGTTGGAGGTTTAAGAAACTGCTCCTGTGTTGGAGGGAAACTATGACAGTTCTGAAACCTCTCAGAAAATCTTCATGCTTTTCCAGTTCCTCAAGGACTCAAACCAAAGCAGTCAGAGCCAGCGAGAGTGTTTTCAGTGTCTGTAGGATCTGGGTCAGGTTTTTTGTGTCCACACAAAATCAGTCAGCTAAACACGAGCATTTCTTCTGGGCAGCATAAAGTGGAACAAACCTGCTGGGTGGCTGAGCAGCATGTGTGTGGTTAGAGAAGAAGGGAAAAAAATCCTCAGCAAGAGTTTTTCTCACCCACCCTATTACAGGACAGCAGTCTGAGAAATGTCCCAGCCAGATCATGGCACTGAGCACTCCACTCCCCACCGTAATGCCTGGGAGCAAAGCAGTGACATTCCTTTGCTGGCATTGACTGAAACTTGTCACCGAAGCACGAAAATGGGGGCTCCAGGCCCAGACTGGGAACAACAAATTTCTGAGAGCTGCCCTGATCCTTTTCTGAGGGTTTTGTTCTGGAGTGTTGCATGCACTGAGGCTTGCTGGGCAGAAACGCAGCCCTCGGCATTTGTAATACACAACTTCGAAGCCGAGGTGAGACGAGGGGATTGCAGCTGCTTGCTCCAGGTAGATACACTGCAGGGAGCGTGCATCCCTTGAGCAAAATGTTGGTCGTATGAAGTTTTGAGCTGGCTTCATAGATAAAAAAAAAGGAGACTAACTGGGGGTTGCAGACCTGCAATTCTTCGTTGTTCTGTGGCCCCTTTTGCTGGCAGAGCCGTGAAAAGGGCTATGGTGGCGGGGAGCCGTGGAGGTGGCTCCTTTGCCGAGCTGTGCCAGGCTCCCTGAGAGGCAAGGCTGCAATGCTGAGGGAGCCATGGTGAAGCCTTCCAAGCCTTAGTTGGAAGGTAGGTCAGGCACCCCATGGGCCCCCCGTCCCTTCGCACAGCAGAGCTACTGAACTACCTCCAACAGCCACCCAAGAAGAGCCAAGATCATCAGGTGCAACCAGAGAGCAGTCGTGACCTGTCCCTGGCAGCTCATGTGGCCAAATGCCTTTTGAGAAGACAACCCAAGCCAACAGGTTTAGCAGCATGGCCGTGCCCCAAAAGAAGCTCCAAAATGCTTGGGAGTGCTGTGGGAGGCTGGAGGAGCGGTTTGGCAGGTCACCTGGTGAGCATGAGCCATGGGCCACCCCAAAGATGTTTCTGACTTTATCCCTCAGTGACCCTGTCAGGCTGAACGTTTCTATAATGAAAAACAGTTAGGTTGAAATGCCCTTTTGGGGGAAACAAGGTTTCATTTAAAAGCTATGGGTGGCACCCAAATGTCAGTGAAATAATGTTTTTCTCCATGTCTGTAAGGTAGGTGTTACCTGGTCAGTGATCAGTCTGTTAACCAAAAACTAAGAAATACTGACTATTTAAGACTTGTGAAAATTTAAATATGGGTTGTTTTGCAGTCTTATAGGGGGAAAAAGAGTGAAAATCACAACTTCTTCTCTTTTGTTTTTATCATGCCGATACAATTAGATGGAACTACCTATAGCTGGTATATGGCAACTGCTCTGATTTTGCACTGTCACGCAGAGAAGGAGATAACTTACCTGCTTTTCAGCTCTGCCAGCGGGTGTGGTAAAGTCTAGGGGAAAGTGAGAAAATGAACTAAAGTATCATATTAATTATGGCATTTTTAGGTTCCTTCTGACAAAATTCACAGAGGGATCTGTCCTGTCATTTTTGTGGCTTTTCAACTGTATCAAGCTGCACTTCTTTGATGATAACAGCTACACTGGCAGTCAAGTATATTCTGTACAGCACAGAGGTGAAACCTAGGCAATTTTAGGAACATGGAGTATAACATCTACACTTCTGCTCTTCTCTGGCATAGCCATTTTTAAGGAAAAATTGTGGTATGGGTTCAGATCTATACATCTGTTCTCACTTCTTTCGTTTTGATCGTGAATTTGATTCAAAACCCAGCAGGTTTTATTATTCTTATTTAGTTTACATGTGTCCTAAAATGGTGAGATTTTGTGAATTCAGCTATTGTTGCAGATCTCTGTTCATGCTGAGTGAAAATAAATAAATAAAAGGAAGAAAAGCTTGTGAGATTTCAGCCATTTCCACTCTGAATGCGCCTCTGGCCTTGACTGATCTTAAAATCCGAATCTCAGCAACCTGCCTGCTACAAACCTTGGACACTGATTCATGAGAAATTTCTTTGGAAGAACCAGCATACAATAAACTTCTCAGACCACATGTTCTGGCATCCTCTGTGGAGCTGTACTCCTAGGAATATGAGCTCTCTTGGACTTTTGGGTCCCTTCCATCTCCAAACTGGAAAATTCATCTCTGCCCTCCAGCTAATTTAGGTAGTAAGGCATTTAACTACACCTGAAGCTTCATGCGCATCAAGGACTTCATATATGTTGGTGATTTATGATTTCTTTTAGCTTGACCTTTTCTTTACAGCGTCTTGTTGCATACTCACAATCAAAGACTCAAGCAGAAGAGTTGTCATCATCTATTCTACAATGTACTTTTCACACTTTTTCTTCACTTCCTTATTTACATTTAGGAGCGAGGTATTTTCTTTTCAGTTCTGCAAGGGACGTATTTCTGTAAATGTTATAAGGTGGAAGTGTAATTTTGGTGCTGTGACTATTTTCAGATGTGGTCCAAAATGCCCCTGGATGCTGTAGCCCGAAATTTGTTTCTCATTGCTGAAAGCCCATCACTAAGAGGGATGGTCTTTCCTTGTTTGGAGCATCCCCTTGGGTACTTCCCAGGAGGAAGAACTTCAGGGTTGAAGCTGGCATGGCTATAACAAAACCATAAATAAATATCTGGAATTTCCCTGTCTCCCAGACTGGTTTCCCAGACTATTGTGAATCACTGTAAGACCATTACACTGCCTCACTTCCTTCACACACACAAAATGTTCCCTTTCCCCATGCTTTGCTGGTAAGTAACCAACCAACCCTTCAGCTGTTACACCCACTTCGTCTTCCTTAGACCTTGATAATTTGCTTCTAGCAAATCTTGCTGTACTACTGCCTGCAAGGGAGTTCTTGTGCTGCCTGGGGATTGTGCAAGGTCTGCTCACACCTCTGGCATCCTCTGGCTTCTTCAGCAGTAAAAGCAGTGTGTGAGGAGCTGGGAGCCAATGTGCTTCCACTGCAGTGGGTATATTCAGAGGTGTGAAGATTGGGGTAGTGGTGAAAAGTTATGGATAGTCCTACAGCATGTCTGCTTTCACTCTCCTATCATGACTGGATCCAAATGAAGAATAAAATCATATCACCCACTTGATAACAAAATCAGTGCAGTTATGTTGTGCGTATCAACAGAAATGTTAAACGTAAAGGTTTCTAGACTACTGACTTACTTGTTTCTTTGCAGCGTTTTCCTCCTGCTTTGCTGAAGCGGCCCTGGGGGTCGAACTGCCTTCAGAAACCATATCCTTCCACCAGACAGCTACTTCTGCTCAGCCACTTTCCCTTTATCATTCTTCACGCCATCAAGGCACCACAGTTCATCTTAACAGCACAGGCCCTCTTGAAACAACACCCATAAGCCATAGAACAACTGGGCAGACAACAGACCAGCACGAGGTAACAACAGCACCAGGCCATCACACGACAGCCCAGGCAGAAGCAACCATCGTACAAGTGACCAGCCAGAAATCTCCCATGGTGGTATCCACAACATCAGCAGACAACACAACTGCAGCTGGTGATGCTACAACCCAGGCAATTGAAACAGATACACTGGCAGTGAATAGCACAACCATACACCCTGTGTCCTCAACCAAGCAAGCGGGAACACATGCGAGCACAGAAACGACAGCGGCAGCCACAAACACAACCATAAACAGTACAATGCCAAATACACAAATGACAGCTGCTGCCCTAACTACTACAGCCACCATCACCATGCAAACTGTAAAGCCCACCACAGGGTCAGGAAATCGGACAACAGAGTCAGGAAACCAAACAATAGCGCCTAAAAGTCCAACAGCCACAGCCTTGACCAACACAACAACCATTCGTCCAGGGACTCAAACAACCATCCCGTCTACTATGATGACAGTGAGACCCACTCTTGCACCGCAGCCTTCTCCCATCCCCACTGGCACATACACCGTTTCCAATGGGAACAGGACCTGCATCAAAGCAGTCATGGGTTTGCAACTGATGGCTCAAAATACACAGAAGGTGAGGTGGAAGGACTACAAGGCTGAGCTTTGTAATGACTGTTTCTTCATTAGCTGGAATTTATTCTTCTTTCAAAGCAACTTTCAGAAGGTAGCTTGTATGGTAAAAATAAGTGGTTTACTCCTAGTCTGAGGCCTTTTCTGTGCCACAGCATCGCAGCTGCTGTACTTTGGCTTGTATGATGATGTCAATGGGATATATGGGTGCTATCTTATTTCACTGATGTATGTGTGGTAGCAATACTGGGGGGGTAGATCAGCCTTCAGTGTTATTTGTGTTTCCCAGAATGGGAGACTAATTAAAATCTGAATTGACTTCAGTGAAGGGCTTGACATTGCGAGTTGCAATGAAAGCAAGAAATTGTCAGTTCACAGACTTGGATTCAAAGGTTGGTTGTCTTGATGCTGATGCATGGAGGTTTTAGGATCACAGGAACTGCCAGGCTGGATCAGAGCAGGGGTCCTGGGGGGCTGGTACCCCCTCCTAGCAGTGATCCATGGTGAATGATTCAGCAAAAGATGTCATAAAATCTGAAATGGTGATTATATCCCTCAGACTTATGGTCTTGTAACCTCCATTAATACAGTATGTGGGGTTACATCCTCAGGGTCTGGAGTTCATATGCCTCAAGTCATCCCCATTACAAATCCAAATATTCTTGTTTGGGGTCTGAATATTTCTAACATGGGATGAGTATCTAATGGTGGTAAAAGTAATTTTCATCCCTTGTCCCGCTGGAAGGCAGGCAGGGAGCATGGTTCCCAACCTCACCAGACCACAGTGAGATGTTTATTCCAAAAGTAAGGTGTGTTTGAGATGAGACTGAAGGAGCCAAACTATATTCAGGGCTGCAGAGCTCTCCTCTCAGACCACAACGTAGGTTGGCAGACACTAGAGATGAACTGTGCAGGACATAATGAGGAGGCAGGGGTGATAAGAGGAGCAACACTGTTGAAGCCAATCTAAACCCTGCCTGCCTCTGTCTTGATCTTCCCTCTGCCTTCAGGCACAAGTTCCCACTGCTCCCTCTTTTTAAATTACCACTGGTGCTCATCTGACCCTGCCCTGAATCATATCAGTTCACCAAATGAGCAGAAAACTATTATTTTCTGCCAGCTTAACGGACTGGAACAGCTTGGTGATGTGTCAGACAAGCACTAGGGCTGGTTTACGAGTGGGGAATGACCCTGGCAGACAGCAATTAGGCTGCCGCCACCACCGGCCTGTTCCTTCAGCCACACGGAGACTGTCTGAAAAAAACCCCAAACCATCAGCTATAAATCTCTGTGTGTGTGTCTTATTACATTTCCCCCGTCCTCTCCATAAGCAGCCCTGCAATGTCTCTTCTCTCCACAGAAGCGGATGGAGTACATGGCTGTCAACCCCAATGCGACGCAGACATCTGGAAGCTGTGGGACGGTGCAGTCTGCACTGAACATAACTTTCAGTGGAGGGTTTATAAACTTCACCTTTGTAAAGGTAACTATTGCATTTAGAGGGAAGGAGTTTTTAGGATTGGGGACCTAGAACTTAGGCTGCCTTTCATCCAGCTTGTGCTGTGGGAAAAGACATTTCATCCATTGCTATACCAGTTTTCCACCTGCATATAAGGCACTATCACTTGTATCCTTCCCAAGAGGCTAGAATCATAGAACCATGCATTAATTCAGGCTGAAAAAGACCTTTGGAGGCCACCTGGTCCAACCCCCTGCTCAGAGCAGGGCTAACGTCAATGTTAAATCTATTTAACATCTTGTCTATCTGAACTTTCAATTTGGAAAGGTTCGTATGAGCAATGAAGTGTAAACACAGTGCATTGCCTTCCTTTGATAGAAAGTGCTAGAGAACAGTGTTAAAGCTACCCATCTAGCAATACAACGTATAGAAATAGCCTGAGTCTCATTTTTACACAGGTAAAAATCTAACGGGAGGGAAGGCCAGGGTTGCTGTTTGCATTGGAGCAGGACAGAGGGAATGGGTTTGGGACTGGAGTCCCTGCGCAGGAACAAGGTCTGTGTGCCGGGAGCTCTGACTCATGCTGTCAAATTGCTCTTACAAAATGGTGTCTCAGGGACCGCCTGAATGCAGGTGAGATTAGTCATTTGCTTCCCATAAATGCCAAGTATCACAGCTGTCCATCCAAAAGCCAGCTGTGGCTGTTAAGTCCAAAGAGCAGCCCGTGCAGTTTTAAGTGCCCAGGAGCCATGGCCCATCCACAGCTGAAGGGGCCTAATTCCATCTCATTTCTGAGTGGAAAATTCCAAACAAGCGGACTACAACAACAAAATTGTAGATAAGTGCCCTTAAAATGCACCACACCAGGGAGACTTAAAAGTACACACAGAAACTTGGGCAAGAGAGAGGCCCTGCCTACATAGTGGGAAAATGAGCTTTCTTTTTGACATTGTGTCTATTGATACCATGTTCCCCACCAGGCCCACATCGTATGTGGATGAGGCTTTAACATAAATTGCCAAGAGTGCTGCTGCTCTTCTACCACAGGAGAAAACTGCTGAGCGCAGCCATCCTCTTGCTTCCTCAGACATTTACGTGGTTTATACATTCTGGGAGACAGCACACAGTGTTATTTATATGAAAGCTAATAAGGGCTGGGTGGTGATGCCAGCAGGGCTAAACACCGAAGTTAATACTGTGTCTAAAGTAATTAATGGGCAGGGAGGAATATGGCATGGGTTGGATCCCATCAAACTCTTACTGAGTGTGACATGCATTAAGGCCATGTCCTGGAGCTCCATAGCAGTTCTGAGCTGCATAGAATCACAGAATGGTTTGGGTTGGAAGGGACCTTAAAGATCATCAAGTTCCACCCCCGCTGCCATGAGCAGGGACACCTTTCACTAGACCAGGCTGCTGGGGCCATCACTGCTGATCTGTGACCTTCAATTAATCAAGCCAAAATGTCAATCTTACATCCTGGTTCCAAGCTCAAATTAGTGACAATTAAGAAAAGTACAAATGGTTAATCAGTCCAAGAGGCAACAGCAAATTATACCACACCTGAGTCATTAATGTTTGAGCAGAGAAAAGATTTCAATTAATAATCATGTTGATTTTAGTTTATGGCAGAAAGTTTTCTAAAAGCTATAGAGGAAAAGTGAGGTAAAAAATCAAGGAGCTGTTTTAAAACAAAGGATCAGTTCAGAGCATGAGTGTTTGCTTTAAATGTATGCTTCCTGCAACAAGGGGAGCATTTTCTGTGTTACAAGGACCCTTAGGAAAGGTCTGGTGATTCAAGTACCCATGAAAGCCCCAGCTTGTAGCAGTGCTAGGGAGAGTGATGTGAACCTTTAGGAGGTACTTGACCTGTCTTGCCCTAAAAAAGGTGGTTATTGGCACAGCATTAGACAATCCGCCCTTCACTTAAAGATAAGCCTCAAGAGCATAGGAGGGCTCGGCTTAGACTTCTTTGAAATTCAAGTTAATAAGAAATAATTTTGCTGCTGTTTTTTATGTGTTTGACCCCCACAGCCTCTCTAACTGCTTTGAACCAGGAGTGCTCCAGTGGTGGCACTTCTGATTTTCACCAGTGAAAGAGGAGCTGGATCAGGCCCCGGGGCTGCAGTGCTGGTGCGGGGTAGTGGGAGGTGAGCGGCTGGCTCAGTACTCACCACTGCCAGCTGCCTTTTGCAAAGAACTTGAAAAAAGGAAGTTTTGTAACCAACCCACAAGACGTGAAGTAGAAGCAGGTGTTTTCCCCAAGCAAAGTTATTAACTGTGGCCAAACAGAACGTAGTGCTGCTGCCAAAAAAAATGGTAATATTTGACCTATTTATGTCTTTTAAGTAGGAATAATGCTGAGAACCTCTTCTCTGGTGTATTTCTTTCTTACATTTTCCAAATCCATCCTACCAGCTTCTAAACTGCATAATATTAAAACTGGGCGCACAGGAGACATTCATGTCTGCTGCCATTTATCCACCAGCTGCACTCACCAGTCCCTGTGTGCTCACAGCTGGAATTAAAATGAACAGTAGGGCTGCTGCACAAAGACTGACATTATACGCCGACATAACTACCAAAGAAAGGCTCTTAGGGCTGGCTCTTACTTTGTGACAGGCCAGGGGAGGACAGCGTTCAGGTTGCACCAGAGTTTTAGGGCACGTGCAGGCGGGACACTTAGCTGGAAATTTTGCTCTGTGCTGTTGTGCCAGGTGCTTTCCATGTCAGCAGTCTGTACGCATACGAAAAAAAGCCAGCCATAACCAACAGCGTCAGCAGGGTGAAAAGAACAGTTATTTCTCCCCTACACATCCAAGTTGCTGTTTCCTCATTTGTAGTGACTGCTGTTGGCAGACAAAATCAGAAATGAGTGGTACTAGCATGAGATGAGCTCCTGGCTCTCAGCTTGTTGCTGACCTCTCCCAGTTCAAAACAATGATGAACACAGCAGCACTGCTGCTTTCTGCAGTTTGCTCACACGAAGGGCATCTATGCATAAAGTGCACTGCAGCACCAAGAGTCCCGAGTACTTCTGAAGGTGTGGGCTTAGGTCCTGCAAGCAGTCAGACTGCAGGTCAGCATGGATTAATTCAGTGCAGGATTACTCAGGAGAGCGCTGTAGGGACTCTCAATAAAAGCAGAACAGGTGAATAACAATAAAACGGCCTTATCACATGCCTATTAATTTGTGCAATGTATACTGTTTGCTTAACTTCCTCCTACTTTTGATTACCACAGGTATCATGCAAAAGTCTAGCTTGAGCAGTGTGTGTAAAATGACACCTGCATGCTCCAGTTTCACTGAGCTGAGCAGAACTGGCGATGTAGCTGAGATTGCTGCATTACTCCAGCTTCTTAGCTGTTAGATGGAGTGATCTGGAAAAGAAAAAGCAATACATCCAAGCAAGTCGGTTCTTGGGTCTTAAAGGTGATGCTTTAAAATGTGTTTCTTTGGGAAATTCTTTGTTACCATTTTGCTGTGGTGAACTGCATTTTTTTCACAAATATGAGGATGCATTACAAATAAAGATATATTTTCTTTTGCAGCAAGATCCAACTTACTATGTCAGTAAAATTGAGACCAGATTACAGTTACCTTCTGAAGGTCAGTGATTTTACACTGTCTTAATTGCATATCAAACTGTTCTGGGTGTGGGGTAGGCTTTCAAATCTTCAGAACACTGGATTTTGCGAAGTATGTGTTTATCAGGCTTTCAACACGTCATTCACCTAAATCTTATGGTATGAAAATGGAAGGGAAGGGACCGGGCTGCAGTTTCATCAGAATTGTTCAATATTCCTTTTGCCCTCAAAAATTTCCCCTGCACCACCTCTTTCAAAATAGAGATTACTTCAAACCTAAATTTAAGATTCAAAACAGTCCTCAAAGTTTTTATCTGCAAGCACACAAAAATGCTGTGACTCCAGTTCAGTTGCATGCATCTTTCCAATCTAATAAGCAAACTAAACGAATACAGTATCTGGATCACAGAAATGATCAAATCCAGATTTAAAATACACCAATATGAAGAGGAGGCATGTCTGACATTTTGGTTGGGCAAAAATAAGGAATGGACCCAGGCTGAGGTTCTTCAAATCATCCTGAAATCCTAGACCTTGTCTGTGCTTTTCTCAGGAGATTGGATTTTCTTTTTCTGATATAGCCCTGCTTCTTGCCATTTGAACAGTCAGGAGCTGCCCCAGATGCTACGGCCCAAGAAATGCTAAGAGAACATCATTTAGGTCAGAGAGAAAAATTCTAAGCCATCACTTCAGATTTTCTCTGACATTAATTTTGCAGAAATTCTTCCAAATATATCAAATCTGTGACAGGTTAACAACTAGACTATGTCACTTCTCCCTTTGTTACTCATAAATCTTTGGATTGACTTTTGTCTCTGAAACAAGAAAAACAAATCAGGAGCTTGAGCAGGCGTGTCCTAATAGCACTGAGCTTTTTGGAAGCTCAGTGCCTATTTTTCTTCTCACTGATGAGCACTTTTATTAACTCAAGTGGAGCCAATTCTGAACTACAGCAATTAAAGAAAAGCTGATCCAGAGGACGTGTCCTAGAGATGTTCTCGGTCTAAATGACCAGAGGTTTCTTGTGCATTGCTACGTGCAAATTGCAGCAAATACAAACTAATCAGCTTAATCATAAGTTTTAAAATCCTCAAACATACTTTGAGACCTCCACAGTGGTGCTGGCAAGAGACGTTGCTATCCCTGGCTGTTTGTTACTGCCGCTCTGCCAGATATTGCCATTTGACAGTCCACCAGCAGTATTTTTGCAGTGAGCAAGCCCATATCTTTTCTAAGATAAAAATTACTGAATTAACTGTGTCAGTACCTGCCGGTGTACTGATTTTGACTGAAGAGGACCAGGAGTATGCTGCACGCTGTTGTGCTGGCAGATGTGGTTGAGATACAGCGATGCAGAGTTGGGGATGTGGATGATTAACTTAAACTGATATATCTGTTTACAAAGGAGGGTATGCATGAAGGATATGCCCAGGTAACAAGATCTTTTCATGCTTTGAACTTGAGCCATATTTTCCGTAAAGTACTGTGACATTGAAATATGTTTAAAACCATATTTAATACATAAAGCAATACAGACTAGGTATGTCAAATTCCCATGCTAGAGATGGTATCTCTGTTTTGTCTGGAAATAGCCACGCTGGAGAGCTAAGATAGTTGTCTGCTCCTTTGAGAATCCTAACCCCCTCTTGCAGGCTCAGGTTGTTAAAATATGATCTGAAGAAGCATCTGAAATTTTAGCCAATTTTTCAGACCCAAGCTCAGCTGAGTTGCCCATTGATAATTAAAGCACTCATTTAAACAGGGAACAAATGTAACTGATACATTATGGGGAAAACATCCATGCTTTAGTCACGTCTGTGACTGCTGCTCTGCCAAAGCACCGGGGATCCTCCATCTTATCTCAGAAAGAGGTGGTTCCAACGGAGTTAGTGTGGATTCTCATTTGTCTCTCTCTTTACGGCTTCCAGGTATCCTTTACTATGCAGCCATACATGAGAAGATGTTTACAACAAAGCTGGGGAATTCCTTTAAGTGTGCTAGCAAGCAAACCTTCACCTTGGAGAAGAACTTCCAGCTACTCTTTGTCAATATGCAGCTGCAAGCATTTGATATTGTTGGTAACCAGTTTGGAAAAGGTAAGTAGAAGGTTACCTTTTCTACCCTTCTGAGATCTACATGTCAGCACTCCAGTAGCCTGATAGATATAATCTGCTAGATTATAACCATACACATGCGGTGGTCCTGTTACACCTATAGCACAATCACAGCTTTGTAATAGTTGCCGAATGATGTAACCCGCCCGCTGCTGTATTCTCACCCTTTTCTGAGTCATTTTCAACACAGTCCGAATACCTGTGGAAGATGAAAAAGTATGTTTCCCTCCTGCATTCAGTACCTTCCGTTTCTCCTTCTCATTAAAAATGTTCAGCTCTACAGCCACAATTTTACTCTTCACTTATCTTCTCCCAGAGCAAGCGGAGGTGTGTTCACCACCATTGCATTGCCCAAACCCCTAATATGGACAGTTCAGTTCGAGGTCACTGTTCTTGATATAGTCAGATTTTAGCTATTTTGAAAGGCTCTTGACACTCATGATGTCCCACAGGTGCAGCAGCAAAACTGCCAACTAATAAGGGATATTTGTGAATGCAGGATGATACTTTCAGAGCAGCTGTGTCTAGACACGATGAAATGTGCTCCTGAGGAGGAGCACGGTTGGCACACTCCCAGTTTCAGAATTATATGTGATGCTCATCTCTGCAGTTTGTCTTTTCTTGAGTACAGCCACAAAGAGGCAACCTTGTAGCTTAGTAAAAGACAGAGACAGACCAGTACTGACTCCCCTGGTTTCTGGATTGCCCACACTGGGAGAATGTATTGGGGCTCATCACAACTTCTTCCCTACACCCACACCTGGGGTTTCTTCCACAGGGAAATGTTGTCATCCTTGTTTCTTCTCCAGCGATGCAGCCAGGACCTGGCCGGGCTGTGTGGTCCAGGACTGCTGGGTGCACCAGGAAACTCCCATGTCCCACAGTGTGGACAGTCTTATGGTCTACTGCCTTACTTCTTATGAGATGCATGAAAGATCCTACAAAAAGCAGAGAGGTAGACTAGATTGGACCCTGTGGTCTCTTTCAAATTGTACATCTTCAGATTTCTGTGACTTCGTCTCAGGGTGTTTCCATACAAGAACTCAGGTGGACAGATAGGCTTATCAGCTCTCCAGCCCTTCAGATGCACTAATAAAACGTTCCTTTCTTCTGAGATTTGACTTTCTACATGCTTACAAAATATTGCCCCGTATTCTTCTTTTTACTTCAGATCTGTCTTTTGACTCAGTTTGGCTCTGTTTAACTGATTCTTCTTTTGTTAGTTCACCATTTTGGCTGCCTTTCTTATTCTAAAAGGAATATAATAGGAAACAACATTTGGGGCTTTTTAAAGACATGGACCATTTTTTTGCATACTTTTCTTTAAGTTCTTAAAAGCTGCACTGAGAATCCAATCTATGCTCTCATTCTTAAGAATATTTTTTCATGGGATAACACTGAGCTGGAACAACTCATGGGATCCCATCTGGTCCCCACATTCCCATTTAAATTTGTACAACAAGTGAGTTCAGTTACAGCTTTTGTTACAGCCTCACCTCTGGCAGAGACAGAGCTTAGAAAGACACCCCCCGCCCGCGCCACCCTGGTCAGGCTAATCTCTGCTAATCAATACCATATCTAAAATCAAATTAGTTTTGCTCTTAATCAAAGGGCTGAGAAAGCAGCTACCACCTCTGAAATAATTCCCCTGTGGCCATGAAATAGTTATGAAACTGTTACGTACCTCTGCTGTGTATGCAGATTCTGAACGACAAAAACCCCACTGAAGGCATGGCTCTACACACATCACCAGCCTCCTCCCCTCAGGTGTCTCAAGACTGGTAGTTTCACTTCTGTTGCTCCCGATTTGCTTATCTTTAAAAGAGGAAGAAAAAGAAAACACTGATGATAATTGGTTTCAAGTTCCTTACAATTTTGTACAGACTGCAGCAGTGTTACATCAATAGCTTGGCCTGTTTGAGTCTGCAAAACTGTAAAAGTGTCTTCTGAACTGCACTTCAGTATATCAGAAACAGTTCCTAGTTCATAGCCCAAGGTTTTGTGAAAGAAAAATGGCCAATTCAAACATCTCTGGCTTTTGCAATACTCAAATGCAAATACTTTTCAGCTCACTTCCTTAACAGCAGGTTACATTAACCAGACAAAGCTTTTAAAAGGCAGCATCTAGTAGAATGGTGATGCCTTTGGCTTTGTGGCATTGCATCACATGAAATCACCATCTGGATCAGAGGAGAAGAGGATCAGGTTTTGGGGAAACCTGTGTGGAGGCTCTGGAGCTGTGACATGAAGTCACACACTCCACATGCTCCCTGGGCTAACTGCCTGCCGCCGGCGTAAAGATTCCCATTGGGGAAAAGCCTGAGCTAAGCTACAGTCTGTGCCAGCATAGTCATCAGAATTAGACAATAACAACAGAGGTTTTTGTCTTAGAGCGCTGTCGAAATCTGCCTTGGAATAGTCACTGGAAGTGAAAGGGGCGGAGGGTGTTGGATCTCCCTCGTACCCTGGGTATAAATTGGATTCACTGATGAGCTGGGATATACTGTGGGGTTTAGATGATCAAGCTACCCTACTTAGAGGATAGTTTGCTACTCAGGTGCCCCTCAAAGCATCATGCAGAAGGTCTGTCTTTCCCTGGAGCTCAAGAAATGACCATTCCTATAGATCAGATGGAAGATGTAGGTCTGATCCAGTTCTGGGATAATACATTAGTGATCATTCCCAGACCTTGCCTTCACTCTCAGGGCTACGCTTGTTGTATTGTGAATTTGAGACTGATAATACCATTGTTACTTGTTAGAATATTCCATTTATGTCAGTGACCCAGATGGTGCAGTCTCTCCATAGGAAAGCCACCAATTTACCCCAATCTGGAAGTCCATTTTTAAGTAGTGAGTTTCCATTTAATCAGAGGATGACTTGAATATTCATGTGGTAGGGACTGGCTGAGGAAGTCAAGATTTGCCCCCTCTGTAGCTAAGAGGTATGTTTGTAGTGAATATATCTTTGGATGGTTCTTAAAAGGTATTATTTGTGCCAAAACCTTTTCTGATATCATCATATGTACAATAAAATTACAATGGTCCTGCTAAGGCAACACCCTGGACTAAGTCCAAGGCTTCTGCCTTCCTAGTCTGTTGACGTTCCGAGTTAGCCACAATTATCCGCAAATATTCTGAATGAAACACAGAGAACAATTAGAATTTGATTTTTCTTAGGAAACACTGACTTAACTACTTGCTGCTCTAATGATGTGCTGGACTATGGGCTCCCTTTTCTGGCGTGATCCTTTTTACTGGGCAGAAGCAATTAGATGTTACAAAGGAGCAGGTTTTGTCCATGCAGGATGTGTCTTGCTCTTTATTTTTAGACTTGCAGTTTGTAGTGTGGTGCTCCACATCTGCTGTCAGCAAGAAAGCCTCCTACTGTGTATGCACTGATCTTGATGGTAAAACAATTACTGCGGACATGAAAGAGTAGAGTCATTCTCCAGTGAAGCATGTAGCTGTTTCGAAAGGGGCAGGTGTTGTTTTCTTGAGATAAGATTCATCACAGATAAAAATGTAAGTATAGCTCAGGAAAAAGAAAGTTAAAAAAAAGAAAACAAGGTTTTGAGAACTTCTGGCTTGTATTTGCTAACTTTTCTGGAATATAGATGTATAGTCTAGAAGTATGGTGTTCTGCTGTAACACATTCTCTGATTTCCTTTTACTTTCAGAAGAAGAATGTTTTCCTGATAAAAACAGCAAAGCAGCTCCTGTCGCAGTGGGCCTGAGTATCCTGGGGCTGTTTGTCATTGTGTTTGCCACTTTCCTGATTTCCAGGAGAAAGCCGCAGAGAGGATACGAGCGTATCTGAGGTGCCCTCGTACTTCCAGATGCGTGTAGCAAGTAGAGAAGTCACAGGAGTTTTAGCTTCTACCTGGCAGTCTCTCTGCCCTGAAGCTACATTTTTAGAGTGGGATGACACCATGTGTTTAATGAATATTTCTGGAAGCGATTTCTTTAAGGTGGGAAGGAGAGAACTCACACCATTTACTTCAGGCTGTTCTTAGCATCTGATTTAGATGTAGTCTAAAAGACCAAAGTGAGGATCCTAAATTCTTTATATTATCAACAAAGGAGGCAATTCAGACCACCTAAGTCAGATGCCTAAAATAGCTTAAAGCGAGCAGTATCACTACCCCCCAGAAAATCCGTCAGGTTTGTTAAAGATAGCGTTTAGGTTTGTTAAAATAGATGAGTCCAGTAATATGACCTTCAAGGGAATAAACCAGAGGTCCACAGCTACAGACAACCCTGTTAAAGCAGAGCTCAGCGGGAACACTGCATAAGCTGAAGTCTCAGGGCAAGTGTAAGTGTGACTTCCATTCAGAAGCAAGTTCTCACCAGTCCTATAACAGGGCTGCACTTTGTAAGTTCTTGGGTTTTCTTACTACGCCCTTCACGAGGACACAGTAGTAATATGTGACTCTTACTCTGGAGGCAGTATTTTTAGAAAATTTTCTTGTTTCCAGTGACTGTGTATGCAAATAAGAGAAGATTACCCAGCTGAGGTTGCGCAGGGTCTGCCTGACCAGTATGTGCCAAAATTATCACTTGTCATTGCTTGTCTCAGCCCTGCTGCAAAGATATCTGAACTTCCTGCCAATTATTCTTGAACTGCAGCCTCATAAAGCACAGCACATTAGAGCAATCTGACACTGGTAAGTTTATCCTGAAGTGTTACGCTGCAAACTGCGCAATTCAGGAGTTGACTGACAGGCAGCTGCGATGTCCGTGCAGCAGAACTGGGCAGGCATTTGGAGGCAGTAACTCCATCCACCTGCGACACCAGGCCAAGCCACCCCACTTGTCAATCAGTGCTCAAGGCACGGCATCGCTTTGCCACATTTTTGCAACACAACGTGGAGAAAGCTAACACGAGGGTCTGGAAACGCTGTGACACATGGGCCGGTGCTAAGGGTGCCAGTGCAATTGATGGGGACTGGGGTGAGTTTGCTTGATAAATTCAAGCGGCTTAATGCTTCATGGTCTTGTGAGAGCTCGTGAATCACTCACTTCCTATTCAGGCATGGACCTGTTACGTTACTGCCACTGAACTCAGTAACTGTCTGTCTACTGAGATGGCAGCACTGTGATCTCTCTTAATCCAGGGAGATAACACGCTCACTGAAAATGCCAGGGATTAAGCGGCCACAATGGTGGCAGACCTGCACAAGGTCCATGAGCAAATGGAAATCCACTGATGCTGTATGTTCAAGCCTTCTGGGGGAAATAAAAGCTTGCACAGGCCTTGGACAAACTCTCTGCCCAAAAGTGAACGCTATCCAGTGTGCTTACAGCTGAGCAGCTGGATTTTCATACGCAGATAATTTGGAGTTGCTTTAAAACACACTAATTGATACACTCTGTAGTCTATTTCCTGCTAAGCCAATGATGAAGGCATGAAAGTAGTAATTGCTTTTGCGATTAAGTTCAGCTGATGTTCTTTGTTGTAATAAGGAAAATCTCCTTGTCACAAAAGATTTACAAAGCTAAACATATGAACAAATGTGCACATACACACACACGTGTACACACCACATAATCTGTTCACTGCAGCAAATGACATCAAAATGGTAAGAAATTGTATATAAAAACACCTACAAAAGAGAAGATCATATTAACTAAGAGCACTCTTCTCCCTTAGGAGTTAGGGTAATGGCTTAAATTTTACCAATGAAAGTTTTGCCTGGAAAAGGACTGTAGAATGGCACCCGTTAAACAAAAGAAAGACTGAAGTCATCTGCAAAAATTCCTTGTTGCTAGTTTAATCTGGATCTAAACAAACCGGAAATGATGGCAGCTAATTTAATTCCCATTAATAATGGCCCAAATACTGAGCAATTATTAATGGTGATGGAACCTCACTGGATTTTCACTGGGTAAAACTGATGATAATATCTTGTGAGTTTAATTTACCTTAAGTATTTTTAAAATAGTTTTGATGTTTTACTAGTATGTATCCATTGAGAGTTTACTTATTTAAATTAAGAAAGAAAATAAATCCTTCCATTCCATGAATTACTGGAAGATGCTGGTCTGTGTCAAGCAGGAAACATGGTCGTAGCTGTGGGAGTAATTAACAGTCTCCAGAAATGTTCTTTTTGAGGAATAAACCAATAAATAAGAAAGATAAAGACAATTTTGAAGCACTTTTGCACTTGGAGAAACATAAGACAGAAGTCACTTGTGAACAAGGGAGGCAGTTAAATACAATTATAAGGTAAAGTAGCACAAGAAGCAGAATACCAAACTTTCAAACCTTTAATACAGATACAGTGATTTGAACTGTATTCAGTTGAATACTCAAATTGAAATTGAGTATTTGAATTACTGTTTTGTAAAAGGCTCCAGCACTGTTAATATTGCTTAGTGAACTTTATCTAGCTTATTTTCACCCTTCTTCTTTCCCCCCCGGTTAGTGGACAAGCAGCCCACTGAACTCAGTGGCATTGTTCAGGCCCTTGGCTTAATAAGATCCCTCTAGTTCTCAGGGTTAGTTAATACTATTAATCTGTTGTTTAGAAAGCCGATTTTTATGCTTGATTAAAGCATTCCCTTTTTTTAAAACAAGAGAATTGATGAGATGTCCAGCAAGGAAGGTAAATATATGGAAGAGCTTCCATTCAAAAATGAGCCTATGTATGCAATAGTGATGTTACTGTCCCAAACTGTTACATGTGGACATTTTAACAACAAACATTGCCTAAAAAGCTCAGCACCGCACATGATCTGACCTTAGCTTAGCCGTTCTGACTGGTCATCAATAGACATCTTTCCCATTCAAAACTGAGTCCTATTTCACATGTTCTTTGGATTGTTGGGTTGCATGATCTGTACAGTTTGTTACTTCTGCTGATATGGATATAGCATTTTCTTGTTATGTTCTGTACTGAAAAATCTCTTTACGTTAATATTCAGTCTTTTAATGTTTCATATCAATATGAGGAAAGAAAACTGTTCTTAATGACTCATAATTCTGTGTTTAATCTTGTGACACCCTCTGGCATTTTTACTGATGATGCAAGGTTAATGTTTTTTTCCCCACACTTTTTTCTTTCTACAGTGAATCAAACTGTTGGTATTGAACACTGTTTGGATTCAGGTTTACCTGATTTGTTCTTATGCTTTTTATTGTTATTATTTGTTTGCTATTTTTATGAAGCTGCATACTGCCCTTTCTAGATGAATAATACACTGGGCTTGCTCTAAATGGCACAGGTGAAGTGCACGTGGTATAAACCCATGAAACAATTGAAGGTTCCCATGAAATGCTGCCAACACACAGCAAAATTTGTCCAATGGAGTTAGGGCTTTACAGTAGTAGAGGATCCATTGGAGAATTCCTTACTGCATCAGGAGAGCCCAGCCCCTACGTGCAACCTTTCTCCCACCTGCAGCCCAGCCTGCTTGCCGTCACCTCCTCCTCTGACCAGAGAACACACAAACAGCCTGCAGCAGGGGTGCGTGTTAGCACGCTGGCATAGCAGGGTGTGTTGCCTCTTTGAATTTAACATTGAATCAGAATTAGACAGCCCAGCTCCTCCCTCGGTTGCCATGTGCAGCTTTTAAAGCTGATGCCTGTATTTCTTTTCTGCCAGAATTTAGGTAGATAATTAGCTGGCTTTTTTTTTTATCTAACGGAGTTAATTTGAGGTCCTCCTCCCAGTGGGAAGACTCTGTAGGTATAATTGGTCTTGGCTGCCAGACTTTCTCTTTTAAACGTCTTGTCTGAGGAAACATTTTGAGCAACAAGTCCCTAAAAGACCGCCATACAAAGAAAAGGCTCTTATGATATACTAGTTGTACAAGAGGTGGACCATGATAGTTACACCATGGGCAGCAGTGCACAGTTTCTTTGCTTCCTGTCGGTGTGGATGTAAATGAAAACAGTATTTTCTAAGCCTGGCAGATTGCTTCCCTGCTCTTTGCCATAGTCAGACCCTTGTTCAGCAACCTGCTCACCGCTTGGGACAGGGGTTGACCAACCAACCTGCCCTAAAAATCTGCATGCCAAAAATCTTCATATAGTCAGCGTGAGCCCACGTACCCAGAGAGCTGACAGAAGAGCACAGTCTGCCGTGGGAGGGGACAAGGTTGTAGCTGGGTCCCAGAATGACCAGCAATGTTGGTCTCAGCAGCCCCAGCTCATTTTTTCCCTCGGCTGAGGACTCAGATCAACCCATCCCTGAACCAGAAGACACTGATCATGATGACATGATGCATCCCATCAGGGAAGCTGTGCTTAACTTCCTTGCAAGCATGCACTGGTCAGGATACAGTAGGGCCGCTCATAGAAATTAGGAGGTGAACACATCTCTATAGCTCCCTGATGATCTGCTGCAGCTCTCACCCCAGACCATTTGCTATGGCCTCTTGCACACCCAAGGTAGACACAAGGGCATCCCGTGAGCGTGGCGATGTCATACTTAGCCAAATCGCCAAGGAGTTTAAAAAGCAAGATTTAATTTCTTTCAGTTCTTTATGCTCTGGGATTGACAAAGTCCAAATTAAAAAACAGCTGTTAATTCTGGTTGAAAGAGGAAGGGAGATGTAGATTAGCATCTTGGGTGTATGAAGATGGTTCGGTTGATCACTTCTAGCTTGCTACAATGTACGGTTGCTAAAAAATAATTTGCTATGAGATGTAAGATATGCTCTTTATTTTTCTATTATTGATGTTTCTATAATAAAGGTTGTATTTAGTCATTAAACTGTGGATTGCTGTGCAATTATTTTATCTCTCAATTGCTGTTTCACCTAAACTGTTTAAAATACAAGTACAGTCTAACAAACAGGCAGGGTCCTATGGGCTCTGGACACAAGCCACAGGCACACATATGCTTATATCCTAACCATAAATTTGATGCTTATTTCTTCTGTGGCTTGGGCAGCTCATCTGACATTTCTATCTTTGTTTCATCAGCATTACAAAAAAAAAAAGGGTATTGAAATTATTGTGTGGTTTTCTGTGAAGCTCCCCACAACTTGCAGTGTATCTGAATTCAGTTTCTTTATACGACTAGATCTCATTTTGTTTCCTATTGGTCCAATAAACACAGACCATAACTCACAGCAGATGTGATGGATGCTTGTAACTTCATGTTTAAACTGCTTTCACAGGTAATAATCTTAGGAATTACAATAAGAGTCTTTTGAGGAGAATGCATCCTTTCAGTGCGCAGTTATGGAAACTAGGGGAAACAGATAGCTTGGAAAATACCACACATAAACTTGAGAATTCAACAGCTTCTGTGCTGGTCAAATGAACCTCCCAAAGGATGGGGGCTGGACTAGATGATCTTTAAAGGTCCTTTCCAGCCCAAACCAGTCTATGGTTCTATGTACCTTTGCTGTGATTTTGCTGTTTGTCACATCAACAGCCAGCTTAAAATATCCTAACAGTGGGACAATTGCACAAGGTAAACTTCTCAATAAAAAGAGGCACACAAAAGTTCTTCAGCTTCATCTTTGAAGGTTTGTCAGAGAAACTTGAAACCAAATCTGTCTAGATCTATGTTTGGCTAATAACTGCAGCCAGACCCCATTTTGGGTGCAGGCTCCTGTAACGCCTCTAAGGCTGTTGTTGGGAGGTTGTAGGGTAGAGCTGGGCTGCCTAGGAAGGAGTCAGGTGGGCAGACAGATGGGGGAACAGGATACTACCTTCTCTGTCATGAGCAACATAAAGCTCTGAAATGGCTGAATGAGTCTAACGTCATGTTTTTCATGGCTAAGGAAGCAAAGATTCTTAGACAGATTGCAGGAAAGCAGAAGATGTATGAAAGATGGGGGAGAGAAACCTATCTCTTTGCTGCCAGCAGCCGATTCAAGAACTTACCTGTTAGAGAAGTGCCAGTGAGGGCAGCAGAAAGAAGGTAACTTCCCTCAGTGATAAAATGCCACAATTATGCTTCACTTGCTATTACCATTTCTAGTGTCAGTGCACATCCCTACATGATGGATAATTTAATGGCTACAGGTCATAAGCTGAAAACATCACAAGCCCCTCGATTTGCCCTTCAGCAGAAAAGCAGGGCTGCCAGGAGAGCAGGGTCAGTCTGCTCTGCTCTTTTGCACTTGCTTGGCCTGGTGCAATATTAAATTTGGTGCCAGGTTTGCCTAAGTGATACACCTATTTAGTAGACAAGGTTCCTGGCTTGTTCATGTTAGTTTTAGAAGCTGATCTGTTAATACACACTTGGGAGATGCATTTCAGCTGATAAACTAGGATTTAGATGGGGCCTTCTGCATGTTCATTGCCTTGGGAGGAGTGGGGGGGTCTGAAGTGGACCCTCAAAGGCTGCTGAATGTCTCAAATTCTCTCTTTCTTGACAAGGTTTAATGGCAGATGAAGGAAGAGTCAGTCATTTTTCCTTTTAAGGCAAGAAACCCTCCATGTATGTGTCACACCATGGACTGTCCCAGAAGCAAAAAGGTTTTGAATCTACTGGAGAAACATTTTTGCAGCAGAGTGTCTAGAAGGAAAAAGGGTTTTTTTGTTTGGTTTTTTTTTAAGCATCAATTTGAGGAAAATAACAAGGGAGAAGACAGAAAGATTTCTATGAAGTTAACCCTCAGTAGTAAGGTGACAAGACACTTGGAGATTACACTTTCTTTCTTACATTGACGGCTGTGGCCCTTGCATGCCAATAATGCGGGGTATGCAGGGCTGAAGTTTATCAGCCACAGCAACACTCACACTTCTGGGTTTTCATCAGCATCTGGGCTTTCCCAGCTAGCCATGAAATGTCACAAAACCTGCATTTCCCTTTTTCTGCAAATCCTGTTGCCTATGAAGTTGGTAGATCCTGAGTATTTTATTAAACTATAATTTAATTGGCTCAGTTTCCTACTTAAGTCTTTCTTCAAAATTTTAAAAAGGAGTAGGTTGCATTTCCCACATGCAGAGACAAAATAAATGGCTGTTGGGAAAAAGGAAAGTGTTCAGTCTGAGTCAGAAAATCTGTGCAGATTAGAGACACAGATCTTGGTTTTGAGCCTCAGCTTCACTGGGGCTTTCCTATACCCCAGAAATTTCTGAAGAATATGATTCATGAGTCCAGCCAATGTTTAACCTCATTCATTTTGCCACGGAATGACATTTTTTTCATCTCCTCAAGGAAAATGAATTCATATTTCAGACAAATTATGATGTTCACAATCTGCTCATGGAAAAAATAATAATGAGAAAAGTACTCAAATTATTCATCTAAAGCAGCTTTCAAAATATGCCAAGCTTCCACAATAAAATTTAAAATGTTGCCAGTCCAACCTATCCAGTACATCTCTAGGTTCACCACAGTGCCTTTATCTATGTACATGCACATTAAGCATCTTAGTGGTGCCAGTGAGAAAATGACTATTTTCTGCATTTCAATTTATTACATTGGACTATCAAGCATCTGCGTATACAATCTGGTGATCCTGCTTGACTTTGCAAGCCCTAAAAGCCATACTTGCGGGATGCCTTCACCAAGAGCAGATTTGCAATATAAATGAGTTTGCAACTTCCATTAGTTCTACTGTTCAAAGTGTAAACTCATCCGCCACCTATGTATGGTAAAACAGCTGTAGCTCTTCCCACTGTTCAATGCTAAACTGCGTAAAATGCTGCCATCTTGTGTTCAGAGACAAATTAAACATGCTGAATTTTTTAAAAACCTGGATTTCAAAAGACAGTAGGACCTATGCTGTCAGCATGTTATGTTGAAGAAGAATGACGTGAATGGTTATGGAAATGTTGTACCTTCACTTAATAATTTAGTTTCTAAATCTCATATTTAGAGAAAGTGCTGAACCCACCACCTCTCGCAGGCAGGTTCAAGGGACCGCACTATTTCCCCAAGCTGATCTGGCATCCGTGTCACCTACTGCAACCGCTCAGTCCCTGGTGTGAGAGGTCACCATGCCAAATTAAAAAAAGCAACAGTAGAACAAGCAGAGATTACCTGCATACCAAGGATGCTCTTTATGTAAGAGACTGTGTTAATGCTTCAGAGTCTGGGGAACATGTAAGACGTTAAATACTACCACTATTACAATTAATAGCTTGTGTATTCCTTTTGTGAGAAACCATGGTTGCTTTGCTATTTGTAAACAGCAACTAGAAATACTTATTTTGACTAAGTGCTCTTTGTTTTTTTTTTTATTTCTGTATACAAGTAAGGTTAAAATCATAGTCATGTGAAATACTACTTTGGAAATGCTTGATTGTACTCTTATCAGTATCACAGTTTACCTGAACATTATTGTTAACCTAGGTTCAGTAAATCAGTATGACTGAGGCAAACGGGGTGACCTTGGGGATTCACCCTCTTTTTCTTGCTGCATTACGAGATCCAGCTCAACACGGAAAATAAGAACAGCCGGGTGAGGCCTGACCAAAGCCCCAGCTCCCCTGCGCCCTGTCCCCTCGGGAGCTGGGGCACTGAGCTGGAGCTGTGCCGGGAGGGAGGTTTAGCAAGGCCCCGCACAAGGGTGACCTGCAAACCTGCGAAGCCTGAGGGAGCGGTACCCATCGTGCCTGCTTTCTGCTCACGAGAGGGTGGAATGTGCTGGTCCCACAACAATCTGAACCTCTTCCATTTACACGATACAGTTTTGAGCTGGGGAGTTGGGCCTGGGCACGGGGATGTTACGATCCCTGAGGATCCCCGTGTCCTTCCCAGCCACCCTGACGGTTCGTGTCGCTGCTCTATTACAACCCCGGCTGTCATTCCCGAAGGAACACGCTCGGCTCAGAGCCCGTGCTTCCCCAAATGTAGCCAGGAGTCCTTCTGCAGCGGGCATCACTTCACATTTATATGAATTTTATTTGATCTGCCGTTTTATCGCCCAGTTCCTCGGTGTCATCCGACCCCCGCCGCCTTCTCCCGGCTCTGGCCCCACCAGACAGCCATTTCACCCCCTCTCCTAGATGGCTCGGGAGTGAGCACACAGCCTCCCCCCGCCCCGTCCCCTCCCTCCTCCCTGCGCGCTTTCTCTCCCCGCTGCCCGCCCGCCGGCTCCCCTTCGCCGCGGCCCGCCTCAGCACGCCCCTGCCGCGGCAGCCACTGGCGGCCGGCCTGCCGCCCACACCCTCCGTCCCGCCGGCCCCCGCGCTCCCCAACATGGCGCTGGTGCTGGCGGCCGAGCGGGGCCGTTGCTGCCTCTGGGCGCTGCGGCGTCAGTGAGTGCGGGGCGGGGGGAGGCGGTAGACGGCGCGCCGGGCCCCGCGGCCCCTCGGGGACGGCGGGCGCTGCCTCTGCGCCCCCTCGCTTTGCGGGGGGGGGGGTGGCCGACGCCCTCCTCTCCTCCTTCCCCTCTCGCCGCTGGGGGCGGCGGGCTCCGTGGCGGCCGTTAACGGGGGCTGACAGGGGCGGCGGAGGCAGGGATCGCGCCCGGGAGGGAGCCGGCGGCGGTGGCTGTCGGGCCTGGCGCGGGGGGAGGCTTCCCAAAGCCGAGCCTGGAACCGGGCTGCCCGAGGGAGGAAGGGGGAAGGGGCTCTGTGCCTTGGGAGGAGCGAGGGAGCAGGGCCGCCGCCCGGCCCCGCTGCTCGGTGCTGAGGACGGCGCCTGGTGTGTGTGGGGCGGGGGGGGGTAATAGAGGTGCCCCAGGCTTCTCTGTGGAAAAAAAAGGGCAAAAAAACCCCACCTAAAGTTTCAAGCATAGTTTTAGCAGTTGGTACAGGTTCCGTGAAACGGTCCTGGCTGCTCGGGGTTTGATAACCATCGCTGACTACCCGCTACAGCCACCCCTCCGCCGTCCTGTAATCCTGTGCAGAAGCGATTGGTGACCATCGTACCTGTTTATTAGAAGTTTAGGAAATGCACTAATTTCCCCTTTAGTTATTGAAACGGAGCTTTTGGTTGTGTGGTGTTAAGGACATCTTGTGTCTTTTTGTCTGATATCGTTTAAGAATTGCTGGACTTGATCCAAGATTCCAAAGTTGATTTATATGTTAATTAAAACAGTTCCAAGAGTTTACTTTTACAGTTTCCTCCAGCGACTTACCCTTTGCTATCTGGTTCCTTTAGTATTAGTTGTTTGAGGTTTACCTTTTCATTTCTGAAATTCATAGTGCTTCTTTCTTGCTATCTTTCCCGTTCTTCTCTCTTGCACCTTTTCTCTGTACAAACAAGTCCTATTTCCTTTTTAAACTTTTCTGTTTTATGGTTGGTTGTGTCTTTTTTCCCGAATACTTTGAGTTGCCTTCTCTGTAATAAATGCCAAATGTTGGCTGTTCTGTCCACTAAAAAAGTTGTTTGTTTGTTTTTTAACAAATCTGTTGACTATTTCAATTTGAAAGCTGCTAAAAAAGCAAGGGGATCATTTCTGTTTTGTCTAAATGAAAACTTTTAAGGAAAGATCTGGTGAAGTTTGTACAACCTTCCTTGTTGTACTTGAATATATTCTTTGTAAATAGTTGTATCAAAAGCTTCAGTGCTGTCCTTCTCTCATCTGAAAATAAAAGTAGCTCCATTGCCGCTTTTTCATATACTTCTGTAACACTTCTGTGTGTTTATAATTGTACAGGCAATGGAACCAAGTACAAAGATTTGTGAAGTGGGCCTCAACGATAGGTATGAAATTTAACTTCTTTAGCTACTAGGTTTAATTGCTTGTGTAATGTGGATGGTTTTACAATTAGTTTTAGACCATTAGTTGCTGAAAAACTGTAGGGTTTTTTTAAATAAATATTCAATATTTGTATAGTTTTTGAAAACAGTAGTTTGTAGCTGACTTAGAAATCATCTTTAATGTGTAAACAACACTTTGAATACTTTTATCTGTCATATTTAGGTATACTCAGCTTAATGAAAATATTTATTTTTGTGATCTTTTCCGCTGAGTCCTTTTCTGATACAAATGTTGCAAAGTCTGTGAGAATTGTTTTTCAGGCATAATGGTATTTAAATAATATATGAAGAGAGTGAAAAGTATTTAGCAAGATGATTTAAACTGACCTTATTGTCATGTTGTCTAAAAAGATATGTTTCAGAATTCAGATATGTATTTTCATTTTATTAGTCAGTTTTAAGCTATCTAGTTCTGCCTGTGAGGTCTCTGGCTGTGCTGGCCTTATATTTCTATCATGTTTTAACTGCTGTCATGAGGCTTAGAAGCTTGTATGTCACTACTTAAAAAAAAAAAAAAAAAAACAAAAACCACAACAACAACAAACTTCATACCTTGTTATTTCTTTGTGACTGTATCAGTGGGGAATAGTGCTCTTCAAAGAAATGTGAATCACTTCTGTTGTGGGGGGATATGGGACAGGACAAGTGTTAATTGTTTCCTAGCTGGTCCAGAAAGTACACAGTAAAAATATAAGCATCAGCTTCTATGTTTAAGTGTTGTTTTAGGGTTAGAATATATTTCTTGGATTCTAAAAAGAAAAAAAGACTTAAATTAAACATACTTCTGCATAGGGACTCTAAGGAAAAAATTCCAAGCCTAGCACAGAAATGCTTTTGGATGAAGCATGTGTTTTTTCATTATTGGAAGCAATGCATAAAAACTGCAAATGATGAAAAAAAAAAATCTGAATTTAAAACTGCTTTACTTCCAGCAATGTTTTTAAGAGCATATTTCTTTTAGAAATTGCTTACTGTGCTTCATCCTTTTAAACAGGAGGTCACAACATAGGGAAGATCCTCATCGCAAACCGAGGAGAAATTGCATGCAGAGTGATGCGAACAGCAAAGAAAATGGGTGTGAAGTCTATAGCAGTTTATAGTGAAGCAGACAGAAATTCCATGCATGTAGCAATGGTGAAGTATATTCATTAAGTTTGTGATTAACGTTCATTCACAACACTATTTCTCATATTAATAAGTTCAATGTGAAAGTATATGAGTGTGCTAATGCAGTTGATTTTCACCTCTGTAGAGTTACTTCCAAGTTTTCCTTGAATCAAAGAAGAGTTTGCCTAGTCTCTGTCTCAGCAACTGACAACTTCACAAGAAGTGCCTTAAAGTTTGGTGCTGTAACTCTGGAGTAGCCACTGGGGGTTAGAGAATGGACTCTGATTTTGGGAAGAAAGCAGAATTTGTTTCACCCAGTTGAGTCTCTCCATGGAGAGAGGCAGTGATTTAAACTGTTGCATGCTAGCAGTCTGATAAACAATATAATTAGCTCAGAAATTGGGTTACATTTGCTTTCTATTATCTAATAAGCAGTCTGTGTTAGATGTAATTTTTCTATAACAGGCAGATGAAGCATATTGCATTGGTCCAGCACCCTCACAGCAGAGTTACTTGGCCATGGAGAAAATAATGCAGGTGGCCAAGGTCTCAGCAGCACAGGTAAGTAGATCATGACCTTAAATCTTCTGTTACTTCCATGTTCTTTAGTTCTTTATTTTTACCCATGGTTTTTCCATCTTGTGTTTCCTTAGCACTCTACTGAAGTTTCAGGGTTTTGTAAGCTAAACTAATATAAAAATAGGCTGGTAACATTATTCTATTTTAGGCTATTCATCCAGGTTATGGTTTCCTCTCAGAAAACACAGAGTTTGCAGAGTTATGCAAGCAAGAGGGAATCATCTTCATAGGTCCGCCTTCATCTGCTATCAGAGATATGGGTATTAAGAGGTATCTATTTCTGATTTGTTCCTTGGTTATGCAATTTACAGTTTGGCAAAGCTAATTTTGTTAACAAATGACCAGTTGCTCCATAATTGTTTTATTCTGTCAGTTTTCATTGTCTTCTATTTTTATGGCTTTCTTCAAAGGACAAAGTTCTGGGTTTATAGACATGGGATTCCTATAGCCATAGAAACAATCAAGACTGTTCAGTTACTCGGATTTGGGTAATTAAATACCTAACTGATTCTAGTTTTCCACAATTGGGGCATTGCAGCATTATATAGGCAAGGGTTCAGCATTCAAATTGGATGTCTTGTATATTGGTCAAAAGAATGGTGGAAAAGAAACACCGTATCATCGGGGTTATTGTGGCTCATGTAGAATGGGGTGTTAAGTTTTGTTCATCACAGAGGATCTTCTCTTTAGTTACTTAGATAAAAGAAATGTTTCCAGGGTATGAAGTAAAAATCAAGAATATGGAAATAAGGTTATTACTGACATGTGAACTGTGTAAGATTATTTTCAGAGAATTAATTTTTATCACTTCCTAGTGTGAGAGTAAATTACCTCTGTAATTTAGTTTTGCATGCATGTTTGAAGTTACTCTTGTTACGCTTGAGCGTTTTATGTGTGGTGTGAATCCAGCCTGTATCATGAGAAGAGTTTTGCCTTTGTACAACTTTAAATATAGTTTTGGCAGGATACAGTGTTGTAATTTGAAAATGTTAGGTTTTGACCTCTGTAATGTGGGTCAAAAGATAGGGGAGAACAGTAAACCTGAAACACTCTATTGCTTTTATGTGGAGGGCTTGGAGGAAAAAAAACCCTATTTGAAGCATTTGATTAATTACAGTCCAATTGTATGTAACCCATTTAAGTAAGTAGTCCTGTTGGGGTCAGCTGAACTACCTTTGTGAGGAGAATTGACATTGGGAACATATACATATAAGTTTGGAGCTTAAAGTAAGAAAAAAATATTATCATCGTTCTAAACATAAAACTATTCTATCAAAGCACTTCCAAAGCTATAATGTCTGCTGCTGGCGTTCCTGTTGTTGAAGGTTATCACGGAGAAGATCAATCAGATGAGTGTCTAAAGGAACATGCCAAGAGAATAGGATATCCAGTAATGATTAAAGCTGTTCGTGGAGGTGGAGGAAAGGTAAAGGAACTAATCTGTTCATCACATGGTATAAAGTTGTCCTGTCTCGCTATCTGTAACTGAATATTCTAAAAGAAATCTGAAAACAAAACTGGAAAACTACTTTTCACTAAAATTTATTATTAATGTCCCATCTAGCAGTGTGAAATCTCATTTTCTTTTGTTGTGCAGTCAGGCACAAGGTAAGTAGCTGGTATAAATTGGAAGAGTTTTTTTATTTCAATGGATCTCCAGTAATTCACATAAGCAGAAATCTTGTTCTGTGGATGTGTTTGTATGAAATTAGACGACTTTAAATTGTTACTTTGTGATAGCTTGTGTGACTTTTTTTGCTAGCAGTTTTAAATGTTGTGTAAGAAGTGATTAGAAATACCATTTAAGTATTTGGTGTCTAGATACTTTTTAATGTATGGTGAATTCCCTGTCTAAATCTGATTTTACTCTGAAATAAATTTCTATAAATGACGTGATAGAGAATTCTAATTATTTCCAAAATAGCTAATTTGTTTTGTAATTAAATCAGTTTTTCTCTGCCAACCTTGGAAAATTTCTATGATATTTAAAATAAAATTCAATTTTGTACTCATCTGTATCAATGGAATGATAATATCTATTTTTATGCTTCTTATGGCACTTTCAGTAGGACTTGGTAGGATTATCTTCCTGGAAGCTGATACACAAGTTTGCTAAAGTTTGAGAAGGAAGGGAAAAGTGTTACTGTTAAGCTCATTTCTTGCTGTTTGTGTGCAACAAGGATTTTTATTGTGTACCATATTTTTAGACATTTAGATATACTTTTTTTCTGTATTTTAGGGCATGAGAATTGCTCAGTCAGAAAAGGAGTTTCTGGACCAACTAGAATCAGCTAGGAGAGAAGCAAAGAAGTCTTTCAATGATGATGCAGTGCTGATTGAGAAATTTGTAGATAATCCAAGGTGAGAAATAGATGTTTTGATAGAAACACTGTAATGTTTATTCTACTGTTAAATACACATAACTGTTTTAGTAGTAGGATGAAAATTGGTCTTGTATGTTTTATTTGCACTGTGGCAGGTGTAAATTTAGTCAAAATTGTTTATAATGTTTTGAATTTCTTGCAGTGACTTTGTTTTGAATGATAAGAATTAAAATACTTCTGTTTGGGAGACACAGCAGTGACATTTAATGGCATTGAAATTCCTCTTTGAGTGAGCTTTCTAAACTCGATTTACATCTAGAAAAAACAAATCGCTTTATAATACTTAAACTATAGACCTGACTCAAGCTGTCAGGGTGTTTCTGCTGCCCTCAGGTGTCCTAAACTAGTTATTTATTCTGTCTCCGTTTTGATATTTAAAACAGAAGTGCTGGTCTTTAGCTCATGCCTGACCTGTGAAACTGAACTAATACTTTTTTATAAAGAGCTTCTCACAGAGGTCTGTTTGATACTTTTGTACTTTACATCTGTTTTTCTTGAAGCATCACTATAAAAAAAAGGATTTATTCTAAAGAAACTGAGGGCCTGCTTATGCTGTTAGATGGGCATGAGAAAAATCTCATTAAATTCCTGGGAAATTTCTTTTGCAGGCATCAGAGGATTATCAGAATGGTGACAGATTTTTGTTTGTTTTATACGTAGAATGAAGTTCTGCCACCTAACAGTTGTCCTCTGAAATAGTGTGTTAAAATAATGTTATTCCTGAGCCAAGGCTGCTGCCTCTTGTGAATTGCTACACAGTAAATTATGAGGGAAATCATCATCATCAAATAGTAGTGAAGTGGTCTTATTGTTATTATAATAACTAATAAAGAGGTAGCAGCTTTTAGATATCTATCTACTTTATCCTACAACCTAAGAGATTTCACTGCAGTAGCTGGCATTTAGAATCCTGTTTCATTTAGGAGATTGAGGAAGTCTAAAACAGTTGAAATCCTGCATCATTTCTACATTTTTGGCTGTTTGAGGGCAAACACTTAAACCTATTTGAAGTCTTACTGAAGTATACAGGACTGTGTACAAGTTCAAAGTCTGTTTGGATGAAGTCAGTCGCAGGATTGGGGCTTTACTGAAATACGTTGAAACATTTATTATTATGGAACAGGCATGTTGAAGTCCAAGTATTTGGTGACCAGCATGGCAATGCAGTGTATTTGTTTGAAAGAGACTGCAGTGTGCAAAGGAGACATCAGAAGATCATTGAAGAGGCACCAGGGGTAAGCAGAAAGTTCTTACAATACTTTTTGTGAACTGATGTATTTTTAAAGTAACTGTTAACCCCCGTCAAATTTATTTAGTGGGTAGTAATTTATTTATAATTCTCAGTACCTCTTTCAATTTTGCTGCAGAAAATGTTCTAATAGAAAAAATGACTTTCCTTAGGAAAACGATTCTCAGGGAAAAATTACGTAGATTTCAAGTATAACACTAATAAGGATTTCACTACAGTTGTTAAATACTGCAAAATATTCATGCATGGTAGGTATAATATCACCAAAATTCACAATCATTTACAATCTTTTGTATTATTATTATTATTTTCAGCCAGGAATTAATCCTGAAGTTCGAAGGAGACTTGGAGAAGCTGCTGTCAAAGCAGCTAAAGCAGTGAATTATGTGGGAGCAGGTGAGTCTGCAGAGGTATGGCTGCTCCAGAGGTATGTTTTTAACTTAATAAAAGTTTAAGCCACAAGGCAAATGGCATCTGATTGTTTTAGAGTACAACACACAACCCCCAGTTTTTTTGAGGTTTAAGCAAGTAATCACATGGTTAATTCTGATGTAATTACAAATTTAAATTGGTATACCTGGTCTGAGCTCAAGATCAGTGGCAGCTGAAGAATAGAAGGAAAACATTACAGAGCAGGTAATTCAATCAACTAGATTGTTGTTGGAAAGTGAGCATTATGAATGTAAGTTTGAGTACAGTAAGGAAAAATAATTTCTCTTTCAGCATACAAAGAATATATTCAAACAGTAAAGCCTTTAAAAGAAAAACAACTCACTGTCTGTAAAGTCCACACTATTTCCCAGATGAAAAAGAACCCGTTAAAATTATTTGTGACTTTCTTTTCTCACTGCTTTCTTTGGATACTTATTTTTAAAAAATAATTACGTGCTCTATGCATATACACAATACTTTAAAGAATCCTGATGCACTTTTTACAGCTCTAATGAAATGCAGCTGTTGCTGTAGAGGAGAATGGCTGCTAAACAGCCCAGGATGTGTAAACGTCCAAGGAAACAACCCTTCTGTTTTCAGACCGCAATTGTGTGGCCCTTTAAGATAATACACTGAATTTCATTAAATTCTACGTGAATCTGCTTTAGAAATAATAATCTTGTCCTGGCATAAATGAATTAAGTGTCTTAGGTGTCCATTCTGAAAAAGTCTTGGTTTGGTTAAGTGCCCTTTTATTAAATACTTCAGGAACAGTGGAATTTATTATGGACTCCCAACATAATTTTTACTTCATGGAGATGAATACCAGACTGCAAGTGGAGCACCCAGTTACAGAGATGATCACTGGAACAGACTTGGTGGAATGGCAGCTTAGGGTAAGTGTGAATTGATTTTACATGTAGAGTTCCTCTTGTCTATTGAATAGTGCTCTTCAATATTGCCTACGAGAGACGAGATAGGTTTTCAGATCCTCATCTCCTATTCAGCTAACACAGTAGAGTTTCCTTTGCTCCAAAGGAACATCTTGTATTACTGTATTTGATTGTAGAGCATTGTGTAGATGCTCTGAATGCCAACAAAGTCCTCTTCCAGTTGTGTAAAGAGAAAACATTTTTTAAAGTATATTTAGAGAGGTTATAGAGAATGTGGAAAGTGGGAGGGGTAGGGTCCTGATCCCTTGCCATACTGAAAATTTTTTAAAACTCTAGTTCAAATGTATCTCTGGTCCAAAAATCATTCTTGGATCAGGCTGTAGGAGGATCACATCACGAAAACATGTGTCTGATGTTATACCAGTATAGTCACATTCTAAAATAAATGTATAGTTATGTGGACTGGAAACAGGCTATTTCCTCACAGACCCAATATGCAGAGAGATTACTCACACGTTTGAATGTTAACAGGAAGTTTTGGACCTTAGGGAACTAGAAATGAAAAACAATTCTGGTTAGTTAAATCCAAAAGTAAGGACAGCAGCACACATTGAGCTTAAGTAGATAGGGTGAGGGTGTGTTTAGTGTAACTAGAAAGAAAATTAAAATGGCAAATGCTGGTGCAAAAAGGAGAAACTTTTGGCTTCCTGATCTGGGAATGGAAATTGAGCATTGACTGCTGAGTTGGAGCAGGGATCAAACAATACTGGAAGAAAGAGATGAGATGGAAAGGTTCAGTGGCTTTGGCATGTGGCTTAATGAGTCAATAGATAAAAAATGTCTATCAGTTCTTGGAGAGATTATTTTTGTGCGTCCGTATAGTACTACTCTTTCTTTGAAGACTAAGTTATATTCTGCTCTCTCTGCTGAAATCCATAGTTTGATGGCAGAAGGCAGAGTATGGAAAACCCCTTACACTTCGGAAGAAGATGAAATGTTGCTACAAATTTTTTAATAGGAACTTGTATTTTCCTATGTAGATGGAAATTGTGTAGCTTCCTGGTAAAGGGTCTCCTCTATGCTTAACTGCAGCAGGCTTCTTTTTATTATTTTATCCCCAAAAGCCCTGTTTTTTCAGCCTCAAACTGGTGTGTTGGTGGCGTTTTTTGGTATTCCTGTATTTGTTATGTGAATTCCTTTGAATAATAAAACGATGTTTCCTTCCCGATTAAATGTTCTTAAATTGTTAGAAATCCCCTAGAGAAACAGTCCCTTAAATATACAGGTCCCAAAGTATACAGACGAATCAAGAGCATATGTCAGTAGTGCTGGCTGCCAGTAATCCATTTTATCATCTGCTTTTGGAGCAATTTTTCTCTAGTAAAATCTTGGGTTAGTTGACCAGGCTTTAACTTAAACATTTAATTATTTTTTGACATAACCAGTAGAAAAAAATTAGACTGTTTTTCTATTATGTTTTAGGTGTGTGAAGTATTAGGACGTCAAATTACAGAATAATAATTCAAAATCCTTTGGTGACTTCCAGAGAAAAAGGAGTAACTTCAGAATTAGCCTTTTATGACCTACCACTTGTTTTCTCCTTTTGCTTTTTTTAATGTGCTTTCTAGTTGTTCATGTTTAGAAGAAAGATATTTAATATTTCATACATTGGTACTCCAGAATATTGATTCTGCATTAAAGAAAAAACCTATTGTTTTCAGGTTGCAGCAGGAGAGACAATTCCCCTAATGCAGGAAGAGATTCTACTCCAGGGCCATGCATTTGAAGCTAGAATATATGCTGAAGACCCTAATAATAACTTTATGCCAGGGGCTGGGCCATTGTTGCACTTATCCACCCCACCACCTGATCGTTTCACCAGGATAGAAACTGGAGTCAGACAAGGTAAAACTGAAGGCAGTGATGTAATAAGAAATATTTAACATCAAAAGATTTCCTTTGTAAGCATTTCCCTCTTGGATTAAGTAAGTTTGTCTGACAGGTGTTGTTATAAAGACAAATCCCTACAGAATTATTCTTCCTTGTGATTGTCCATGTACTTTTGGTCAATCACTGAATATTTTATTTACCTCTTTATTTACCTGTATCCAAATTATTGTCCATTGGATCATGCTGATTATATTCTCATCACAGTTTATCAATCCTGCATTCTGACTGCAACAAAGAAAACTGAATTTGAGTAATGTTACCTCTGCAAAAGTCTGTACTGAAGTTGTCCTTGGAATTGAAATGCCAGGTCACATCATTAAAGATTAATGTTCTTTAAGAACCTAGAGAAATGTGGCCATCAATTGTGTCAGAGTTTAATGCCATGTGGTGTGCAGTACTATGCATTACCAACTTTCAGAAATACTGGTTTAGTGTTACAGCATTTTTTTTAATATATTTTAGGTGATGAGGTTTCTGTTCATTATGATCCAATGATTGCAAAGCTAGTTGTTTGGGCTGAGGATCGTCAAGCAGCACTGAGAAAGTTGCGATACAATTTGCATCAATATAATGTAAGTAGAAGGAACCCAGTATGATTTCAGATCTTGAGCTGACTTTGTGAACATCTTGAGCTAACAAAATATGGATAAAATACTACAGTAAAACAAAAGTGGTTTCTAAGAAGGAGTGGGCATTGCCACTACCGTTTCAGATTCATTATTTGTTTGCAGCAGCTGTATTTTTTCCTAATTTGCAAACTTTTTTCATTGGTGGAGTGAGTAGAGATAAGCGTGAAGTCCAGTTTTACACAGAGATTTTTCTTAAGTTCGCAGTGTCCTCAGTTGGATGATGCAGCTGGGACTTTGTAGAAGACTAAGGCTAAACAACAGCATTTTCAGTTGTAGTGTGAGCTTTCTCAGACTCAAAGGATAGGTGGAATTTGTGTCAGACAATGTTTGCTTGTAATTTCTAATTTATGAAAACAGTTAAATTTTTAGACTATACATGTGAAAAAAAAATGGAGAATTTTTAATGCTGTCAGTTCTTTTTAAGAAGCGGTCCCTTTTTCCCCTATAAAAACTACAGGTATTGTATCTATTTTCAAAAGCGCAACTCGGGTTTGACTTGAGGTGAGACTGAATATTATTTGTGCAGAATTAATTTACACTTTTAAATCAACAGCATAAATATGATTGAGGTACTGAAAATGTTTGGCCCACTCTTGTTTTAGCTAAAAATGAAGATTACAGCAAGTGAAAGAGATAAAAGAATTCCATTGGGATTTTTCAGAATTTTGTTAGTAGTTCTGTCAATAAATGTTGACAGCACACTATAGTTACCAGTTTCAATGATTTCTCTAAAATAATTAATTCTATTTTCATGTTGTTTGCTTAGGTATTTTGCAGTACAGGAAATGGATAATATCTAGTAAATTTATAAGTGTCACTGTTCCCATTTGTTACTATTAAAAGGTCAAATATGGAATATCTGAAACTATTGTAACTCATTTTTAATAAGAGGCACTTTTCATATTAGGAATGCTCTTTTAAATACTCAGAGCATGATTTTCTGAAACAGTAAGTTTTTTTCCTAAATTACCTCCCATTACTATCGCTGGGATACTTTCTTTGACTTCACAGTGGACAAACATAGTGTTTTGAAAACAGAGCGCTTTTGAGAAAGCTACTCTTACTTTTGTTTTTAATTTCTTTTTGAAAGCAATGGTTTTATTGGTAATAAAACAGACCACTTGAATTAATTACATTTTATTGATAAAGTTCATGTTTTGATGGTGCTTTTTGAAGAAAGATTCATGTATCATCTGTGCATAAGTTGAGCAGAAAGCTGTATATTCATTCCTAACTTGATTTCAATGTGGCAATATGCTTCTTTTTATTTACAGATTGTAGGATTAAGCACTAACATTGATTTCTTACTGAGCCTGTCAGGACACCCACAGTTTGAGGCTGGAAATGTGCACACTAATTTCATTCCTCAACACCATGATGATCTATTTCCAACCAAAAAGGCAACCCCACATGAAGTTATGTGTCAGGCAGCTCTAGGACTCATACTGAAAGAGAAAATGCTAACAGATGCTTTTAGAGATCAGTCAGATGGTAAGGATCATTCTTCTTTTGTTTTGTTTTATTTTACATGTGACTGGATGAGACAGTGCTGTGAGCTCATGTGCAATTATTTAATTTGTGTGCTCCCTTTTTGCCTTACTTTGTGCCTGCTCAGGGTTCTGCATTCTGGCATCTGTCAGATATTTACGTGCAGAGTAGACTATAACTTTTGTTAAGGGACAGATATTGAATATATCACCACTGTAATGTACAGACAGCCACTATCTGAAAGACCTTGGGATTCATAATCAGTGTCACTGTGTACTCTTTGCCCTTTACAAGCATAAACAGTGAGTATCTGTCACTATTATTCCTACAGTTGGCCTAAGATCTTCAGGGAGAGAATTGACTCTGCTAGGATTGGGAGAGGCAGTAGAGTTTAATGGAGTGAACACGACTCCAGGAGCTGAACATTCTTGAGTTCTGACACTGTTAATGGCTATACCAGTGGGACATGTGATTGCTGTTAACAAAAACTTCATATAAATCTAATATATGCTGCCAACAACCTCGTTAATTTTCTTTCCTCCTCCACTTTAACTCTTCTGGAAACAGGGGAGAGGCAATATCTGATAGCTGTATATCTGACCCATTCTCAGAAAGACCAAGTAGTAGAAAACTCTTGAATCTTCCCAGGCAATGTGCTGCCATGTTTGACTAGTCTTACAGTTGGAACTTTCACCTAAAGGTTAATCTGAATCTGCTATGTTGCAGTTGAATTCCCATACTTTCTTGTCCTGTTCAAGGATTTGTTCATGCAGAACAGTCAATGTCCTTCCTCTCAGTAAGTGCTGTTGTTTAGTGTCATGTTTTCTGTAGGTTACACAGCATCAGTTTATTCAGTGTTGAAGCTTGAGTGAAGGATCGTCACTGTATTACAGTGGTTCCCCAGTCTTTTATGTGCAGTATAAATATATGATGGTAGTGATAGCAGGACAGTGATTTTATGGTGTAAGTTCTAAGTATTGTGTTTTGCCAAAGTAGAATGAAAGTAACGTATCTGTATATTTTGTGTTTTAGATAAATTCTCACCATTTGCATCCAGCACTGGTAGAAGAATAAATATGTGTTATACTAGAAAACTGTCTCTGCTGGATGGGGAAAACAGTAAGTTAATAAAAAAGTGTGTGGAGGGAGAGGAGATACTTGAATGGATAAAATTATTTCAACTGGTGCTTGAAAATACAGGCTAAGAAACAGCAAATAGAAGCAGTATGAGTTTTATGCAATTTAAGCTGGGAATTCACAGAATTGCATGCTTAATCCACACAGATCTTGAGGAGATACAAACCACATTCAAATGACACCGTTAATGTTCATCATTCAAGTGAATAAGGTTGAAATTTTTAAAAGAGCTGAGTGCCGTTGTACTCAGCACTTTTCCCCATCAAAAACCTGTTTTCTGTCCAGATAACTTAATACAGATTTCAGAGCATAACTTCAGGTATTCATCTTTGAAAAACAAGTTGTCTAGAATTCAGTATGAAATCTGCAGTGTGTGCTAAGCTAATCTGAAATACTTGTTCTTTTCTTAGTATTGGTAGGTCTCTTTTTTTTTTTTTTAAATCAAGAAAGATAGACTAAATACTGTTTATATGTAATTATTCTCTAGATCCTGTAATTAAATCTACTCACATCCTATCATTAAATCTACTCATATATACGTATTTTGTTTTATTGAACAGTTGTGGATGTGGCTGTAAGTTACAATCAAGAAGGGTCATACAAAATGCAGGTACAAGTCCAACTTTTTCAGATCTTTCATTAGATAAAAGAAGACTTAGTTTCTTGTAGACTTCTGTTGGTATTAACTGTTCCTAAAGTTGCTTGGTAATTACTGATACAGGATTTTATTTTTGGTTTGCTTGCAACTACTGTTGTTGACTATTATTTTGGCCTGAAATTATCTTTGCTAGATGCTGGATTGGCATGGAAGAGCTACTAAAATGCTTTTGAAAATAAGGCAAAGAAAAGCATTTGTTTTTCCAGTATTTAAAGATCTTGCTTTTTATTTTCCTCTTCCTTAAATTTGTCTTTCTAAAACATTGGAAGTTAGAATTAAATCTGCATTTAAAAAGACTTTTTTTCCACATGACTTCTGCTTTTTGTGTGCATGAGATGGATCTTCTTTGGGATAAATAAAAGCTTTCTAGAGCACTATCTGTAAGATAACACTTTTTTATTTTGAAGGTGGAAATTGTAAAGTGATTACCAAATGAGATGAGGAATGATGATAGTAGTAAATCTTCTGGTTAAGTAATTGAATGATGCCCCATAGAATTGGCTTCTTTCTCTGTCTACGCTATAGAGATCCTATAGGATACAACTCAAGATGCTTTTAAACATAGATCTTTTTGTGTATGCATGTGTGATAGTCTCCAATTGCGTGGCTTATGGGGGTTGTGTTTTGCTGAGTGTTGAACATCCTTCTTGCATCACCTGGAGTCGAATGAGTTTTCTCTAAGATTTGGCACGCAGAATGATTGCATGCTTGAGAATGCAGTCTTTCTGTAGTTCAGCTTCTTGTTTCCAATACTCAGAAAAGGGGAATTATGAGAATAAGTCGGTATTTATGAACTGCTTAGACTATATAGAGATGAGCGTACTAGACAAATAGTGAGAAAATTACTGTGCTTTCATGTGTATAACCACGTGTTGGGTAACTCAGACCCTTATTTCTACTATATGAATATTGAGATAACCCACATCCCTCAAGTAATACCTAGGTGGTTTTGATTGTATTGCTTACATTCGTAATGCAGGCGAGCTTTTACACTTTAGGCTTATCTCATATAAGTAGTGTCAGCAAAAAATAAAGAGAGGCTGGAAGGAACATAGAGTGGGGCCTTTTGGGGTGGGGAAGTGCAACTGGAGAGATTGTAGACTCCCAGGGAAGAAGGAAGAATGGGAGTTGAGATGGAAATGGAGAGAAGCTGGAGATAAGGGATGGAGAAATAGAATCGGGAGCTGATTATGAGGAGGACAGTGCCTCTGGAGTGCTACCAAACCTGTCCTGAGGCCAGTCCACTAGAGCAGGTTGCTGGGCCATGGAACTGGCAAGCGCTCACAGCGCTGCCCAGGGTGTTGCCCTAATTTGTGCCTCTGCTCAGGATACTGATCAAGCAAATGATTTTTTTTTTTTTCTTGGGGATCAGTATCAGATCAACAGTATCCTTTCAATACACGTTACGAGGTCTTCATTCAGTGGAAAAATAGTATGCAACTATATAAATGAAGACTGAATTTTATCTCTAGTCATAACATCCTGAAAGACCAGCAAGTCTGATTCTTTGCTCAGTGATGTTAGAGTTAGAACTAAAAATACCAGTTAAATGTAATGCACTTATATTCATATTCTTACTTTGTATTCTGACATTGTGGCAGTTTCCACTGACACAGATGAAAGGGTTACCTACAAATAAATGACCTTTCCATTTGGTCTTTCTTTTGCAGTTTTGGTGTCTAATTGACACTGTTCCTATTACTGCTCTCCTCTACTCCTTTGTAGGTTTACTGAATATATTGTAGTTTTCATATTACAAGCTTCCAAGACTGAGGAAGTTACCTGTCTTTTGGAAAGCACTGTGGAATCTTATGATGTCAGCTGAATAGTATGGATTTTTCAGTTTAAAGAGAAGTTAAGATGCTAGGACAAATTAAAAATATTGGATTCTAGTAGCATGACTAAACTGAATATTCTGATTTTTTTTGTTGTTGTTTTTCCTGAGAAATAGTATACCTTTGTATTTTGCTGAGTGCTATTGCATAGCTGATGATAAAAATTGTCCTGGGAGAGCATATGAGCTAATCTGAACTGATTGCACTGGAGACAGAATGCAGTCTGTTAACTGAAAAATAATGGATACATAAGATTTTAAAAGATTTTTTTTTTTTTTTAAATCCAGAATGATCTATGAAGAATCACACGTTATGAGTGTATACTACAAATACTAACTTTTGGTTTATTGTTAATGAAGAGTTAGCCTTTGTCCTTATAAAAGTATTTAACTTTCAGATTCAAGATAAAACGTTCCTGATTTCTGGAGAGATCTTCAATGAAGGTGATTCAGTTTACTTGAGGTCTTCAGTAAATGGAACAGTATGTAAGTCCAAATTGGTCATTTTGGACAACACCATTTATCTCTTCTTTCCGGTAAAGTTCCTTTCTTTATTATCACAAGTATAAAATTTCAGAGTTTTATCCATGTAAACGAACAATATAAATGGCAAGAGAATGTGAAAGAGAATCATGATTTCAAGTTCTTACATTGGCCCATAATGTTCTGATACTTGTTGGATTTATAGCTACAATTACAAGTTAGTTGCTTATGGTTGGTGAGTGAGAAAATTACTTTTAGAAACATAAAATACAATTAGATGAATCAGAGTTACAACTGATGGTTTGGCAGGCGGGAACACAAAATATTAAAATGCTCAAGTATCTAAGTTTGTCATAGAACAGTAGCAATTACTTCACACTGACAATTATTTCAAAGTGCTTGTAACTGATATTTTTATTTCAGTTACATTTTTTAAACTAAATTATAAGAACGAACTTTATATTGGTCTGGGGAAGGGTAACTTCAGCTGATAGTGAAAAATTGGAATTAGGATTTACCGTGGCGTTATCTGCATTGCATGAATAATGGCATTTGAAAGAAGAGGTACCCTAATTTGCGTTATTAGGCTGGTAATTTTTTTTTTGCAGTTAAAAAGATTACAGGGCCTTCAAGTAACTCAATAAAAATGTAATCTAAAGAAGTAAATTATTATGTATTGGTTTCAATAATTAACCTCTAGCTCTGAGCCCCTTAAGACTTTCAGCAGAATGCAGTGAAAACTTTGATGCTCCAATGGTGAGGAAAAATAACTCATGCTGGAATGGCAAAGCTCAGTTTTCTTGTGGTATCAAGAGTGGAGTCTGTGGTGGGGGATCTAGAAGAAATCACAGGAGTTTGAGGGTATGGGTAGGATGTGGGGGAGAACAAGTCTTTGGGAAACTCTGGGTAGCAAGTCTGAGAGGAATTAGGGGATTTTGAATAACAGTGAGAATTTTTCACTAAACTTAGCACTGAATCCACTTTATTGTAAATTGTGAAACAATCATATTGACAATGCTTGGCAATGAAGATGCCAATGTCTGTCTTATTGCAGCAACCTGCCTACCCCTTGTGCAAACAGCCTTTACGCATTTTGTAAAACCTTCTATGCTGTTGCTGCGTGAATAGGGAAGGTGTGGGTTTGGTACAAAGGTCCATATGGATTCTCTTTCACAGGGGTAGTTCCTTCCTTGCTGATCCTTAGCAGCTGCAGGTGTGGCTTTCAAGGACTTAGACATCAGCAAAGTAGTAAGCATGCTGACAGTCCTTCTGCTGCCCTGACCCCAGTAGTCTGCCATTCTAAACAGTTGACTGGTTTCCCTAAAGCTGGATCTGTTCTTTCCCTGTATGTCAGCATGTGTACTAGTGGTATTATTTTATGTTGTTAAGTCATACGTTGTTGATTTTATTTCCACAGGAAGGTAGCGCTCAGATTGGCCTTCCTGTACCCAAGTACTTATCTGCAGTGAGTTCAGTGGGAATGCAAAGTGGTGCTGTAGCGCCCATGACAGGCACAGTTGAAAAGGTAATCATAATAATTTGGGTAGGAAATTAATTCTCCAATATATACCCAAGTTCACTCTTCCAGAAATGGTGCTTGCTTCTGTACTGCTAAGAGAGAGAGTCAGGGCCAGAAATGTCAGTGCTGTGTGACTTCTCCCTGTTTGAGTTTTCAGCAGCCACCCAAGAGTTTTCAGGCTTCTAGTCATCTTCTTCTAGAGGTCTGGAAGATCTGAATATTTAATATTGCTTAATTTTTTCTTCATCTTAATTACTTTCTAAGTTGAAGTTCCCTGAATTGTTACAGGCTGTTTGATCCATTTCATCTAACCAAGAGAGTGAGATGCTAGATGTACTTGCAAAAAGAGAAATAGTGCCTTTTTTGTTAAGCTGTTTTGCTGCTTCTGTTCCTTGTTTTGTTTCTTCTTCTTTAGCTCAGCAAGTCTTATGTATTTCTCTGTACAGTGACAGTTTCAACAGAAAAGATATTTCCAGGAGAGTGTAGTAATTAAAGGCTTCTGCTAGCAATAAAAAGGCATGAACCCTTTTAGAGCGTGGAGTACATTGAACATGAATGTCTTACATATTGAGTGAACACTCTGAATCAGAGTTACTGTAGAAAAACTAGGTGGCTCCTGCAATCTTCTTTCTGGATTTTGTTTTAAAAACAACTTCAGGGACTGGCTCCAGGAAGAGGTTCTGCACTTTCTCAAAATAGAAGCTCTTAAGCCCAGAAAGGGTAGAATATACATTGTCTCTTCTAGTGTTTCTTCTTTGATACATAAACGGCTTCCTGGTCATCCTTTTAGCTATTACTGAACCTCTTTCTATAGCCTCTGACTTCCCTTGGGTATTACCTAGAGAACTCGGGTACCCAGTTCAACAATAATAAAGATATTATGAGGCTGTTTTGCAAAACCACAATCACTCAGTGGATTGTGCTGGCCAAGCTCCAGCATTTTTAATGGTACAGACACGCATGATTTTTTCCCAATTTTATCTTGAATTGTAGGTGTTTGTGAAAGCAGGGGATAAGGTTCAGACTGGAGACCCTCTAATGGTTATGATAGCTATGAAAATGGAGGTAAGTGACATATAAAAGGTTTTAATTACTTAGAAAATAAAAATCTGGTCAGAATGTAATAATTTTTATTGAAGTACAGTGCAGAGTGTAGCTTGCAGATGTCAGTATCTCTTCATATGCTGTGAAACAGGTGTTGTGTCTGACTAGATTTTAGAGGATTATATTTGCTGTTATTTTATTAACAAATGATGATTATATAATCCATGGTATTCTGCAGATGTTTTAACATTCATTTGGTTAGCTTTGTCAATCCTTCTCTCCCCTCTGCTCCTTTCACTTTGCTAACAGAAAAGTGTCTAGGTGTATCTTTTGCTCACAGTTGCTGATATAAGCATGTGTAATGTCTGCAGTTACTTCATGCAGAAATTTTAGCTAATGGTGACTTTGTAAATATGCCCAGGATTTTTTTTTTGTTTATAATCTTTTTATTATGTACATAAAGTTTTACCATGAGTACACTAAAGATTTTTTGTAATTTTCCACGTGGCATTCAGTGGACTAGCATTTTGGCTGTTGTATCTTGTCACATGGCTTGACCAGGGCTCAGATAGTTTGAACTATAGTTTTTGTAGCCTGAACTGGTTTGGTTTGGCTATTAGTTTATTTTAAATTTCAGTTTGTGGTAGCAGAATTAACATTGTTGAGAAAATTTACCTTTCCCTTATCATGCCCTCTTATACAATACACTAAAATTACATGAAATACAACAACTGTACACTAAAAAAAATTACATCCAAATTTATTTACAATTGGATGCTAAATGTTTGTGCCTCTCTGGCTGATATCTGACTGACGACATCGGAGTTGTTTCCCCCCCCCCCCTTTTTTTTTTTGCAGTGCTATTGAAATATAAAATGTAAAATTTAAAAAGCAAATTCTTATTTAAATGAATCCTTGCTTAGATGTGAGGATTTAATATCTGATATCAAGTGTTTTGATATTAGACTAACCCTATGTAGAAAATGACCAAGAAACAAAACTTTAATGGAAAACTAACCTGACACAATAACAAATAGACCAGTTTGGGGACCACTATGTAAACATGCTATTGTGTTACTGCCACTAGTAGTTGTGTTTGTATTTCATCTGGATTTTGCCAAATACCTGTTCAATAAAGACCCCTCCTAGCCAGCAAACACAAATGTCTTTAGTAAATCTGCACATTCTTCTTAAGGGAACAAATCTGCTATATGATTAACATTTTGGACTAATACTGTATTATTTTTGCCTGGTATTTATTATAATAACAAAAAGTATTAGTGAAGTAAAATAACAATCACCTGTTCATACTTAAAAATGTAACATTATATAGCATTTTTGTCTCCAGTATACTTATAAATACTAAATAAATATTGATGAGAAAATAAAACTTGAAAAAGGACGAGGATAACATTTTAAAAGAAGGTTTAAAATATACATGTGTCAGAGGAAGTAATTAAATTCTGTTCTAATTGCACCAAAGTGTAATATTAGCATTTGCTGGTGGGGGGGGAGTGGGGGATAGAGAGAGAGAGGAGGGGAAAAAAGTACTCTGCTGGTTCACTGTTGATCTGTTTCTGTGCAGCATACCATAAGGGCTCCAAAGGCAGGAGTGATAAAAAAGGTTAATTTCCAAGAAGGTGCCCAGGCCAATAGACACGCTCCGCTAGTTGAATTTGTGGATGAAGAGGCAGAGTCAAAATAAAATTCGAGGAAGGTGCATTTTATTTTTTCTACTTTGCTGATTTTCCCTCAGGAGAAGATATCTTCATATTTTCAGCAAACTGTTTTGTATAATAGATTGGGGAATTGGTTTCCTCTGCACTTCCTGCATAGTTTGACTGTAAATTATGCTGACTTTACTGAAATTTGGATATCATTATACTGTAATAGTTTATGTAACTTGTGGACCTATGTGATTGTTGTTCAGTGGTTAATGTTTGCGAGTGAAAAGGCATTAGACTGGAAAAAGATGTGGAACTCTGAAAGGATGGGAGAGGTTAGTAAGGACTGTAAGTTACAGCTAGGGTTCTTCTGCCTACTTTTGCATTCACAGCTGCCTTTTTTCTGTGAGATGTAAGAGATTTGAAGGAAATCTGAAAGGTGACAACTGTTTTATGAATTCATTTCTTTGGCAAAATTCCTATTTGTGGCTTATGTTTTTTCCTGAATAGGGAATTCAGGATTGTTCCTTAGCCCAGGATCCCTCTCAGTCACTTTTGGTGCATCTTTCTTCCTATTTACCTCAATGAGTAGTGAAAATTTGCATTTCAAAAACTATTTTAATATACCTTGAAATACCTGATACAAAGCATTTTTCAAATAGGTATTAGGATTTGCTATACTATTCAAAGTTGGAATGTGACTGCTTTCCAGAAATATCATTTGATCTTTAAACATGAAGTAGTAGCACAGAAAGATGATAAGCTTATTTAATACTTAAAAAGTGTGCCAAAATAAAATACTGACTTCAAAATCCTCATTACTTTTCCCATATTGTTCATGTTCTAGTATATTACTTACTGGCTGGAATGAAGTATACCAAAGTCTTTATAACAACATGAAATACCACTAAGAATAATAGATTATTTTTTTTTTATCTGCAGTGTTACAGAAGGGATAATTGCTAGGTTTTTTGATGTGCAATGAAAATATTTTTCAGATGCAGCATACTGATCACTTGCCATAAATTTATTTTAACTAATTTAAAAAGCACCTCAGAGAAAACAGGAAAAGGGAGAGAAAAAATACGTTATAATTGTTGCAAACTTGCAAAATGTTTTCGCCTTTTAGTTAAGGTGAAGTTCTGCTTGTCGTATGAACTTTTTATATACTAATTTAAGATGATAGTATGGTTTATACTGCGTAAAGGAATAAACACAGATGCTACAGTGATCCCAAACTTGTAGTTACATCTGTGCAAATGGATCCTTATACTTACTTGAAATCTCATTTCCGAATCAATATACAACATCACGGGGAATTCTCTGGTCTGATTCCTGTAAGTGTGCAGCCTTGCCTGCAATGCAGACAAGAATTGTAAAAAAGTAATGGCTCTGGATGGTCTGTATATTAAAGGCATACAGTAATACTTTTCAATTTTCCTTGTAATCCAATGGCCACCTAACAAAAAAACTACACTCCTCTGATCATCTTGTAGAATATTGCCACAGTGACTTTTATTTACTGCCAAATAAAAATTAAGCTTAATTTTGAATGTTTGTTTTCATCTTTCTCCATTTTGTTCTTTCCTTGGTTGCTTATGTTTACGCATTTTAAGCAGCTGTTGATGTATCATCATCTGATATCTGACAGACCACAATCTGCAGATCACATTTAGGAAGCAGTAATCTAGACAGTCGTAATGGGTTTCACTGCAGGTAAGTTTAGTGACTTGTTTTATCTAAAAATTGAATCTACATGTAGAAACATGAACTCAGTCCTGAAGAGACACTGCAGCTTGGCATTTATTTTTTTTCTTTCTACATGACATTGCTGTGTTTCTAGACCTACTTTGCTACACTGGATCTGTACCAAACATTAAAACTCACAGCGTGAGGTTATCTGTCCACTAAGTCTGCACTGCTTGCTTCATCCAGCTAGTAAAACAAGAACATGTTCCTTGGATGCTGACAAAATGTCTTCCCTTAGGAATGAAGGGAGACAAATAATTTTACCAGTTTTAATTTCCCCTCATTTCTGAAAAACAGCTGTTAGGTTTTCTCTCTATAGGTTTCCACTCAGACTGATTTTTCAAGTAGTGATGGTTTTGTTCATTTCAGAATAAAATTTCTTGCAGAAGTCACTGTCAGAATTTGCACACTTGAAATGTTTTGCTGCAATGTGATTCAATTGAACTTAAGAGATTCCTAAAGAATTATTAAAGGTAGGGTGTTCCTGTAACCCAGAATTTTAATTTACAAAAATATTCAGAATTTTTGTTTATTACAAATAAATCCTTGTGTTATTAATGTGAATTGATAAGAGCCATATGATAGTAACATAGCTGTAACTAAACTGTTGTCTATAGAACATTTAGTAGTAGAGTAAGAAAGAAAAAAATGGGTAATTGTTTGAAATGCAATATTTTAGTATTCAAGCTAAAAGGATAACCTCTGCCAGTTAATTGTTACCAATATACCTTTTCAAATAATGCTATAGTTCTGATACAAGAGACATAGATAGTATAGAAATGATGAATCTGAACTGATTCTAATTGTAATGATCTACTCTTGCTGCTAGAGGAGAGAGGGGACCGGGTCACAGGATATGTAGTTTAGCCACAGTTGATAGTCTACAGGAAAGAACGAAGGCGTTAGTGTTCCAGACTATGGCTTCTATGAGACAGGATCAGAGAGTAACACTCTCAGTGAGCTTACTGCTCAGCTTGTTATATCGGGTATGTTAATGTCCTGCTTGGTAGTGTGAATGTTACCATACCAAAATGACGGCCCTTCATAAAATTCAGTTATCCATCTGTGGGGATCTCCATCTCTCTGACACTCTTCAGCTGTTGTCAGTTGCTATAGCTTATGCCCAGTAAAGATCTGCGGTGTTGAGCCTGAATTCGTGGTGAATCAGTGATTAGGACAAAGGGAGTGGAAAGCAGGAGAGCAGGACTCTCTTCCTATTTCAGCCACTGACTCACTGTGACTTCAGGCAAGTCACTCAGTAGATACTTTCTTGTGTTTCCTCCTATTTAATGAGGCTGGTGGTAATCAAAACACTGCAAAATTTGTGGATACAGTGATTTATAGGTAATTATTTTCCATGCTTGCTGGTAAAATTGTAACTTCAGATGTAGACTATTTTTACTTGTAAGGTGGGGTTTTTTGTTTGTTTGTTTATGTGGTTTTTTTACCTTTTATACAGTAAATTCTATACCAGTGAATTGTAAAAATAAAGTTTCCAATGTATATCGGATCCTTTGCTGTAATGGTTGTACTACCTAGTTACCAGAAAATCCTAGCTTCTGTCATAATGATGATTAAAAAAATGAATACTCAAGTGTTTTGGCAGGATTTTTAAAACTTAGTCAATGGTAGGGGGTAAAAAAAAGGTTGACCTGAGGACACTACTCTCTTAGTAAAGCAACTTGTACCTATTTTAAAGGGCGTATCAACCAGTGCACTTATCACAGGTATATTAATTTCTGTTGATTATTCTTCTGTTCAGTCAGATCAGGTATTATTTGACTGTGTTCTATCTGTTCTGTTTGTAAGAAGCTCAACAATGCTGTGTAGAATGTGTTTACTGAACAGTCAATGGCAATGGATTAAGGTTTGAACTTGCAGCTTTTACACAAGGTATGTTCTCAACAGATACTTTTAGCTGCTTGTACAGTTATGTTCAAAATGATAGATTTGTACACATGAATGCTTCACAGGTAAATACCACTTAGTATCTTTATGATACTGGGGCACAGTCTTCTGCATAAGGATTCCATTTGGAAAGTAATAGACACTACTGAATGTCGTATTAAAAAAATCAATATTGCAGAAATTCATAATTGAAACCTTGGCATTTATTTTCATGTGGACTGATTGCATTCTTGAAAGAAGAGTGTGGGTTCTAAAAGCAATGCAATATATTTTATGAGACATTTCATGTTAGCTTAAAACATCTTGATTATATGATGAATCCACATTAAAATAAACATGGATGTTCTGGTTGAATACCCTGTATTTTCTATTGTAGCAGTAATAAGCGAGTAAAACGCGTGTCTGGAGTCCTACTGGGTTTTGAAATTATAATGGTAGCTGGATTTTAGCTTTAATCTGTTTTCCATATAAACAGTTCTGGTGCCAAAAAGTAGCTATTGAAATGGTAATTGGTCTCTGTGAATGGCAGCCAGTCTACTCACTTAAAAAGTAGGGAAAGTGGGCGATGTTAATGTACTAGAGCCAGCAAAGCTCCAAAGAGTGTCTGGTGAAGAAGACTGGTGCTCAGAGCTGCATCCCTCTTTTGTGTCTCTGAAAAGGAAAGAGGCATCTTATTCTGGGCTTTGCTGTTTGGCTTTCTCATGAGTGTGCACTGGCACACACAGAAACGCTCAGTGATAAATACCGGTATGATAACGGCAGCCAAAGACCCCCCACACGTTCTGTGTTCTGTGCTAAGCATCCCAGAAACATAAGACGTACGTCCTGCTCTATGGAGTTGTAAAATGAGATAAAATATGAACTACACTAAACCAATTTAAAAATGGAACTGTTACATACTGATGTGGTTAATGCATGTTTTCCTTGAAGTCTGCCCCACTGTATTGATGTTGATAGCTAGTCACAGGCATGGAGGTTACAATTTGCCACTTAGATATCAGAAAATTAATATTGGCTGGGTTGTGTAGACATGTTCCCAAAAACCAGTTTGCTGTTATGACAGTGTGAGGAGTGGAAAAGGCTAAATGTCTGTGACAGGAGGCAAGAGTCATCTTATTACTCTTGCTTTGTATGTGTGCTTACCTCAAGGCAAAAGGCTCTGCCTCCCATACATGTAACTTAAATTACTGTTTCGTATATTAGTAGCAAAATATGTGCTCTGAATTGGGATGGCTTATTTGTATTAAGCTGAACAATTAAAGATGGCACATACAGAAAGTCACTGTGGTAAGGAAATAATAATGTGTCTCAGTATCCTAGATTCTTTAAATCACCCATAATTCTTTGTAATGAGAATGGAAAGCTGCTTACAGTTCAAAGGTGTAGGTTTTAATTATGAAGTCATAGCTATGATGGCACTGTCTGGTTTATAGCTTTACAAAGATGGTACCTTGTTTACAGAAGTTCCGAACTAAAGAAATGTCCATATTTCATAAAAATCAACTAGCTATCTCAATTCTTATTACCCTCTCACTTCTTTAATTCATATTAAAGTGCCTTGATTGTAGTATATGTATCTTAGTACTTCTAACGAGGTCCAAAAAAAATAAAGAAGTCTTGCAGTCTGTTGCCCGGTAGGTGTCCTGGAAAGTCTGTTTATTGAGGCCTGCCAGGGTATAGTTCGGTATTTTCAGACTTTCTTAGGCTCACTGACCTGACTAAACCTGTCCTGCTCCCTCCCAGGGATACTGTCATGTGGAACCCAGCCCCTAACAGTGCCTTCGACTGAGTGTAGTAACTTGTTAACCTCTTGTGTAATGCAGGAAGGATGAAAAACTTACTAGAAGGTGAACACCCTTCCTTGCAACCTATTAACAGGCGATGTGCCAGTTTACAGGTTAAATTGTTTAGACACTTACAGGAGGACTCAGACTATTTACTTCCTCTGTGCTGCTTTCAGTGCAGAAAGAATTATTATGGGCTGATATAGACATTCCAACCATATCATTTCTAACATTATCATTTCAATAGGGGGATAGGAGCAGACCATTGGGTCCGTACCTGGGGGTGCTAAGGAACTTCATGCCTTTAGAGTGGCGTTAAATCTCCTTGTACAGGATCGTTCATGGGACTTTGTTCTCTTAGTTATACATGAGGTCAGTGTTTGCAGGCAAAGGGCCATAGTTGTAACCACTTTATGGCTATTCCATCAGTGTAAGATGAATTGGTGGTTTCACTTTCTAGAGCATAAAGTAGCTGACAAAAAGATGTGGGGGTTAGAAAGACATTTCCAGGCCAAGCTGTTCCAGGTTGTTGTGACCTTTCATAAAGCTTTAGGCATCTTCCTTAGAAAGTGCTCTAAGTGGAAGTTCTCAGCAAGGAATCTCAAGGGGATTACACTAAATGGATTCTGCATTAACTTAACGTGAGACTTGCTTCTCTATCTGCTCAAGAGAAGAGCTCAAGTCACTGTAAACCAGATCAATGTTACACTTGGAACTATGCATTTGACACACTTGGATTTAAAAAAATTCACTGACTGGTTCTCCTAGGGTTCACATGAGAGGATAAAACACTGGATCACACAACAAAACAAGGCAGCGTCAGCCTTACCATAAATTAAACAAGTCATCATGTTACTGTGGTCACAGCGATTATGCTGCATGCAGATTGCACAATGAATGATATTTCCTTCTAGTCTGTATCACTGAATGCATGCATCATGTTTACAAATAGCAGAGCTGTTTATCACTGGTCGGACTTGCTGTGCCATCCTGGATGGAGTTGTATAAAAGTTAACATGTAACAAGCCCAATTTAGACACCTTACTCTGAATATCTACAAATAACGCTTTTTGGCAGCCTCATGGTGCCTCTTGCTTTACAACGCATCTGGTTTTGCTCAGAAATGGTGAGGGTGATATTCAGACAGCGCACATGTCACTGAAGTGCAGATCTACATCTGCTGATGTACAGCCAGCCAGGAGGCAGATAGACATTAGTGGAACTGGGGCAATCTGACTGTCTTGCAGTGTGTGCTATGCAGGATGTGCCTACTGCAGTGTGCCATGTACCGAGAAGACAACATTCTAATCAAACTGGCTCAGGCTGAGGCACCAGGTAGCCTAGCCATGTTAGCCAAGAGCTCTGGGTAGGGTAACTTACCTTAGATTCAGCAATTCAGACCTACCCATGGAAGCATACTGGAAATCAAGAGAAGAACATACTGTAGCTCCCACTAAAATCAGTAGCATTAGACTTACAACTTAAATGGCAGTAGGAAACCACTCCTTTTCTCATGTACAGTTTCACCTTATAACTGAACTTAAAGAAAAACAAAACCAACAACCCACAAACCAGTAGCATGCACACTAGGAATAGCATTACTCTGCGTTTCACTTTTTTTTTAATATTTCACTTGCATTTCACTGAATCATCCATTTTTATGTGCACTGCTAAGAAGCCCCTGCAAAGCAGTTAAGTATGATTTTCCATACCTTATACAATGGGAGTTCATAATGTAGAGGAATTTAGTAAGTTAGAGAGATCAAACCACAGGTCAGTCAAAGTTGGAGGCAAACGTCCTGACTCCCAGAAAAAAAAGATGGCATAGCAGGAACAATTTCTGAACATCAAAGTACTGAGAACAACTTCCACCAGACCTGCAGCTAATTTAAAAATTGCTAATTTGTAACCCAGGCAGAAGATAAAAATAATGGATTGAACTAAATGTTGTAGCAATGGTGAATTTTTCAAGGCATGTTTTAAAAGTAAACATAATTTGAATGCATAAAATCAGGTCTTCTAGATAATACCTGTGAGTCTACGGATGTAAGTAGCACCTCATTAAAGCTTATGAACACTCTTGCATGGGAAGTTCCTTGTGCTCTTAAATATTTGTAACATCAGGCCTTAATTTATTGTGAGTTTAATCTAAAACTCATTTGAAAACAAAGCAAAGGACCATGCTGATTTCAGTACCTTTTAAATTAGGACCTAAACAAGAAAAAGTTAAAACTAATTTATGTTTAGTACTTTATTCAGTGAACAAAAGAAGCAAAATGAAAAAGAGAAATACTTTTTCAACGTTCTTTTAAGTTAAAAGAAACCTACATACTATTTTTTAAAAGAATAGGTAAAACTAAAGACACAGTATGCCCCCAAACACACGCTCAAAAAAATGCCCAACATACCCTGCACTACAGAAAACCAGTGAGATCACAGACACTAGGGAAGAACAAGCCACTTCAAAAGGTCTGTCTCTGTCCTGAGGAATCCACTATAGTCACAGTTCATCTCAGATTATTGTTATATGTTGCAATAACTTTCAAGAAGGCCTGAATTGTGTCCTCAGATAGCAGGAGGGCTGTCACAGCATGTTATAGTGATGACAGCTAACTTGATAAAATAGATTTTCAGGTTTGGCTTTGTCTCCCTGCCTTGGTTCACATGGACTGGGCTGGTGTGCAGTGTTCATGGCTGTTTGTATTGGCCACTTTGCAGCCGTCCTCAATTTCAAAAACACGCTTTTCAGCAGGATTCAAGGTATCCAGGCAACTACTGTATCTCAGGATAGCTGAATTCACACGTATTTCCATATACTCAATATCAAGACAACTCTTAATTTTACTGTTTCAGAATAACAGCACAATTGGACACTTCACAGGACAGGCCTGATTTTCCTGTCTAAATACTAATTTTAACTCCTCACACTCAATCTAAGCTTAGCTCTGATTTTCAGCAAAGTAAGTGAGAAGCAATCCAGACCCTTTTCTGTAAAAACCATTTGTATAAACCCTGGACATCCATCACAGAGAACGGCTTTCTGAAGTTTTAATTTCTCTGTGGTGTGTGCAATCATACCAGTCGTGTAATATAAATAGAGAAGCTTACTTTAATAGCTCCCAGCTCAGCAGGTGATGAAAGAAGAAGAATCAGATCTCAAACCTTTGTCCTTCACAACTAGCAGTTTGCCACCACTGTGCGTTTTATCAGCAAATATTCTGCTTCCCCAAACGTCCTCAGCTGCCAAAAGTCTGCAGTAGGTAGAGCAAGCCTTCCTAGGAAAAAAACAACTGTCTGGGATACTGGTACAAATTGTGATTTAACCCTTACAACCTCTTTTGCTAGTACATCTGTGCTACTGCAGAAAAGGCTACGTCTGTCGACAGCCACTTGGAAGGAACAGCTCCCCAAAGGGCATCACAACCTCTAGCAGGGAAATCTTACAAGTGCGGAGGTGGTCCCGTAAGAAAAGGCCTGTAAAGCTGCTGCCCGGAGACTTCACCTTCCTCAGGTCTCCGTGGCTGCTCAGCAAATGTCTTCTGCCTCCTTTGCGAATCCATCCTGAAAAGCCCACGGGCTTTTCCCATCTCGCCTCTTTGTAAGTTCCGGCGTTGGGGCCGTGCGCCTGCCTGCCCTCGACACAGAGCGCGGAACCCCCCTGCGAGCACGGCGTGGCAGGAACAGGCTGTTACAGCGCACGCATTCACACCGAGCCTTCGCAAAATGTTTTAATTTTTGATATTTCAGAAATAACGTAAGGAGTTTTTCCGACAGAAGAGGGGACGCGGGGTGACCGCGGGTCCCGGGGTAAGGAGCCGGGCGGGACCCTGGGCGGCCCGCGCCCCTCAGAGGGCGGCGGCACCCCACTGCGCCTGGCGGTCACCACAGCAGTTCCCTCCAGCCCCGCGGCCTCTCCTCGCCACAACCCCGCCGCGGGCCGGGAGCCCACCCCCGCTCCCGACCCCGCAATAACACCGGGGGCGGGGGGGAGCTTTCCTCTCCCTTCCCTTCCCTTCCCTTCCTCGGGCCGAGGATCCCCTCTCCCCGGTGCGGCGCCCCCCACCTCAGCTGAGTGCGACGACCAAGCGCCATTCGCGCCGCAACCCCAACTGCCGCGCTGCGGGCGCCGGCCGCTCCCCGCCGCTCCCGGAGAAACTCGGACGGGGCCGGGAGCGGGACGGGGCCGCCCCCCGGTAAAGGCTCCCGCCCGCCCGTTGCGCCGCGGCCGCGCAGCGCCGGTGATGCGTCGCACTGCGCATGAGCGGGAGGCGGCGGAAGGGCCCGTGAGGAGCCGGGAGCTGCTGCTGCCGCCGCCGGAGGAAGCCGTTGCCGCCCTCAGTCTCCGCCTGAGCCGGGAGGGAAGAGGCCTGCACAGCCCTCAACATGGTGAGCGTCCTCCCGGGTCGCCTCTCGGCCCGGCCCGGCGGCTCGGGGCCGCCAGCCGCGGCGGTGACGCAGAGGCAGCTGGGGCCTCGTCGTGGCGGGCTGGGGTGTCCGGGAGCGGTGAAAGGGCCGGTCCTGGGGGCCCCGCAGCTGGGGCATGATGTCCTGGGGCTGTGGGCTCTTCGGTCCTCCTACCAAGCAGGGCGGGGAGTGTGTGTGGGGCCCGGGAACGGCGGTGCGGCGGGCCTGGGCCGGTGGCCGCGGGGCGGGCGGGCAGGAGGCTGCTCCTGGGCAGGGGCGAGCGCCGGGGCCTAGGTGGGGGGCGCCGGGATCCCGCGGAGGCCTTCGGCTCGCGGGGTTCTGTCAGGCCTCCTCACGGTGAGGAGGTGCTCGCTTGCGCTTAGTATGAGGGTTCAGACACCTCTGCATGGGACAGGAGCAATAGAGGTGTTTTGCGGGCAGCTTGGTCTGTGCTCTGTGTGGGGTGGCTAGCACCAGTGACTGGAGAGAGCGCAGGGAACTGCCAGAAGCCGGGGGCTACTTGGAGTTTTTCTCAAGATTTCAGGCGGCTCAGCGCCCATTAAGTGCTGTCAGTTCACTGGGAAACTTGGATATGTTGATCCTCCTTGAACTGGGATTATGTTGGAGAATTTCTGGATAATTGTTTTGTGGTTTTGGTAAGGCTCCTATCCATGTAAGTGTTGTAAAGGACGACCTGTCTATCTTGCATTTTCTCTGTAATTTTTTTTTCCTTATAGCTGAGGATTTGCGGTGGACTCTCAAATTGACTGCGTTTCACTATTCCCTCTTCTAGAGGGAAACTGCAGTGGTTGGAACAAAATTTGCTATTTTTGTTCACCTAAACAAAAGAAAAAGACATTCTGTAGCTTTAAATAAGGGAGGGTCCTTACTGGTCTCTTGCACAGTGTCTTATGCATCCGAGGGAACATGTTTCTAGTCATACTTCTAGGCCTTCTCTGTATACAAAAGTTGTACAACTCTAGCTACATCTGTACAGTTTAAAGTAGTGCTTTTGTATAGCAGCTGTATTGTCTTAGGAAGCGTAGAAGAGGGAGTCTTAAGATCTACTGGTGTACACTTATTGGTATAAAGATATCTTATACCTGCAGTTAATATTATTCTGGCAAGCAGTGTTAAAAGCATATTAAAAAAAAAATTCTTCTTTAACTGATGGAGTTATGTTGGCATAAAAATGTGGTTAGCCAGGGTTTAAATTAGTGGTGCAGTATGTAGACTTCTAGTAAACTTAACAGTCTGTTACTAGTATAATTTTTAATTGAATAGTTTGATGTAGATCTTCACTTGAGTTTTTTATGGGAGCTTAAAACTGAAGTCTGGGTAAGGTTCAGACTGTAGAGGTGTCTTATTGTAATTCTGCAGTTCTGGGACTGTCTCAAATAGCACTTACGCAGTAATGTTACACAACTTGTTATGAGACTTTTTTTCCTTAAAAATCACCTAGAGCTGTCTCACAATATATCCAGTGTAGGTATGCAAAATAAATACACAGTTGATGTCTTGTACGTACACATGTTATCGGCTGGCTACATGGTTAGAAATTTAAGTTGAACAATACTGTAGTAAGTGGCAATATAACAGAAATGGTGAGGCACCTTATTCTGAGAATAGCTCTTTGTGAGAAACAGCAGAATCCTATCTGCTTAGTCTTCTTGGAAATACTTAACTGAAGAACTAGCAGATATATTCTGTGGAACAATGCTATACTGATAGATTGGTATTTATCAGATTGGAGAGAGTATCTGAATACTCTAGTCATGGCCCTGAGCATAGTTTTTAGGCCCTATGCAAACAACTGCTTTCCAGGTTGTGCTTGTTGGCTCCAACACCCAGGTGAAAGGATGACATAGACACTGAAGTGGGACTAAATGACAGGCTTCAGCTTTTGCAAGTAGTAAATACAGGTATGAATTGTTTCTAGTGCCCAAATATAGGATTCTGTACCTATACTTGTGGTATGTCAAATTTCTCTATATATTTAGGGGAAAGAGTAGGGACACTTCTTCACAGAGATCTGAAGATGTCTGTCCAGAAACATGAGATTCAACGTCCCATTTTTCTGCCTGTATGCACTAGTGCTCTGGCTAGTCCTTCCAGTGGCTGTGGCAGGTTCCTGGGGCCAGGTTGCTTGTCCAGCACAGAAAATGCTATGGTAGAGGCTCCTGCAGCTGGGGCCTGCCTCCTACTTGCCCATGCAGCACTGCCAGTTAGAGCACTTCTGGCTCTGACTTAGTCTCACCAGTGTTTGTACGGCCAGTGCTTTCAGGACAGAAGTTTCCTGGCTTAGAACTGTCTTTGTCCAGTATCTGGAAGGGACACCGTTACAGCAGCCTGTTAGGCTCGCTCTGGCCATTTGTAACTTGAAAGGTGTTTTCTGTCCAGTGCTCAGGTATACCACCCTGGCAACGTTCCCTGGATTGCTGATAGCAATCTGCCTCTCTTACTCACATTCTCATTTGAGCTGAGCAGCATCTGTAGAGGTGGTCTCTTTCACCTTATCGTTGGTATGTTATTGCTTCTTCTCATCGTGAGGACGAGTAATGTGCCTGCAAATCAAGACAGAGCAGCAGGCTGGTCCATTATACTCTAAGCCATCTTCTCTGAGGAGAAGAGCTACTACCTGTACTATTCTGAATGTTTTAGTGAATTTAGGACTATATGTGATAATCAAGGCAAGTGTGTGAGTATCCGTATCTTTATCCAGAGCCAAATGCTAACCTTATCTCTGTTTACGTTATCTACTATATTGTCCAATTTGTGTTCTCTGAAGGATATTTATATGCTGATACGTAACATAATTTCTTACTGCAAACCTCAGGCGACAGGAAGTTGTAAAAATTTAGTATTACAAGAATTCCATGTCTGACGCTGTCTCCTGTAATGTTGTTATACTTCATGACATTGTTATGTAGTGTTTAACTCAACAAGCTACTCTGCAAGGCTATTTAGTATGGTGTGTATTCATGTCTGTAGCAGTTTGTTGATATTAAATGTTTTTGGTTTTCGTTCTCCCATAGTAAAACTTGTAGATCATGGCATTTCGCTTAGGATGGAGTAGTCAGAGTGTTAGACAAGATGGTGCATGATCTTGTTTCCTCTCCCAGCTTACCAGAGAACCCTTTGAACTTACACTATAAAATCACTTTTAACTAGAGCCATGAAAAAATTATTCAGGAATATGAACTACTCTGCAAACAAGGTGTGAAATTTATTATGTAGCTCTTGATATTTTACTCACGTTTTATGGTGCCAATGCAAATACAAGGTATGAATGCAGCTTCTAATGGCTGAATAGAGCTACCGCCCTGGACCAGAGTTAAGAATGCTAAACAACTGACAGCTTTATTTTGTCCTCTTTTAATTGAAAAAGCCCTGATTTTCAGTGTTTCCTTAATCTCTCAGGTTAACATGAATTACCTTAAAACATTATTACAACTACTGCATTCTTCTTGGTAGCTATATATTGATCTTTTATGAAAGACTTTTTGCCCATATGCAAGTACTAAAACAATTTTATCCACTAAAAGAACATTAGAGGGTGTAAAAAGCAACTTTGATTTTATGTTGCTTGTGATTTTTTTCCTTGGATTTTATACTTCAACAGACCTTGTAAATTTTTAAGTTTTGTTCTGTTCCACTGCAGACAAATGGATTTCATGTCAGTTTGAAAGAGAAGCTTAAAAATGTCCTGACGATCTTACTTTGTGTGCCCTCTTTTTGAGAAACTGTTGTAGAAAATAAAATGTAGTCAGAGGGCATGTTGGTTTACATTATATGGAAACGATGGCTATTTACTTTCATTGTTTTTGTCTTTAACTTGGATTTTATGGTTTTTTTTGGTAGTATACATGTATGTCATCACAGTTGATGGATTAAAATGTAATTCAGTGTATTCATAGACTTCTGTTGTTGTCATTATCTTTTTTTTTTCTTATCAAACAGAAAATTAGTCATGATTTCGCCTTTTAAGCTTTAGCTGTGTATTTGCTGAATACAAGCAGTAAACCAAATTATTTGCAGGTGCCTTGTATGTTCCTTTAATGGATACAGCCCAACGTGGCATGATTCAGACACTGTAAGGGAGCAGCGTTCTCTTGACCATTAGTGTCGCATAAAGACGCAACAAAACTGGCAGTCATGATCTATAAGGTTATTACATGCACAAGCCCGTTCTTCTGTGTGCGGGCTGAAGTTATTCTGTGTTTGAACTGATGTCACTGGGGTCCTTTGAAAGTGCAAGGATGCTTCCAGCAGCCAGATCTCTTGCTGGAGTTTAAATGCAGTTAGTGTAAAAGCCTAGACTTTGTGGAGGTTGATACTGTTTTAGAATAGGCTTTTACCTGTCAAATGCATGCGAACTTAACAGGCTTTTCTTTGAGGCCTGACTGAAACAAAAGCACAGATGTCACATCATTCAAATTCCTTTCCTTAACAGTGAAACTAGCAGGAATCAGATCATCTGTAAGCAGTGGCTGGGAAGCGAAAGGTGAAAAGCAGTTACTCATTACAGAGTAACTGTGTGAATGTCTTCTTTGGGGGCCATAAGAAATTTTGGGCAGTGATACTTCAAACTGATCGTACACTGCTTGCCTAGCTGGCAGCTGCATATAACCGTTGAGCAAAGTCCAAGAACAGGGTTTTGGTAGGAATCCTCAGCTTTCCAGTCCAGGCAGTGTTGTACGAAGGTTGTTACTGTTTCCCATGGACATTATCCAGGAGAGTGGAGCCCTCCTACAGCTGTTAGCTATCGAGAAAATGTTGATGACCAGTGAGCAATGCTGATCTTTGAATCTGGGGTGTCTAAAAATTGATTGTAGAAGATAAGGAAAAACAACCACTTAGAGCTGGCAGCTCGGTTTGAGCTCCCCCCCCCGACTGGGAAAGCTTATTCCCCTAGACGGGGGAGTTTAAGTCTGAGGCCAGGGGAAAAAAAAAAAAACAACCAAAAAAACCCCAAAAAACCCCAAAACAAACAAACAAAAACCAAAAAACAACAAACTTGGAGAAAAAAAGCCCAAGTATTTATTTTTAATCTTTCACTGAAGTATCTGATCAAGGATGGGTTATTGAATTGGAATTGTCAAATTTAGTACTAAATGGGGAGAGGCAAATTTTAATTTTAAAATAAATGTTATAGCATCAGACATTCATTAGAATGATGTAATTATTGTAGTTTTATGAATCTACATAATATAGCTTTTCATTAGGAGAAATTATTCTGTATTTTGAAAGTAAGTTCACCTTCTGTCTCTTATGACATCCTCATTATGAAAGGTAGCTTGGATACCACACAGACTTGATGAAAGGCTTGCAGATCTGAATTTTCCTTTTCCCCTTACCCTAAGGTGTAAGACTTACTAGAAAATTTGTTGCATTTGTTTTCCATTGGTTTTCACTTGTGTGTTTTAGCAAGACAGAAATCTGTTAAATAAAATTCTATCTTCCTTTTTAACTAGTGTTAAAGTTGAGATATTTTAAATGGATTGCATTGCATTACAGTACATACACTTGCAGTGTAAGGTATTTGTTGCCTTATAACTACAGGATTAAAGGTTATAGGGTGCTCTGGCTTCTGTATTGCACACTTAAAACAACAGTAGACTGTTAGAGCTCGGCTTCTAGAAATAGCCCTCAAAAGTGCAGAAGGCTTGGAACCTGTTCCTGCTTGAAGTGTGGGTTTTTAATGTGATGAAAGAAGACCTATAATAGGATAATAAAAACTCAGCTGTAATTTCATCTCTTGCTGCACTGTAGTAGGCCTTCAAAGAGTTGTCCAGTCACTTAGGATGCGGAGTGTCTCGTCCATGTTGGCAAGCTTCTGCGGAAACATTCATCGAATATACAGAAAGGGCTTTGGCAGTTCTTCACTAAAAATAAACTCATATTTGAGCAGTAAAAATACAGTTATTCCAGAAAAGATTATGGCTGAACGGTGTGATTTATTGCATCTTAATATATTACTGAATGCTATACTGATAAGTGTCATTAGCTCCTTGACTCTTGGCAAATTCAGTGTTCTTTTTTAAAAAGGTTTTATAGTGTTACTATCACTTAAGGAGCCCCAAGCGCAGGAAGATCTCATGTGCCTATATAGGATTTGAATTTTATCATAAAAGTGATTTAAGATGCAATTTTTTTACCGAATAAATTGCGTTCTCCTTTTATATGACAACACGCAAAACACCCTACCTTCTGTGGTCTTGGGCATCCATGGTGAAGCCCTTTTAAACCTGTTCCTTGGCTTTTTGTTGTATGTCATTGCTTTTAGAGTTTATCCTTGCAGGAACAGGACAGAAGAAAGCCTCTTGAGGTTTTACAGAATACTCACTATTATAAGGGCTATGCTTACTTATGTTTACAGGTTTTTAAAAAAACAAACAAACAAACAAAAAAAACCAACACAAAACCCCCAAAAAACAGAAAACAAACAACTAATGATTAAAAGCACCAGCTTTGTCAAAAAAAAAAAAAAAAAGGAAAAGAAAAGTTAAGGTCATAAGTATGACTCTGCCCTATAGTGCAGCTGAGTCTCTGGTGATGCAGCAGTCTGGCTGTGTGGAACTGATTTGAGGAAGCTGGTAATTGGTACAGAAAATCAGCCTTGGGATTGTTTCATATTCATTTAGGATTTCATTCAGTAGTTTAAAAATATATTGTAAACTTAGATATATTAAAACAGAAACTGCAACTAAAAATCCATTAGTCGTTTCTGGAAGTCATTCCACATGGCTTTGTCAGTGTAAGTGATTTTTGTGGAGGTTTCGAGCTCAATATTGTAAGGTGCTGAACATCTGCTGCGAAACGCGAAGCGTGCATAAATTGTCAGCCGTGGGTCTTTGCAGGACCTGCTCTGATGGCTTGACCTTTGCTTGGAACCACTTTTGAAAATCTGAGTTTCAGAAACATGTTTGTAGCAAAAAGTCCAACGTGAGAAACTTACTCAAGAGACTGAAATAAAGCAGCAACACATTGTAACTTTAAAAGTAGTATAGCCTAACATCACTGTGTTTAATTCTTCAGTGTGTGATAAAATTTTGGCTTCAGTTAAGTGTTGTAGATAGAGGATTGTTTTGGTTTGGGTGGGATTTTTTTTTTTTAGAGGGACCTTAAATTAAAAGGTATTGGTCTGTATAGTATATTATGTGGGTATCAGTTTAAGCCAAATGTGATGCTCTTTTTTTTTGTGTGTGTTTTTTTTTAAAGACATAACTCTGAAGCTGGTAACTTAACTACTCTTGTGAATACTAGTGTTCACATTCACTGTCATCAAGCAGCAGAAAACTGATTTTGACTTTAAAATTTGTGTTCTGAAGCGTTAGTTCTTTTTCCTAATGATAATGTGATTGGACACTAATTATCCTTTAGAATGAAGAGCTTGAACTCATACTGCTCCTAAACCATTTGTTCTTTGGCTGAAGATAGTTTATCACATCTTGAGATTTTTTTTTGGCCTTTTTTACCCATACTCCCTGAGAAGGAGCCATGCAGTTGGAAATTACAATAATGAACAGAATATGCAAGCTTTGGTTAGAATGCAAAGTAAACTAGAAGTGAAATGTTTGTGCCATGTAAGAAATCCAATCCTGACTTAAAAGTCAGAACTTCTGTTTATCAAATTGTAATGTTAGGAGTCTTCTTGCTTTGAATATATTGAGTGAACTTTATAACTGAATTTGGATTTAGTGCAAGAGCTGTATGATTCCGTCTCCTGATCAGCAGTTTTGTGTAACTAATACCCTTGAAATACTGAGTGCCTCTCCTCATCAAAAATATCCTTAGGAATCCCTCTAGCATAGAATCATAGAATGGCTTGGGTTGGAATGGACGTTAAAGATCATCTAGTTCCAACCCCCCCGCCATGGGCAGGGACACCTTCCACTAGACCAGGTTGCTCAAAGCCCCATCCAACCTACCTTGCTGAAGAATTACTGGCTGCAAGTTCTCCATTCAGTTTTGTGCTAGAGCAGAGAGGGATGTCTTTTGGTCTGGGCAGGATGCCTGAAATTCCAGAGCTCGCACCTTGGTTACTCACTCCCCCGTCCGCCTCTGGCAAAATTACTTACCTTTTTTTTTTTTTTTTTTTTTAGCTTCAGTTGCTGCACCTGTGAAATGGAGAGAATGGCTCCTCACAGGAATGTTTTGCAAATTACGTAGGTGGAGTTGAGCACCTTCAAAGTGAAAAATCTCTTTTTAAAAAAAAAGGGGGGGGGTCTTTTAAGCTGTTTTGGTTTATAGCTCCCTGAAATGGGTGACGCAGCCTAGTGCCTTGCTGCCATCAAGAGGCACATCAAGAGATCCTGTTCCTGGCAGCATGGTCTTGCCCCTCATCCAGGACTAACTGGTGTTTCTGTTAGTTTGGTCAGCTGGGAGTAAATGAATGCCAGCCTCTCATTCATTGATGGTAAGCTATTAAATGGCCAGTTCTGCTGCATCTGTTGAGGCAATTAATGTATCAAATATTTTGATAGCCATGGGCTTCATTTAGGCAGCTCAAGTGCCCTTTTACGGTAGGTGTAGCATTCTTCTATTAAGAGGAGAATGTGTTTTTCTTTTTTAAAAAAATGAAAATTGGTTTACATAGAAAGATGTCACAGCTTACGGCTATATATATGAATTTGCTATGCTCTTCAGCACTCTCTCCAAATATGCAGTAAGAATACCCATTTTTTATTTCTGTGATTGCTTTGCTAGCATGATTTTTGTGATGATTTAACTCAGTTTTGTTACAATGTAAAGTACCTAGAATGAAGGTAAGTTTAAATTTAAAAAAAAAGGGGGGGGGAACCCAACCCAATGACACACAACAGAGATAGAGAAAGTAAGTGTTGGTTTGAGAGGAAGTCTAATTGCTTGGGAAAATTATAAAAGTACCAATTTCAAAAAACCTAACAATACTGACTTTTTTTTCCACTAAAACTTTTCTAGTTACAGTATTGTCTGTTTTTACTAGAACAAGTTGAAATCATCACAGAAGGATAAAGTGCGTCAGTTTATGGTCTTCACACAATCTAGTGAAAAGACAGCAGTGAGTTGTCTGTCTCAAAATGACTGGAAGTTAGATGTTGCAACAGACAACTTTTTCCAAAATCCTGAACTTTATATACGAGAGAGTGTTAAAGGATCATTGGACAGAAAGAAGTTAGAACAACTATATAACAGATACAAAGGTGAGTACCCTGAATTTTAAGGCTTATTTCCTAGTTGTCTATATGTATTCTTAATTACAGTGTATCATTGCAGCTGTGTTCTTGTGCTTGGAAATCTTAACCGACTCTTTCAGCTTTGTTTTTCTATTACTAACAACACGTTAGAAGGGGAATGTGTGTAGGCTCCTGCTTCGCAAGGATTACACGTGGTTGCTTTAAGTGCTCTAAATGTATGTGCATTTATACAAGATTAGGGTCTGGAACTGTAATTGTGTGTACAGTGAGTAACTGTAATGGTTAACGTGGATTTTACGTAGTTCTCCTGGGGAAAGCACATCACTCAGGACTTGCTCCTAACAGAGTGAAAGGTTGCATACCAAGGATGGATTCTACCTTAATTTTTATTCGCCTTGGGCTTATTGTCAGATAGTTACAAACAGAGCAGAAAAGAAAACCCAAGTCTCTTTACCTGTTTTATAGCCACTGTTCAACTGATGATACCCTACCACAAATAGTAAAGAGGATTCAGTACTGTAGAACAAGTTCTGTGTTTTAGCACTTAAAAAAATCTAAAAATGAGTGCTACGTTTTCTGTCAGTTTTCATATGCGTGCATAATCCAAATACCATTTTCCTGAAGTCTTTGTTGGCTTACGTTAGTAGATCTTTGTTAGTGCACTTGAAATGTGAGCATCTCACTTCCAGACCAGATGTTGATTCCTTCGTGGAAAGAGGAGTGTGCCTGGCTGACTTGGAATCGGTAATGGGGCAACGTAACTTTCTTCTTGGAGGTTACCATGTCCAATCTCATGCATGCTGGTGATGCCAGAAAATGCATAAAACTAATGTTGACTTAGTAGTTTATGGGCAGGTTTGATTCTTGTATCAGTACAGCTTGCAAATGGACACTGCATAATTGTTTGTAATCGTACGCAGATCGGCAGTCTTACCAAAGATGCCAATAATTAAGTGTGCTGGTGGGAAAGGACCACAGCTCTCTGTATGGAATGAGTCAGAATATTGTGCATATTATTAGGCAGAAAACAAATGTTTGTGGTGCTTTGGTCTCTCAATGAAAATGACATAAGCTTCATTGTATGGGAGGCTTTATTGTAGTAACTGCCTCAATTGTTAAAGCTTAACCATTGAAAGTACTAATTTAAGTTTGTTTTTAAAATATGCACTTATAAGGGCTGATCCCAAAAATGGCTTATTGAAAACATTTGCTTATCTTAAATACACTTGTTGAATAAATTAGCTTTTTCAAAAATCTTTTTTTCTTGATACTTACTTTTATATCCCCAAGATCCTCAAGATGAAAATAAAATTGGTATAGATGGTATACAGCAGTTTTGTGATGATCTAGCTCTTGACCCAGCCAGCATTACTGTACTCATCATTGCATGGAAATTCCGAGCTGCAACGCAGTGTGAATTTTCAAAGCTGGAATTCATGGATGGAATGACTGAGCTAGGGTAAGTGTGCAGTAAGTATTAGAAACTGCCAGTGTAATCCAGTGTCAGAAACTGGAAACTACAGTGAAACAGCCCTATTTTGGGGAATTCACAATTACATTGTCCTTTCAGACTTCAGAGGCTTTTTGGAGTCTAGCATCACTTGTCTGCCTCTGTGAAAATGCATCTGCTGTCTATGTGCTAGATGCTTAGTGACCAAAAAAGGGAGACAACTTCGAGTGCTACTTGCCTTGGTTGTGTATTTCAGTTAGTTGCCATAGAGCTACTCAGGTAGGTAAAGCAAGGATATGGGTCTACAGTCTAGCATATTTGGGTTTTCGCTGCCTTATGAGAATGTTGTAGTCTTTATCAAAATTTTTTTAAAATCTTTTGGATTATAGAATCTGATGTATTAGCTACTATGTGCAAATGGCAATGTGAAGAAATAACAACAAAGAAATGAAATTGTTGTATAGGTGCAGACTAATTAAAGGCTTCCTGAATTTTTTTTGGTGATTGTATTGTATTCCACAAAAATTTTATAAATTTTTAAGTTATAACTCATATTTTATGGCAACATGAATAACACACAAATAAACATACTTTTAAAAATGCAGATGTGACAGCATAGAAAAACTGAAGGCCCAGATTCCTAAAATGGAGCAAGAATTAAAAGAGCCAGGAAGATTTAAGGATTTTTATCAATTTACTTTCAACTTTGCAAAGAATCCGGGACAGAAAGGTTTAGGTATGTATTCTTAATCATAGACATTTGTTCGTAAATATGAGAAATGACTGATTAAAGCAAGGAGTGAAAGTATTATTGTGATCCAATGTGTCTGAAAGATAACCACCCTTGGGACAAAATACATCTCTCTGTTGTGAAAGATAGATGTCAGTTTAAGGTGTTCAAATTGATAGGAATATCTGCGTCATTAATGTGGACTACAAAATTTTATTAGAGAGGGTTTATTCATACACTAAGAGTGTGTGGAATTCTCAGTAAGCGCAGTGGATTATGGTCTTACGTTAAAGGCATAATTATACCACTTAGAATTTGCAGCACTGAACAGATTAATTGGATTTTCACTTTTAGTATAAATTTAAGCTGTAAAACTGATTTCTGTGTAAGTACACTTGTACAGTCTCTTGTAACGCCAAAAATGCTTGCAGATGTCTTGGCAAAATAGAATTGGAATAGTACAAACAGATGGGCTTGATGCCTGTTGTTGTTGTTGTTGTGCTGTTGGTGATAGGTCCCTATCTACAGCCTTTTTTTTTTTTTTTTTTTTTTTTTCCTTAGCTCACTGAATGTTTGGGGTTTTTTTTCATTATTTCAGAGCTCTTCTGCTGATTGTGCTTTTGATTAGTGTAACAGGTGAAGTGGAAGAATCACTTATTAAAAACAATGGCAGAACAGCACAGTTCTGATGGAACTAAATGAACAAACTAGATCTGTCTAGTCAAAACAGCAAAAATGAGGGAACAAAAATTTCTTTCAAGCAGTAATGTTAACCAACCAGAAGGCATATTCATTTATATACAGTGTAGTTGAGATATTAGATGTAACTAGTATTTCATGACTCTGTAACTGTTAACTGTTCTACTTTTGAGAAGAAATAAAATGCTGAAAGGCAAGTAGGTTCTTTCTTGGCAACTTATGAATTTATTTTTCTCAGTAATGATAATGTCTTAAACTGACAGCCACTGACCAGTGAGGATTCTGCTTTGGTTTTATTGTCTTGTCTATATGGACCAACTTCTGGCTTAAAATGAATATTGAAAAATAAGTAACTAAGCAAAAGTTCCATGTCTTAAGTTTTGACTCTGTGTCATTCTTTAACACCTTTCTGTATCCTGTTTTTTGTTTTCAATTGGATTATGAGTTTCATTGTCTTTGAAAAACCTAAAAGAACACTGCTAAACTGTTTGAAAATACTTGTGCGTGGATGTAGTCAGATCTGAATCCTGCAAATAAATGAATGGGCTGCTTCTTATTTCTTGTAGAAAGTCATATGAATTTTTTTAGGCTGCTACAACAAGGAAAATGTGTAACTGAATTGTGAGAAGATAGAAGTTAGGTTATGGAGAGTGTCAGTGTGGAATCAGTTCTGCAATGTGAACGGTTTCAGGGTTGTTTGTGTGTTTTGGGTTTATTATGGTTACCATTGTAACATTTGTATGTTGTTTTAAATCTTTGAATGGCTTTACGCAACAAGGAGTATTTTGCACAGTCCTTGTAAGGTGGTAAAAGTGAAATGACAAATTACGATGATATAATTACATGATCATTTTTAATTAATTTTCTCAAAGCTTCAGGATAGCATAACTGATGTAGTACTTACTTCTTATTTTCTTCTCTGTATTTCTAAGGTACAAGGAAGACTTGCATACTTTTTCTGAATTCTGCCCTTCCCCTCCCCCCCCAAGTCCTATATAGAAATGAATCTTTTGAGTATCCCAGATGGAACAGACTTCAGTAAAAATTATTTACTAGGAAAATGAAGTCCCTTGCTTTACTTCTCATTCATCTTAAAGCTTCTTTCTGCCAGTTAAGCTCTAACATTGACAAAGACAAGTATAGTTTTCTCAAATCCATGTAGCATATACATAGTATAAGGGGGTTGGTTTGGGTATTTTTTAAGTCTGGGTCTGGAAGTGATGTAGAACTGAGCTTAAAATCTGGATGCTTACCAGCCCTTTTGGTGCCAATAAATACACAGTTCTACGCATGAATTTATGATAGGGCAGAATGATTCTGGAAACCCTGAAGCAAGAGAATATTAGGAGAAGTACAGTGCTGAAAAGCAAGTGCTCCTAGTTAGGCAATTAATTTTGGAGTGTCTAAATAACTGCTTGTAGGAACTTGCAAATTGGTTTTAATGTATATTGGTCTCTAATCTTCCAAACATTGTGTAGTAGTTCAGGCACAGCTCTGGAAATGCATTTCTTCTGCATAATTCCTTACTGCTGTGTAAGACTGTGGATGTCTTAAAACTTATTGTGATATTTGTGTATCATTTGAAAATACCTTTTAGCTGATGTTCATGTCAAACATTGTTTGCTTCTCTTGCATCTCTCTGGATAAAACTCATAATGGGGCATATATGTTGAGACTTTAATATTTGAGCCACGAGGACTTCCCTGAACATTCTTTCACTTTCTTATGAAAACCTGAAATTGTATCTTTACTTTCCAATTTTGTGATGTCATAAAATTTCTTTTAAAACATGTAGTTTGTCCTAAGGCTTTATGTCTTTGTGCTTTACATGTTTGGACTCACATAATGAGTTTGAGGTTGCAGCATCCTGAGATTTGTTTTTTAAAGGCCTTTGCTTACCCACAAGAATAATCTCAAAATTGTATAAGCATGTCAAAATGCACAGTTTGTTTACAGTGTTTGTTTATAAACCATTGTAAATATGCAGCGATTTGACGTAGTGTTTTTTTGTATGCCTGCTATTAATGCACCACAAGTAAATAAAACTTAGTCTTCTAATCTGTTTCATTGAAGAACTGATCAGCTTAATCTGAAGTTTGTATCTGTCCATTTTTAGAAAGACAGTAGTTTTAGCTGGAAACTGAAGTGCATATTTTTGTATGTGAATCTTCCGTTAAATAGAGATAACTAGCCTTTATACTCTTTAGTAAGTTTTCATTTTCACATATAGCTTATTTACAGGGGAGTAGTGACTTCTGTTTAACTTCTCTCTGCTTCTCGAAACTCAAACTTACACTTTTGTCTGAAATCACACCCCTTTGCAGCTGCTGGAAAATTCTCCACAAATTTTATTCTTTACTTCGGTCAGGAAGCATTATAATGTGAATATGCTGTTCAAGAAGAACTTTTAATATCAAAGGTACCAAACAATTCAGAACACACCCCCACCCACACCCCCTTATCTATTTTCCCTCCAGCAATGCAGAGTTCATGCTTTGTTTTGTTTGCTATTGATTTCACCTCCAAGATCTACCTCCCTGTTTTTTTAAATAGTTTGGGCATCTGGGGGAAGAGAGTGGTTTTCTTGGGTTGTCGGTTTTTTCTTTTCCTTTTTTTTTCCTGAGGTGCAGTTGATCATGTGCCTCTTCTCCCTGCTCCCACAAGAGGATTGTTTATGGAAGAAATTTGCTAGGCTGCAAAATATGTAAGAGCTTTTGTTAAAACAGCGGTCACTTAACTAGGTAGCCTTTTGGGGTTACTATATGTACTCGGTGATGGATACTGAATTCAGTAAGATCACAGTTAGTAGCATTTTGTTATACAGTACAGAGGTCCTTGTAAATTCCTGGTAATGGGGACCATGCTAGGTAGAGATTTAGAACTCTGATACATAACTTTCTTTTATCAGCTAACACGTTACTGTATGCCACTAATAAACAGTAAATGCATGTCAGTTTAGCCTTTGGCAAATACCAGGGAGGTGAGTTGGTGGTTTTTTTCCTTACTTGCTAGACTAACCAGTCTCTTTTTCTAACTGCTACACTGTAACAGCACCCACTGCTGACAGCAGCACGTAGGTTGTTCTTGTTCCTAAACTGTGTCAGTTCAGGTTTCTCAGTCGTCCTGAGAAACGGATTCAAAACAAGCAAGAACTTGACAGGAGTCTTTGGGGAAAAAAAAAAAACCACAACCCCAAAAAGCCCCACCCCAGACTCAAAAAAACCAAACCCAAACCCAACCAACAAAAGACCAACAACTAACAAACCAACTATCAACCATCTGCTTGTACAGTACTTAAAGATTATTTTTTTTTTTTCTTCAAAAGGAAACCTGATTGTAGAAATGAACACTTGACAAAAGCCATGTTAAAAAGCCAGGACCTGTAATGAAGGTTGCTCTAAAAATTAAATCATAAAAAGCTAGTTTTATGTAAATTGTATTTTACATATGAAAAAAATTAAAGATCATACCACGGATTTTCAAATCAATAGCATTTCTAAGAAAAATATTTCACTGCATTTTAACTAAAGTATTGTTAGATAGCAAAAGGCATATGAAATATCCTTGTGTGTTTTGGATATTTTAGATATTAGTTTGGGCAATTTTCAGTTCTGTATTCAAGTGATAGAATTATAAAATATTTGTGTAATGCTATTTATGGTTGCCTTTTTGTAAAGGATCCACGAGTATATTTGCATTAGGTTAATCTTTTTACCTTTATGAATATATGGTTCATCTTAGTGTTAGATACCTGTGGAGATTATATATTTGAAATGCGTATCTCTAAAAGTAATATATTTTAATATTACAGATTTAGAAATGGCCATTGCCTACTGGAATTTAGTACTTAATGGAAGATTTAAATTTCTAGACTTGTGGAACAAATTTTTGTTGGTAAGTTTAAATCTTTACATAAACTAGACTGCAGTATTTTCAAAACTTGGAAGATAAATATGTTTAAATTATTGAGTAGATGAAATAGACTATTTTGACCCAGATCCCAGATACTGCACTTTGTAGTATGTATAACAGAAGTATGTTTTGGGGATATGGATGTGTCCAAGACAGTAAAAATGAATGCGTATAAGGGGTTTTTAACTTATTTTTTTTAAACATAAACTTTCCACCCCTCCAAACAGGAACATCATAAAAGATCAATTCCTAAGGATACCTGGAACCTTCTTCTAGACTTTAGTACAATGATAGCAGATGATATGTCTAACTATGATGAGGAAGGTAAACATTTCCATTTCCTTTCATTAACTTCTAACTGTATTTGATGCTGCATTTATTACTGTGTATCTGCTTTGGCACAGCTGTCTAATAACAGCATAATTAGAATGTCAGTGGTGATCTAAAGTTCAGTCAGAGCTACTTTAACGCATGGCGTTATCATCTGTTACTGCAGGTTTAAAGAAGAAATGCTGAAACTTTCCTAACTCTGTTTTCTTTTTTCCTTTTGTCTGAGCTCAAATACTAATTCTTTCTTATTGAGACAAATCTTGATATTTGTCCATTTAAAAACCACAGATTATCTGTCCGTACAGTTCTTGGCTTCTTCAACTAACTGATTCATGGCCTGTGCATTTCTTCATTGGGTCCTCTGGTTATTGCATTTCTTAGATGAGAATAATTTTTTAAGTTTGGTTGCTCCAGTTTATGTGAAGATTGGACATGTAATACAAAAGTGAAGCTGGCAGCATACAGGGATTGCTAAACATAAGTTATATCCTACCAAATGTGTTTCTTGTAAATTCTTGTATTGATCTGTCCTCTTCCAGTCCATCTGTAGCCAAGAACAGCTCATTACCTTCAGTCGTTGGTGGCAGATCAGTTCAGTGAGTGGAGGAAACTGTAAATTTCTGATACTTCCAGAGCAGAGGGGAGCAAACTTCTACAACTTCATTTAATAAATATGGACAGTTCTCATTTCCTTATCATTAAGCAAATGGGCTGCTCCCCACAATAAATCAATGTAGTTTAGAAAGATGAAAGAAAGAAAACATGTTTTAATGATTTGGAATAAAAATATTTTAAAGGGGCAGGGGTAAAAAAACCAGCCCACAATTATTTCTAACCTTCACATGACCATTATGCACATGACTGGGGACCTCTTTGGATATGGCTGCCCATAATATGTAAAATATTGTTATGCATTTTAACTACTTCTTGATAAGGAATATAGGAGTATATCTAGTGTAATACCAGCTTTCCAGGGCATTACACTATATTGCTGGCTATCGGAGTGCATTTGTATGAAGATTCTAACAGATGAGTATTGCATTCATGCAAAATCAAGTTGTGAGCAGTAAATACTGTAGTATGTTAAGATATGCTGCTGCTTACAGCACAGAGTGCTTCATCCAGTGTTCAGCATTTTTTAAGCAGCTATTGCCATCCTGGAGATGAAGTTCTGGTGTCAAAAACAGGACAGTTTTAAGCTAGAATTTTTGTCAGCTTTTTTTTTTCTTTCTTTCTTTTTTTTGGTCAGGAAGATGAAGGAAATATGACCCTTGAAAGGGGTGTGTATTAACTAGGTGTAAAGGAAGTAGAAATCTTTAATCAGCTCTTAAATTTCAAGGAAGAAAATCAAATTACAATTTTTTACTTGAAACTACCTCGTTAAGAATGGAAAGTAAATAACTTACTTAATTAGATCTGAAGCTTTAAAAGAATGCTTCTTTGAACTGAGTTCTTATGTTCTGGTCTTTTTTTTCTTTTAGGAGCATGGCCAGTTCTTATTGATGACTTTGTGGAATTTGCACGCCCTCAAATTGCTGGGACAAAAAGTACGACAGTGTAGCACTAAAGGACCCTTCTAGAGTGTACATAGTCTGTACAAATACCTGAAATGGAAAATTGCACAGTCAATTTCTGCTGGCTGGACTGAACTGAAGATCAATCCTCACAATATGGCTGGGGGTTGAGACAAACCTTTAAGGATACATCTTGGACCATATCATATTTCATTCTTCTACTGGTGGTTTGGGCTTTTCTTCTAGTCTGGACCACTCTTGCCCATTAAAATTCCAACATTGTGGATTTCATCATGGAATTTTTTTTTTTTTTTTTTTTTTTTTGGTGGACCACCCTAGCTTCATCTCCCGTAAGTCCTAGAAGCTTTATAATTATTTTGAGGTTTCTGGTTTCACATAAAGCACAATGCTGGTCGTCATCAGACAACTGTTGTATGGCATCTGAATTATACAGCTCAACATCAAAACAATTTTTAAAAGAATCCTTAAATATACACTTGGGGCTAGTTGCAAAGACTGTATTGATAGCACTTCCTGTAAGAGTGATATATTTAAGTGTACTGGGTCCGATATTTTTTTTTTTCTTTTCTGGAAAAGTACAGGTATTGTCTAAGTGAGTTTGAGTATCTGGTAAAATCAATTACAGAAATAATCAAGAAAACCCAAGGTGGTTGATGCTGGGGTATCTAGGTGCCTATCCGAATGGTTTGATTGTACATCAGCTGAGTGTGAGAACAGTTGAAGTACGACACAACCACTGTGCACTTACAGCACCCGTGTTTAATGTTATAGTCAGCCTTCAGTGAGCGTCATTGAGATAAGCTGTGTGCGTCATGATAGAATCTAATATTCTCTAGGTTACTATCTTAAGAAATCGGATTTCTTTACAGTTTTGAAATGCTTATCTGTCTGTCAAAGAAAGGTTTTTCATTTCTGTGGAAATCTAAAACTTGAATATAATGAATTTGTCTTAAATGTTTGCTACACAATACAGTATTTTAAATGGAGACGTGAGTTTTATGGTTGAGGTATGATGAAACAAATGGCCCTGTTGTACAAGAAGCTGGTGAGTTTGATGTGAATCTAGGTTTTGAAACCATTATCCTGAGAAGTAAGTTAAATCTTTATAACATAGAGGTACTGCCATTATGGACGACACCCATTTTTAAATTATTTTGTTCAGTTTTCCTTTAATTGACATATCACTGTGGTTGCCAAATACAGAAACTAAGAGTAAAGCTTTCCCAAACAAGCACAGGTCAGATAATAGAATACTACGCTGGCTTTGTTTGCTTAAATTATTTTGTTGATCATCACTACTTCTGTCTTACTGCATTTAACTACATGAGGTTCACTTTGTTCAAAACAGGTTTTATCAGATGCAATTCTTCCTTATTTTTAACAGTAGAAGAGCTCTTGAGCTGCTTTTGTGCTAAACATGGTCTTTTACTCCCCACTTAGTTACTTGTGAAGAGATTTGATAAATACTACTCTGTAAAATAAGCTGGAAAATACCAAGCTCCAGGAGAAAAGAAAGACTATAGTTACAAGCAAGGATAGAGGTTTAAGTCCATGCTCGAAGTAGTCCCATGATAAGGCCAGAATTATTTTTGAAATGAGTGATTGGTACTTGCAATAAACAGCAGAACGTGTTAGGTTAGGCAGGTGCTAAAAGTATTTTAGGAAAAAATTTGACTATCAAACTGCTAAAAAATTATTTGTACTCTCTGAAGCTGACCATAAGGCTAGCTCCCCTCATAGCAGTGCCCTTTTAAGAAAATCCACTTGTGCATTTATTTCAAGAACACAGTTTCACAAAAACATTGCAAACTTTCTCCAGCTATTGGAATTGGCTATGCCAAAAAAAAAAAGCATATTTTGCTGCTTTCAGTATTTCCTTTTGCAATTTTGTGTAAATATAAATGGGGACTTGACTTGAAATTAGGGCGGTGGGTGGAAAAAAGCTCTACAAGGTATCTCTGCGTGCTGTTTTCTGTCTTGAGGGTTTTGGTACAGTTTCAGATTGATTAGTTCACGTATGCTGTGTTTGCAGAGAACTGACTTGCTTTTTATCCCGATACAGACTTGTCCTGCAAAAAAAGTCTGAGATTGGGTACTGGCATAATGCTGCGGTGTTTTAAAGAATATTCCTTTTGAATGCAAGATCTTTTCAAGAAAATAGTGTTGTCATCAGTTTGGTACTACATGCTTATAATTACTGTGTAATTATAAAGAAATACATAAAACTTTGACTAATTATGTTGCAGAAAAGGGTTATTTCTTAAAAGTTTTTCAAAATGAGTGACTGAAGTTGAAAGAAACATTGATTTAACAGGGTGTTGTTCTACAGACAAAAATGCCTGATTACAGGGAATATTTTGTATTGAAATGTGCTCAGATGTGGCCATGTGTTTTTTCCTTCATATATTTGTGTGGGTTTTTTTTTTTCTTTTAAGAATGCAAACAGTTGCTTACTTGGATTGCTTTAATTTGTAAGTGCTTATGTCTTCAATTTGATGATCTCCCCTTAAAAGGATCAGTTTAATTTTGCCAAATGTCAAGAAAAAAAAGGCAAACATCAAGTTTGTAACCTGTTTTTATACATTAAATATGTACAAAATTAGAAGTGCCCTGATATAAAACACTTAATCTCAAGATTATATTTAGTAAAAAACCATCATTTACATCTCTCTGTAAGTTCAAATGTAACTTCTTACAATCCCTCTCATTACCAACAGAGGCAATAAAGCTCCAGTGAAATTGCCACGACTCAGTCTTCTCATGCATTGTTTCAGTGTATTACTTGTAAGACATTTCTAGAATGTGCTTTTAAGCAGGGGAAAAAAAGAAAGTATGGAATATTGTCTTCTGCGTAACATACACTTTAGGGGTAAGTTTGGTTTTGGGGAAAAAAAAAAACAATTTACGAACTGCTGCCACACTGCTTGTTCTGAATGTTTACAAGTACAAAATGGAGCTGATCTTTCGCAGCTATGCTGCACTGACATTACCTAGCGTGTGAAGGAAGAGACCACGCACAGTGCATTTGGTTAAATATGAAGACTACCGTACATAAGTGACTTTTTAATTGATCAACCTGTTAACAAGTAACTTATGACTTGCTTCAAGACTGTTTTGCAATAAAATCCATACTCAGAAATCCTTATTTAAGAAAGAGAGAATTTTTTTAAGATTGCTTTTAATAAACTTTTGTCATTCACTCTTTATTTAAATAATGTTGCCAGAAGTCTCTGTAGATTTTATTTGAGTATTGTACACTGACAGTGTTTGGTTTTTAAACCCATGGTGCCATTCAGTCCTCTGAGCTCTCTGAGCAGAGCACACCATTAAATACATGAGGAAATTGTAATCTTGTCTATCAGAAATAGGCCATAGCTTTGTAATACTTAGCTGACTTGTTTTTTAGTACCAGCATGTAGCAGTATCTCCATAAGTAAACACGAAGAGTTTTGCTCCTGAACAGACACTTGTAAGTCGAAACCCAACTCTGAACATTTAAACTGGTACAAGCCTCAACACCCTCCTGCTGGAAGTTCTTCCACTAACTTCTCTTCCAAGCTCTCAATTTAACAAAAGCTGCCTAACAACTGTAATGCTTTAAATGCTTTACGTGAATGAACTTACAACTGTTTGTTTCATTTCTTAACTCAATTCTGTGTCTTCAGATTATAAGATGCAAAGCCCTCCTCCCCTGAAGAGGTTAAAGGACAACTTGTCAGGAGTCAGAATGACAACCCTGTAAATCAAATTAATTAGGAGCAAGAAGCAGCCCAGGAAGCCTTCGAGGATGAGATGATGGAGCTGATGGAACAGTGAGCTGTTGTGTGGGGAGCGGCCAAGGCTGTGGCTGGGCAGCCACCTGAACACTCGGTTATGTTTGCTGGTGAAGGAACAGGATTGAAGCCCACAGTGGAATTCATCGCTAAGCGCACCTCACAGTAGGCTCCCTGTCCAGCTGGAGCTACAGGGCCAACTGACTCACTGAGCTCAGCTGCTGGAGAGACACACACACCCCCCCCCCCCCCTTTTACACCTCTGCATGTGTGTGTGTGTGTGTATAAAGTTGGTTTGGTTTTTATTTTTTCTTTCCCTTAGTGATGGGCTTCTCTCCAGCTACAGAAGGGAGCAAGGTGAGGCCAGAGGTGGTCTCCGTGCTTCTGTCAGTGCTTCTGAGCATCTGTGATGGGGGAAGGGGAATCGTGCACCTATGGATATAGGTACTGTATGTGCGCTCCTTCTGTAAAATGTAGCCTCAGCCTTGCCCCTGAATGATCCTGGGAGCAGCAAGCCTTGCTTTACGCTGGCATATTGTCCTCTAACCCATAATTAAAACAATGACTCAGCTATACGTTAAATTTTTATTTAATAAATATAATTAATTTTCATAAACCATTTTTAAAACAACTTCTACTGACCAAGCTGTACAATGAGCAAGCACACAGACTCACTGTCAGAACCAAAAATAACATGAGGCAGCCACAGTGTCAGAGGTCCAAAATTCTTTGTACTAATTATTGCTACAGTTTCCAGTTGTCAATGCCCCTTACTTGCCTGAAGGATCAGCATATCTTTAAATTGTACGCCTTGCAGAGATGATATCATTCAAGTTTTTCTCTTCAAAAAAGAAGCAGCACTAGGTCACACTTCAGTGAAAAAAAAACAGTCTAGGTGCTTTGTTATTGTGTGCATAGGACCTGAAATACCTCATGGGACCATAACCAGGAAGTATAAAAATAAATGTATTCTTTGCTGCAGTAATGATATCTTACTTAGATGTGAAAGTGAGTCTCATTTTTAACCATTTTCCCCTTTCTAAACTGTATGCCCCATGGATCATCTTTTATCCCGTTGCCAAAATGTAAAAAGGTTGAGAACCTGCTGAGGTATGGAATAATTTCCTTTAAAATGGCTGAGGAAAAATTAATATACACCACAGGCCATTTAAGTGCACTCCAGGGTTTCTTTCAGACAAGTCACACTTTGGGTCACAAACAGCAGCATATTTCATTCTTTCCACTTCATGTTACATATAGGGGCCTTCAGCCCATAGGCCCTCATGTTTTATTCATGTCTATGCATTTATACAAACTGGAAACAACAAAAAAAATCCTACCTACAGTGATGACAATTGTATGTACTTATTGTAATACAACATCATAGCGTGGCAACAGCTAGAGCAAGGCAAGTACTTCAAAGGGATGAGAACATTCCTTTTAATGAAAGCCACAGAAGCTTGGGCAGCACACAGTCTCTCTACTGCGTTATTTCTGGTGCCTCTACGAGCAATATTTTAGCTGAAGGAAAAAAAAAAAAAAATCTATGGAAAGCAGAAGCCTTGCAAATACCGAGGCGAATGCGCTGCTAAGACGATTGACAGCAAGAGTTGATAACAGCCATGAGCATCCGATCTTTCCTCCTCCTGTTAGAAATTGAGTCATTCCAATAGAGAGCAGAAACCAGACAAATCATGCCACTGGAAGCAAACAACAGAAGCAAAGAACATACAGAACAACCAACAATAAAAACATTCACAGAAAAAAAACCCAGATCTGCAAAGAATAAAGTCTAACTGGGAAATAATTTAGGAACAGAAAAAAGGCTAAAATTGGTCCATATTGAACAGTTCGCCCAGCTCTAGGAATAACTCCTTTACAACAACATTGTCTGTGTAACAAGGCAGTGGCGAGTGCAGTGACAACAGTGAGAGAGTTACTAGGTATGCTACACCGAGAAAACGACAGTCTCAAAATAAATAGCTCAGAGAAGGCTCGTTATGACTGAGCACTTTTGAACACTGAATTTCACCAAAATCACTAATATTTAGCAGTACAGAAGTATCAGATAAAACTATTAAAAATAATGTAGACTACAGCTTTGAGACATTTCTAACACTAGAAAATGAGATTTTTTTTTCCAATATAGAAGTTATACTGTCATTAAAAAAACACGTGTCTGAAAGTATTACCAAAGGTTTCCAGTAAGAAATTATAGTTGCCTAATACGCATTCTAAGTTGCATAATCATTTCTCAAATCATCTTTTGCACTAGAAAACAAGAAACCATTCTGAAAATGTAAAGCCAAAGTTTTCAGCATTCCTTCCTTTGCTTCTTTTTGTTCCCCCTCCCCCCCATAACCTTAAAAAATATACAGAACATTTTAAGCAGAATATTTACATTTTAGTTTGTGTAACAATTCAGAGCATCCTCTCACTTAATCTCTTCCACTGCACCCTTTAAAAAGCTTAAGAAGTTTGGCAACTAAACCTAGGTTTTTCTAAGTAACAAACCCCCTGATTTTCACAGAACGAGAACTAAAACCTGCTGAGAACTCAATCCCATTCTGAAGGTGGCTACGGAGAAGGTGCTTCTTCAGGGACACTGCATAGTAAAGGGACTACACACCACTCTTCCTTTTAACTACAAACATCGCCTATAGGCTTTTCTGCCATACCTTACGGATTTCAAGGCAAAGAGGTAATTCTAAAACATTTCCTCCCTATGGCAAATTCTCCCTCACCCATTCACACTCTGAACCAGAGATGAATGCTAGCGTTACACTGAACAGGCCGTATTTTGTTCAGTCTTCTTCATGAAGAATTCTACGCTGTACCCAACGCACAGTGACTGGTTTCATACACGTTAGCTGTCAAAGAAATACACAAAATCGTTCTTCCTTGAATAGAAGCAATTTTAAAAGGTTTGTGACGTCGGTACAAAAACAGTCACTTCTTCCATCCAAAATACTTGTCAGACCAAAAAATCTGGTCTTATGCAAACCAATTCTACATTCTTACTACATGAGAAATTACTGATTTAGATTTACTGCAAATAGAAAAATATACCTTGGCAGACAGATGGATTCTTAAGTTCTTCCTGAATTGTTTAAATGCATGTTTCTTCGGTAACCTTACAAACACTGGGAAAAGGGAAAGCAGGGGGAAAGGGAGAAGAGGAGATGGAAGGTTTTAAAGAAACACATAACGAACGTAAATTATTCTTCAAATATAGGACCATGCTGCTTTTGTGCAAATACAATTAATGTATTTGTGTCGTAAAAGCCAAAATACATACATGTACAGAGCTGAGCCAATCTAAATGCTTGGAGTGGGTCTGTATATCAAAGCCTCTGCCTTCTACTATACAAAATTATATTTCAATACGTGATACACTAACCACACAGACTAATGAAATTACATGGTCACACACACTGACTGGATGATGAGAATGCTATGGTTGACATGGACAAACAAGTACTTCTGAGAAGTGAAACACCGTGATTTAGACATAGCAGATACAGCTGAACAGCAGATATCTGATTAGAGTGTTTTAAAAACCTCTTTATTTCCTAGGTATCCATTGCAATATGGACTCTCAGAATGAGAAACTACTAAGAAGAATATATAGTATTAAATCTGTTTTTAAAATAATATGATATCTAAAGAAAGTTACAGGAGTAGCTGAAATCCAAGTGTATTTTGTTACTACTGCGTATCTGGATAAAAGTTTTTTGGGGACTGGAGAGATGACAGTCCGTTTATTGCATCTCCACATAGGAACCAGGTTTCAAACTATACGCTGTCAGACCAGTCACATGTCAGTACCTATTCCATGGAGCATGCAAGACTCAGTTTTCAGTGGTTCTTAATCATCTGGACACTCGATGTGGGGATCTAGCGTACAACTGAAATTTTCAAGCTTAAGCTTCATTGTACTTACGCGCTTGAAGGCATGATACAGATACGAACACCGAATTAAACACTTATTTAAAAGGAAAATTTGCTATATTTTGATTTTGTTTCTTCTGTTTCATAATTCCTTTTTTAGAGCTTCTTAATCAATTTGTGAACTGGCCTTCATCCATACCAGTGGGACAAAAAACCTCACGTACTGCATGTTCAAGTCACTACCGGTTTGAAAACAAGGTTGCAATGACAATTTCTTTGCTACACAAACGTTGCCTTGAACAATGAGATCCTGAATCTCCAGCTGTAGCTGCAGCCTTCAGTTCAGAGTGAAGCTTCCAGTCATTAATGCAAAAATAAAGTTCTAAGAGGAGAACTGAAATAATACCGGTTAAAGTCATGAACAAGAGTAATGAACAGCAGAGCTGTTTATAGGTAAGGAACATCCAAAGCATTTGATAGCAGGGAAGTCGGACCTCTTGCACACTTCCTCTCCTGCAGCTCGTTGAACTCGGGAGAATTTGGGATAACCATAACAAGAGGCATACACCCCTCTGGCAGCAGCCCAGGCCCCACTACGATGTCATACCAGGAGGGTATGATGTGCCTGCCTGAATTATGAAATAAAAAGTATTTGCTATGTAATTTGCTTGGGAGACACCACTTAAGCAAACAGTGAAAACTTGTGCAGGCAGGGTGAAGGCAGCTAATACTGGTTTTGTCCAAATCCTACACTTAACCACATCTTTATTAAAGAAGTTCTTGAAGGTGTTATTTACAGTCTGTGTTTGATTTACAGTTTACTTCACCGAGAGATAATTTGATTATGCAGCTTTACATCTTTTACTGTCTGACAGGAAGATTCTTCCAATTATTGATGGGACTGAGCATCAGAGACTGACTTAAAATTGGATATCCAAACAAGGGTCTAGAAGCAGCAGTGTTTTTACCAGCCTCCCAGCCATAAAAACTGCCCTACCTAAGACAATGCTCTACAGATGTCCCTGGTGGCGGCACCTCCATTTTACCTCCCACATCTGAGGGCAACCAATGGGTTTAGTCATCCTACCTGAATGAACAGGCAAATATTGCTACCCAGCCCCAAACATGCAGACATGTTTATACTGGGACAATAGATGTACCTGCAAGATGTACCATTCAAAGCTCCAGCTGTGCAATTTGTTTTTATTGGCATACTTGGGTATCAAAACATTGCCATCCATGTCTCGGATCCTTCAGATGTACGAAGATAATTAAGCATTAATTGTATCTTCAAAGTACAACATGACCAAATATAAATACATGAATAAAACATGCAAAAATTCCCCAACTTTAAAAGGATTAATAATTCAAAAAATTTATGCTGGTGAGACTTCTGTACAGTCCACCAATTCTTACACATTTTTCCATGCCAGGATCAAGAATTGCTAAAAAAACCACACAGCATAATAAAAGATGACTAGCTTCTGAATTACAGGAGAACTATGAACTGTTATATCCCCTGTTATTCCAGATTACTGATTTGTCAAAGTTAACAGTGTTTTTCAAAGCAATGACTAATATATTGCCATTCATACACCAGCATAAATATTTGAATTGTATTTAACTCTCAAAAATTACTGAACTGATTGCTTATAGAATACAGTAACCGCCCATGGAAATAACAAAATTGATTTGCAAACTGCTAAGACAGCATCTGTAAGAGACAGCTGAAAATTATTGTGTGTGTTTAAAGTGAAGGGTCATAATGAAAAATGCAACTTTTTCAAGTTTCATTATGCAAATTCAATTCTATTGGATCACTCGAATTTGGGAGAATAAAGATTTTGTCACTGCGCTACAGTGACATCTAAACTATCAAATGCAGGATTCCAATCTGCTCATATGGTATCAAAAAAGATTAAATGGTCAGAGGTAAAAGCGTTCCTTACCAAAAAAAAAAAAGTTATTTAACTATTTGCGGATATAATTAGAAAAAAAAATACTGGAAGCCATTACTGCCCAGATGACTTATGCCAGACCACAAGACAAGCCACAGTTTGTATTTAGAAGTCATGCTAGTCTTCTCTAGGGCAGAGATGTAGCGCTGAACTTGCTTAAGAACCTACTATAGGTGTGTAAGCGCCACATGGCTTCTACAAGGCATTTGTAAATGTCCCTGTTAACAAGTGGGTGAGTCCATTGTGGAGAGAGTCAAGATGCTTCTGTCGTTGGCATAGAAGGGATCCGATGAACTCCATGATCTAAAGTAACAATAAAAGAAAAGTTTGGCTGACTGGGAATTTATAATCTAGAGGTAAGGAGAAAAGTCTACGAAAGCAAAAGATAAGTGTTACGAGATTAGGCAAATGTAACTCTTTGAAAGACTAATCTATTAATTTAATGTAGTCACCTGCAATTAATGCAAACCTTTGAAAACAGACTGCAATTAATCATGCCAACTATGTAATTAACAATTCTTTGTTCACCTTTCTGGCAAAGTTTACTCACAACTACAGATACTTTCATCACTATGAACTAAAATGACCAGAGGTTTATATGCCAGTTTTAAGTTATAATACTATGCCTCAAGGAAAATCAGAATGTCACATGCGTAAGTTGAGGCACTGTGAGTGCTATGATTTGATATAGCCTAAGGTCATTCCAGTACGCATAGCTAACAGTCGTAACCCAGTATACTGGTGTTCTAATGTTAAACATCCATGCTGTCTAAAGTTGTGGGTAGGCAAAACTTACCTACAGCCATGAATCTTTTTCATCCCTTACTGTTAAATTTAAGTTAAACTTTAGGGCATCAGGAAAACTACCTAACATGTCACAGCTTTTGATTCAGGTGGGATCTCGCAATGTCTTTCTCTTAAGGACAAATTACTACTTAGGAAGAAATACTGTTCTTGGTTGAACAGTATTATAGGACTGTATGTGAAAAACTGAAAATAAGAGGTTGGAAGGCAGCAAATCAAGATACAATGAACTTATCCTCCAAATTTGCCTCTGTCAGAAATCTGCTGTTTCTTTAGAACTTTTACATGCAGGGCCTTGACACGAGTACCACTAATAGGAGATCCGAAGAATTCAGTCATGAATCCTACTGTACAAGAAATGTATGTGATCCAGCATTCTTAATATTCTTGTGACTGACAAGGTGACAGACAATTTAATGGAACAGACAGACAAAAATGCATTTTATCATATCACAACACAACACACATTTTATATTCTAACTGGTGAATGAAGCTATAGAAAATACTTCTCAAATACATTTTACAACCAGTAAATTAAGTACAAGAGACTATATTCCTGTGGCCCGCTACTCCAAGCATTTGTACAACTTTGATGAATCAAAATTGTACATCAAAATTTGATACCATGTTTGATTTCACATTCAGTTATCGTATTTGACAGAGTATCATATTTGACAGAATATCAGGAACACAGAATACAACACAAGCTAGCTATAGCAACATTATTTAAAATAGTGGTCTTCACTCTACAGCACTCTTACAGACAACGTATTCATCAGCATCACTTCATTCAACAAAAATATTTTGCAGCTACCTCCTGGTTGAGTAGGAAGCTGTTTTATAAAGCACAACTATTGCAAAGGCCATCCTGTTTGGGACTGCGCAATCTTCTGAAGATACCAGCTTTAGGTAACCAAAAAAAAAAAAAAAAAAAAAAAAAGAAAAAAAAAAATCGCAGCAGCTCAAGCTCATGAACAAAGGCTAAACAATTTTACAAGCATTTTTAAGTCACCAAATAGATTTCTTAACTGTACCTTCAGCACTCACGACTTGTAACTGCCTCATGTGATTTAAGGAATTAGTACATTAAAAAAATAAACACAGACTTTCACATATTACCAGGAAATTAAAGGGGAAAAAAAAGTCTTAGTACCTTGACTTTTAGACTAGGTTTTAAGTATCAATGCTGAGTGGAAGGAACTGAAGTCATTGAAGAAAGCAAGTAAGACTGAAATTTAAAAAAAAAAGTCTTTTCTAGTTCTACTGCACATAAATTTAAGTGGAACTAGAAGATAGTTCAGAGTAATTTCAACCAGAGGCAGAAGCAAAAACTAAAGAACTTCAAGCCCTTAGCGTAGCACCAACAGTTTTGCATGTTCATTAAACGTAACACTAATTTCTGTATTCTAGCAACTCTAAAATTATTCACGCAGATGGAACTTCGTCTGAAAATTACATAAGGTAAGCAGACAAGAAACCTGAGAAAAGGCAGTCTTCAATATTCTGTCAAATATGAGTTATATTCAATAAATATTTGTAAGTTCATAGACAAAGAAAAATTAAGTAGAAAAAAAGAGGAAACCGTAAAAATGTAAATGCATTGCAGAAAATAAAACACCAAATACCTACCTCTTAAGACTACATGTTACCAAGGCAAATGTTAACTAAAAATCTGCCCTAATTAGATAACAATAAATGAAAAAAAAAAAGTAGCATGAGAAGTTCCTCATTTGGAAAGCACAGTTTTACAGAGAAGTGGAAAAAAACCCAAAAAACTTACAGCAACTGCTACCAAAATGTTGATTTTTGGACCAATTAAATGCTCACCTTGTAGATTAAAAATTCTATTAAACTGTTTATTTTATACCTCATGCCCGCTTTCTATACAGCAAGAGTCTGAATTAAAAATGTACTTAATTATAACAGTTCATTTTTCATATGGAATGAAACATTTTGCATAATCATACCCTACATTTGTAGAAACGTTGAATAAATTTTGTAAGCAAGCCAGAAGAGAGAAGCCAACTGAAACCACAGACGCTGTGTTCAACACGAGTTCAAAACAGAGATGTACTACATATCAAGTCAATACCTAAAGGCAGAATCAGACCTGACAAAGCTTGTCAGTGAAAATTACCCACACAGGATTTTATACTGAATGAATGATATCACAACCTTTAATCAAAAGAGACAAAAATGTTCAAATACAAAACAAGTGTCCTTGAAAATGCATGAAGTGCAACTTTTTCAGGTTTGCCTTTTGACCAATGAAGGATCATGATATCATTCAGGGACTGAGAGATTATGATGTACAAAAGACTATTTTTATTTCTACCCCCAAATATTTCCATTTTTGTTAGCTATCCCTCCTTATTTGGAAATAGGGAGATGGCACATTAGCAGATTTAGTAAGAGCTTTTCTCACAGTCATGCTGACCGCAAGAGCTGTATTGCTCCTTAGACGTACTCAATTACTCTAATGTGCTTTTATCCATTGAGGTTTGTTTCACACATGGTTTGTGAAGGAAAAAGATTTATTTAGCACATACTTTGGAATGGCACACATGATCTTGACAATATACCTTCTAGAACTGAAAAAACATTTAAAATTCGTAGAACTTGAAGGCTCTGTTCTGTCAATTACTCTGGATTTTAGAAATAGATTATAAAAGTTATACTACAAAAATATCTCATCTTTGTACCAATCAATGGCTGAAAGATTTAAAGACTCTCCTTTTAACAATGAAGTTATATTTAAGGGGGGGAGTGTGAGCCTTTTGTATATCTTCAGGAGTAATGCAAGCTCCAAGGTAAATATTTGGAGGTTGTACATCCAGAACAAAAGGGAAAAGTCTTTCGACTTTACAAACAACTCCTGATTCATGGGAAAAAAAAAAAAATCATAAAAAGAACAAAAACAGCAGCAAGGCTTGATTTTCTAAAGAGAAGAATGTACAAATCAAGAGAAATTACGACAGATACAACACAAGAACTTGTAGTAAGCCAAACTAAATGTTTTAACAGAAATCTTTTGAAAACTGTTTTTCCCCCTCCCCATCCCAAAAGAAAGTACTCAAAAAGAAACAAGAAACTGATCTTTTAGGATGAGAAAAGTACAATAAAAAGTTGCTTTTCCTACTTAAATAAGCAAAACCTGCAGCTGGTTTGCTAGACATCTATTGCTGCAGGCTCATCAGGTTCCAGTTTATAGGAGAATCGTCTGCAGCAAAGGCTATTGAGAGAAATGCCACACCTGTTGACCCGGGTTGGACTACATCTGCCCATTAGTCGTTCCAGCATTCTTCTAACAGATGTGCATGCTGTTTCCCCATCTGAGAAGCAGCACATGGAGTCCAAGCAGTTGATACCTGAACCTGCCTCAGTAAGCTGGAAGGAGGAAATAAAATAAAAAAAAAAAAAAAAAAAAAAAATCAGTACTCACAGATTCTAACAATGAAGATGTTATCAGAAAACACTTAGGAAAAATAGGTTTTCTTAAAGTTAGAGTGTTGAATATTTTTCAATTTTATAGGAAAACTACAATGATAAATAACATTACCATTTCCCTTCCTAACATCTATACAGACTAAAATTTGACCTTCCCAAGGTTTGAATGCAGCCTTGGTGAGTGTACAGAAATCATTTAGCACCATCTCTGCTTAATGTTGGAAATAAACTGGTTAGCAATTCTCTATGTTACAACTATAATAAATATCTGGAGCAGAGCGTCATGCAGTTTAAGCTGCGATGCCTTGATTAACCTCCGCGGAGGTACAATAATTTACACAAGCTTCAGGTCTGCCTTATTTTAAGGAAATGTGTCAAGAGAAAGCTTCAGACCAAGGCCGCAGAATACAGTGCAGCAACCTGATCATAAGTAATAATTTTTCCTCAAGAAGTGTAGAACACAATTTCCTATAATAATTTACTTTCTATCAATACCATAGATATCCTTGGTTTGGTAAGGAACAAAAGCACATTACTGATTTTGTGAATATCTTTTCCAAATGTAAACAAGGCAGATGTTAGAAAGGTTCGGTCATGTTCATGCTAGCATGAAGAATAATTCAACATTAGCACAATAAACCTTCTACTGTTCATTCTTTGTAGGTGAGAAGACGACCCAAACTAAACAGAATTAGTAATACAGAAATGTATGGGTTTAAAGTTAAGTGCCATTTATCAGTGTGCTCCTCTATATTATTTTTGCACGCTAATCAACCACAGCATAACTAAAATCTAACTGAAATCTAGTACTGCTGGAGAGCGAATATCCAAAACTGGCTTCAGTAGCCTTTTGGAAAAGCAAACAAAAATGTGGAGTGTGAGGATGCTTTTTAACTTAATTTGAAACTCCCCATGAGAGCATCCTGTCAAACAAACGCTGAACACACAGGCTAAATTTAAGCAACCATTATCCTCGTCTCACCCTCAGACACCAGTGAATGAATAAATCTGGGAGCCGGCATCTTAGTCTGTGATAGGACAAAGCTCACTTAAGAGCTTTCCCCCAGATTTTCACCGTGTGACCAAAGATCACTGACTGTCATCCTAAAGACCTTGGTTTCCAAGCCCAGATTCTTTCATGCCACCCACACATGCCCAACACTCCAAGGAAAGCAAAGAACCTCAGTTTCCTGTGGGAATGGTTTACTATGAGTGGACACGTTCCTTCCTAATCCCCCAAAACAGGCAACTGAACAGATTACAGCTTTGTAACAGAACAATTGCTATGCTACAAAGAAGAAACAGCTAAGAGAAACAAGAGGCACTTGGAAATCCTAACTGATAGGACAAGGAGGGAGCACACAGGCAGAACTAGTGTTTCCACGCATCTTTTCCTATGCCTGCCCCTTCCTCAGCTGTCTTCTGCATTCCCCATGGTCCCTGCAGATCTTCCTGTCACACCACTTAACGTGATGCTTACAGGAATTGTATGAACTTAGAGAAAGCATTACAAACTGAAACCCTTGATTCAGTTGCTGCACCTCAGAGGCCATGAATGAGTGCAGGCAGAACACACACTTCTGACTAACTCACACTCATCTGGGAGAAATTCTGGACAGAAAATGAACATTTACTATGACAACAGACTTCTGTAAATATTTGAGAGACAGGAGCAGAAGCATTGCACCTGACAGGTCTAAAAGGGATTTTGGTTAAACCAAACCAAAACACACCTCAACAGAGCTTGAGTCCCTGAATGTCCTTATCTGATAACCATGACATCAGGTCAAAATTGTACTGTCACAGAAGATACCATAATTACTAACAGCACAATTTGCAGCATTGCAGTACTAGCAAATATGACCTTCACAGCCACTTCATATTGTGCTCACAGCATATCAGACAAGAAATTACACAGAGCAGAAGGAATTCCTATTAGGAGGTCAGAAAGCAAGCTCCCTGCTGCATATGCAGCGATCTTCACAGTTTTGTTCACAGCAATACAAAACACTCAACATTCCCGCACTTAAGATTTCAAAAAGAGTATTTAGTCCATCCATTACCTTGAAGTGGACCAAGTAATACCTTTAAAGTTACTGTAAAAGGTCATATTACAGTGGTTGTATGTAGGATCAGATGGACCAGACTCTTTTTTTCGCTAAAATCTGCTGACCTGAGAGCAAGTAGTCCTAGGTATTATTCAAAGACTGGCAGAAAAAGGAGCCAAGAGCAACCCAGACTAGCTTCCAAGGAGCAAACCCTCAGCTCTGGATTTTGAGGGCTGGTGTCTCTTCTTCACTAGAATCTCCTTTGCTCTTCTCAAGTTAGATACTCACAAAAAGCTAGGATCATGCTTGAACCACAATTTACTGAAAAGTGAGTATTACCCTTTTTTAAAAAACAGCAAACATGACCTTACATAAGCTTGGAAACAATATTTATGTTTTATCAAGCTCACATTTAAGTGTAAAGTAATACTGGGAGAGCAGTAAGGACAACATAAAAATAAATTCAATTTTATGTGTAGATATATTGTGTATCACTGCCTGATGACCATGGGTTTTTATATATTTATACCCACTACATGGAAGGAAGATACATATATTATGCTAAAGAGTCCCTTTTCTCACTTTTCTCTCTGTGGTGGACAATTATGATCATTGTTTTATATCAAAGTAAAACTTGGCATGGTAAGGCAGTAGAGCATAATGGTCTCTGAAGACCTGAAACAAAAGGCAGGAGAGACAATGCCTTAAAAAACATTAGTAAGTACAGAGAAATATCTGATATTATTCATATTTGGGCTGCAAATAAAGTATTTTCGTAAGGTAAGATCTGGGATCACAATAAACATAATACTTTATATGATAATGGCCCATTTCATGTAATAAATCAAAAAGAAACTGGAGTGCAGAATTAAAAGAATGATTCAGCTTGATAAGGAAAAAATCAAACCCACATACTATGATGCAAATTTTCTTGTAGGTACCAAAAATACGGGCATTTTGGAGATGGCTCTGTGACTGTCTATATATGATATACAAAAAAAAAAAATAAATATATATACACACACATTAGGGTAGAGTGGGAGTACTACCTAGTGAACGTAAGAACTGTCGGGTAGGCTAGATGGATCTAGCAGTTGCCTATTGTCCTCCCCTCTGTGCCTGCTTTCAGCAAAGTCACATGCTGAGCTGACTGAACCCTTATCTTCTTCCATCTAGAAGGACAGAAAAGGAACAGATCTCATAAAGCACCATGCTTGCATTGCTTTAAAACAGTCACCATTTTTATATGAACTTTCATTTTACTGATCTGTTTTTGAAAGAACAAGGCATATTTACAAGGCAAAGAGGCAACTTTTCCAAGTTAATCGGTGGATCAAACACAGTTTATCAGTGCACAAGCATTAGAAGTGTTCGGTCTTTTTGCGCACCATAGACTACAAAAGGGGAAAACCCAATAAATTTGAAATCTATTTCAAATTTTCAGATTTTTTAGTTTTATTTGTTTTCCCCCTTCTAATAGAAAGGACCATTTCAGTTTGTTTGTCTTATTACAGGCTATTCTATATGCGACAAGACAGACATTTCAACTAAACATTTAATCACACTGAAATACAGAGTTGGGACTTTGCTGAACAGGAAATGTATTTAATCCTGTACATCAAGTTAAGAGCACTGCAGTGTATTCTCCTGAGCCCAGGTCCTAGCTGGCAACATGTCTGATGCCACACAGACGTTTCAGAAAATACACAAGATGGTTATTACTATTCCACAATTCAGTTAAAACTTGCTCCCTCCTGTAAAGCTCACTTTCTTTAACCCTTAGTGTACTGTATACCAAAATCCAAAACAATTCCATTTAAAATTTTAAAAGAAAATGTAAGAATGTTGACATCTAACAACTTCACTGGCACTTATGTTTTCAACATTCTTCTACTTTTTCTACTCTTCATCTCTTTGCACCAACTAAACAAAAAAAAAAAAAACGCCAGTTATTTTATCAAAGTCATCAGACAAAAGTATCTTCAGGTAAGCAAGTATGTGCGCTTTTATGACCGAAGATGAATAGAAAATAGTCTATTCTTCTCTCATTTATTCCCTCTTCCTGTGACAGATGCTATGGATTAGCTAACAGATCAGCACCACACTACGCTAACACAATATACAAACCTGTAAAGGAAGAAATTACCCTTGTTCAATGTTTAGCATATTAAGATGTTCTGGTATACTTTATTAGTGCAAATGCATGTTTGCACTTGAATAGTCTTCTTGGAAATTCTACGTTCCCTACAGAAAACATACGCAGTAAAAGGAACAGAAACCTGTCTGTTCTCCACTTCTACACAGCTGGGCTGGATGAGATACGAAAGCTAGTAGGAGGGGACTCCTGTGAAACAGTAACTAGAGGAGAAAGTGCAGACAAGTAATGAAGGCCATAAAGCCAGGGCCAGGAGTCTGGAGTTCTGGAGAAGGCTAAAGAAAGCAGATCTGTACAGAGACAAAGGGAAAAGAAGGCAACAATAGACTCATGGGCCTGTAGATGGGGAAAGAACAGTCTTGGCTGTGCTAAGGCAAATGCTACAGTTTGAGAGTCCCAGATATATATGTTATGCACTGACAGCATTCCCCGTAAACAAAAACCTTTTTAGTGTTTTATTTTTCCCTAGTATTGTGTACAGTCACTACACACTGTCCAAAGGTAAAATCTCTGTAAGTATAGTTAATCCCATCAGTAAGGAGAATTAAAACATGTGTCCGAGCAACACTTCTCGCATGTGGCTTAACATTTCTGACAGTTCTTATAAAGCACAGAGACACGTATACATACACACTCAAAACTTTGTTGAGAAAGAAAAAACTGAAATGAGATATAACGGGGCCCAGTTAGCATCCTAGGATATATTTCACGTGTTTCAAGAACAGGAGAGACAGCTACAGAGGAAAGAAGTAGTACTCAGTCAGTCTCCAGTTAAGCATAAAGCCTGCACCTGACCTCTGCTGCCTGATTTCCTCTTCATCCCGAGTTACAAAAGCGACAGGAAAGTTCAGAGGCAAGAACTTAACAGGCACAGACAAGACTACATTTCTGACTTACAGGAATCACACGGACACTTAAAAGACCCCCCTCGAAGCTCTTAACTGTAGATCACAAATGTACTTCATATAAACTTGGACCATTTTTGCACACTGTGAAGCCTATAGACATAAAAATTGATTGTAACATCATACTTGTTTTTTAATTTGCATTCATAAAGGTTTTCCTTTTGCGTATCAACAGAACAGTAAGTACATTTGCAGAACAAGGCATAACTCAGTTTAACCTGGTGCTATACTCCTTTTGAGGTTCTTAATACATATTTAAGAAACAACCAAAAACTGCCAAAGTCTGTTCATCGATCTACATGCATTCTGCAGTCACAAAGGATGCAATTACTGGATGGGCACGTACAAATGAGGTGTGACAGAATTAGCTACATTCACCAAGTGGCTGTTTTGTTTCACGTTCCTACAGTTTTCCTGGCTTTCTCTGCTCTACTGCTTTTGGAAAACAGCTGCCCTGGACCCCACAAAAACTAACCCATAGTCTTCACTCCAAATTAGTTTTTATTTAGTATAGTGAAGTGAGTAGTTTCCATCTATTAACTGATTTTCCTTTTCACTGTTTTAGGTAAGGATCCACAGGATAGCTTCCGAACTTCGTCCGAAGACTACAAACAAAGAACTAGAGAAACACAAATCCTTCCTTCTTCCTTGTTGCACTTTACAACTTCAACTGCATAGTATAAGGCACTCGGTGCTTGTGTTTCAGGTACCTTACTATTAGACACTCAAGTGTAAAAATCCTGACATACAAGACAACTGGATTTGCATAATCATTTGCTACCCATGGACAAAAATTTCCCATTTTTTTCAACCCCTTGCCTAAGCATAATATGCAGAAAGTCCCCTCAAGTTAGCAAGCATTCTTCTGGTTTTAGTAACTACAGCGCTGCATTCCTAGATAGCTTTATTCTTCTTTCACCATCCAGTTGCATAACCCTTAAAATGTGTTTAGTTTTGGAAAGTTTAACAGAATCTTTTGTTGTAAAACCTTTGGTGTAGATACGATGTACCACGTAATTCACTTTAATAATTCAGTGAGAAAACAGAGGTTTACCAGAAAAATATTTATCCAAAGTTTTAAAAAGGTAACTTATTTACACAACACTGATAAAAAAAAGAATTTTAAAAGCTACCTTGTAAAAGCTTTTGTGGAGGAATCTCTCCAATACGTTGCTAAGTTAACTAAAATTCAAAAGGTATACTGCAGTTTGTGTGGTTTAAAGCTAGTAAGTCCTGAACTTAAAACAAAAACGCCCCAACACTACCTCCCTGGGGTGTTTGGAAATCTACGCTTCTTTGTTTCACAGTGGGACAACTAACAGCTTAACACATTACCCATTTCAAGTTTTGCCTTGCAGAGGTGTAGCATACTCTCAGAGGAAATACAAAGCTTTTCTCTTCCCGTCCCCCTCCCTTTAAAAGGACTTGCATCATCTGTTTCAATTAACCAGTACAAATTTTCTGCTAATCATTTACAATGTCAGCCTCCTGTCTCCTACTTTCCCTCAGTTAAACAAACGGCAATTAAGTCCCAAAACTGTAGGTTGGTTGGTTCTCCTAGCACCTATTTGCATGTTTTTAAACAATACAGTCACCTTAAAAAAATATTTAAAAGGAACCAGTTCTTTGCATTAACTCTTGCTATAGAAGTAGATAAAGGTAGGATAAAACATCAAACAGATTGAGACATTATTGATGCATATGAATATTTTAGTCTTATAAAAGAGAAACAGCATTTGGAAGCATTTCATGTACTAAACTCAGTGCATTTGAAGAGTTTCAGAATCATAATGGTTCACCTACACAGCACATGTACACTTTGATTGTTGAATAATTTTATAGGTCTTTGTAGCCAAATGCCTTTAAGAATATGTACCTATACACATTGAAAACAAACAACACTCACTTTATAGATGCACAAAAACAAACACAAAAAGCCTTAGCCACACAAGTGTATGTACACACCCAAACTTAAAACATTTTCTGCTCTTTCAACACAAGTGAAAGCAAATTAAAATGGGCAAACAACTCGCAAGAAATTACTGCCTGAAATACATGGACCTTCCCGTCACAGCCTTATGAAGCTGAAATTATCCAACATGCAAAAAGCACTGTTAATTTTGATCATAAAGAAATTAAAAGCTTTATAACCATGCTAGAAACTGTGATTATTTAAAGATGGATGCAAGAAGAGCTAGATCTGTATTCTGAAAGCTGAGCATCATGCTAGGGATGTTTTTTCCTAAAAAAAGCACGTCCAACACATGCTACTTAGGAGAAGCATTTGGCTCAAAAACACAGAGCAAAGCCAAGAAATAACCAAACTGAATGTATCTGCACTATAGGTATTGCCCTCTCAACCCACTAGTATTCATGCCTCTGCCCATCTCTCTCAGCACTGGTTAGTTCACCTTCAGCATGCATAAGAGTTGATGAGGAACTGCCCTCCTACTCTACCTAATTTTGCTCAGCTGATTCCTTGCCCTGGACAATGGCTGCAGTGCGATGAACTCGTCACTTAAAGCAACTCTGTTGGAGTACATCTACAATTGGACAGAGAAGGGATGGAACATACGTGTCAGTAAGTAGCAGCAGTAATTTTCTAAGAGAAAGACACAGGACAAGACATTGTTATTTAACTGGAATATACATCATATACAGAACACAAGCCTGGTACCTTCAGGACAGCTCCTAGGATCATCACAGCCAGTTACTGTTTGGTAGGACCATTCTTAAGTGTACCAGCTTTCATACTGAGAAAAAAAGGCCTATACACTTTTACACCTATACTTTACTGGACATCTTTATTCAGTATTACCTTCTCCCCGCAAGAGTGCTGTGATTTATATTTACCCAAAGATTTATATTTTGTTTCAGTTTTACCTTACTGTCCACCTCCTCCTATATGATTCTGTAACAGACCTATAGTCAGAAATTACCCAGTAGCTACTTCAGGGCAACACAGTTAAGTCAAACATAATAAGATGGATTTTCTTTAAGGCCAGGGAAAAAAAAAAAAAATTACACACATGCACCCTGAGTGCACTAAGGAAGGTAAAGTTAACCAAATTCATCCCTCTATAAAAGTCAACTCATTCTTGCCTGTCAAATTTTTAATATACTGACTTCCAAACATGGAACAGACTTTTTTTTTTAAAGTTGTTGTGACAGAACAATAGTAACATTTAAATGTTTATCTTTAGCAGAGTTTCTCAAGTGTTTCTCTCATAGGAGTTATATTTCTTTGTTCTCTTATGAATAACTTAGCTACACGTAACATCTAATTGATGAGAGACAGATTGACTGTTGATGCTATGTCCTTATACTAATAAATAAAATCAAGTTCCTTGTGCACTAAGTAAAGGCAGATGCCTACAGATAACAGTGAATTCAGAGCACTAAGTTGGGTAACTCGTACAGCTAGTGTGCTCTTAGTTTCTGAAAAATTAAAACAATAGGCGCAAGCATTTTCAGCTGAGAAACCTGTGTTTTGCTACCTGCTCCTGGGAATATTCTAAATGATGGCGGACAGAAACAAACAACTTAAATAGCTGCGATTTAAAAATCAGTGACTAGTTCATGTAACAATTTATCTTGTCCAGATAAAAACTTAATAACTGTAAACTAAACTTTTTCTCTCCCCCAATATGCAAATATACTAATTTAGTCCTACAACTAAAAATGAATAATTAAAAATATTCAGTTATACAGAGGGTGCACCTACGCTATGAAAAATGCATTTAAAAGGACAATATACAAAGTTCCATATTCACTCTTCCAATGACTTCCACAGAAAATTCCTTAGCATATATGATAAAAATATTCTCCAAACTCACTCTATCTGAAAGTCAGAGTCCTTTCCTCTGCTTTGAAACTGAAAGAAATATATTTACTAGAAATTTTAACCAAATCTAATGAGGTATAATTATGAAAGAAGCATTCTGTCATTTCTTGACAATATATGTGGTAAGCTGGTCATCTGTTCATCTTCACTTACGTCTACTTCCTTGCTACAGGAATAGCCAATGAAATCCAGTGGCGCTGACTGTCCCATTAAAAGTAAGAGTGGGAAAATCTCAACAGATTAAACCTCAAGAAACGAACAAACATGTGCCGCCTTTTAGCAAATACATTTTTAACTATGATTTCACTATCAGACACACACAGAGAAACCACGGAATGGCTACTGAAGCATTTCTGGTCAAATCAGGTTTTAGATACCTTGACTTTGCAGTATCAGGAATTAAGGGTTTTCAGAAAGAGACAGTATTTTGGTAAAGAGACCCTAATACTGACACTGTCAAATGGCAAAGTAGAATGGGAATAAGAAAAAAAAAGATGACTAAGAGATGCGCAAAGCAAAATCCCCATGGCTATGAATCAAGCTATAGCCACAGGAAAGGTGTTAAGACATTCATCAAGATTCCTTATTAAAAATCAAAAGTCCAACTGTGGCCTTGACGACACAACTATCATGGAAGCAAACTCAACCTGGAAATTCCTCAGAACTGATTCAGAAAGCAGGAGAATGCAACAAGAAGTATATGGATAAAGCTAGGGAAAAATGATGCTGCCTTTTTGGTTTTTAATTCAAACACTTCAGGAACATGAGAAACCTCAACAACCATACCTGATACACTGCCAAACAGAAACAGGTGATGTACAGGAAGGAAGGAAAAGGAAGTGTTTGATGAATATTGCCACTAATTC
>JAVKLA010000084.1:33003505-33055937 GCA_034782735.1 Sagittarius serpentarius
CACAGTAAGGATCATTACCTACAGATTTTTTCCTACATCAAGACACTCTAATCCAAAAAGTGGAATAACATGCAATCAAGAGTCTTACCAGGTCTAGCTGAACAGTTTTCTGAAAGCTAGTGGTTATTTACCTTGGCTTTTAGCTATTAAATTCCAAGACTGGAAAAAGTAGCTAATATTCCAATTTTGAAAAGGGACTAATGGGATATTTTGGTTAGCAATAGGTTTGTCAGCATGATGTTGATCTAGGCAAATTAAGAGAATGTCTCACATGGATTTTTTTTTTTTAACACAACACGCACTTACACCAACGTAATTACAAGGTTAGATGCTAAAGGTAACAGTATTGATGTAATGCAGTTAAGAGTCCTGTATGGCACATAGCTCAGTGTAATTTAGATTAAATGACTAGGACACCACAAAATCAATATGGCACACAAATGGACTAAAAATTGCTAACAGGTTTCAGAACATAACTCTATATGGGATATCTGTCAACTGGATTCTTCATTCACTTTCACTTTTTTTTTGGCCCTATGCTATTTGACCTCTCATCAATGACCTGGAAGAAACCAACATAATATAATCACTGGCAGATAAGAAAAAGATTCAGAAGGTAACAGGTTATTGATGTATATTATTTCGTAAAGTGAATACAGCTGGGGGATTCATTATTTCCATACTTGGCACTGATGTATGCTGTGCTGCAATATTGCGTCCAATGGTGAAATCCAAAATTCAAGATGAGGTTGAGGAATGGTGAAGATTACAGGAGAAACAAGAATGATTAACAGAATGGAAAACAACTTTTTTCACAAAAGATGCAAGTCCAATCTACTTATCAGTGAGAAAATTAACTTGATCACAAACCTAAATTGTGAATAAAACAAGAAACTGTTAATAGAAGGCTTTTCAGTTTAGCAGAAAAAGTATAAAAAGATAAAATGCTGAAAACTGAAACCACAGATAGTAACTATTAGAACAATGGGTCAGGATGACTCCTCCATAACTGTCACTAAAAAGAAGAAAACACTCAAACATAGATGAGATATTTACCTAAAAGACAGCCTGATTTCAACAGAATCATTTCAAGGAGTTTTTGTACCCTGTGTCAGGCAAAAGGGAGATTCTATTATCACAGCATGTCTTTAGACCCCTTTCATGATTTTATGAAAACGCCACACAGGCGTAATCTTTAATTTAATTACATAATCAACAATCAAATACATGGCACATAACATGATCAAGAGTTAAGAAATACTAATTAAAACAAGTCCTATTAAAGTAATTTTTTAAATTATTGTTTTCATCACACTTTAAGAACTATTCAGTGCCAGTTACAGTTGAAGAGAACTTCTAAAACCTAGACAAAAATAAGTTACCATCTTCAAAGCAGTATAAAAACGTGTGTGATCCTCTCATACAGTTGGAAGCTGAAATGCAAGACTGAGGGATCCCTTTATAAATAATTCTACTATTGTTAGTATCAATTACTTAAACTTAAGTATTATTACCTTGTAAAATGGTGTCCTCATTTTTGTAATTTTAAATTAACAATTATCTTTTGAAATGAGAACACTTTTATGCATTAAACATGACAGCAATGTAAGAGGATAATTAAATACCACAGGAAAGCAATTAGTTTACAGGACAGATTTTAACAAACATGTTGTTTTAACTACTGATCAAGTTGGAAACAAAAGCATAACATTACCTGAGCTTTTTCAGTACTTGTTGGTTGTAGATGTCTGTACAGCACTTTCTTCACAACATCAATAAACAAACAAGCAACTACTATGAGGATTATGGCAAACCAAGCAGAACCACTTGACAACAGCTGAACAAATACAAAGTACATGTCCTGGGTATGTAAAAATGGCCTGAAAAGTTAAAAGGAGGGGCAATTACTACAAGGAATTTCTAGAAACAAAAGTACAGCACAGGCAGACTCAAGTGTATCTTATTTTACATCAAGCAGCAAGTCTCTCAGGATACAGAATTACAACTGCATCGTGTCCATGAAGAAGGCTAGCAATCTGTTGGATCTGACCTGCAAAGAAACTCTGGGGAAGGAGGGTACCAGACTTTGGAGGGAAATGTTCTGGTTTAGTTTTAAATTGTGTTGCAGGAAATCAACCCCATCCTATCCCCCCACGACCCCAAAATACAAGCGAAAATACATCACTTCATTGATTCAAACCCCAGCGTTTCATTTCTGTTGCAAACATTTACCTATTACACAGCACCTTTGGGAACCTACCTACTTTTTAAAAACAAAAATGCCTTTATAGTCACAGGCTGTCAGAGACAAGTAATGCATTTCCTTAAGCACAAGGCAGCTTAGCAGCATTGCTCAAATTTCTAAAAGAATCACCAAAAGTGAAAGGCCGCTCTAGGTTTAAAAATTTATTTTCCGACACCTGTCACAAAATTCAGAGCAAGATGGTAGAACATAATACTTGAGGTTTTTTTTCACAGCTTCACCTATTATATGTACTAGAAAAAGAAGAGGAAATAAAAAAGAATTACTCACCAGATAATTCCCCCGTAAAACAAGGAGAATATGAAATAAAATACAATGGATCCCCAAGTAACAAAATGGTTTATCCATGTCCAGAAGTGAGTTTCTAGTGCCATCTAAAACAAAGACAACTTCAATGAACTTCCTTTTTCCTCCCACTTAACAGAAAGTTATAAATACCAGCCTGAACGTACTTAGGAACTTCCAGCTCAAACACTAAATATTGTTGTAACACACAGAAACTACAAAGAATTTTATCCGCCATTGAAACCAGACATAAAAATCACTTATCTGGAATCCTCAAGAATCAGTTACTTCTGCATAAATTTTGAATCAATTTTAAATTATTGCTCTATTACATATTTGCCTATATACCCAAATACAGAGAGTAATTAGTAATCATACCTTCATCGTAACCGTTATAACCATAACGGTGAAGACCAAAGTACCGAATGTCCAGTTCCCAAACATCTAAGAAAATGGCAAGGCAAAAATCATGGAAGAAAAAAAAAATACCAGTGAGGAGCATTCGTGGTAAATTAGACTCTTCAAGTCAGCTACACTAATGAAACAAGTTTGTAGTCATAAGCTTGTGACAACTAATCATCTTGAAAAAGCAAGAAGGATACAACACAAACTACCAGAAAAAAACACAGTTTATGATAAGAGCAAAATTTACAACCCACAAGTCATCTTTCTTCTTGGTTCAAAACAAATCACAACAAAGACTACATGAAGTATGAAGGAAGTCCAAAACATAACATGAAATGATAGGAAAAGGAAGATATCAATTTGATCAATTAAATAGAAGCATCCAATAGAAAGCAAATACTGGGTGGAAGGTATTCACTTTAATGTAGTGCAAAACACTGAGTTCAAACATTTCCAGATCATTTTCAACATGCAGCATCACCTTAAAGTTCACTTTTTACCCCAAGCACAATTTCACAATTCAAAAATAATGGTGCCATTGTATTTTTCAAAGAAAATTCTAAGGAAAAGACACTTTGTTTCAAGGCTAATAAAACACAAAATTAAGTTTCAATTTTAAAACACACTGTCACTTTTGTATTCTCTTGCCCATGTAAATTAACTATCAAAACTCTGAACAAGTTCTACAACAATAAAATCTCAGCTCTGACAACCAAGCAGGGATGTTGAATTTGGCATCTATCTACACACACGCTACTCAGACACACGCTGCCATTCTACAACAGGTCCAACTGCTCTGCTCTTGTATGTAGTCTGGGTGCTGAAACTGAAGACATTGCTGTTTCGTAGCTATTTTTCCCACTGACGTACTGAACAAGGACCAAACCCTGAACTCTGTATTTACTGGTAGCAAACTAATCAAGCAAGGAGAAAGGTACCACATGCAGACAGGCAATCAAAGTCATCCTAGAGTTGATTTGTTAGTACAGCACAGAGGCACGGAACTGGGATTTGCACAGTTGTAGTCCTTGTTACAGAGCTCTGGCAAAAAAAAAAAAATCCCAACAGCCAGATGAGAGATCTCACAACTGCTCTTCTCATCTTTACACAAGGTACAAAATTGAGGCAGCCAAGAGTCTGGATTTACTGATAATTTTAAAGATCTTTGTTACAACACGTCTTCTGGAGCCTTCTATTTACTTTTCACAGTGATAGTAATGTTTAACAGGCAACATGCTTGCTGTTAACTGCTGCAATAATAATCTTACAATAAAATTAGACTACTGTTCCCTGAGTGACCTGTGAAAGAAAGTGTCTTTGCTAACACTGCTCTCAATGGTCACAGAGTTAGAATGCAAAACGTGAACAGGTTCTTGCCACCATTTTATTTTTGAACACATTCACGCTGTGGATGCTGCATCCTTTAATCCTCTGAAGTCACAGATACAATATTTTGTATCTCCTCCTCTTCTAAACTCTTACCATTTGCCTGTTAGGTTTCAATATCTGACGACATGCACAGCATGAAAAAAGGGGGGAGAAAAAAGAACTAAAAGATCAAGTTGTTGCACAATGTGTTGAGGTAAGCCTAAAAAACCACCAGCATTACCAAATTATTTACAATCTCTTCTATTCTGCTTTTCTCCAAACTGAGAACTTGGAATGAAAACATAAGGCCTTGCAATAACACTACATTCACACAAAGTGATCACTTCCTGAGGACTTCTTACAAGAAAGCACTTCAGTAGTACATGAATTTCTCTTGCCCTTAACTTTGGCTTTTTCAGGCACACATTAAATTTGCAGCATACTTCATGCACTGCAGATACTTTACTGCAACACATATTCTATCAGTTCCAATAACCATCTTTTAGCAGAGTGGTACAGAGTAACTCCAAATAAATTCTAAGACTTTTTTTTTTAAGTCACATCACAGAAAACATGAGAAGCCAAAGGGCATCCAAAAGCTTTATTCCAGTATGCTCATTCACTAAGTAGATTTTAAAAATCTTGAGGTTAATTTATACAAGAAACCATTAAAAGAACCTTCTCCATTAAGACAGACATTAACATACTGGTCTAGACTTATAGAATATAATCTGTTCCCCAAACTAAACATTTGTTACCAAATACAATGAAAAAAAGTCTGTTCCTGCCTCGTGGACGTTTACCAAGCAATTTTGAAGTGAGGTGCTCTGACAGCTAAGATGCACAGAAACATACTGATGCATAGTGTAAAATTACTTCATTAGAAGAGTAATGAAGGTCCTTTACCAATTCACAAAAACTTCAAAGTCACACAGCTTGTAACAAATGACAAGAGAGGACACACTCACGCCTCAGTTGTAAAAGACATTTTAGTCTAAAGCACAACTATTTTAAGATTCTTATCAAACATCTCATAATGAAATAGGTACTACAGCTAGCTGCACCACTCCTCTTTTATTGCTCCCTTCTCTGCAGGATGCAAACCACTAGTTCACATGCTCTCTGATTTCAGTCACTCAATACAATTCTAGCCATTGTCTGTACATCATTATATGGAAACTCTTTTTGGGCTAAACTTCCTGAGCTCATGCCAACTCCCTATCACCAGATGACCACTGTGAATTCAGCGTGATGCTATTTTTGTACCCTGTGCCATAACGTGCAACTCTACCAAGCCCTATACAAGAATCAGCAAGCACTTCATGTCAGTAGTAAGAATGGCATAATGAGAGAAGCAAATTTATTTTTGCATAGCTACCCATAACAGTTTTATGAGAGAAAAATCAGTATCTAATTGTTCTAAATTGGGTTAAGTAACTCAGAACGGGGGAAACTGAGGAAGCAGACTTGTAATGGTTTCATCCAAACTGTAGAGGTTTTTGTGTATGATTTTTCCTGTGAAGTTTAACATCTTTAAAATAGAAAGTGTCAAATTAGTATTTTATGATTTCCTTAAGTTATTCTCTTAAAAACATTTATTGACTAAAACGTGTAATTTAAAAGCATCCTGCACCACTTATTTTAAAAATTCTGAGTAATTAAAATAATGCATTTTCAGGAAAAGCTTTAAGACTTTTGGCAACTTTCAGGTTTAAGCCTAATTTTATAACAGATGCTAAAGTGACGCCATTGTTTGACACTGCAATTAAGCCCAACTCAAAATGAGTTTTGAATGAATGAATATAAATGCTCATTTACTGAAGTCATGACATATGATTTTGACAAAAACAGTATACAAAATAAAACAAAGTTTAAAGACAACCATAGTAAATTTATTATCTTGAAAGATATATTCTTCATGGACATAAGCTTTCTGACAACATTTCTTACAGTTTCTACACTAAGAAATGTTGCTCTTGAGAGCACACACAAACATTGGCAAAGCATCTTTGGTAATTATGTAGTTCATAAAAATAAAAAAAAAAAAATCTTAGATTTTTCCGACACGAGGATTTTTCAAAAGAACATTAAGAAATATCACCAAAAATACAGTGGTGGAATAATTCTTATGGTATTGTACCTGGCCATTTCCCAGCAGAGAAGTGTCTTCTCCCATTAGAAGATATGAGCCATAAAAGAAAAGAAATGCATTAAAGAAGCCCAAGATGGTCCAGTAAAGAAAGGGTTTAAACCCCAGATGGGCATTTTTACTGATGTCTCTGCAGAAATAAAACAGATTTTGGATTTCAGAATGTCTTTATACAACCCATCAGTTATTCACATGGCATGACTGCTACTGCTTTGAATAAATATAAATTTCAGCTGCACCAAGATACATTTAATGAATGCTGACATTAAAAAATACATAAATTGTGGGCAATAAAAGAACTCTAAGCTCTCATGATTTGCCTCTGCTTTATGCAGGGATCACCAATGGCAAGGGTTTCTAATGGGTGAAATTCAGAATGGCACAAACTAGAATTCTTCTCCCTGAGGTGGAATTGCAAGAGGAAGAAAAAGCCAGACCTCTTGATACTTGCCCTTGTTCTGCTTAAAAGACCTTTAGGAAAACAGAAACAGCTGAGAGACATCTCTTTTACAAAAATACATACTTTTTTCTCCAAAAATCAGTATGCACTGCAACATGCTACCACTGGGAGGACATCTAATTCTACAGGAAATCACTTCCCCGCTTAGTAAAGCATTTTTTGTGGTGATTTCCCTCACCACAGTGTCCTAGTTTTTCATTTGCGTGTCTGAGTGATTTTCACCTCCTATGTGTAATGGAGACGGCTGCCAATCATCTAAGCTGACCAAGTCCTCAATCTCTTCCAGTCTTAACATGACTGACATAAAAAGATGTTTCTTTTAAAATACTCACGTTAATTAACTTTTAGGATGAAAACTATGTAGCTGCAGTTCTTCCTCATCAAGATAGTTATTAAAATTGCATAAATTAAAGATAAAAATACTGTATGAATGCATAATAGCAAGTTCAGACTTCTGCAGATGCCACTGTTGTTATAAATGATGTGCTACTGTGACAATATACGCAAGATATACATACCGATAGAGCACAGGTTTACTCTGTAATACATGCGGATGCACATGCTGTTCAAAAAGACTGTATATGAGGACAGGCAAGGAAGTGAAACAAATATTGTACAAAGTCAAGTAGACACTGTCATAGAGCGTCTGAAAATGGAAACAAAAATTATTTTGAGTCTTTTAAAGAAAAAATTTATTAAAATTCATTAGCACACTAATAGCAGTAACAAATCATTAATTACATGAATTTACTAGTTAGAAAAAAAGCTATACTCACATAGCCATCTAGTAACATCAAGCTATCAAATATAGAAAATGAAGCTGGATATTTAAGTGTATAATCTGTGGTGCTCCTGTGTAGTTCTTTCCCATTTTGTTTAGTTATTTACCCTACGTGTTTCATACACATTTACCAAGATGTAAGGCATCTAATACTTACTTGTTGTGAAAACAAACAGAAGAACTGATATAAAAATTGTGGTGTAATAAAGCACACATTCTGAAAAAAGAAAAGTGAAGGAAATAGTTAATCCTCAGTATCTGCCTCACAACCCTAAAAGAAATTGCTAACTCTGACAAGCTGGTAAAAATACACAGGAAGAACATAAAGCATTTCAGCATTTTACTTGGCAAAGTGAAGCAATATGCTTTGCTTAAGAGCGTATTTTGTTTGTCCTTTGGGACAACGAACCTGAAAAATACAAACTTAATTATATGTGCTTGATGAACAGATCTCCTTACGGGAGTACAAGTAGTTTTAAAGGAGAAGAAAGCCATCCTTTTTCCCCTCCGTTTCTTTTTAAGAATTTCTTTGCAAAATAGTTTCCACATTTCCTTCAAGAAAGCCTGTGCCATGCTCACTTGAGCTTTTTGCATGGGAGTAGACAAAAGAGAAACCAAAACCTAACACCATACTGTTATCTTTAAATGAAAGCAAACAATAGAAGACAAAAGGCGGCTTGGTGGCCAATGCTACAATTTTGACTACTTATTAAAACTGATGATCAAGTAAAAAAAAAAAAAAAAAAAAAGTGACGTTATTAGCACTTCAAACACCCCAGGCTCCCAGGTCTGTCCCCCGACTCCACTCTGTAGCATTTTGCTTAAGCTCACCCTGCTGCTCCATGCCCATAGCTCCCTGAGAGATATCTGGAGATACCTCAGTCCCTGGTGCTTACTTCCCTTGCAGTGTTTCCCCTCAGGATTTCCTAAGTCAAGGCTGAGACTGAAGTTTTCTCAAGGTGAGTCTGCCTGGCAAGGAGCATGCTGTCTCCCCACACACTTTCTGTGGGCCCTTCCCTTCCTCAACTACTTCCCGTGCTCCTTTTTCCTTTTAAGAAAGATGACTGGATTTGGTTCATATTAAATCAATAAACAAAAAGGTTATACTTTTACATCTTGCTAAAAAATGCATTTAATTTCAAGCTAGTAATACTACTTTCAGAGAGCAAACATGTCTTTCTCTCAGACTAGGCAAACTCATTGTGGTATTTAAAAACCATTTCTAGGTGGAAGTACTGAACAATTTCACAGTTAAACTACCACATTTTGTTGTAAAATACAAAAAAAAAGCCCAGAAAACATGTTTGAACAGAGATATTTAACCTGTTTCCAACAAAAATCTTAGATCTGAAATAACTTTCTTGCTGGGTAAAAGTCAACACGTTTTTCTGTGAACTTCAATAGCACTCTTTGAAGACTTACCTTATAAAAAAAGTACTGTACAAGGGTTGCTATTCTAATATAGTAAAAGTGCCCATGAACAAAAAGCAGCTTGGAGAGGAATTTAAACCGCGCTATTGCATAGTCACTGTTTCTTACAGCTTGTCTTCCTTCCTTGCCCATGATTCCTGTAATATTTGTGAAGCAAAATAGAAAATGGTTAAACATTATAAAAATTAAAGTTTAAAACACAACAACAACATACACTGGAAGCTACAGTTCTGTTTTTCTGCACTTCAATATTATAAAGACTTCAGCAACTTTCAGTTCTAAAAGACAACATTATTCCTGACACTTTGAACTAAGGAAAACGGCTCATTTGATGCAGATTCAATTACAAAAAAAAAAAATAAAAAAAAAAAAAGGAAAAGAGAGACTATTTCCATAAGCTATGCTTAGGAAAAGATTTATAGGAAGACAGAAATAATAACACTTATACCAAACCATAATTCCTAAATCAAGCAAAGCATTATCAATCCATCATCAATTATCAATTTACTTAGCATCTTTCCCTTCAGAGTGGTTTTTCTTACAATACTTTCTAGGAATAGTATATGACCTTTACTAAACAGCAGAGTAGTAGAAAAGCTGTTCTTACAATAGCAGTTTACTTAGTTGATGGGCTGACAATACTTGTCACTTGTCACAGCTGAACACAAATTCATTTCTAAAAACTATTATTACAATTAGGATAAGCATACAAAATTTTCTTTTACAAAAGAAAAGTGGCCCAGGATTCCTGAAAACCAGACACTTAAGAGCTGGTTGCTTTTGAAAAAAACCCAATCTCATCATCCTTGATGGCAAAGACTTTCTAGTTCTGACCACTGTACATATAATGTCTAATATGCTACAAATTACAATAAAAACTTGGATAATTTTATTTTTAATAAGCTTCCATTATTTGACAAACTAGCTGTAGAATAAAGCATCATTTGCTATTGGCTTGTAACCTTCTCAAGCAGGCAATACCCATGGTCTTAAAAAACATGGCCACATGATTTACATGATAAACATTACATATACCTTTTTAATCACAAAGGGTGACAGACTGAATATGCTGATGTACCAACACCTTACATAAGAGCCTTCAGCATTTACTATTGTAACAAACACCATCCAAAGTCAGTAAAGGAAATACCAAAACACTATGTGATGGGTACCAATTCAGTTGGATATATGTTTTGTTTTGTACTCAGTTATGTAACACAGCAGGAAAAAAAAAGTTTAAAGAGGGTCCTGGCCAGGTAACAGAAAACAATATAAACAGAGAAAACTACCAAGCTTAGCTGAGAAGCAGTCTCTCAAGAGATATAATAGAAGCCTTCTCCTCTAAGACAAACTAGACACAAATGGCATTTCTACCGTGACACAGACGTGGTGCAAACAATGGCAGTTTAGCCCAAAGAAACGTTTAAAGGTCAAGTTTACACAGGAACTTAGAACCTGACAATGTCTGAATTTAGAGATATCCACTTCTGATACCTGAAGAAGTGTACTTCTGAGATTCTAGTTACAGAGAATCTTTGCTGTTCTCAAGGCAACGTTAAAAGCAGAACGCCTGGTTAATGGTAGACTACACAACAAACCTAAGACTTCTGAAAGCAAACAGCCTTAAATTTTAAATTTCACTAAAACTCTGCTACAAAAGGTGATTCAGATTAACACCCTATCATTCACAGGTGCAAAAATGTTAGAAGTTTAGCTGTTCACTAACTATTCACCATCTAATACTCTACTAAAATTTGCATCTTATTTGCCTTTATCTCTTTTGACAAAAGAAAGTTACCTATGCCAACATGTGCTTCTTGTATCATGCTCACATCATTAGCACCATCACCAATCGCTAATGTTATAGGTTTCTCTGGAGACGTTTTTAACAGTCGCACTACCTGGAAAAAAAAAAAAGGGTAGAAATTTTTCAGATTAGACAGTCTACTTATAAACCATGCCACTAATTCCCAAGTATCTTAGCTACCTGCCTGTAAATATAATTAATATGTTTTATGAATAGGCACACTTGGGTAAAAAAACATCTTTGGCATATCACATGCTCAAAATTCATTGCTCCTTTAAAAATGCGGCTTGGTTTGGGACACGAGCCTTATTTAAATATTATGCCTGCCTTGAGCTTATTTTGCTGTTCTTATTTAGATGTTCTTTTACAACTCTTAATTTGGTGCTTTATCATACAAAACAGTCACGTAAAAGTTGGAACTGAAAATTTACTTAAGGAGTAATCCATATTTAATGCCCTTTACTAGATTTGCCCAGATTTTTCACATTTTCAGTTAATGGAACTGATCAGTGTAAAAGAGGAATCTGAAAAAACAGTGTATTAGCTCAAAGATCAATACATGCTGTTATTAAGGAAAATAGTTTCTTTTTAAAGCAACTTCATTATCACCAATGGGTATTCTCAGGTGGAAAAGTCACAGAAGGAGGCATGACAGAAAGAGGAAGAAAACAGTTTACACACAATGCTCTAAAATCCTCAAAAGAGCAGTGATATTCCACTCTTCACAGAAAGGAAACAGATCTTTACTGTAAGTGCCAACAATATTCTAAATAGAGAGGAGTTAGTTAGATGAGGCTTTTGGTTAAGGAGAATTAGTAATTCATTAACCTCCCAGAAAGCTCTAAAGGTACATGCTTCACTAATTCAGCCATAAACAAGCTGCAGAGGTAAAGGTGTGAATGCAGATCCAGAAGGCTTTCTAAAAACAAAAAAATATTTATCTATGAAAAAATACTGCATTTTCCCCCAGAAAACCCAAAGTGGAAATAACAAGAGAGCAACAACTGCATGAGGTAAACAGACACAAACAACTGTATTCAAATAATTCCGTTCCAGCTGGCAGTGTCAGTATAGTGATTCACAGGAGCAGAAACTCACTTCACACGAGGAACACAACAGTGATTAAATACAGTCCACAGTTCAGAGAAATCCATCTGATTGTGGGAATACATTCCCTAATTGCCGGTATTAATATTCAAGTTTAAAGGTTTCCCATTCCTAAGGGGTAATTATTTCAAGAACATTTAGCATTAGATCTTAGTAAGCTGCCTTAAGAGGTAGCAAGGCTGCAGTATGTCACCCAGATCAGTCCTCATGACATACTGACGACTGTGGTAATTTAGACAGACAAACATCTACACAAAAAGGTCAAGACAAATCCTCTGGCAAATTTTAACAGCAGCAGTCAGCAGCAGCTCTGAACGACTGACATGAAAGATGTTTAAAAAGATTTCCAAGCCATAAAAATATACAAAAATAAGTAGTAAGACTACTAGCCATATATAAGAACCATTAAAATTAAAGGAGAAGATGCGGGAAATATTAAGCTGAGTTCCAGCTTAACCTTGGAATAAACCTCACAAAAAAGGTGCCTACAGCAGAAAATCAAATGCAAGGCTAGACTAAATGGCCATACGCTTCCTTCCCCACCCTTCACTCCCATGTTGTATGGCTTTTGTCTCAGTGATTTATATACTTCAGCTTTTAAAATTAAAAAGTCTCTGGCATCAAACTTAGGTTGTACTGTACTTCATGACAATGCACAGGAAATAATGGAGATTATCTGCTGGATAAGATAAGAATTAAGGAAAACATTATTGGCTGCTATCTGCCAGATTTGGCAGTACAAACACATTACAGATCAAGTTAAATGGCAAAATAAGAACAAGGACACAACATCGGCAAATAACTACACCTTAAAGAGAGGGGATGGCAAAAATTTCAGCTAAAAGAGCGTACATAAAGTGCACACATCCAACAAAGCGTTTTTCTCATAGTAGTTACAAACAACTTCCTTTTAACATTTTATTGAAACTAGTATTATACCAAGTTTTGTACACAGCTGAACAGTTTTATAATGAAGTGATTCTAAAGACTGCATTAGAAGTCTGGCTAAATGTTGGAAGCAGGGAGAGTGACCTCAAAAGAGGTCACTCATGCTATGGTGAAACAGCCTGCCCACTTTTGCACATTTAGTACCTCACATCAGGGTTTCCTAGTGCTTTAAGGTAAAAAGGTGCCTTTTTGTCTTTTCTTTTTGACAAGGTGTGAAAACAAGAGTGGACAACAGTGTCCTTTCAGAGATTTGATATTACTGGAAATACATGCAAAAAGCCTTTAAAGCATACAATAAGCTGAAAGTATAAGAAATTCTAGAAATACTCCAATAGATTTATAAAACTGAATATTAGTCCAAAAAAAAAAAAAAAAAAGAAAAAAGAGAAGCATAAAACGAGAAGAGAAAATTTCAAAAGGAAAGAATAAATATTATAGTTCTTCAGAGCTTTGCTTTCTAGAGTAAAAAAAAAAATCAAAAAATCTGAATTTGAATTTTATCTGACCTGTATTTGAGTAAAATTAAATACATGTGAAGGAAAAATGGTCTTAGAAGAGAGTATTAAGGCAAACCTCCGCTGGAGACTAGGCCTCAGGTTTCCTTCCCTTCTACTTTTTCCTCAAACTTGGGTATGTTTTAAGTCTTTAGAGAAGCACATTTTTTCCCTACAGCTTCATGAATTTTCAATTTAGCTTTTTTGGTTTGGAGAAGTGATGCAACAGGCAACGCAAAAGCATGCAGATGATCAGGATAGCTACTGCCTTACAGAACACTCAAGAGGTTGATTAAAGATTAGCCTTTTTCTTGCATGGTGGCAGTATTTCAACACTGTCCTCCATCCGCTTGCAAATTTTCACAAACACCTGCAGAAACTTCTGAGCAAACTACTCCAGATCAATTGAATTTAACAAGGATTCAAAAGTCACACAAAAGGTCAGGCAATCAAACAGAGCAGTTCCAGAAATCTTTGCCTCCTCAAAGCATGATAAAAATATTTGCAAGACAACCCTGGTTATATTCTCACTTACCTTTGCTTTCTGAAGGGGTGCCATGCGACAGCACAACACTGCAGAACAGTTTTTGCAAACTTCCATGAACAGTTTTTCATGTTCCCTGAGTGCAAGAGAGAGGCTGGTCCCATCCACAACCAGTCCATGCTGGATAACATGGTCTTCCTTTATTCTATGCAGGGACAAAAAAGCTGGCTTTGTATCGGTGTGATGGAAAAATTTAAATTTTGTTATGAACTACACGGTTGCCCGTACAATAAACAAAGAAATTAGCCTGTTAGACAGACTGCTTCTTCAAGTCTGTTATTATATTAATAAATAATTTTTTTAAAAAGGCAACTTCATATGTTTGGCACATACAAAGAGATTGTCATAAAATTTGAAAATAAAAGAAAACCAAGCTAAGATCATCACTGAGATAATGACATCTCAGGTATTTTACCTCTTGGCTAGCTGCCTCAGTTGTTCTGCGCATGTACTGTCTGACTTGTGTTGCACAAGCTCGAGGATGTTCATGGTTCTATGAAAGTGTCCACATGATAAACTGACACTAACAGCCGTTTCGTGCTTATCTCCAGTGAGTACCCACACTTTGATACCAGCCAACCTGAGTGCTTCTATAGTTTCTTGCACTTTCTCCTGCAGTCTAGAAACAAGAAAAATCTTAAATAACCAATCGAACACTTTACAAAAAAAGAGCTAACACTGACTCCATGTTACTCCTGTAACCCCCCTGTCACGATGATTTAAGACTGCATTTTCAATGTTACATTATTTTCAGAGAATCATAGTTTGGCAGATGACATTGTTACTGGCAATAAAAAAACTTCAATACTGCTAAGTGCTCAAAAATTTGTAATAAGCATATTTTAATTTAAATTAGGCACCATTGCTGCATTTGAGAAGCTTTAAAACAGTCCACAACAATTTATCTACTGTGCTGCACGAAAAGCTTCAAAGTGCTCCATCTGTGCACAACAGTGTACAATACACCCTCTGACTTACAAAATACATGCTACGCAAACAGAATGCTTTGCAAAGTAGCTATATATAGTTTTTCCAAGGAATTAGCCAATACCCCAAATATTTACTGCAATTATTCCATTTCACATACATTAAATCTCTCCTAACAAAGCACACTGTATGTCATATTATTAGCCAAAATCAGTTGGTACAACGTGTTTTGAATGCTCCTCAATCCAAAGAGAGGTAAACACACTAAATAGCACAGAACTTTTGGTTGTGGCGGGAGAATTTTTCATGGCACACCGTATTTCAGTTATAAATCCTAAACTTGCTATGTTTTCCAGTGTAGTTAGCAGAAACTCCATTGCATACTTGTCTTCTACTCCTGTAGCCCCAAGTAATTCAAGATCCCTTTCTATGAAGTTGAATACATCTGCTAATCTTTCTTCCCGTTGCTGTAAGGCAGTCCTGGCCTCATGAAGGCGTTTGCCAATTTCTTGATACTCCTCAGGTGTGAATCTTCTGTAGGCTATGCACAAAGTTCTTAGTCCTTTCTGTGAGAAAATAAAAGACTACATTCAGAGTAGACAAGATTCTGATCTAACAAGAAGGTGTCACCTGCAACTTGTTCACTTCGTCACAGAATTTGTACTGGAAGAATTTTCATCCAATTGGCTGGGCAAGCACATACACTTACCAAAGCAAATTCATCCACGTGTATCCTTGTTTTGTCTATTTCTCCACTTTTACTACGAGGAAGAATGGAAGACTCTGCTCCCTTTGTGAATAAAAGCTTTTCCCCTAAGAAGTAAAATGGAACAGAAATTAAGAATACATACTGTTTAAGAAGTTCTCAACTGCAGCTTGTGCAACTTCTGATCACTTACCTGAGGGATTCTCTACAATGACACTCATTCGTCTGCGATTGGGATCAAACTCCAAAACATGAAGCAATTTATACCTGTATTTTGTGTTTTAACAGAAGAGGGAAGGGGAAGAGAACATTTTTAGAAATAAATTTCCAAAGACAATGACTTATAAATACATCTTACCCCACAGAGCTTTCCCCAAAGTGTCATTTTTGTACAGAAACTCTAGAAGTAATACTACCACTGCTGAGCAACAATCACCGTTATCAATGTTTCTGCAACTGATTGCTTTTCATCACTTCATATATATTTAATTCCATTCTATAAGAATAAAAGTTTCTTCTACCAATAGGAATAGTTTCCTGAATGCTAGCTTTACATTTGGCGACTACAATCAGCTCCTACCTATTCCTTTATCCTTCTACCATTACTTCGCATGTAACGTTTAAAACTACATTTTGTTTCTAACACTGGTAAACTATCTACACAGTCGAAAAACTGTGTATGTTCCCTGATAACTGGACGATTTTTTATTATTATGTCACCACTAGTTTAGAAAATTATTTTTAGACATCCAGGTTTAAAGTACTGCCAACTAACTGACACAGGTCAAATGCATAAAAGGTGTTATGACATACGGCAGATATACAGTTATCAATAATATTTCTACTCATTTTGGGGAAGTTTAAAATACATAATTAGATTATGTATACATGAGACTGATTCTGGGAACTTCTAGAGCTGAAAGCACAAACTGTAAGACTTGAATAAGCAATCCAGTTTTCCAACTGTACTACAGTCTCGAACCTTTGAGGAATGGGCAAAGATACAAACTGTTATAAATACACACCTACACAGAGTAACTCACACACAATTCTTGCATCTCAGTTTCAATTGGTGAGGAATAAGATGCAAGCTGTCTTGAAGACATCAAGGGAAAAGCATTAAAAAGAGCACGCTGTGGAAAGGCAAGGTTTTCTTATGAACAGAGAGGATTAAGAGGAGAACATTATATTAATCTTCACTACTGTTCTGTCCTTCAAAAGAAACAAGGAATAAAAACGAATACCTTTCTGGTTTTCCAAGACTTTTTACTTCCATACTGTCCCCACTAGTTCCAGTAAATACAACTCCAACTCTGAAAGGTAAAGAAAAATATACATTTAATCATCACTTTAGACATAATGCCTATTGATTAGGGAGCGGGAGTGGGCTCTTATATCCCATTACTGCTCTCTATTTCTACAGAAAATGAAGAATGCCCACTTTCTACAGGACAACATACTCTGTCCACTATAATTTGTCAAGGATTTCCGTAAGTAATTTAAATCATCACTTTATAACATGCCTATGTTTTTGTGTATTCTATTTTTGTATGTTTTCATAGTAAACTGATAGTGCCAGGCCCTGGACTTTACAATCTTTCTGAGCAATTTTAAGGTTGCTTCTACCTACCTAGTAGGCAATTTCTGCATTAGATAGTTTTGGCAGTATGACTCACCGGCTTGCAGCTTCCACTAGAGCTTTCTCATCTGGTGAAGAAGCGTAATACTCCAATGTGGATGCTATTCCATTGGCATGCCAGGGACCATCAGCACCATCTGTTTGATCTGCATTGATCTGCACTGTATGACAAAGGCAAACTGCTTTCAAGAAGAGTTCTTCCTCTCTCATCTGTAAGAAAGAATGAACTTTATTTGTAACATTTACGTATCAACCCAGTTTTGAACATACTTAAAAGGATGTTTCTACTTAAAATTCTGCCAAGTATTCCATGTTAAATAATCACATCTCAACATGTTTAATAAATGCTATTAGTTCATTAACACTTAATAGCTTCAAACTATTAAAAAAATCCATTTAAAAAAAAAATGCTAACGCTAGAAGAGTTTCTCTGAAATAAAAGACTTTCTATCTAGGATGCCTAACGGGGCGGTGGGGGGGAAGTCTTACCAAACTATGTCTATTTCCATCTGGAGAATCTTCAGAAAACCCCTCTGGAGTTAGTTTACCATTGACCTCTTGGTACTTTATGCCATTAATGGAGCACTCCCGAAACTGCATCTCATTTTCAGTTAATGTACCGGTTTTGTCTGTAAACACATACTCTACCTTTTGTAAAATAAAACAAAAACCAGACTTGGAGTTGCATGTATTTGTTAGAAGAAAAAAAATACAAAAATCTCAACTCACACTCTCTACTACACACCTTTTTTTGATCATGTAAAAATTTTAATTTCTGCCATCAGATATTTACACCTTATTTTTAAATGAATCAGAAATCAAAGTGCAATCAATAAAAAGTCTGCAGTAATGAATTTTAATATTAAAAAAGAAGTAGAAAATAGAAGGTAAAAAAAAAAGAAGAAACAACGTATTTTTTACTCTACCTGTCCCAATTCCTCGTTGAGGTCTGAAGTATTTACTTGTGCTCTCTGGTTTGTTTCTTTGTGATAGAGGTCAAGATCCCAGCCAATAAAAAAAGATCCAAGAAACTTCTGCATCTCAACAGTCACGTAAAGTGAAATAGGTATGATAAAATTGTAAAGTACCAGAAAAGCAAGAAAATCTGAAATAAATCTCAGAATCTATAAGAGAGAAAATGTAAAGATTACTGCAGTGATTAGGTGAAACATGGTTACTTACTTAGGTTTCAATATGCATGAAAAATGAAAAATTGACAGAGCCAGAGGAGACCAAGTCCCACGTACGCAAGAGAGAGAAAACACACAGTGACAATGCAGGCATTTCCAGGTTGCCCCAGTAACACGCCTTCAGACTGATGCAAAAAGACTGCCTTAAGCTATGACTGAATGTTTCAGTTCTCAAGTTCATTAATTTTTGTCCTTTCTACTGAATCTGTCAGAAGGGCTGCCAATTAATATTAACTGTCATGGTGATTCTGTTGTCAAACAGGTCTCTTGAAATAGTTGGATCTGAAAAAACTAACATGTTCCCCAGTCCATCAAACTGCACCACTCACAGGCTTTCCTAAGGAACCCTAAATGGTGAAGGCAAACAACTGACATTCCATGTTGTCAAGAGGAATCTGCAAGTATTCTGTATTGGTTTAGGACAGCATAGTGACAAGAGGGTTCCTGTCTACCGGCATTCCCCAGTGACGTGGGTGATCCAGACTACATAACAAGAAAGAGACTGCACGGATTTCAATGGCACAGACTTCTTTCATGCTTCTTCCAATCACTGTGTTCGACACATACATTTCAGGTAAACAGTTACGTAAATAGGACAGAAATTTCTCTTTATTAGGTATGACAATTTTAAACTCTGAAATGCAACATTACAGTCTCTTTCAAGTCTCTTTTTCATTTGCACAACAAACTCATATCTAAATAGGACTTTGGGAAGACTCTTACCAACACTTGAATATTGAGCAAGCAGTAGGAGAACATTTTGAAGAAAGGAAATATAAAAGTAGTCAACAGTTCGCAAAGCTAAATAATGTCTGTTCTTCCTCATTAGGGAGTGTTGCTATAATTACTTAATAAAAGTCAGTACCAATATTAAGGTGTCTGACAAAAACTCAGGAAGTTCTGTGCCTTAAGAGATCTTCCAAACTAAACCAGAAAAGATAAACATTGAGAGCAGTAATTCGTGTTAGAGAAGATATACTGAGAAGAAGTGACAATTACTAAGGTTAGTGAGTTTCTTCAAGCACTGTCTATTAAATAACAATACACACAACACAAGCCAGATTAATAGAGAAAGCATTCCAAGTAAGCATGTCAGCATATTGAGAAATGCAAAGCAGATTGTGGAAGTAAACAAGGGAGAGAGAAAAGCAAAGACATGATAGAAGGAGAGACACAGATGGCTCTGTATGCTCCTGAAGGCAAAGGTAAAGGAATGGAAAGATTGAGTAAATACTTAGCCCAATTCTATTCAGAACTGAAAAGGCTCCACAGACTAGTCTAACTTACATAGCAACTACTTCCAGTTAAAAGGAGCCAAGAATTTACTTGGCTGACCACTTCAAACTAGCTGAAAATGTTTTAAGTGGGTGCAGGTACTAAAAGTAAAAGTCACTAAACAATTTGAAAACTTAAATTCATTTAGTACTTTTCAACAGTGACACTTTTAGCTAAGTTTATTTTGGAATACATAGAAAAGTTTTTGATAACTCTAGTGATAACCTGAATTAATGATTTTGAATAAAACACAGCACTGAGATAAAGGTATTTTTCCAGTTAAACCACAAAAACACTTTGCATGACAAGCTTCTGAGAAAGCTGCATGTTCTACTGAAATGTCAGCAAACTCTTCACTCTCCTTGAATCAAAGACATTCTCAAATTACTTGTTTTTCCTTCCTGAACCACTCCGTATTAACCATAAATTTCACTCTACTTGTGAAGCAGAACAGAACTCTCCTGACTTGGATATGGACCTTTTTGCACATATGGCACCTAGTGAGCACATTCCATTCTCAGCTCTCTGGGGAGGGTATGAGGGGGTAGGGGTGTTAAACATCTGACACCACATCACATGTGGAAACTGGATTTCTAATTCTTCTGTGCTTTGAAAATCCCCTCTACTTAGAATCAGCTTCAGCCAGCTCCTGAACTGCTTCGGAAGAAGGCGGACTCGTATAGAAATCAAAAATTAAACAGAACACAGAAAAATACAGAATGTTCAGAACTGCAGACTTAAGGAACACTTCAAAGTATCCCTCCAATCTCTACAGAAGAGTAAGGAGGCAAGCAAGAGCTTGAGCAAAATTACAGCCTTACAAAATCATGTGAACAATCTCAACATCACAGAATGTCCAAAATGCCTGAACTGTGAAGTCACTGCAACGGAACGTGCACAAGAACAGCTACCCTCCTCCTCTTTTCATTTAAGGAATGACAAAAGACACCCAAAAGAACAGTAACTATAATAAGAACATAGAACATCAGAAATATATCCTAACAAACCCCAAAATTTTCAGAAAGCTTGGTCTTTTCATAAAGGAAGAAAATTCCAACCAATAACAGAGGTAAGACATTTCTACTCAAGGGTTGAGGCTACATAGGACTGTCTCAAAAATACTAAGACAGCAGCACACAGACTTGCAAGTGGATTATGTGATAGTTACACCTATATCTAAGAATAGAGACATAATAAAGATCACATTCAGTATGTAGTGGTTGAGGGTTCCTCAGATACGCAATTGGGTAGAACTACCTTACCTTACTGCTGTTTCTTTCATGCTCTGTTTTTTCGTTATACCAAGGCTCATCCCATTTTTCTTCAGCTTGCCATGCATACTTTAAAATAGTGCTCAGAATGGCTTCAAAGAGGAGGATTATTAGATAAATAATCAAAAAGGAATTCATGGACCTACAAAGAGGCAAAAAAAAAAAAAGCAACTTCAGTTTATTTTACGTAACCTGATGACACACTGTGGTTATATGAATTGATCAAAAACTTACTGGACAGTTTTTTAAAAAATGTATCCTGAGTTTGATATGGATATAAAGTTTCTATGTGACAAGCAAGCAACAGAAGTGAAAAGAAATACTACATCTGACTAAGATATGCTTTACATATAGCAATATGAAGACTAGACTAAGGTGCAAGAATACGCCAACAGCTGACATCACACGCCTGTTGTCCAAGATTTTGGGGGCTGACTTATCCTTCTCTTCTTCCCTGATACCTAGCAAGGGTGTGAAGGCAGTACAACCAACCACAGTGGAAATCCAAGGCTGCACCTTTTTCTTCAGTTAGAAGAGCACTACCACGTGCATCCAATTATTTAACCCAGGCCATACTATACCAGGTTATAGTCAAACTTGCCTCTATATTCTGTAATGCTAGCCAGACCATCATTCCACCCCTTGCTTTGATGACTGAACTTTTATTGCGCATTCTACAGTTCTGTTTGCACCTGGCTATAGAAGAATAATCAATCTCATGCTGCAAAAGAATGCCGTGAGGCTATCTCAGATTTTTAGTAACTGGAATAAAGGCAACATATCAGAACTCCTTTTCCTTTTAAAATAACATGAGGTTCAACATATAAATCTCTATTATTGTAACACCTATCCCATAACTACGAGCAAAGATTTTTAAAACTGAGCCTGCAACTTGTGCTAGAAGCAAGATACATTGCAAAAGACTTCTGGATAGGCTATATCCTTTAGACTATGTGAAACAAAGCTATTTTCCATTATATTAAATACTACAATTCAGGACAAAGATTTGTAAGTGATTAACACACTTCATTTCAATCCATCCTCTTTAAAGACATGATGCAGTTTTACAGTAAAGGGTACACAGAACAGCAGAGGCTGGGACTGTTGTGAAAACTATCTCTAAGCATCTGGTTCAAGCAGCATTTCGCATATCATTAAATGATCTCCACATCTCAAAAACAAACCTCCTGCACTAACTTCTGCTTTTGTCCATTTTAAGCTTGGGTATTGCAACTTTGTACACTACAGAAAGAATAAATAAAGGACGAAATATCAAGAAATGGATTTTATATTTACAGCTTCCTACTGGAGGCAAAGCAATTACACTCTCTTTCCTTGCCTACAACCCAATGATGAGATCATCAGGGTTTTAAAGTTACCAAGGAAAAACTAAGTTAAAACTCTACAAATAAGAAAGATATTAGAAAATAAACATACTTTTCTACTGCTGACCGTTTCTGAGATTTACTCTTGTAATTTAATGCCATCTTTGTCTCCATACCTGTATACACTGCAACACCTGTGAAGGAAGCGGGGGGGAAGAGTCATATTTTCTGCATATATACAATTTGCAGAATTTTTTTTTTTTAAGAGACACAGGATAAAATCAAGAGGTGGGTGATAGTACTTTTGTGTTTACTTCAGTACAATGGTGAGACAGTATTTTGTAAGTATTTGCAATATTCTGCTTTAGTAAAACAGTACACTGAAGTAATTTCAAAACCTACTAAAATGCTGTTCATTATTATGACTGTACTGCTCTTCAATATGTATTTTATGGAAATCAGAACAGTAAATCTCAGGAGAAAGTCTTGAACAATGGGTAACAGTAACAACAGTAATTTATCGACTGAAGTTAAGTTATTCCTTTATCAAACCACTTCAAATACTTTCGCAGAGCAGAGCTGGAACTTTATATCCTTAGAGATTCTTCAGCATAATATCATTACTTTCATCTATAATCATATCCCCTCAGGTAACAGTCAGCAAGATTATTACAATATCTTCCGTGCAAGTAGAATTAAACCACAGTTGATGAACATGTTTTAAGAAGAGAATACTCTTTACATATTTAGATGTCTACAAACCAAATATTTCTTTGGTGTTTTTTAATCTTGCTCCACGAAGTAAGAGACTTTCAGGCCCGAGAGGTCTAAAAAGAAACAGACATATCAGCATTTAGAAATTAGTTGTTCTGTATTCTGTAGGACTAGTGAAATACAGATTCCTATGCAAAGTTGTCCTATATCCCCCCTATGAATTCCCACCGCAACAACTCCAACCCACCCTCATTTAGGTCCATCTTCAGTCGTCTTATCCTTTTACCACACCTCACCCACACATCTCCAGAGGGCTCTCAGTGTCCTTTCATGTCTCCTTTGGTCACTGCCATACTCTCCCACCACTGTTCAATATCCTGTAATTAGTGACTGAGCTAAATATACCAATTGGCTGGTTCAGAGAGACCTGCAAGTTACTTGAGAAGCCAGCAGGCAAGAAAACCTATTGAGCTCACAGTGCAACATGAGCGCTATTTTAGTTTTGGCTATTCTACCTATCTTACTTCTACCCCTCTGTCAAACTGAAAGGATCTAGCAAGTTCAAAAGCTATTCATAGCAGAGAAACAAAGACAAACAACTAGATGGACACATCATCACCACAACAGTGCAAGTTCTGCTTCCTAACACAAGAGTAAAGTTTCACAAATGTTTTTTCCTCACATCTATCACACCACAATAATACACTCATTTCATTGGCTAAGTTAACTGTAAAAATAAAGGTCTAGCTAGAATCAAGGTTCATGTAAGGTTAGAGCCATATGTTCTACTCCAGCAGCAGTATCATCTTTAGAAACTGCCAGCAGGGTTTGTTTGAAATAAAAATAAAAAAGGTGCATTCACTATTTTTGTTTCAAATGAAAGCAGAAATTAAACAACTACAGTGGCCAGGTTGACATACTAAGTATAAGCAAAAGAATTAAAGATTATATATTAAGTGCCATGGCATACAAGCACTTGGCTTTATCTTACTTTTCCATTAGCTGTACCACAAGTAGTCCATAATCACTATTATATAAACAAAGCTCTTATACTTGAAGTTCCTTTGAAAGCATAACCTGGAGTTACTTAAAAAAACCCAACCCCAAACCCACACCCCACCTCCCACAGTTAAATGTTACTGCAAATGTGACAGTTACAATCACAAATACAGTGTGCACCAATTATACATACAGATTATGATAGGTTCTTTAAATTACAAATATTAATATTTTAGGCTAGACTCAAACTTTAATTGAAAAATTGATCTAAAAGGGACTAAATGCTCAAGCATTTAACCTCTTCTTATAAGAAACCTAATGTGTATTTCTGGATTCAAGTGGGTTTTGCAGCTTATAAAACCAGTCTGACAAACCCAAAACACAAAACCTGAATCAGTGCAACACAGACTAGACTAGTTTATCTTTGACAGTCAGAAGATACAGTTCTACCAGTGGTTAGAACTTGCAATTATTTTTCACACTCGCTTTAAACTGGCCCTGATATCTGTTGTCAACTGAACTATTTTGATAGATTATCCCAAAGCTGAACCTGTCAAGCCTGGCAGTAATGAATTCTGAAAAGCTCTAAGTGAAGTAGCACATAAAGCAACCTTAGAACAGCTCAGTGGGTGGGGGACTAGCCAAGGCACTGGACTTGGGGCCAAGTGATCTGCCCTCTACATTCCTGTATTTCTTGCAAAACCACTGACAAATCATTGACTCACTCTGAACTCCCTGCTACTCCTATCTACACTTCACAGATGTTTGCCAGCCTCACAGGAAGCTCTCAGATTGAAACTTTCAGTTCTTGAGACTGAAGGCACACATTACAGGGAAAATAATACTGCTTTACTATTTGATCCAGGCAGAAATTTCACTAAAAGGATAATATCTTGGACATTAGAAGAGTGAAAGAATCATAACACATCTACTTGTTTCTGTGACACATTTATACAACGTAATATAGCACTTCACGTTTTGAGAAGTGACCAAGTTTTTTGAAAGCTTGATTATCAACAACTCTCAAGAGAAAACAACTAAATAACTTGCATGGCAAATATTCGTGAAAATCTGGCCATTTCTTGCGAGTGATTTTCCTGTCTTTATTTCAAACTATGACCTTTCTCATTCCTGTTCTTCCTATTTCCTCTCCTGTCCTGTTGTGGTGGGGAGGAAGTGAATGTGCAACTGTGCGGATGCTTGGCGGCTAGCTGAAGCCAGCCCACTGCAATTAGCAATCTTTTGAGGAAGTCCACCTGTAGGTCTGTAAGTGGCTTCACATCTTTATATTTTCACATGTGTTTAGGTGTATGCTACTTTGCTATGACTGCACAGGGAAAGGTTGTGAGCACATGATTAAGTACATACAGCTTTAGGTGCCCACAATTACGTGTTCACTATTACAGATGTATGCACTTATCTTCACAGTCCACGTAGTACCGTAGTTTGAAATATATACCAAAAGCTACAAATTTGTAGCAGAGGCTTTGTTAAAACAGACCAATAATTTCTAGGAATTTCAACTGCAAAAACACCTGCTCAGTGCCTCTGATAAACAGATGACAGGGCATCTGTTGTAGTCTATATAATATGCCACTGGAAAATGTTTAAGATCAACAAAATGTTTTAAAATAACAAATAGCAACAAAGCTACCAGCTGATTACCAGTGCCTAAAAATTACCCCCTTCAGAACAGCCAAGCTTTCCAGAACTATCCTACTGAATCTGAAAAACTGGGTAGTAATGAACTTTTTTCACTATTTTTTCTCACGTTCATCTGAAGTATGCAGCTACAATTGAGAACTTCAGTAAAAATACCCCTCTCTTTCATATATTCAACAGTAATGCTTTTTTGTTATTTTAACCACCTCCATCAGATCTAAACATTATTCTTATAAAATTTTACTTACCGTACAATTTCTTCAGTTTGTTGGCTTATAGTTATTCTTCCAACAAATCTACGAAAGATGGCCATGTGTTAGCAATATCCACATAAAGACTCAAAAATGTAAAAATCTCCTCCATATTTACAAAAAAATGGTCCACAAGTACAAAATAATCAATTTTTACTAACAAACTAAAACAATAAGGCAACACTGGCAAAAATTTTACAAGAGAGATTCAACAACAGAAACATTTATCCTTCAAAAGAACAGTCATTTGAGAGAGCCTATTAGGTTTCATTAATAAAACCACAAAAGATTATATTTCTTACTCATTTAAAACAAGACTGTGACTTCTTGATGTTTCAGTAAGAAATAATTCCTCAACAAATATGTCAGCATATTATCCATCAGAAATAGTAATTTTCCATTTAATAAAGCCAATCTACTGTACTTTTAAAATCTGACACTTGCATATTTAGCATGACCCCAGCTACAAATAAGGACATACACTTCTACAGTAATTGTACCTTAACTTGATGTTCTCCACAAACTAAAGATCAAATATTTGAACAGCTGTTCAAACTAAGTGTCTTAATTTTTAAGAATTTAGTATTTCTCAAAGATCCCAAAGCTTACTTAACAATAGCTGCTGTGATACGCTTGGATTTTGAAAACTACTGCTTGATAGCTACCATTTTCTATTACACAATTCAGGAAGAACTTGGATGGGAATATAACTTTTGTTACCTATGATGCTGTTTTACATAATCTAGGGCATTGCTTGCTGATGTTAAAAGCTGAAATGAAGCATACTCAGATACAACTGGTTTTAATCTATATTTTTGCTGCTGAAGAATGAAGTTCAAATCTTCTCTTGAGTGTAAGCAAAATAAACATGACCAACGCATACCCTTAGAATTAACTTAAGCTTACAACCATTTGCTATGGTTTGAGTTAATTCCATTTAAAAAAATATATACTATATAGTACTGAAATCTCCTGGCAGAACCTTATACAACTGTGTCTCCAACCTGCTCACACTCATAGGCCATTTAATTCTTTAAAAACTGGAAACAAGTTTACTGGTTAGAACAGAAATGTACATAAATGTCATGATTAAAATAGAAAAGGTAAATATTATCCTATAATTTCTGATTTACTACTGAAGTACTCAAATTTAACTTGTCACTTGTCGCTTTCAGTAAGTACATATGTATAAACACGCTGATTATTATTACTTAAAATTTAAGCAGATGTCTGAAGCTATTTTAATCCCAGCAAGACCCATATAATTCCTAATATCAAACATTTCATTTTGATTTAATTTCAAAATATTTAGTAATGAAGCGATACCTGTATAGATCTGCTTCTGGCTGCTGACATTCTATAACAGCTACAAGTTTGTCCAGGTTGGCAACCGACTGTAACACTGCTGTTTCTGGGACTGCAACATGTGTCTGCAAAACAGTGTCCATTAAGTTAACGATACAGGACTAGCAGGTGAGGGGTGTATTTCAACAGGCTGAAATAAAAATGTCACCACAAATTAACTACATTCTACTTCATAGCAGTAACCCAGACCTTAAGGTTCGTCTCTCCATCCAAACTTGCGGTAGTAACATGGCATGAACCGTCGACTCGATCAGACGAAAGAAGCACCAGATCTACAGGAAAAGTCTCATCTTTGGCTACTCTGACAATGTCCCCCACCTGATGAAGCGGACACAAATAAGAAGTGTACAAACAGAGTTTTAAAAGAGAAGAATTCATTTCAGCATTGTTACCAAATCGTGATGAAACAGGCCACAATGATTAGTAATGAAACAAGAGCTTTAGCTATGCGATAGAAACACAATTTTCAATTTGTCCTTGGGCACATACCCGAATGTTTTTAGATCTAGTTTTTACAAGGCCACCACTTCGAACAACATAAACTGGAGCACCGTTTACTTCGTTGTCTGCTTTATGTCGTAGCCAGTCTTCATAACCCTGTGGAAAAAACACACAAATTTACTTTTTAAGCAAGAAACCTATAAAGCATAACAAGTACCTTCTAAGCTAATGTGCTTGCTGCATAGCCTGAATACAGTTACTAACTCCTCTTTAGTTTCTACTACAGCTGTTACTCAAGAACCTGGGAAACCTCTTAATTTTCACTTACTTTACAGAAATAAGTGAAGGCAAATAAAGTAGCAAAAATGGTGAAGAAACTTAACAGTCCCACGTTCTGTTAAAAGAAACAGGCAGTGACATTTTCTGCAGACAAGGTGAGCAAGTACTCATTCAATCTTTTATCTATATGGATTAATATACCACAAAACTGGGAACAGTCACTCTAGTCTCTCTTACGGATTTTTTTTTTTCTTTAAGAGAAGTAACAGACTGAAATTACCCTATAGCACTTCTTAGAGTTACTGCCATTGCCTATGCATGAAATCTTAGGGGTTCTTAATTTTGTACGACATGCTGTTCACACATCAGCTCTGTATAGCAAGATAAGAGGACCAAGAAGGATTTAGTTCTTTGTGAGTCCTAATGCCACAGTTCACAGCAACTGAGTTTTTCATGGATAAATTAAGCAGTTTTCCTTTACCAGATATTTGGCACCTCTTTAAGCACCCTTTATCCCATGTACGCATGCACACACACACACGCGCGTGTGCAAACATTCGTAAGAGTGAATCCAGGCATGCTATTCCCCTCCTATTTTCTGCAACTATCAATACATTCCTTATTTAATCTAATAACGTGATTGTCAACAGCGTGATCTCTGATCCCCAAGTCTAGGTACTGTCTGGAAAGCCCCACGGGCAGGCACAAGAAATGGATCAGCCTATGCAGGAAGTTCAGCTGTCTCTTACGTCCTGGCAAGACTCTTACAACTGATTTGCAATAAGAGACATTTCCTAAAATGTTTTTCTGTAGGTATAAGAAAACATGAAAGAGTTAAAACCACTTCTTTGGAAGCCTGCAGACAGAAGAAGGGGGCCCTCTGAAACAGCAGGCATAATCCCAACTCACCCTAGAACACTACAAATATTATATATGAATGTCATAATACAAAGAATACTAATGCAGATGCAGTTTGGAGAATTCTGCAGGTGACTGGAGTTTGGAGGAAAGTTATGCGATGAATTTACCATGTTAAAAGTATAGTTCTGCAGTTCTACCTTCATGCACCTCCACTGTTACTAGCACAAATGAGTTGGGACAGCACAACTGCACTGGGGGGCACTGGGGGAGGGAGGGGGTGGGGGGAGAAGGCAGGAGTGGCGGAAAAGAAGGAAGCTTTATGGGCCAACTGCTTAAAAATAAATAATTAAGAAGTGTGTAGTAATAGCAGCCACACAGAGATATACTGGGAAATCAGAATCCTGAAACCCCGAAGTAAGACTCTCTTGGAGTTCTTCTTAACCAGCCCGAAAAAGCAAAAGTCAGTACCTACAGCTCCTTGTCAAAGGTGACTGACAGAAGAAAACAAGGGCTTAACTAACATCCAATAACCTTGGGGCATTTGTCTCATAAATCTGAACAGCTGAACAATATGGGCATTTGGCAAAGAAACGAAATTCACCTTCTTTCGAAAGTACAGATTTCAGCGCTTTCTCCATCTGACACCTATTGCCTGCAACACAAGGGTGACACCTCACGTCAGGGAATTCTTAAGAGCAAATTTACTGTGGTCAGTTTAAATTCCCCCAAAATTTATCTACTGCAGCATTTTTGGAAGAGCTCCTTATCCTCACTTGCAAATATTGCAAAAATACTGTTAAAAAGAAAGATGTAATAGGAATACAGGGAATGTTGCTTAATTGCATGAACAGAAACTAAAGATTAAAATCCCTCAATTAAATTATATTCTTAAGTCCTCCTTAAATAACTGCATCGATACACTTGAGCAAAGGACAAAGTTGAAACACGCCTGCATATTATATTACCAGGTTTTTCGTTCTCAGTTTAGGTCCATATTTAATCAAAATCTGCAAAGCAGTTGTTTCCAATTTACCCGACAGTCATGTAAACATCTGTGTCCAATCAGCTTGTTTGCTAAATACTTACGAATTTATTGAAAGGGACTAAGTTCCCTGAAGTTCCTTAGGAAATACCTTTATTTTGTTTTGGGCTTTTTTAAATTTAATTTTTGTTTTATTTTTATTTATTCTATTTTCTAATTTTGGACTCCTCTGAGGACTGTGTATGCATCTTCACAGGCATAAGGAGGGAAGTACTTTGGCTAACAAGGTAGACAAAATGACACAGCATAAGTTGCATCACTTTGCAGTCTTGTATGTCCTTCTTCTGACCTAGGTGTAATTACAATTTTGAGAAGAAGAAGTTCGATCTCCTTGGCTGAGATTAGAATAAGGCTGAGTTTTAAGGTTTGCTAGAGGCGTCACGTTAACTGACTGTCTGGAAGCAGGGGAGAGTTTTTCCACCCACTGCTAAGCTTCTCAGACCTGCATACAGTTAATGCTTCTATTCTTCCCCTCCATCTTTTGAGAGACTACTAAGTTAAAGTTTAACATTTATGCTGATGCAACTTTGTACAGAACCAGTGGCCCACAGCTTTCAAAAGGGGTTTCTTCCCCTAAAATCTGCTTCCTATTCCACTTCTGGTTCAAGAGAAAATGGGAGCTGGCTTTGAGACAATCTGGTTATGTTCCCCTCTGCATTCCAACAGAAGGTTTATCTTTCTTCCTTGTCTGAGGGCTGCCTGTTGGAAATAGCACACTGAATTGTCTTTCCAAGATAACAGCTTGTGAATACTGTTTGCCTACTTTGCAGCAGGTAGGATAAACATGAGAGTCCATTAGATCAGTTCAGGTAGTTCCAATAGTCCTTGCAGAGATATTGAGACAATCAGAAAAACTCTTGATGCTTGGCAAGTCCTCAATGATTTGAAACTTCTAGAAGGAACAACAGAAATCTCTGTTCTTTGCAATTGATGGTAACATACTCATATTTCCCAATACAAGATTAGACAACTGGAAACAAGGTGGTAATAGACTATTTTGGACTATTCTAGACTTATACAAGTCCAACTTCTTTCTAGAAAAAAAGATTCTAATATTTATAACTAAGTTGCACAATCTCTTTCAGTTCACACAGCTTTAAGGGATGTTTTCCATTGCCTACTTACGACTGTAGCTCTTGAACATGTGATTTTTTGGGAGCGAGGATAACAACTGCAACTGAATAGGATTAGGGCACTCTACATATACAAACTGCGCAGCAACAAGATGAAATGTTAGTTCAAATATTATTCCAGCATTAACATCCCCTCTGCCCCAAACACCATTCTATCCACTTGAAAGCTAGAGCTATTTTTACTTTTGCCCTATTTCAGGGTGGCTTTGGGTCTTACAGGCACAGAAAGCAAATTGAAATTCCAGTTGTAGCTCCATAACATTCTCCTGCTTACTTTTCAGTTGCTATGACTGCACCTCTTCCCCAGACAGCACTGTCAAAACCTTTGAAGGGGATAGTTCCTGAAAACTACCTCCGCGTAGAAGAGATTGTAGTTTCTATCCACATCACCTCTTTCTTTATGTGCTTGTTTCTTTCTCCTCTTGCTTTAAGGGCTTAACGAAAACAGAAGGTTTTTCTTCCCCCCCTTCTCTTTTTTTTTTTTAACATTCTCCTTCCAGGGGCTCTAGGTCTTAGTAGGATGCAGTATGGTGCTTGAACAAGATTTCTATTAAACACACTTACTTAGAAGATTTTTCTTATTTCAACTGCTATAAAGTACTCCAAAATGTTTTATGCAACCAAAGAAAATGAAAACAAAACCAGAAGCTTTCTAAACTGGACCTTTTACCTGGTATGGGATTACAGTTAATACGTGTTTTATGCCATGAAACATACTCCTCGGGGCAAAATTTGCCTTTTAACTACTGACAAACATGGATTGCACCATTGCTTCATTTACCTAAGCTCCTTTCTCAGCATGTCATGTGGGAGGACTCGTTTTAATATGCAGTGAGGTGTGCCAAAGGAAAAAGTGAGGAGCTTTCAGAAAAGGTCTTATAACAAGTGACATATAATGTTTAGACAAAAATGCTGTCTGGCATTCATTCACTGTCCATTTAAGGGTACTGCAGCGACTCACTGAGTGCGTGACAATTAACCAAAATGCTCACGTTCAAGCACAAGAAACATTAAATAAAAAAATCCCTTCTAAAATGGCATCTTTTTATTTTTAGTACCTAAACATTATCTTGGTCAGACTTTGTTAAGTAACTTTACCTTAGAAAGACTTCACGCTACAAGATCTTTTTCCCCTTTACCTGTTTTATGGCTGTCACAGTTATGACAAAGAACAATGGCAATCCACTGGTAATAGGACTGGTAGGGGTATCTATCATGAGCTGAAAGTGAAGAAAATATGAAAATTAGCCTCAATTTTATTTTTACAGTTGTACCTTCCAAAAAAACCCAATGAGGCAAGATGACAACTATTTTCCAAACTCCTCATTATAACCTGTATTTTTTTTCTGCACTTTCTGCAGTATTTCTGGAGCAAAACTCAGTTCCTGACACCTAAGTAATACATGTCAATAATGATGCAAAGGTTTGAGGGCATAGAAGAGACTTAATCACATTTGTAATGCATGCACCAGTTTTAAGAGTCCTTAGTAAAACAAAGCTATGTTTTCATCCTACAAAGACGAATTCAAAAGTTATTACAAAGGAAGGAAATCCACATTTCGTGAAGCTATTTCAATACTCTATACAATCTACCGCACAACAGCAATATAGAGTGTAATAACATCCACTTCAGAAGTGAAAATAAAGTTAAAAATAGTAATTTCCAACAGCTTAGATAACAGAGAACTCTCTCTCCTAGACTGCTCCTTTGTGGTTCGCCCAAGTCAACATGCAGTTTTTACAATTTGTGCTGTTACTGCTGGCATGCCAAAAGTGCAGTGTATACACCAAAACTCTGTATGTGTGTGCGTGGGGGGGATATTAGCGGTTCTCCTCCGCTGCAAGAAAAAAACAACACAGTCAAGTGCTGTAAAGAAAATATACACAAGAACTATTCAAAATCACAGACATTTATTTGATCCACTTTACCTGAGACTTATGGCATTGCTTTGGGAACCATTAAAGAAGGAAAAAAAAAAAAAATCATACATGAAGTCTACCCTGTCAGGAGCCAAGAACCTCATAGAGAAAACAGATTATGCCACCTTAACACACGCATAAGCTTTTTTTTTTTCCTCCTACTGAAACACAGACAATTTATAGAATACAACAAAAATCAGATCTAGCCTGCAATATTGTCTGTTCTTCAATTGTAGCATCGCAATTTCAGCTTGGCAGGATGTTGTCCAAGAAAACCCATGCCAAAAACATCTGATTTTTTGGCTGGATAGGGTTAACCATGACATTTCTGCCATCTACACTTTCTCCTCCTTTCTCAACAGACGCTCACATGTGAAAATAGAGCAAGTTTTGTGCTGGCTGAATTGTCATGGCAGCCTGCTCCTTTTGCTTCTTTCACCAGAACACCATGGCCCTTTGCCTTCTACACAGCTGGACACGCATTCATCACACAACTGGTGTGGAGCCTCATGTGAACAAAATGCGGTCTGTCACCATGTTTCTGGCATGCATATGTGCGGTGAACAATGTGGACTGGATTGTGCTGCATGTTTAAATCACACAAAGAGAACTTGCCCCAGCCCTGTCATCCCCAGTGGAATAAGGTGTAATGACAGACACTGCATCTTGGTCAAATGAGATTCATATGACAGAGAAGATAACCATGGTGATCAACTTTTAAAGGCACCTTTGCCTTATAAAGAAAAAAAAAATTATATATTAATGAACTTCCAAATGGGATTTGCATAAAACCAGAATTCTGTTCTAACAAATGAACAAAAATGTCTGCACCTTTTCTCCTGCTCAGTTTCCAAGAATACAGACATATAGACATTTCCCATACAAATTAGGGCATCCACTTGAGTCATGAACTGAGAGAAGAACAGCATTACACTCCGAATAGAAGTTCTGCCTTTAGATCCGTATTTGTTCATGGACACCACATTTAGATATTACTGAAACCTAACAGTCTGAAAGGAACGTGACTCAAAATTAAACTAAAGAGGTAAATTTGCATTAAAAAGAAATAAAAGCTTCAAAAATGCAACTCTGTCTGTGGTTACTTTACGTAACATTCACGTTTCATCTCCAGCATGCCCCCATCTTCCTCATGCTATAATATGTTAAACAGCGTGAACCACCGTAACAGGAATGACAAAGTCAATATTCTTAACTAGGAAGGTGGGGTGGGCAACACCCATTTGTTAGACTAAGTTAGAACTGTATGACTTCAGTACTCCCAACACAGGAATTTTCAGCCTATTAGGAAGTTTATTCTTTCTAAATGTGAAAGAACAAAAGGAAGGGACACAGGAGGCAATGGATTAAAAACTGCAGAACTGGCCCTGCTACTGACATTTTGCACAATCACAGTCAAATCTCACGAACTCTTCACTATTCCTGTTTTTTGTCAAATGAGGCACCATCTTTTCCAGATGCATACTGTAAATGTTGATTAATCACTGTGGAGGGCTGTATGTGTTCAAAGCATTCTATTTTGTAATGAAAGAAAAGTTTGGGTACCCCAAAATCTTGTCTCTGTCTCAGACATTGATTGGTCTTTCAGAAGTTATTATCTCTCCTTACAACTTTTCTCCCACTTACCCTTCATCTACTAAGTCTGCAATAGCTCAACAGAATTTAAGTACTATTACAAAGTTGGAGGTGCAAAGACCACAGAAAATGTACAGACTGTCATAACATACTCGTGGATGTTCTTAATTAGAAGAAATATACTCTGTTACAAAAGCCACAGTAATATTTCTGACCTATACTGTACCAATAACAGCACTAACTGATGTCTTCAAAACTGACAAACTGTCAATCCTACCTGTAAATTTTTATGTGTTCACTTTATCTGAACAAATTGAATTTGAGGATCTTAGAACTGTCTGACAATAGTGTGTTGATTTACAAAAGCAAGAGTCCACCTACAATGAGAATATACACTAATCTATGCTCAGCTCAAGAGCAAGCATACTGCCCAATCTGATGTAAGGGAACTTGAATGTCTGCATTTCTGCACACTAATGTCCAAGAAGCACTTAAAAATGCACAGAGTAAAACTCCTGGTTTATTCAAATACCACCAATGCCCAGAAAAATAAAAAAAAACACATCTGAAATTTTATTACTACCTTAACAGATTTAAAATTGTATTTTTAGGCAGACAATTGAGTCCCTGTGCTGGCAGTGCAATGGACTTGGAAGCTGCACACTTAGGTATATTAGCATTCACGAAGATGACAGTACTTAAATTTGGACATAATTCTTTTTTAAAGTTATGTTATTTCCCCAGAGAAACTGGAAATGTGTTGTTTTTATGGACAGAATATGTAAGCAGAGAAGTTAAATTCATAGAACAAACATCAGTGGCAACGTAAATTGCAACTTCCTGTGTGTTATTCAACTTACCTGAACCAAAAATATAATCAGAAAATAAAAGTTGGCTACTCTTCTGAACTGCTCAAATAAGTTTTTTGGAACAAAATTCCACACCGTATACTGAAGGGAAAAAAGGGAGAGAGAAAAAGAACAGTTATGACATACTGAACAATTTTGCAGTGAAAGTCTCTTAACCCCAATCTTTTCATTTTCCATCTCCCCTCCCCTAAACCTTCTTGCCCTACTCCCACACAGAACTGCTGTATTCATTATTTTATTTTTTTTTTATGTTTTTTTTAAGTACAGCTAGCAGGGAAGCACGGGTAGCAACTGCATTGCCTTTACAGTCAAAGTTTTAAATGTTCTCCTGCCAACTGGGATAGGAACAGCTGGAATCATTTGGCTGCTTGCATCCTGGATAGCAGAGAAGAAACTAATTCTTGCAGCTATAACTTTCTCTCCTACACTACAGCAACAAGACACATCCCCACCATCAGTTCTATTGACTCCAATCCAAGGTCACACTAGGAGGGAATCTGCAATTGCAGTCCACTGCTGATTTATGCAGAGTACTACCTTACACTTTGGCTATTTTATAAATCTTCACAACCAGCTTCATCCTTCCTTTTAAGTGGTTCTGTGCATCACATCCAGACACAGGCAACACTGGTTTAAAACCTACTTTTCTTCAGAAATTCTGACCAACATGCTTAATTGTTCTCTACTTAGTCAGGTTCTAAGGAAAGCAGGATGAGAGCAGGACAAAAACTAGGAAGCAACCTAGCTTTTTCCTCAAAAAACTTTAGAGCTTGTTTCATTCTGAATATTGTATATGCACCTTTAGACACAATACACAACTTCAGTAACATATCAAGTGGTTTTCCCATGACAAATTGATTCCTTACTTTGGATGATATGATTCTGTTGTCTGCAAATTTCTGAGGAACATAATGCCCATGCTGGGGAAAACGATTTGCTATATAAATAGTTCTTGTATCACTTTGATGCGGTGGGTCAAAACCCTAAAACACAAAATATCAAAAGAGATGATCAAGAAAGACTGTTTTATTAGCTGTAGTTTTGTAAAATTGTTATCTTTGTGCTGAAAAATTATATCCAGGTATCAAGCAGCAGTTTTAGAATAGCAGCTTTTGAATGGGAAACAAAATTAACGTGTAAACTAGAGCCTGCTGTGTCCAGAGAATTTTCAAAACTTGGGAAAAAATAGTAATCTCAATTTTGAAGTTGTGTATTCATTCTGGAAAATGAATGAAAAAATCCTAAGTCTCAAAAAGGACAGAGAATACTTGTTATCGTGCAAATGTGAAGACCTGTGAAACTTCAAAAAGAAGAAACAGAAAAGGAGATGAAACATATACAAATTACAAAACCTCACAGCCACACTCATGATAACCCTAGCGAAACAGATTGAGAAAAGGTCAAAACAAACAAGTCACACTAGTATGCTGTGATAACTCGATTTTGAAAATATTCTCATCAGCTTAAAAACAAAAGCATATGCATCTGACTAGACAACAGTATTTTTCCAGACAAGTTCTATCTCCAAGAACTAACATTCTGTCTAACCTCAAATGCGATTTCCTGCCATTACCACCAATTCATACATGAGTGGTAGCAACACTGAAAGCAAACTCATGAAAAAAACCCCAAACAACTCAGAAATACTTATCGATAGTTTCCTGCCAAAACAGAAGATCTGAGTGAGGTCCCTTGGAACCAAAGTCCTGTTTCAGGTCTGATGGTCAGTATTTTCATCAACTGCCTTTGCGAGGGGAAGGGGAAAACAGGTGTTAAACGTGCAGATGACACCACCTCAGGACAAAATATTCAAAATCAGACTAACCAGATGTATGGAAGACTGAAAGATACAGCAGTTAGACACAATTAACTGCATCTACAAAAAAAGAACAAAAGCCTGTATAGGAGTTCTGCAGAAAAAGACCAAAAGGCCACAGCTGATCACAGGCTGAATGTGAGTCAGTAACATCATTCCATTGAAGAAAAAGCCTTCAGTACCAAGGAGACTGGAAGGAGGAGTGAGAACCACAGTTGAAGCACTGTGAACCAACTGGACAGCATCCAGGAGAGGAACATGAGTGTCATGGTTTAGGCCCAGCCAGCAACAAAGCACCACCAGGCCGCTCACTAATTCCTCCAAAATGTAAGGAAAAGCTTGTGGGTCGAGGCAAGGTCAGGGAGGGATCACTCACCAATTATGGTCACGGGCAAAAAAAAAACCAAACTCAACTTGGGGAAAAAAACAAAATCAATTTAATTTGTTACCAATCTAATCAAAACAGGATAATGAGAAGTAAAACCAAATCTTAAAACACTTTCCCCCCACCCCTCCCTCCTTCCCAGGCTTAACTCCACTCCCGATTTTCTCCACCTCCTCCCCTCCAGCAGCGCAGAGCGACGGGGAATGGAGGTTGGGGTCGGTTGGTCACAGTTGTCTCTGCCACTCCTTCCCCCTCAGGGGGAGGACTCCTCACACTCTTCCCCTGCTCCAGCGTGGGTTCCATCCTACGAGCGATGGTCCTCCATGAAGTTCTCCGGGGTGGTTCCTTCCCATGGGCTGCAGTTTGTCATGAACTGCTCCAGCGTGGTTCCTTTCCACAGGCTGCAGTCCTGCAGGATCAGACTGCTCCAGCACAGGCTTTCTCACAGAGTCAAAGTCATCTTCGGAGGCACCCACCTATTCTGGCGTGGGGTCCTCCCCAGGCTGCGGGTGGGCATCTGCTCCCCCGCTCCCCTCCATGGGCTGCAGGGGGACAGCCTGCCCTCTCACCAGGGGCTGCACGGCCATCCCCTCCTCCGGCCCACCTCCTCCTCCTCCTTCCTCACTGACCTCAGTATCTGTGTAGGTGTTTCTCTCACATTCCACTCCTCCCTCCGCTGCAGGTTTTCCCTTCTTAAATATGTTATCGCAGAGATGCTACCACTGTCGCTGATGGGCTTGGCCTTAGCCAGCAGTGGGTCCGACTTGGATCCAGGGAAGCTTCCAGCAGCTTCTCATAGGAGCCACCCCTGCAGCCAGCCAGCCAGCTCCCTCCCCAACACCCCCACCCTGCTACCAAAACCCGCCACACAAACCCAATACAATGAACCACAAGAGATCCTGAAAACATGACATATAACACAAGGCTGAACAATAAAAAATGCAAAGAGCAAACAAATTTGTCATTTAGCCTAGAGGAGAGGAAACTTGGGATACACTAGCACATCTTCCAATATGTAAGACTGTTCCACCAAGAAAAGGCATAATCTGAAGGACAATGAAGAACAAAAGTAGGCTTAAGTTGCAACTAGGAAAACTTACTTTGGATATTGGAAAAAGAAGCAAAAATTGTTTTCTTATGGAAAGGAATAATTAAAAACCAAAATAAGTCACATGGGAAGGTTGCAAGGTCTCTGTAACACAAGGGCTTATATCTAGGGCATTCAAGCCTATCTTTAATTGAGTCTTTCCTGGGGCTACATGACTCACCGAACCCTTCCTAGCTCTAGAGTTCTGACCTGGAGAAGCAGGTGATGGCAAAACAAAACAAGCAAGACAGTAAACCAGTAATAATTCAGATAACAAGCCAAGAAAATTACTAAAATAAAAACCAAAAAGCTCTAAGACATGGAACAAACTAGTGAAATTAAATCTGGAACTGTTAAATCGTGCGATAGGAAATCAATGATTGTCCAGGGAGTGGGGAATTTCAGCATGAGTGTCACACATTCCTAATCTTAGAACCAACTTTGCACTGTATACACAGTCTCCTTGTTCTTTGATGCCAAGTGAAAGCACAACTGGTAAAACAGCTAGAAAGGGCATTACCAATTCCGTTACTGGAGGTGAGGAAACTACCTTTGCAGTGGGGTTGCTCCACTAGTGAAACCAGGCTCAGACCTTGATTCGTGTCCAAAAACCTAAGACTTCACAGAACTCCAACAGAAGAGGCTTCTGTACCAGTTAATTACAGAGGATGATGAACAGTAAGCACAATGAGCTACAGAAAAATGGTTTGTATAACCAATCAAGAATTTTCTTTAACCCATTAACATCTTTAACTCAGGGCATCAGGTATGTTCACATTCAGGATAGTATAATTTTAAAGTAAACAAATAATTAAAAAAATCCTCTCAAACATACAAATTTTTGTATTTGACATAATTACTACAGAAACATTTTGCTTCAGAAAGAAAGAGGTCCAGAAGAAAGAAGGGAGAAAGAAAGGGAGGGGGATTTTTCAAAGAGATTTGAAGGAGAGTAAACTTTAGATGACAAGCAGTGGAAGGCTGCTCTAGTCACATGCTCCAGTGTGAAAGCTTGTTTAAAGATAAGAGTGGAGCAGGGAGACAAAAAGTAGATAGGGGAAAGGAGCAGAAAAAAAATACGTAGGATGCCAAAAGCAAAAAAGAAATGAACTTTACAACTTGAAGAAGAGAAATACAAGCATGAAATTAAGATGAAAAAAAATGTACCTCTTAAACGCTGACAGAAAATTTAAAGAGAATAATGTTCGTAGCAGAAGCATTTTGGAAATCTGACATTAGTGACACATTATTTCTACATCAATCCAGAAGATGCCACAATAAAAGTGTTTTGGAAGAAAAAAAAAAAGGCACTTAATAATTAAGACTAGGTACACAGCTCTTCCATCTCAGAAAATGTCTGGCACTCACAAAATACCCGACATCCTCACTTTGGGAAGTCATATTCTACAGCCTGAAAAAATTCCACTCCAAACCAAACAGATGTAAAGCAGGGAAAAAACAGGAAAAGCAAAGGAAGTGACTGGCAGTCTTCTGATGGTGATAAATGCTAATCTCCACGCCACTTGCTGAAAGTTATTACAAGACAAGTGAAAAATTTCAGGACTAGGATATTACTGAATTTTTTCCAAAGTATTTATATGCCCTTTTCAGGCCACTATCTGAGCACCTGAAAGTTGATGAGTTTAATGACATTTTTATTATGAAGAGTAAAGACCTCCATACAACTCAAGCCTAACTGCACAAGCACTTCCATCAGATGAGAATACCTCCACTGAAGCAGACACAACTGACTAAAAGCGAGGATTCTATTTTCCAAGTCAGAATCTCAGGCCATACAAGTTTACAGGTGCACTTGTGCAGCTAAACCATCTTAAAATTGCAGTCTATACACACTTAACTCTGTTTTGTTGAAATTTACCACAGAGAAAGTGCAGAAGCTGTGCAGTCAGCAGACCTATGGCGATGGCAATGCACAAGCAAGGCAGACCGGAGACAAGAAACCCTTCAGTTGTCAGAACTATGGTTGGAAGAGGACACATCCTTGACAACTTTAGTGACTTGACTGTAGTCACAGCAGGAAGCATCACAGCTGGGAACAGAACCCAGATTTCCTAAGTTTCATGTCTGTAACTAGGAAAGACCATTTGAAATTACCCAACGGCCCTGTCATCACATAATTTGCTGGTGAGACTGCAACCAAGCAGATCTTCCAGAGAAACTTTAATTACATATGTCTCCAAGGAAAATTCTGCACATAAGTTGAACTTAATTGTTCAAGAATTGAAATGCCTTGAACTTTTCTGTAACTATGGGGCTGGTCACAGATCCTGCTTGTGACACAAAACCGATTTGTAGTCCAAATTTCTGCACAGCAAAGGGATTTTGCATAGTATCTATACACAAGCCAACAAAGAGGTGCAGAAAGCACACTCTTTCCTAATTTCACTTATTAAACAGTTCTTTCTCTTTCTAATGTCATTATCAAACACAGCTGCTAAACTAGGGTAACATGCCCTTGTCAAAGGATTTCTGCAGCTAAACAGCATGAGCAGAGTATCCCTAAATTAAATTTTGAGTCTTGCAAAAAGATTCAGTTGTCATCAATATCTTTCAGAGACAGTTAGTTTTCCTGCAGTGCAGTGATTTCTACCTAAGCACACAGATCATTGACTTCCTAACAAATAAAGCTGAGTTTATTATAAGATCTGATATTTAAGGCTTCTTAATCAGGTGTTATTACATGGATCAACTGTAAATAAAATAAAATTTGACCACAAGATAAAGTGACAAAAAAAAAAAAAAGGCCTTATTTTTTTTTCCCCCTTCATACTTCAAATTAAATCTAAATTTATTGGCTAAAGTTCAGCCATTCAGCTGATTTATCAACATAAAGCAGGCATTATCTACCCCTGGAACACAGCTCTCATATTTAATCTTCGATACATACCTCCCCAATAGAAATTCTGCACACAGATAAACTTGACATGTTTGGTTTTGAAAATAGTCTAAACGAATGCCGTTTACATACAACACACATATTTGAGTCAAGCTGATTTATAAAGCACAAAACAAAATAACTTGGGGGGGTTAAGTGATTCATAGTTTTCCTTTTTTTTATAAATTTGTAATGACTCTAACCAAAGTCATTTTTACTAAACCTCTTCAGCAGTAATTTTGTTAGTGTTCTAAAAGTTAGACAAAGACATCCTCTGTGTAATAATTAGGCTCCTTTAAAACAGTATAAAAAACATCGTGGGGAACTGAGGAGAAATTTTTGACTGCGATTTTATGCTAGTTCTTTCATGAAAGAAACAGGCTTCAACAGCTCTCTCCCCGCCAAAAAAACCCTTCCTACATTTTGTCTCCATCTCCACCATTGTGCTAGGAGAGCTGCTCACGCAGCCATACAGTAAAGTGGGCTGGAAACCTGATCCAACCAAAACTCCACCATTTGCCCAGGGTTTTTTGTGTTTGTTTGGTTTTTGTTTTTTTTTTAATGTATCAGTTCCCTAAAACAACTGAATGGTCATGCCAATAGCCTGGTGATATAACAAAAGGGTTCACTGTGAAAGAAGTGTTTTATATATTGCTGCTGAGGAAGCATTATTAGCATAAACAACGAATTAGGCAACTGGAGAAACAGGCAGAGTAAGCAAATGAGAAGAAGCACTATGAAAAAGAACTGTGCAAAGCATGAGACTGCCCTCCCAACACCTGCAACTGTAAACAGAGAAAAGAAAAAATGCTTTCTCAGTCAACTTGTTGATATAATATATCCTATCTACTGCAGACTCTTATTTCTTAAATACCACTATTAAGTTATGGCAGCATGCACGTACACCCTCCCCGTGCTCGCACTCTACAGCACCGTCAAGTAAGACAGCAGAAATCCACAGATCTTTTAGATAGGATTAGCAACATGAGACCAGCACACATCAAATCAATTGCTGTTTCAAGCTTTGCAATACATGCACTGATAATTACAAATCGCCCACACCTTTGACAGGGAAAAAAAAGCAAAATTGTATTGGCTGAAAGAACTTCTGCTATGTGACCAGTTTTCAGTGAAAGGGGTTTGAAAGAAGGAAGTCTCAATTAAAGCCTCTTCCTCCTTTCAAAAACCATACTGAACACTGCTAAGGAAAGTAGTAGTTCCCCCAAAAGCCCTTTAGACATCACATACTAGTTAATAAAATTAATAAACAGAAGGAAGCTCGGTCTCAGGAAGCCTTTTTCTTAGGGAGGCAACTGACTGACCGTGGCCACAGAAACAGAACACCACATTTCCTGGGAGACAGCCCAAAAGCCTGCTATTACACTGCTGCCAAGATGTATTTTGATTAAAGGTGTTCTGAGGAAATGGATTTTCTTGCTTTGGGGTTTTTTTCTGAGTATACATGGAATACTTTTCCCTTTGTCAGATAAAATAAACCTATTCACACTCCATGCACATTTTCAGAAGTCTGTGTAAATTTGTACTCAAAACAGTCAGCCAATAATTCTTTCAGTCACATAAATGGGCAGTAGTCAAACTGAATTTGTCGTACCAAAGGTTAGCGTGAAGGAAGAAACAGCCTCTCACAGCAATTTTAAACACTGCTCTAACAAGTAAAGTAGTGAATCAGCTGAAGCACCCTGAGGTTTACATAGTGCCATGCAATTGTTCCTCCTCTTTTGAATATCACTGCAGTAAAGAAATAAAACAGTATTAAAAGTCACACACTATTCATGCAACTTCCTCTTTCCGCTTACTGTATCTGGTTGTTTAAAATATCTGGTAACAAATCATGCTGTAACCTCCTAAAGGACCTATAACCAAAATACGTTATTTTGTGAAAACAAACACTCTAGGAAACAACGCCTGAGGAATCATGAAGCAATAATCCTTCCTTTCACAATGTTAAAAAAATGCCTAGTACTGTATTTAGAAAAGTCATACTGGTGCTCAGAACAAAGTCGTGGTTATATACAGCTCAAGTTGCTCTTATTTTACCTTATCTTGTCAAAATGCCCACAAAAATAACTTGGAAAAATCCCTATTCAAAACCCTCTATCTTCTCTTTATTTACCTGCAAAAATAACAAACAAGCTCAACTGGCCTCATTCACTGCTAACATACTTCCCCGCGCCAGGTTCTCTGCCCAGGTGACTGATGCCAAACATACTGGTCTTGTAACGTCAAAAAATCAGACAGGAAAAGTGAGCTGAGCACGCAAGTTAAGCTTTCTAACATAGTGCTCTCAAAGACTGTTATGACATGCCTGGTTTGCGTTACTAGCGAAGAATTTTAACAAGAGATTTAGGTACACTCCTTAATTTTAAAATAACCCAACTTTGCATCAATTAAGGAATGGGCTTTCTTATCCTCCCCCACAGTCCAAATCACAGTATTTGCAAAGCATAATCCATTTTGGACTTCATATGATAAAGCAAACCTAACACTTCATAACAGCTACTCTTTTGTGACTATCTTCAACAGAATTTCAAGCTTTGCATTTTTTCTACAGGATTATTAGAATTCTTATCCTCTTGCATTCAATGTATTTAATTAACCAAATGCCTATAATACATTCCTTATTCATTGCTTTATTTTAGGAAGCTCCCTTTCATACTCAAACACACAGATTATGAAAATTATCAATAATGAACAGATCCAGTGATACTTTTGCTCAGATGCTTTTTGACAGAAAACAGACTTTACAATAAACGTGTCTTCAACTCTAATAAAGCAAGCAATTTAGTTAACATTCAAATTCTAAGAAGCAAGCCTCAACCTCAAAGAAATGGCTAGTGTCTCCCAAACTACTCTGCAAGGCTGTCCAGTGCTTTCTAAATTTTTTCCTTAAAAAAAAAAAAAAAGCATTATGATAAAGTCCAAGAGGTCTACGAGAAGTTGAGGCTTGACAGTATTTGTGGTCCAAAATGTTTGGTCGTTTGCCATGATTCCCAAAGCAGCCCATTGCTGTAAAGAAGTGGGAATGAAGATGCCTTTGAAGTTCCAACTACACAGTTTTAATTTCAGAACTGTTTTCCTCTGTGGGCTCCTGCAATTAGTTATCCTTATCTGCAATACCATCTCCCTCCAAAACAGAGTAGGCAAGATTTTCAAAGCTGAAGGGTGACTTTAGACACCCATCAGGAGGCAACTATAGGGCATCATGTTTTATAAAATAAGAATTGAGATCCCAAAGATAGCTAGCCACTTTTAAGAACACTGCTCAAAATATATAAAGTACTTTTAACATGGAAAGTGCTACAATTCTGCAATAGTCACACAGAAATAGCAGTTACTAAACAAAGTCACACTAAGAAATACAGAATCAGTACTGTAAATGAAACATTCAACACAAATCCTTCACGTACCTCAAATAACCATAGTAGCTAAAAAAAAAATTTTAACAAAATCTAATTGTATCCTTTCTGCACAGTCCCTGGATTTAAGTCATTTTATAGCAAAAATATTTTTCTTTGCTCTTCAATATTAAATAAGGCATTCAAGTCTGTGACAGGTTATGAACTTTCACTTAAAATTAGCAGTTCCAATTCTGTAGCTAGCAATTTCACCATATACAAAAATTACTTTTGTCAAGTCCATGACAGGACAAATACATAAGAATCACACATTCCTTCACATAGTTGCATACTAGGTGCACTATTATCTTAAAATGATAAAATCTTACCCGCTGCTTTGAAGAGTCATTTATAGAACTATTTTACACAAGCATGAAGGGCTCCTGTTCTGGGCTACTCATATGACCATTACCCTGTATGAATTTTGAAACTCACCATTTTCAATACTGAGATTGGTTCTAGTAGGCAATAGCTACTTATGCCAATCAGCTCCTGCACTGCAAGTCTAATTCACATTTTCCTTCAGCATGAAAAAGACAACTTTTCCAAAAATTCTTCCCCCAAACCACCCCTAAATAATAAGTCTTTAGGCTTTTTCAAAACACGTGCCAAAATTATACTGACAACTGCTCTGACGGTTGTTGCTCAACAAATTTCACAGGAAGATAATTTAGTTCATAGCTAGAACTGTCTAGCTCTTCCTTTTCACATGCTCTGTAAAAATTAACATTACAGTTTTAAGTCTACTCCATCAAATATCACTTTAAGTTTTAATTCCACTTTAAACATGATTTATTACCTAAGTATCAGTTTAATATCCTGCTGTCAGATATGTCTACAAACTAGTTTATCCTTAAAGCTTGCTGAATCTTAAGCTTCCTTTCTATTTTGTTGCAATTCTTTTTCCAAACAGATATGTAAGTATCTGCAAAAATTAGCACAGCCACCCATAAAACTAGGACAAAAACGTGGCAAGAGGATAGTAAATGAGTAACAAAATGTAACAACATGTAACAAAATATACTTTTTCGTATAAGCCATCTAAAACTTCTTTCCCTTGTAAAATATTTCAGCATGAAAACAAACAGCTTGCCTTTTGTCTACATCATTATCTCTCCTTCCCATTTACAGAAAAGTTCTCCTCTCCCATGCTTATTTCTACTCAAAGTAAACAAGATTAAAAAATCCTTTTAAGTCCCAGCATGTGGGAGGCTAAGGAATTGCAGGGTTTTGTTTTTTAAATCAGGGTGTAGCTGTCAGTCCTACTTTCTATCTTTTCTACCATGGTCTGTACTATTGCTAAGTGGTGTTTTTCAACAGCAGTTGAAAAGAGGTTTGTATAAAAAAAAAAACCCTCTAGCTGCAAATATGTCACCTGTGTTTTGCTGGAAGATATGACCTTGCGTTTACAGAGGCACTTTGTCAGATCTATTTTGCTGCAGTTCTCATCTTCTGGCTTACAAACAGATTTTGTGCTAGAAATTAAAGGATTTTTTTTTTTTTAAAGGTATACTGTAGATACCTTTTTCCTGGTGAAATAGTTACAAAACCAGTCATAACTACTGAGGACACCACAATACAATAAAGAAAAACAGATGACAGATCACTAGTGAAAGGCACAAGTCATGATGCTTTTAATGAAATTTAAACACACTATTATATTTTTCTCTTATAACTCCTATCTCTCCACCCCAGAAGAACACAAACAAAAGTTTTAAGGAATTCAGCCAACCCATCCGAAACTAGAACAAGGAATACCAATGATATCCAAACCACATGTTGAATGTTATTAAATTCAGCACATATTTACTTGCCCTAGATTATGAATTTTACCTTCTGATGAGAGTTCAGAGGCAATCTCTCAGCAATAAACACAGGCATCCACCCTGACCATCCTCCCAGTCCCACCAGATAACACCTACTGACCAGAACACAAAAAGCTTTTGCTCTTTGTCAACAAAATAATACCCTTCTCCCTCAGTCACATAAAATATAAATAGACAGTAGCTATTACGGGAGCAGGATCCTATTAGTGCAGAAATATCACACAGTCAATTAAATGGTTGTATTATTGTGTGACAAGTGGAAGTTTGGCACAATAAATATTTGCTGCTTAAAAGGCTCATGGCTAGAAAAATAAAAAAGGGATGGGACGAGATACAGGTCAAACATCCAAGTCTCACAGCAAGGCAGCATATCAGACAACCCTGACCTTCCCAATTTTAAAACAGTCTTTGAAAGAAACAGTGTCAAGACTGCTTTGATTAGGTTTTGGTAGGCAATTTTTAAATTGGAGTTTAATTTTTATAAGGTAAGATTTAAAAATTACACACAGGACACAACGGATGTCTCTGTTTGAAATGGACAGCTGGCTGAAGACAGGGCCAGGTTCTGCACGCTTTGGAACACACTGTGCTGCAAATGTATTAGCCTTCAGCAGTCACAGAATGTAAAAAAAAAGTAAGGTTAAAAGACCCAAACACAACAGGAGGACTAGTCCAGCAGATCACAGAGTATCTCTAGCAAAAAAATAGGGTCACATTTTCCCCTGTGTGAAGTTCCATGAGGGGAGTCATTAACCCACAGTTCTCAAACTACTCCAACCAAAGCAGTGCAACCTTTGGGCTGTTCTAACACGTATCTCACTGATCCTTCAGTAACAATACAGAAGGTATTAGCCGGGCAGTCTGAACCAAAGGAACTCTTTTGAGCAAATATGTATTTATTTTTCTAGTATGCAATAACAAACACCTACTTAATTTTAGCCAAAAAGGGGGACAGGCTTCAATGACAAGTAAGAAAAGAGGGGGAAATTGTACTCCAGAAAAGCAACATGATTTCAGAAGCTAGGATTCTCAGCCATTTGATTAGTTCAAAGTACTTTCAGCATTCAAAAAACACAGGTAATTCTTTGGCCAAAAAGAGAAGTAACTGCATTGGTTCAATTCTATAAAATGATTAAGTGAAAATAATACACACGTCAGTGCAAAACAATGAGATCAAATGCTGTCCACCTTGTTCAGAATGCCAGTAACCGCAAGTTATCACAGCATACCATCTGTCTTCTCAGAACATCGTAACAGATACTAACATCTGGAAAGAAAGGGAAGAACATACCAAACATACAGTCCTCTAGTGCTAATCTATTCGAGGACATTTCCCTTATTAGTAAAAGTTGTTTTTCATTAGAACGCATCCAAAAGATGAACAAGAACACTTGTACAGATATCGTCCTGGGGGGTGCATGGGGTGTGACAGGGACAACCAACACAAAACAGTCAGAAACATTCCCCGTGATCACCTCTCAATGCAGGCTAGGCAGAACTTTTGGACTGGATGAACTCCCGATGTCCCTCCCAATCTGAACCTTCCTATAACCACAAAATAAAGTGGTCTGTTAACTAAGTTTTCCAGTTAAAAGACACCAATCCAAAGGAATTAATCTATACATTTTGTCTTTGACTTCCAGTTAAATAGCAAAACTGCATTTGCCTGAATACCTTGCTCTGCATACTGTAAAAATTGTTGTCAGTGCACAACAGCACTCAGGGTCTTAAACTGCAGGAAGAAGACGCTCTGCCAAATACAGCACTATTCTGCTTCTCTTGAACTGTTCTTTATAAAAAAGGGACCAGGCAGGTAGCTCTCAGGTTTTCTCCATGCAGTATCTTTTGTACATCATTGAACTGTTAGGTAACAGATCAAAAGGCTCAAACTTCACATAATAGCAACTAGAAGGGAAATCCAGACACCCTTCTTCATTCGACTGGTAGTTCTAGTAGGACTAGCAGTTCAGAATTATGCAGCTAAAAATCATACATACAAGGGTATTCTATCACAATTTTTGGAGACCTCCTTGCCAGACAACTGAAATTATCATTACTTTCTGTCAATATCACTGCAACAGCTCCTACGCTCTGGGTACACCATCAGGCTATTAGCACATGCCAAACACTGTCATAAATCTATCAAACTGTAAGCAGTACAGAAAGTCACTGAGCATTACTAATGCCACTTTGTACCCGTTTTTGTGCTGGTACTGCACAACTTGACCAGGGGAGCCACAACAGCCACAGATTAGCTATGTAATCTAATCCATCATATTTGGAAATGCAAATAAATTCACTATTTGTGAATATTAATGATGCTTCCTATCAACTGTTGTTTACCCAGTTGTTTTTTTCAAGCAGAGCTGGCTGCGCCTGTGGTGTTATGCAACCCCCAGCAAATCCACATGCCTACTGTCTTTCTGAGATCTCAAGGTAACAGAGCTGGAACTCGGGCATCTTTCCTGCTTGTCTTTGAAATACATCAGGGCATTTTACTCGAGGCAATGAATTGTAACTCCATGTGTATCTCCATTTTTTTATTACTAAAACTTAAGATACTTCCAACTCTTAATTAGATAATGGTATTATAATATACCAATATTAACTAGAAAGTTGCATGCTGTTAATGACTTACAATGCAGTTTGTTTAGTATGGGACAGCATCAGATGAAGAAAAACTGATAAACTGTCTGTGTAGGGTGGTGTTAATTGTTTCTGAGCAAACAAAGCAGACTGCAGGCCAAGATACCAAAACAAAGACTGAGCGACAGTATTACTGTCACCAATTTCTGTTATACAACAAATAACTGAAAAGACAAATAACACCTCAGTTAGAAAACTGTTTTGGACTTGTACGACTGTAATAAAGACAAAGAAAGTCTTGCATTCTCAGCCTGTCTCCTGTTCTCAGGAGGACTAGTCATCCCTTTATGTAGCTATACAGGCATGCATAGATCTTCACGGACTGCAGCACAGCAAAGTTACCACCTAAAGAACTTAGCTGAAATAATCTGAATTCCATACCAGGTTCTCTCGTTCCTTACTTCTAAGTCCACCTGCTTCATTTTCCATGCCCCTTTTACAATTCTTGAGGACACAAGCTCTCAAGACCATATACACTCAGGACAATCTCATTAATTAGCATATGAAATACTGTCCTCTTAAACAAATAAGTTGCAAAGCATTCGTCAGTACTTAATAACCACCTAAAAGCACCTTCAGCAAAAGTACCAGCCCTCCCCCTTTCCCCAGTTCCTTACTACTTTCCAGCATTTCTGCACATCAACATCTTTCTTTTGTACTACTACAACATTCCACTTAAAACATGCCCATGTATTTCCCCAGTTCCAACCCTCCTGTGTGGAAGGGTTTTCAAAATCTTTTTCAAAACTTGTTGCCACATCAAACACAGGTACAAATAAGATGCTCTAAAAGCATACAAACCCACAGATTCTTCTCTTTGCCTATCAGAAATAAATCTGACAGATTTTGCCACCCTTTGATTCAAATATTTCTGCCACCCCACTTTTCCCACTCACTGTGATTATTTTCTCAGCATCTTTACCTAGGTTCTCGGCCCCTTGACATTCTTTCAGAACCTAAACATCACAGACCTATGAAGAAGCAAATGTATGGTGGATCAATGTTAAACCAATGATTTCACAACAATGAGTTGTCTGAGTGTCCCTAGAAACATGCAGTGTGATACCTATCTTAGGCCATTTGTCATCTTCATGAGCTGTGACACAACTAAGCCATTAACATCAAACAGTTTTGTGTTTTCTGCAAACCTCACATGTATCGTTGCAATAATTTTTTTTCTTAGTACCATATTTAAAGTCTGTTCAAGCATCTTGATTTTTTATTATCCCATTCTTCCACTACGCTAATCCTTCCCTGTCAAAACTAGTGCAAGTTTTATTTCCCCACCAGTTTCCTTTAGAAGAACAAACACCTCTTAGTGCTCTCTTTATTGCTCATCTTGTTACACTAAGCTTTTACTTTCTATTAAGGGCAAACATATTTCTGGAAAGCTGGTCAGTGTACTCACAGGGAGAAAAGCAACCATGTTTGACACGTGAATTCCTAGCACTGATACAGTCCTATCTAACCTCTACAGAAAACCTAATGCTGCTTTACAAACCACGCACACAAACCTTCAGCCAGCTTCAAGTGGAAAAAATGATAGCTACGTAACGCCAAACAGGCTTTATTCTAAAAAACATGTGTATGACTGTAACAGAACAGAAGAGTGCAGTCAGAGCTCAGACAGAGCAATTGACTTCCAGGTCAGTAACTCTTGGTGTCAGACCACACTAGTGAGCACTGTCAAGCTGGCACTGAGACCATCACCACAAGCTCTGTGCTTCAGACACAGATCTGGGAAAATCTGTGGGCCATGGGAAAGGAAGTAGGGGAAGAAAAGGCGGGGGGGGGGGGGGATTTAAAAAAATATTTGTTTGTAAAAAGCGATGAAACAAAATAAACAAATTAGTGATACAGAAGCTTTAACCATTGAAATATAAAAACCTAACTAACGTAAGTTCTCATACTAACCTGGGCAATATCTGCGATGCAAGGCAACTCCAGTGAATGGAAAAAGTAAGTTTGTAAATGCATCATTTAGAAGGTATTTCTCCCTTTGAGAAAATGCATGAGAAATAATGCTGGAGGGGGCAGGAAGTCGGCCAACATTTCAAATCAAAATAGTCAAACTCAATGTACTTCCCTGCTACAGCACCACAGACATTACAGTCACAGCCGCCTTACTTCCCTTGCATGCTATGATACAAGCACAGCAAGGAGCGCCTACTTTGAGGGAGAGCCCTCTAACTACAGCCTTTTTCAAGTGGTTTCCCCCGCGAAAAGGATTTCACAGATGTTTTTCTTCCATTTCTTGTCACTTTCGAAGCCTTAACACACACGCAGAGGCAACGGCTGCAAAGCTCTCAGGTACAGGGAAATAAACGAGACAGATGCCCATCGGGTGAAAAAGCCTTGGAAGATTTCGCAACGTGAAGGAGGAAGAGGGGCCAGCAAATCTCTGGAGTGTTGGTCCAAACAAAAAGGCACCGTCATTCCTCCATGGAAAGAAGTTTGGAGAGCCTATCCCGAAGGGGGCTACAGGTAAAGCAACGTGCTTTCCTCTGTGTCGACGTGGTTTCGAGAAAAGAAAAAAAAAAACCAACCCCCCAAAAAAAACCAAAAAAACAAATCCCGAAACACTCCAAACCCTCCGATATGTCTTAAAAATAAAATTCTAAAAAATGACAACAATGAGCCAAGTGAAGCCTGCAGGTCTCCCCAGCCGCTCCACCTCCCCGCTCTTGCCGGCGGGAAGGGCTCCCCTCCCTCACACACCCCGGCCCTGCTCCCCCTCAGCCCGCCCGCCCGCACCCCCGCTTCCGCCGGGGACCCCGCGGCGGCTGCGGCCCGGGCAGAGACGCCGGGACGGGTCCGCCCTGGAGGGCCGGGCCGAGGCGAGGGGCCGCCCGGCCA
>JAVKLA010000084.1:33056037-33085993 GCA_034782735.1 Sagittarius serpentarius
CTAAACAACCCCAGCTCCCTCAGCCGCTCCTCATAAGACTTGTGCTCCAGACCCCTCACCAGCCTCGTTGCCCTGCTCTGGACACGCTCCAGCACCTCAATGTCCTTCTTGTGGTGAGGGGCCCAAAACTGAACACAGTATTGGAGGTGCGGCCTCATCTGTGCTGAGTACTGATCACTTCCCTAGTCCTACTGGCCACACTACTTCTGATACAAGCCAGGATGCTATTGACTTTTTTGGCCAATACGCAGCATCCTCGTTCTGCTCTCGGCCACTTTTACACAAGTCATGAATGAAACCAATGAAATCATGGTTTTGCCTGTGTCAGGGCCGTGTAACCAATGACAGAGCTCTTGGCAGGGCTTGCTTTAATTATAGGCACAGTAGCTGACCGAGACAGCAAATCCACAGATTTCAGCAAAAGAAACCAGCCCAGGGGTACATGGCTGACATGCACATGGTGGACATGGATAAGAGACAACAGATACAAACTGGAAGAAGAGTGATTCTGACTAGATATAAGGAAAAACTGTATCACCATGAGGACAGCCAGGCTTTGGAACAGGTTGCCCAGAGAGGTTGTGCTGTCTCTCTCCACCCTCTGACGTTGGTGCTGAACAGCCTGCCCTGGTCTCAGATGTCCCTGCCTTGAGAAGGAAGTCGGACTGGAAACCTCCCCAAATCCTTTCCCTCCCAAATTATCATATGATCCCATTATCCAGCAGCAGTCAAGGGACCACATCTGCCTGCACTGGGTGATAACAACAGAGAACCATCCTGCCCAAATGTATGAGGCAGGATGAGGTCCCTGCTCCCACTGACAGGGTCCTCGCTGCCTCCCCTGCCCCTCAGTGTTGTGTCCTCACTGCCCCATCAAGAGGAGCTGTAGGGGACGCAGCCACATTAAGGTGTGAGGAAAGGAGTAGGGATATTAGAGGGATTTTTCAGAAAAAACAAATGCAATTGTAACTATGGAGTTGAGACATCCAACTCTGCTCCCAGGATCTGCTCACAAACTGCAGTGATGGCCTTACAGGAGGAGGAAGAAGGGGGAATAGTGAGAGGGGATCACAAAACCTCCACTTTCCCACCCACCCTGCACCAAGTCAGCTGAATACCCGTATTTGTTTTGTTTAGAAAACAAGTTACCGGAGTTCTCACTTTTGTTGCTTGAATTCTACTTCCCCCCCTCCCCACCCCACCACCAAGAGTTTCTAGGAACCTGAAGAACTGTTCTGCACGTAATTCTTGGCTCACTTCTGTCTGTTTATATTAATTTCTTCTTCCAGTGATTTGGTTCAAATTCAGCTTGACTCCAAGGGATCCTGACAGCTAGTTAGTTAGCAGAAACCTAAGTACTGTGAGTGGTCTTCAGGGTATCCACTTAGTTTAGTTTTCAGGAACACATCCTTCCTTCAGGAGCTTTTTACCCTTGATTGAGGCTATTATGCCCTGAATTTCCAACCTGTTACTTCCAACTCAGAAGGCTCTTCAAGCCTTGTCATATCTCCTGCTCTCTCTAGGCAGCTTTTCTCATAGATACCTACCACCACATCCCCAAAGTCATCTTTCCACCCTCTCAGGATGAGAGATTTTTCCATGGACCTTTATTCTCGTTCTCCAGCATTCAGCTGAGAGATTTTTCCATGGAGCTTATACTCTTTCTCCAGCATTCAGCTGCTCTCTGCCAAATCTCTCACCCCGAGTACTTTACAATTTTTTTTTTTACTTTTACTGCTCAGGAGCCTCAGCTGATTACACAGCAAAGGCACGTAGTGACATTCTCTTGTTTTCTGTGTCTGGAGAGGCACAGTTGATGGTGCAGGAGATGATGGTGGGGCCTGGTACACCTTTACACCCCCAGGAAATAAGTATTTCATGTTGTACTGCTTTAACCTTCTGCTATTCAGGCACTGAGCTGGAGAATCGGTTCTCCATTTTTGTATCTGCTGATGTGACTGGATCCGTGCCCATGCACATGACTTACGTATTCCCGTCAGTGCTGGCCTCCGCATTATGCATCTTTGGTTTTGCAGCGATTTGGAAATAATCCCATTTCTCAGTACAGGGCTCTTTCCAGTTTGAAATAGTGTTTTTCTAGGACAAAATGGAAAAACCACACGGCCAAACTTCTTCCACAGTTTGGCAAAACTGATGCCGTTTACCCACTAGGTGACACTGTTTACCTACAGATCTTGTTCAATTTGTGCAAAACCCCACAAATCTTTCGAAAGTAACATACAATATGTTTTGCTCTTAAAGAAAAAGGAGACTGGTTGCAGAGGAGAAGGGAAATGGGTTGTCAGTGAGCTACAATTAAGGGCAAACCTACAGTTATGAGACTTGATGGTCTGGTTTCAAACTATTTACTAAAATGAATTTTAAAAGCTGCTTTTTATCAGCACCATTTCAATGCCTTAAGAAATTGTTTTATTTAAAGAAAGGAAAAAAAGAAAGGCAAGTACTCACCATCAGCACAAATCTCAGCCTGGCTCAGATTTTGTCTTGGAGAACAGAGTGAACAGAATTGCATGGTAACAGAGCCATGGAGGAAGGAGAAAACAGAAGAATTTCTGCAATCTCATCTGAGGAGATCTTCGTGGAAAACTGTTTTCCAAACTTGCAAAGATTTCAGAATGTCACATTTTCTCCCCAGTCTTAAATAGGGCCAGAAATGGTAATCTCAATCTCTGAAAACCAGTAGTTTGAAAGAAACAAAACCTGTTTAGATGCTGCTTGGACCTTAATGAAACATTTTGGCATTGTTTCATGCTTAAATTTTATTTTTTCCTTAATATATTTTTTCTTATAGAACCATGTGTTTCTATTTGAAAAAGAATATATTTCATTATAAAATGCTGACCAAACCAAAATATTTTAAACTGAAAATAAGATGTGCCAAAACCAAGAGCTTCCCCCAAGATGTATCAGTATTTAATTAATATTTTTGAACTAGAAAAATGCTTAATTGGAAAATTCCTATACCAATCTGCTTCTGCACACTGCTTAGCTCAATGCAGAAATGATGTGGGTGGCAATGGTATTAGGGATGTCTGGGCTAGACTTAGCTGTGATCTGGGACTCACAGTTGCAAGGAAACTGGATGAATCTGTTTGAATTGGGCATACATTCTGGAAAAACTTTGCAGAAGTCCGTTTTTATTCTTCTCATTTGTGCTACTGACAGGCCAAAAGAAACACCTCTCATCTGAAGTCCTTCAGTTGGTCTTTCAGAAATACTAATGACCTGCAAGTGTCAAGGGAAGTATATGGGAGCACTGGGTGTCCAGGATCTCTAGGAACAGGCTGGGCACCTCGGGAGAGCAGGGAGGATTGCATGGGAACATTCCAACCCAATCCTCTCCCACTGTGAGTCAGCTTTTTTTTTTTTAGTAACCACAGCCAGTAAGAAGCTTACGGCCCAGTTCATGTTTAAACATGGCTATGGTTTTTAGAGATCACCGTTAATTCCGAGTAGAAACCAACTGTCTAGCCACATTCAAATATGGGATTTGGCTATGGCTCCAAGCACTCTCACAAAATGCAGTTTTGAGGAACATTTTTGTATGATACAGTTCACACTTGTATGGGAAGATCTTATTTTCCCTATCATTTAGGCTATCGGGTATTTCCCTCCTTGGTTCTGCAACAAACGACTAACTAAATTAAAGTTGAGAGTTTATTTTCTGAAGCCTTCTTCCATATCTACACTCATCAGATCCTCCACCCGCCAAACGCTAAGGTGCCCAGCCTTGGTTAACGTTAATGAAGCAGAGCATCAAGTCTCTGAGATGCAAACCCACCTTCCCACACTACTTCCAACATGCTCTGGTCGCTATTACAGACAGAAGACTGTCCACATACCCCAACCAAAGCAAGGTCCTCCTCATGCTTCCTGCTGAGCATTGGGCTCTCTCTTAATTTCTAATTGCTCATACTGTAACTCAGGGGTTTTCTAGATGTTTGCAGATATCTGGAGATATATTAGGTTGCATCCCACTCATCGTTGCTGGCAACGTTTTGGTTCAGGAGCAGTAATGGTGGAGCAAGAGGCAAGCCTTGCTTCAAAGCTCTTGTCATCAGAGCACAGAAGACAGGAGGGTAACAGGGGTTGCTCTGGGGATTTCTGCCCCTGAGCTGGGATCCTGCAGCAGAGCCGAGGTGCGTGTGGACCTCCTGCCGACCAGGCACAGCCATGCTACCGCTGCTGTTTGTGTGATCCGCCACACGGCCCATGTTTCAGATACTGCCTTTTTTGAAATCCACACGGGATAATTGATAATTGTGTGAAAAGCCTTGAGGGTTGGACAAGATAATAGCAGTTTTACAAGAGCCTAGAAGACACTGAAAACTTTTATGGTGTTTTTGATGTAAAATTATTATTTTTTCCTGCTGTTCAATGCACACAGTAGCTGCTGGCACAGTTTCAATGGTTAGGTGGATGACATGTTATTTTTACATTTTTGAAGTGATTTTTGGGCCCGGCTCCCACACATGTTACAGGGAGAGAAAGAGGAACAGGGGCTGTGTGAAGAACCAGTGAACCCCCTAATTTGTCCTGCAGTGTGGACAGAACAAAATTAGACTGTAACCCCAATTTGGGCTACAGCTCTACTCTCTGCAAGCTTTTGACTGTGTTACTCCTCCAAAATTTTTTCTACAGTATGGAGAAATGCCCAGGAGAAGGCATTGAGGTTAAAGGCCTTAGTTTAAGAAGATGTCGAGCAAACCAGCACAGCAGGAGCTTCTCCCAGCAACGTTCCTCAGTCTCAAATCAGAACATATCGTGTATTTTGCCCCAGTTGGGGTTCTCCTTACTCATGAGTGCTACAGACAGAAAATATTTCAAACAATGTGAAAACTTTGTGACATAAAGTGGGGGGGGGAAGAGAAAAAGGAACTAGTTCTCCAGAGAGTTGCGCCTAACAAACTCATTGCATTGGTGACACCATCCAGATTTGAGACTGCACCTCTAATGGCAAACGGCAGGAGCTAGTTTGTTTAATTTTGCATATTTGCATATCTCTTTCTCTCACTGCAATGATATCAGATCTGCAACAATCTATTAAAGCTTTCATTTGAATAGCCATTATATGCCTGAGAATGGAGACTAGGCTCCTTGGGGGTGCTTAGTAATAAACAAATCATTTGTGGCACATGTGTTGTTCACGCTTCAAGCAAGGTAAATGGAAAATACAGATTATGGTGCCTCAAGTCCTCTCCATTTTCCCCTCTTGTCAAACATTCCCAGATTCTTCAAAAGGAGAATCTAGCCATATTATTAGCAATAAAATGGCTTATAGCTGAAATTTTGAAAAGATTTAACAATGTTCTTTGCAGGAATTGTGTTTCTCATTACATAAATCTCCAGGCTCTCAGGCAAACCACCACCACCACAGTGAGCCATTATGTCCTGCTGTGGTGGTGTCTCCACTTTAAAAAGGTAAAGATTAAGGGCTTTTTGACTTTCTTGTTTTCCATTCTTATTCCTTTTAAAGAAAAAAAAAACCCACCACAAACCCGCAACAAACCAAACAATATATTCACCACAGAAAAGTCTCTGCAGATTCATCTACACTGGGGCAGATTCCGTCCCCATTTACACCAGTGACCAATGAATGGCCAGGGGTGGGCTGGAGAGAGGACATGGATGGACAGATGAGGGAACATGGAGGTCCAGGACTACCATTGGGCATGGGTGGAGGCTCCCTCCCACCCTGCTCCTCCCCACCCTGATGGTGCTGGGAGGGAGATGGGGGTGGATGCAGGCTCCAAAAAACCCAACACACTCTCCAATGGTAAAGCCAGGAGCAACCTCCCTGCCCTCCACTGTGCCTCCTGCACCTGCTCTTCAGAGCAACATAAAAGCTAAAATTGCCACTTAGCTTAAGCCAGAGTGTTTCTGTTCGTGCTTGTGGCCTTTCCCAGCCTGCCACCCAAGAAGGATGTGTCCCACAGGCTTTGTCCCTGCTACTGATGTCTGCTGCATTTTGACCTGGCGCCTAACTTCTGCACGTAGAACGCTGAACCTGAGATGCACCTGGTCAAAGGGAGGACTGGGATCCTTGGTCATCTGCTAACGTGGCTTGTAAGGCAAATACTGGGAATAAAATAAAATAAGATAAAGTGAAATCCCAGAAATCAGATGCTGGAGCTGATGCAACTAAATTTTTAAATCTTCAGTTGAAAAATATGCTGTCAGGCATATTTGCCAGACAAATTTCTCAGGTTGATATGGCAACTGGAAACACTGGAAATCAAAAAGCTGAGCAAATGTTCTTAAAGGAGAAAAACAGTCTTGCTCCTGATCAGCAGGGATTTTCATGCTTCGTTCCTCAGCCTGACTTCTTTTAAATTCACAGCCTACAGGAAAAGCAGTGTCATGAGATGACACTGATTTTCTTTCCATCATCAGAGGCTGTTTCTCGGAGGTTGCAGTAACATCTTTGGGCTTTTGTGTGACGGACCTATAGTGACAGCATAGCTCTTAGCCCCTCTTCAGCAGCGGCATCCACCTGCTAGAATGGCCTGACACCCCCACCAAAGTAATAATATTACTCTTTCCTTTAACACTGTCAATATGTGAAGAGTAGGGTGGGAAAACAGACAGAGCTCCTGGTTATCAGTATTATGACTGTATCACTTACATCACTTCTAGTCTCAGCAGAAAGTTAATAATGTCCCAAGAGTCCTGATCCCTCCTGAACATGTTCTGTAGCGTGGCTCAGTGGGAACAGGTCAGCAGCCCACACGAAGGGAATGGCTCAAGCTGGGCAGAAGAGCCACCAGCTGGCAGGTTGGCTGGGAACAAAGGAATTAATGACCCATAGGTATGCAAAGAGCAGCGACAGGAAGAACATAAACAGTATTTGCTTAGTTTATGCAGTGCCTCTCCTCCATGCCCAGCCAATTTAGTACAAAACAGAAGAGGGAAATGGTCATTAAGCACCCAAAGCTGCCACTTGTGAAGAACAACTAAACAGGACATTCACATTTGTATGCCAGCTTCTTACTCCCAAAAGATTTGGAGGGGAGAATTAAGATGGGAGGAAAAAAGGAATAGGTTGAAGGCAGCATTTCTGCAGAACTTGAGTGTTGAACTTGCACCTCTAGCAGCTGGAACAAAAATAAGGGATGCCAAGAGAAAAACGGATGAGATGACTAGGAAGTTATCCACCTCTTAAGACAGACCAGGATTATAGTAGCCTAGTATCTGACTAATAATTTTTTTCATTTCTAACCTCTTGCTTAATAAATAATCTCTAACAATAAAGGTATAATTTACCGATAAAGGTAAAAGTGACGTGTTCTGGATATGCTAAGAAAAGTGATGGGTGCAGCTGCCAGAGACGCTGGTCAAAGGAAGATAGTGCTTGCTATAAAATGCTACGGTCTGTGATGGGGACTTTACTACCCTGTGCTAAACTCTGGGGCAGGCAGAAGGAGGCACCTGCCTTGCAAGGTGCAGATGGCAGCGTCCTCTAGAGCTCTGGACAAAGCTCTTATGTGTACTCTGATCACCATGGGGTTTGACTGGAGCACACAATCCCACACAGCCTAGGACACAGAGATGGGAAGAGACTAGAGGTGCTTGAGGCAGTTTTAAGCTTGGATTCTCTCTGCCAAACCTCGGAGAGCCCCGTGCTGCTTCCCGTCACAGCCTCCCTGCTGATTAATTACTGTCCTGGGACACGGGGCTGCCCACCGTGACCATGACAGCGAGGACAGTGAGCGGTGGTGCCAAACACCTGGCAGGAGCCTGCTTTCTGGGAGGACACCTACTCAAACGGACAAACCCTCCTTCCCCTGTTGCTCTCTCCCATTGCAAATGCTGAAAGCAGTTGATAATCACGACAAAGCCTCTCAGATCCAGCTGACCATATCTTCTCAAGTAAGAGTCCCGCAAATCAGAGTCAATTAATATTTACCCTCTGAAGGGGACAAGAGAACATTAAAAAAACCACCTCAGAAAACCAGAGGGGGCAATCAGCTCTTATTTTATATTTATTTTATCTTTTCTTTAAACAAAGGGTTGCTATTCTTTTCTCTCCCCACAATGAAGTTAATAGATTTATTCATGAAGTTTTCCAAATTTAGACATCAAACTGATGTTTTTCTCCCACTGCTAATTTTATTCTTAGCAGCACTTACATAAACGCAAGTATTGCAATATGACAAAAATACAAACCTCCTCTGACCTGGAATGTACCAGCAGGTAAAGTACAGGGGAAAGTACAGGCAGCTTCTCAACCAGGCTCTCCAAAAGAGCAAGTCTTAAAATAGAACTTAATTTTTTTAATGCTGTTTTCTCTCAAGATCTACATCTGACCCATCTGCCTTTGTAGTCTGGCCCTGCACTACTAGCTTGTGCCCTCGCATTAACACTGTGGTTCTGGACGATGCTGTGTTTTGCAGGGAGGCCAGGGTTCCTGGCCTCAGTTCAGCAAGCAGCATCTCGTGTCTGTACAGGATACACGCCTGTTCACAGGGGCCATGTCCGTCCTCTCAGTTTGTTAGGCATCAGCCACTTCCTAAACCCTGATTTTCCTTGTAACCTGTTTCTCTGCAAGCACAGTCACGCTCAGACTTAGACTGAGCTGCCAAGCACGTACCTTAAGTTTGCGTTCTTGCTTCTGGCCCAGTCTGGATGATTTGGGCCCAGGCAAACCAAAAGAGGCTCCAGCCCCGCATGCTCCTCCGGCTTCTCCTGGGTACAGCGGGTGCTCTGCACTCGGGGGCCGTGGCCAGCAATGCACGGGAGGGTGAGCACACAGCGGAGGAGCTGTGCCTCCGATAGCTCTTCTTCTTGCAGAGTGGGCAACCTACAAGAAACATTCAGTGCAGGGTCTCTGTTTTTTCCCACCTTTCCCATTTCCCAAACTGATGCTCTTTAATGTTGGTAAAAAGGATGCTACCTGCCTTAGCCATCTGTGGGCTGTCTGCTGAAGAGCCAAAAATGCACCCATACATATGCCCCAGAGAAAGAGCCACAGGGCCAACTTCAGGATCCAGTGTAGAAAGACACTGAGCAAGACCCAAGACCAAACCTAGTTTTAAAAGCTGCTGTGCACACAAGACACTCTCACACGTAATTACCACCAGAAGAGGGCAATTCGCAGTGCTCTCATCAGCAATGGTGAACCCCCTCTGCACTGTTCATTTCTATGACAGCACCCATTACTGTGCACCCCATCCCATGGCATGTTGCCTCTTTGCCTGGCAAAACAAAACCCAGCCCCCAATAAAGGCTGCAGGTTTCCACCAACTTTTGCAACGCCTGAGTCCCACACATTCCCATTGGCCCGGTCGTGCCTCATTAGTTTGGCTTAATCAAGTGACGAGCATCGCTCAAGGCCGGGGAACTGCTGTAGTCAATGGGGTCTATTCTCCACTGGATAGACACATGTCACACCCATTAGCGTCAATGGGAGTTACAAATGCACAGCGGAGAAAGGCCCCAATGTGTCTAACACACATTAGGAAGGAACAGAGGGGCCAGTTCAGCCCTGGGGTAAGAGCCTGCAGCTCGGTCATGCCTTGCAGCAGAGCCGAAATTCAACTCAGCTTCAATCCAGCCCAATGGGATAATCACCAAAACAAAAAAAAACCAAACAAGAAACCACTATCACCTGGTAGGTGGCTAAGTCCTATGTAAAAACCCCAAACAAGCAGGCTGAGGGCCATGGCATGTGCAGCAGACAGGTGTCCAAACGCCAGCATGCTCCTGCCGCAGGCGCCCGTGCTGAACAGTGTCAGGGCTGCAGCCTTTCGGCAAGGCATCCGGAAAATTTCCACTTCTGCGGTACTTCTGTGGCGGATAAAAAGCCCCCAAGTCTTTAGGGCTGTCAAAGCAATATTTCTTGCCAGAACTTCTTTTTTAAAAAAAAAAGAAAAAAAAAAAGAGGGACAGGATGGAGACCCTGAGGACAGTCTAGGGGATGGCCAAAACGAGCAGGCTGTCAACACCAAGTGCGAGAGAGGGTCCATTGCATCTTCTGTGCGCATGTTCAGGCCCCATCCTTAGCTGACAAAAGAGGGATTCTTCATTGAAATCAGTTTGCCCCTGCCAAAGATCTGGCCTCACATGAGTTACATCTGAGCCAAAACAGTGGACTGGATCTTTGAGTTTCCCAGTTTTGGCGAGGCTTTTTACTTTCCTTTTTCTTCTTTCTTTTTCTATTCAAGTTGCTACTCATTCCCCTTGAGATTTAAAATAAAATTTAAACAGATATTTTGAAAAAGCATTTCTTCAAATATTATTCCAACTTAGGAGTTCTCATCTATGTTCACACTGTGAGAAGAGCGAGCCTGGAGAGTGTCATGGCACACACTTCAGTGGTGCACATATCAGAAATGTCAGGTAGTCACACCAAATGGGTTTTAAGCATTTTCTTTTCAATTTTTGCTTAAATTAATGCAACGCCATAAATATTGTAATTGGACACTGGGCTCATATTTATCCCTCATGACACTGTTTCACACGTTGGTGTATTACCTAGACATAGGGCATGGTCCTCCCTGCATCTGTACCTGCCCCAAGGGAATTTCCCCTAGAACTTCGGTGATGTTGGTCTTGGCTTAACTTTTGTGAAACAAAAATCTAGTCCAAATTATGTGGGTCTGTATCAGACTACAGGCAGTCCACTGGTACTCCTAGAGTTAATAGCCATAATATATATCCCAACAAACTGTCTTTAGCTTTTTCCATATGTTAATTCCCTCTAATCCTGTTATCAGTACAGGTAGTTGGACAAACAGTATGATAATAAAGCGATATTTATAATACGTGTCCTTCAGTCCTAGATTAACCATGAGATTTCCCAAGCACCTAGGGATTTGATTTACCTACTGTGTGCAAATCGCCAGTAAAAAGAAAGTATCCAGGAAAAAATAGTTGCTCCCACACTGTATTGTTTACCATCCACTTTCCCCTTGATCTGTATGTGTGTCTGATCTGCACAATTTATTTATTCTAGCCCTTGATGATAGTTTAATGCAGGGTCTAAAGATCTGGGACATTATCAACACACTGAAGGAGTTTTCTGTGAGCATCAGACACCACAATCAAGAATTTAAAATGCCAAAAGAAGAAAAAATGAAGAAGCTCTTTTCCCCATGACTGCTACAGGTGCTTATTTAGTTCTGGATAAATACAGCCCCCTTCCCCCCTAACCCACCACCATTTTTTTTTTTTAATTCCTCTCAACGTGTCGTAGCTTTATATGAGGCTAATGGAGCAAGGCAATGCTCAAACGTCAAATTAAACTGCACAGCTCTGTAATCACTCAGACTGACATGGCATAAAAGGATAATTAGTAGTTCATTACATGGAACATTGTTTGTTCAGCTAAATTGATTTCTCTCAGCTGCCCATGTTTTCTGTTTACTTAGTGAGTGCTCCACTGCACATTCTTATTTGTGAACTAGGAAATCCCTTCCCCTGAACTTTTTTTTTCTCTAATCAGCACTGAGTTTTTAAATATAGTTTGCTGGAGGTAGATGAACCTCCAAAATTACAGACAGGTGCGTGGCAACAATGGCCCACGTGGAGCGATACACAGTGCAAAACAAGCTGTGGTTAAGGAGACCTACCCAAGTATCCCAAAAAGGGCCATGTGTGCCCATCTGCTTTGTACATATAAATTCCTAGCCTAGTTGTTTGCTTTTCAACTTACAGTGAACTTGCCTTTCTCTCATAGTGGAAAGAAAAAAAAAGAAAAAAAAAAGTAGGGCTATAATCCTTCAGTGCTGGGAGTGGAAATTCTGCAACAAAGTCTTCTTTAAAGCCTTCCTTTTGCTCACCGGGACCCAGAGAAAAGAGGTGATTGTTGTTTTAAACATGCTTTTCTTTCCACTTGCAATTAGGGCTGAGGCACAACTACCCAACTTCAAATGTTTCTAAACTAGCTGCCTCGTGAAACCTCTCGACTCAACTGAATTTCAAAATCCTGACAGTAGTTACAACTAAATGTGTTGGAATTATCAACTCCCACACTTCTAGTGTCAGTCTCAATACACTTCTATTTTGCTTAAAGCCCTAACTTCTGGAGTAATTTTGATTACATTTTAAAAAAGGTTCTTGTTTAGGTAGAAAATGTGATCCCTAATGAGTCAGAACACAGGAGAAAAACAAATTACTTATTTTTTGAAGCCTATTTGAAAACTTTTGCTTCAGTGCTGCCTACAGCATCCCAGCTGCCACCAAAAGACACCCACCGCACCCCTTTCCCGTGGGCCTTGCAGACACTACATTTTCGGTGCTGGCGCGTTTGAGTTGGAAGCCATGATTGTTTTAACTTGATTTCTGAAAGAAGTTTACACTGTTTCTCACAGTGACCCTGTAAGAAAAGTGGTGCTCACTTTCTCTAGATTTCAGAGACATTTAAGTGCAGGCTCCTACCTTTGATGGCAATATCAAACTAAAATATTCCCACGCCCTGCTGCTCCTTCTGGCCTCCACCCCCGCCTTGGGTGTGTTGCCACAACACTGTGAAGTGGCTCACAGAGCTGGTGCAGCTGAAAAAAAAATTTCCGTTTGTGCCAGGTTATTTTCCGGGAAGATCAGGTGCCTCGGCCGGCTCGCAACATGGCCCCATGGACGGCCGTTTTGCCAGTCGGCAAGGTGACAGGAGGGAGCAGCCAGGACGAGCTGGTGGGTGGGAACTCTTTGGGCTTGTGGCATTGTGAGAAAACGACCTTGGAGCTGAGGTAGATCAGTCCCTCGCAACACTGCCGCCCCGGCTTTACTCACTGCCTCTGGGGAGCCAAAGGCGGTGCCATGATCTGCAGCACATCCTAGCCAGTCACGTGAAAAAGCAAAGCGATTTTAGTGCCATGTAAATCTCTCCAGGCTTTTTTCCCCTTTCCCATCTCCTTTCAGTCACATGGCAGGGAGCCCTTTCACTTTGTCCACAGCAACAAATCATTTTCTTTTTCCTTTAATCTCTGTCTTTTTCTACCTGTTAACAGCTGCCCTCAGCATCCTTTGATTTATCCGCATCACCTAAACACAGATGACCTTTAAGCTTACATTTTTCCCCAATGTGACCAAACCATTTCCAACCACGTGCTATGAAGATATCACGGTCTCCCCTTTGGGAATCCCTAAGCAGCTCTGGAGGCCATTTCGGTGACAGCACACCCAGTCTTTCAGCAGCAAAACCAGGCGCGTTCGCACGTCTAACAACTCAGGGCAATAGGAAACCCCCATCTCCTTTGGATGCATGTATTCCCCTGAGCAACTACTACTTTGCTCACTTGGTTAGGGCAGGTTTGCAAGTAGTCTCCCAACGAGTCAGCCTCCCCAGGGCCACCCCACCGGCATGCACATGCTCAGGCCTGCCCGGCCCCGCGGCGGGGGGAGCACCACACTTGCTCCAGCCCCGCAGAGAGCTCCCTCTCCGCGTCCGCAAGTCTGGAGAGCCATGGGACGGAGACATGTTTTCTCCTGGCTAGGGCTGGGTAATCATTAACCATTTTGGCTGCTGAACCAAAACCTGCTTAGGAAAGGGCAGAATAAAAACAATGTATTCCTCCTTTCTTGACAAAATGAAAAAAAAAAAAAAAGAAAAAAAGACTCGTACTTTATGTAGAGTCGTATGATCGATTTGGCTCCTTCTGCCCTGAAATGAAATAAAAATAAAATTCTGTTTGAGTAGTAACAAAACCAAAGGATGAACGATAAGCCTTGCAATATCTTGTCAATGGTGTCTTCCTTACCAGCTCAGTGACAGAGCCCGCACCAAAGGCATCAGTGATTTCACTCCAATTCCTTCCTCTGCTGAAACTATTTGAAAAAATGACTTGAAAAATTTGATTTCCACCTGTGATTACCTTCAGTGTGATGGAAGCCTCTTTTTTTGAACAAGGAAACTATTTACTAAAAGAAAATAGGTCCAGAGTGCACCCTGACCACAAATACAAGTATCGGCGACAACACCCCCTGTGCGTGAGCGTGACACCGCTCAGGGAGCACTTCCAGCGGCACCTCCTCAGCAGCGATCTAATTCCTGTAAAGGAAATGGAGCCTTTTCTGCAGTCAGGCATCACTCTTTCAAGACGTTGTATAATATTTATGCTATTGCCTTCTCCAGCAGCACTGAGAGGCATTTTACTATAGGGCTGATTTCTCTGACGTTATTTTTTGTTTTGGGTCCTGCTCTGCCCCTGCTCCAGGCTGCCCAGAGCGGACCCAGCAGCTGCTTACCCACACTATCATGGCTTGGACTAATTCACCTTCCTCCCCACCATGGCTTGCTACTTTCAGCCACACTAATGAAGCTTCTCGCCTGGACCTGGGTGGCGCAGAGCACGGGTGAACCACTGCCACGGCCAAGCTGCAGGCTTCCCGAGATGATTTTGCCACTCCCCAGCTATGGGTACAGCTCTGCAGCAGGTCCTTCTAATGGAAACCCTGGCAAATCACCGTCGCCTCCACCTGTACTGGTGTTTCCTTGATTCTCGGGTTCGCTCATGCCACTGCGGGGCTCCTCTCTGCTACTGGCTGCTTGTCAGAAATGCGGATTTGGAAAATGGACAGGTCCTGTTTCTGCTGCAGATCAATGTGAGCTCGCACAGCTAAAATCCCCAGCAAAGTACTCGATCTTTAAACAGGTTTCAGTCATTCTTTTTTTTTTTTTTGCTGGAAAACTCCTGCAGCATGTAGCTGTTATTACACTATCTGTCCCTGGACAATTTGTTCACAGCAAACTAATTGCCTGCAAATCATGTGTTTGATCCAAGACACGTCTTTAAAGGGAGTTTCCACAGACTATTCCTGGCATTTAATACAAAGTTACCAGTCGTAATGCAAACCAATCATTAGCTCATCTGCTATCTCAGCTACCCAGACTTTTTTGTTTCTCCAAGGGTCCAAATTTCCGAGTATTTGGACAATTGCACCTTCCTCCATAACTGTCTCCATTTGAGGGCAATTAGGTCATTTGGGTTTGGATACCTCATTGCATAGACTTCTGAATGTGTCTGGTCTAGTAACAGCTCGGCTGGAGCCAGCATCCACCGTCCCCACGCATTTCCCAGATCCTACTGCCCTTTCAGCAACCAAACTTCTCTTATGGTTGGTTAACCACCTAAAATGGAACAAGAAGTTCTGCAACCTAATGAAGCTCATGAAGCCTGGTTTCCTACACATTTACGTCTCATCATTGCCTTTGGTCTCCGAGAATGAAGTTCCAGTAGAAGTATATGACATAAATGGTCATATATATGTGGAGTTTTTTTCTCTCCTGTATTGATTTTCTCCAGTTTGGGCTCCTGCCTCAAGACTACTTGGAAACCTCTTGAAACCTGTAGGAACTTACTGATCTTTGGGACCGTTATCTTCTTGTCAAGTTCAGGTGAAATCAGCAAATGAGTTCAGAAGTCATTAGCAGAGGACACGCAGATGGATGCGGACAGCACAGCTTTATAAGCCTTTGGTCCCACAAGAAAACAGATGAGCAGAGACCACGGTGCTGAGCATGGCAGCTCCCACTGTGCCACCTCACCCCGGCAGAAACCCTCCAGGAGACTGGGAGAGAGGTGCTCGTAGACACCAGTGACAGTCCTCCCTGACCCACCTCTAACAGTCCTTTAGAGGACATCTTTCACAGTGCTGGTGTGCAAGTGAACTACTCCCACTAAGTATTGCACTACTGCAAATTGCTTCACTTGACTAAATTATATTTTTCACCATTGTTTTGAAATACCCAAAAGCAGACCAGAATCCCCTTTCCCTTCTCGCATACGTGACACAGATTCACTTGCTGCGTTTTCGGTAGTCATCTTCCACAGCGGCTGATTCCTCTAAACTTCTGTACTGGAGATTGAATGATATTGAGTAGATAGCTGTGTGTTGGTTTTGCCTTTCTTTTAAGCTACTGCATAATTTTTGCACCCCAAAGATTAACATTACCCTTCCCAAATGATTCCAGACCATTAAACAGACACACATTTAAAAAAAAACATGTTCAAAACACACTAGTATGTACCAAGTAGCCTGGAGCAAGCTTCTAAGGATAATTCAGTGCTATCACAAAAACATTGACTAATCCATAACGTTTTGCTAGCAGACAGGTAACAAGAGGGAAGCAAAAGTTCAAACGCTGGTGAGAAGCTACCTTGACATCAGCAGAGCCAAGGACCAGAGGACTCAGAAGGTGGAGTAAACCCACTCTAAGTTGTTCCAACAATAAACAGTTTATTTTGAACTGGTACCTTTGAGGAAATTTAGCCTTAGCTGAAGAGATCTATAAACCACATGTAAAGCCCACTAGTGAGCAGGTATTAAACACCACTAACCACAAAAAGCCTCCTCTCTGCATGGTATCCAGCTCACTCCCTTCTCTTGGAGTATTCTGCACAGAACAGCAATGCTGCAATGAATAATTTTTCTCATGGTGATGAATACATAATTAGATAATAAATGCATCTCTGAATCTTTGAGAGTAGAGTCGCCATCCGTTCTGTAAAATGAAGGCTGGAGAGGAGCTAATTCACCTGTCTCTGACTACATTCTCGCTTACTTAAGTTTGTCAAAAAAAAGGAAGAAAAGCAGCCAGAAATCCAGCAATCTTTTAGGACAATATCCGTGCCACTTGCTCCTGTGAAAGGACTGCCCATCCTGAGACCCCAAGCAAGCGCATCTTTCCCACCCCACATCCAACTTACTGCTTGCTGACGTGACAGAATATAACTTCTGCCATCACACCATAGCTAATGAAGCGTTAAAGTGACTGCTAGCACTTGTGCATCTGCTGTGGAGGCTGCACAGGGAGAGAAAACAAGTCCCGTGGCAGAGCCAAACCCACAACTGCCAAAAGCCTTCTAGGACAGGGCGGTGGAAACTTGAGTCAGACGCTGAAGCTTGTTGGTTCTCCCGGTTTTAAACCCTGATCATACAAAAAACCTCATGCATGTAAAGTCATGAATGCAAATGATGTCTCTGAAGCCAAGGGAGCTTTTCACGTGAATAGATTTTAAAAGAAAATGCAAGGATTTACAGGATTAGGGCCTGAAATTCTTGGCTTTATGTCTTTCAGTAGAGTTGTACAGTGCCAGTTACACTCAAGAAATGCTATCATTTTGAGAGACTGAATGTTGCCAAATCCCAAGAACTTCACCGGAGATGAGATTTGGGGTCTTCTTACTTGGTCAACCTGATGAAACAGGACTAAGCTCCAAATAAGCCAGATGGCAATTTGAGGCTATGAAGGTCAGTGATCCTTATTTTCTGGCTGGTGAAAATATGTGTTTGCTCCTCTGACTTTGGCTTCTGACTATGGTAATTTTTAACCATTATCGATATTTTGGACCAGACCTAATATATAAAAAATACTTGTTCCTATATTCAGCTTACAGTACAAGACTTTCATCCCTGATTTTAGAAATAGTCTTCTAGAAGAGCAGCAGTGGCTAATTGCTTCTGAGCGTACTGTCTTTAGCCATATACTAATCCAAGGTTACATCTCTGGAAACTTGGATAAGGTGATATCAAAAATGCCCCAACAGACACAAAAATCAACAATGGACTGAATAAATACACCTTACTTCCCCCCCACCAACAGGCCTAGTTTGGAAATAGCCCAAGGAGTAACCCTTTGAGCTCCCAGCCTGATTCCAGAGTGTCACCTCTAGACCTTTTCCTCGTCAGTTACCAACATGTTACCAGTCAAGGGATTTTGCATCCAGCCCAGGTACAACATTCAGTAAACTGCAGCAGCGTCATCCCCAAAACTTTCTTGTTTCTTGCTACATGAAAGTGATTGCAACCATTTCATCAGTAATTAATCTGTTCATTCAGGTTTGGATTAATACAATTAAAAACCAGTAAAATTTAAGTAGAAAGGAAAGGCCAGTATAAATCAACAAGCACATGTAGAATTGCTTATTTTGGTCAAGGATAGAAAGATTAATGTTCTTTCCCTTTCCTACACTGTAACAGAAGCGGTTTTTTGGGCCTCCAATTTCTGGCGAGCAGATCCGAGGCAGGGGGGAGAGAGGGGCATGTGAGAGTGTAGAAGGCACACAGGGTGCAGACTCCAGGAGTTAGGAAATGGGAGTTACGGAGCAAGATGGCCTATTTTTTATACTCTTTAATGTGAGGCCTGTTTTTTTTAAACCTCTCAGCAGGAATAGCAAAGTTTTCCAAGTCATCACCTAGCAACAAAACCCAGAAAAACATTTGCAAAGCAGTTTTGCATCACTGCCATCCCTGGAAGAACTAACTTGTTGAAGGCTGAATTTGCTATGGAGAAGGATTGAATGCTCTGTTCTTATTCAGAGTGCTGAGACGTGCAGTCCTCTTTCACCGAGAACAGAAATTCATTAATGCACACACACACACATTAAGTGTTGCTTTGGAGGTGTTCTCAGACAGAGTTTTTGGACCACAGGAATGTGGTTTCAACTGAAAACCGTGTGAAAACAAATTAAAACAATTTCTTCTTTTACAGTGTATCATTCTGTGTTACAGATTGTGTTTACGCCCACTTTCTGCATGGTGGATAATGGGATCAATATTCAATCTCAAAATCTATTCTTAAGAGAATTTCATTTCAAATTAAAATAATTTTGATGAAAAAACCCCCTCTTTAGCAAAGCAGATCACCTTTGCTAGGTCTGTTTGCAGTCACAGTGAACAGCCTGGCTTAATACACCATATATTTTCATAAAACTAAATAATTTTCATCAGTACATTTACAAAAAAAAAAAGAGATTTGCTGAGATATCATCTTTTTCTTGTAAGATTCCTCCTCTTCCCTTCCCACTGAAAACAAGGAGTTTTCATGACCGCTGAGGTCTTTCACTGTCTTGCACCGATGGGAGCAAGACCCTACAGAATCTGCTACAAAGGGTCTGCCCACACAGTGCAAGCCCTTGTTTTCTTACATGTCCTCCAGTTTGCTCAGAGCACCATCAACAGCCATTTCCTCTCAGCATGCAGAGACACCACTTCAGAGCCCAGAAACGGTATGACCATGTCAGTACAGCAGTATGTTGTGTGAATGAGCCCAGGCTCTTGGTAAGGCTAATCAGTCCAGTTGCGTCGCTTGTGCTTCTGGTTTTCATTAGCACCACCTCTAAAGTTTCTGTACCATGTTGCACTGCACAGTGTAAGCAAATAATTAATTTATTTTTCCATATTTAGTGGGCAGAAAAGCTACAGATATTATTGGGCCAAGAAAAAAAAATCCAGCTAATAATGAAGCTACTTAGTGATAATATTACTTATATTTACACTCTCATGTTCCTTTACTGCTGTAATGGTTGGAATACTGCTAACGGGCCAGCTCCATGGCTAATACGTACGTGGAGTGCAGGCTGAGCAGAATAGTCACATTAAATTCAGTATGGCATTTGACCTCAAAATCTTCCCAGTCCAAGTTGTGGATACACTTTTGAGAGGCATTAGCTGTTGTCCATAATCACTTTAGATCAGGGTCTGTAGAAAGAAGAATTTACTGGAGGATATGGATTTAATCCCACATTGGTTATACATAATCATTATACATCTTGCAGGATTGGTTACATCCCTTACTGCTGTGGGAGTTTTGCACAGCTTCCAAATATTTCCTGGGTTATTTTTGGCTGTTAACGCTTTGCTGCTTTTCCTGGCTTTCACCAGATAGCGAAAACCATTTGGAACTCCATAGGGCTCGCAGTGAACAAAAACTCACTCATGAGCATTCCCATTTTATTGGGAAATGTCGGCTAAGATAGAACCTTTTCTTTCTTTTCTTTGCAGCTAAATAAATGGTTAAATGCTGAGCTCTCAAAGTCTTCCCAAAGTGTTCCTAGGCCTTGGGGAGCGTTAATGTAATCACAGGTTTGTGACCCACCCAGTAGGGGTTAAGTGCTCCTACACAGTTTGTTCAGAGGACTTGCTGCTCCTTTGCTCCCAGTTTTATGCACTGAAGTCACTGGGGGTAGCATGCATGCAAAGCTGACGTAAAAGAGTGAAGAATCGGGCCCTTCATCCCTATGTTGTTCAGCAGATCCTGCTTTGTCAACCGTGGTTCTCTGCACAGCCAATGCCTGAACTTGCAAGTATAAGAGGGAGGACTGACCCTTCGAGTCCTCATTCCTCTCATTTGATCTCAGCAAACCTTTCATCCTGTCACTGCTTCCTCCTGTGTTGTGTCTCATCTTTTTAACATCTCCCTGTAACCTCGACTTAGTCACCGTTCACAAGGCTAGTGAGGGCAAGTGCAATCTGTGGAGGGGTTGCTTTCCCCTCCCGAATCATCTTCAGCGTTACCTCTCTCTGTTCCTCTTGCTCTGATTTCTTATGTTCGTTTTTCTTCCAAACTGTCACCAGGTGGACAGCAGTTGTTAGGCTGAGATGGAAAGATGGGTCTCTCTCAAAAACCAGCATTTCTGTGGAACATATACTGCTGTCTTTCATGGACTGCAAATCTGTGGCTCAACGAGCTACTCTACTGATAGTCTCTCACCACTACCAGGTTGTAGAGAAGACAACAAACGTAGAACAAACTTCACACATACACCAGCAATTTCTGTGCTTTCTACCCGAACTTTCCAGGCAAAATTCATAGCTTCAATCTCCATCCAAATCAATGGAAAACCCTTACACTTGTTTCATCAAGTGTATGTGAGTTGCTACTCTGTGTAAGCTACTGCCCAGGTCAGCTGCAGCTCTAGGCCCATTTGCCTCATTGAGTCTCTATGTATTGCTTCATATTAATAATGTCTGAATTTCTTGTATATTAATATATTCAGAATGACAACTGACAGCTTCTAGCCGCTTCATACTGAAGCAGAACAACAAGCAGCAGCATTTTAGGGCCATATTAACAGTTTATCATAATAAAGATGCTACCTTGGAGCCCTCATTAATGTCCATATTGCAGCTGTACATACTGCAAGCAGATGCATAATCAGTGATATAAAGCTTGTATACAACGGATGGAAACAAGATAAGGTAAAATAAAAGCTGTAAGCTAAAATATGTAGTCGACTACTCAGTGAAGCCAACAGAATTCCTGAAATATCTGTGGTCTAAAGAGCTGAATATAAGCCCTTTGAGAAAAGCTTATTAGGAACACACAAACTATAGGTCACACATATGATCATTACTAGCCCGAGACAGAGAAATGATGAATAGATATGTAGAAAAAGGCAGGAACCGTCTGCAGCTATGTCTGTTCTGTGTGGGGAGCCCAGGAGGAAGATGCTACCTTCTTAATAGGATGCTGGCATTGGACTAGAAATAAGTACGGGACACGGTACCTACCAAAACCAGACATTTTTGCAACAAGAGTTGTACACGACACCCTGAAGTGTACTACATGAACTAGCTGAGAAGTGCTACGTTAAACTTAGTCTAACATTATAAAACAGTGGGGACAAAGAGACAAGCAACCCACTGAGATATTCTTCCATCAGTGCCATGACACTGGACTTACGGAGCCAGCTTTCCCAAGATCTTCACTTACATGAAGTCTCTGGGGTCCAGGAAGCTTGGCTGAGCAATGGACGTTACGTTGATTCTCCTTCTTCCATTCTTTTTGTTGGAACTTGTTTACAAAAATCGCTAATAATTAGCATCTCTGGAACATTGGTCTTGCCAGGAAGTTTAGTTCAAATTGGCTAATAGTTTCAATTGTTACTGGAGGGCAATGAGTGATGTTCAGATCTGACTAAATAAGAATTCCTTAGGAAACCAGACTTTAAATTATACGCGGCATTCTACAGAGGCTAGCTCAAGAGTGATCCTAGAAAAATAATGGAACAGTTTGTTCGGTATTTTAATAACAGATAATTAGTGCCAAGAACATTATTCATACCAGTGTATGTATTAGTGTATTTTTGACACAGATTAGGAATTAGAAAACCTGTCTGGGAGATATTTTTGAGGGTAGGAGGGGAGGGTAGAAGAGTTATGGGCTCATGAAGACAGTTTGTTAACGTAGCATTCCTGAACTTTTCTACCATAAGTGAAATTTTGAGTTAAAACTTCTGTTAAAAGGAATCGTGTAGTATATACTTTCTTGATCGTGAAACCGCCGTTGTGATGGGTGCAAATTTTAAGAGAGAAATAGTAGTTAGCAGGATACTTTTAGAGAGGTGCATGGAAGAAAATGAAAACGTATTCCCCTGTGGTCTGGCAGTATTTAAAAATTTTTACCAACAGCCTGGGTGATGATATACAATTCTTGCTGATAAAGTTTCAGCAGACATCACCAAGATTGGTTACTATTACAGAGTGAGCTGAATCTCCTGGTCAAATGATTGTGATTCAGTTTGGCTGCATTTAATACAGCCAAATGCAAGGTGATACATCTGGGAACCCGGAGGGCAGATTACAGCTGTAAGATGGAAGCTTCTGTCTTGGAAAAAAGTGACCCTGAGCGAGACTGAAAAAGTCAGTGGAGATAACAGCTTCAACATGAGCTCTCAATGCAAAGCTGCAACTAAAAGGGCAAACGTGTCTTCTTAGTGTATGAAAAGGGAGGTATCAAGTTAGAGGTGGGGAAGTGATCCTGCCTCAGTAGGGAGATACACCGAGACCATGACAGCAAAACTACGTCTAGTTTGGAGGTCCACTTATGTACCTGGAAACAGTGGAAAGAGTTCAGATGGGAACCACACAAATAATATGGGAGCTGGAGAACTAGACTTATGGGGGAAGATCTAAGGAGCTCAGTACATTCAGGTGTTTGAGGAGGAGTTTGGGAGGAGACTTCGTAATTACAAATATTGAATGCAGAGGTTCTCAGAGGGAAGAGGAAATGTCTGCTCCCAGAATTCATTTTGGCAGTATCTGTTGTCGCATGAGCACAGCAAAGCCTTTTGTGTTTCCAGGCAAGACAGCGCTACCAGCACCTTCTGGGAAGCCATTACACCTGACAAAGATAGACACTGGCACATGCTATCAGTTTTACCTGGGCTCCTCGTAACAGCAGAGCTGTTTTATTTCACTGCAGAGAAATACTGTCAAAAGATGCTGCCATACCCAAACTTTTATCATCTAGCCTTTTACTGACTGCTAAGGAGGCCAGGTCTGCAAAATACTAAGTGCTCTCAGCTGTAGAGGAACAAAGGCTTTTCAGTATTATTATTAATTTTATATTTCATTTTATATTCATTTTAGTATTATCATTCAATTTACACCAACCAATCCAGTCTGCCCTTACTTATGTGTGTACAAATAACTACATGTAAATACAGTAACATATATCCGCTAAAGGGAATTTTGTCTGGGAAATTATTTTAATGGTGCAAATTTATTTGTAATAGTCCTAGACCTGCATATATGGGTGGTGTGAGGGGATATTCCATTTATATTCCAGTGTGAAAATAGGTTGTGAAGACCATGCTGCTGTCAGTTTCCTCCCCCTCTCAACTATCTCAATGAACAGAAACCCTAAGATTTAAATTCAGAAATTACCCTGTTTTATAACAAGATACTGAGTTAACTCTATTTTCTCACTCTCTATGTGAGGATCTACTTTCATTTTTAGAGAAGTCAGAGCAGGTCAGCGGAAGCTTGGGTTAGTTCGCATGACTACCTTAAAACAGAAGCATGTACGGCACATAGCAGTAAGTACTTTGAGTTTCTGCTAAGTGATGCTTCCAATTTTGCTGAATGATTTGCAGCTAATCCCCAAATACTTGCACTGGTGTGGATAACCCCACCCACTAATTACCTGGAAAAAAAAATATCCCAGGTCAGGTGTTTCTCCTGCAGTAATACCTGGCAGCAAAGATAAACCAGACATTGTTTCCTGACAAGCTGTACATGACGCATCATGTTGCGGTGTGAGGGAAGAGACATTTTTCCATGTTTACCACCCACTCTTAAACTTGATTAAAGAAATGCCGTCTCTTGAGTTTGCTGGGCAGAGAGAAGCTGTTCAGACCTTCCAGTCCTTCAGCTGTCCAGACATTTTAGGAAAGCTGGTGACTGCTCCCTTAGAAAAACAGGTCAGAGGCTTTTAAAGTAAACCTCCCACCTAAAAGTTCTTGGAGTTAAAAGGATCCCTTCCTGCCCACTCATTAAGAATTATTTTCATAGCCTGCATGAGTTGCAGCACTGATGGCTCAAAGCAAATCCTCTAACGACAAGTCCTCCCAGGCTCCCCGGCATACAGGTTTTGCTAGTCTAGACTTGAGGTCCAAGCCTGCTCTTACCCTCGTGACTGCCTGGCAGAATTCAGCAGATCACTCTCTACACTTTCCATTTCGAGACTGTGGCACTTTGGATACCTGAAAATTACATCAGTTGAAGGCGCCGAGCTGCGTTCAGCCTGGCGACTGTGCGCCATGCCGATGCCTCAGGAAATTGCTGCAATTTTACGGGCTGGCTCATTCAGCAAGGGTTACCCAGCTTTTCGTGAAAACACTGCAAGGATGTCACAGAACAGGCTCATAAATTGCTGTTGAATTCACTTCTTAGATTAAGAAAAGTGGATGTTTCTCATGCTTGGGTTTGGAAACTGAAATGCTTTTCTATGTTTTAGCACTCTGTGGCAAAGGTAGAATGAAGACAGCTTAAATGCCAAAGTTTTGGTGGGCATAGCCGTGATTTTTGTTTAGCTGAAATCAAGAACAAAGGCAGAATAATGTTTGACTGCTCAGAGGAGAATTGCTGATTGCATATTTCAAGCATATCTTTGAAGAGTCCTGTTCTGTTGTTACAGCATTAAGAGAAGGCTCTGGGGGATTCTTATAGTTACACCAACCTGCTTTCCCGGAAAGAGAAATTCAGAGGTAGGGGAGGCTCGTGGAAGAAAAGGCCCAACAAGAGATTACATATGAGGAAAACAGGATATTATGAAGGAAATGTCTTCAATTTTTTTATCTCTTTTTTAAATTTTTTTTGTCTCTTGCCAAGGAGCCTCGGACCTAGCCTACGCAGGAACCTTCCTTGGATCTATTTCTTGTAATAATCCTAATTGCAGCTCAGTTGGTGTGTGAAAAAACCCTTCTCCCCATTTAGCAAAATGAAAGGTTCCATCAGAGTGAGCACATCTGCATGTGCTAAAAATGGAAATGCAAGAGCAATGCAAAATCTATTAAATAAATATTTTTTTGGGGGGGAGGGGTAGGAATCTAGAAGTGCCAGGGCTGAACCAGATTAAAATGCACCAAGATGACAGCCTGCATCAGAAGTTTTCCTTGCCAAAGAGGTGTGCACAATAGTTGAAAGTACATATTATGCTGCATTGTTGTACGGTAGACCTGGCATTATAAAACGTCTCTTGTAACTCTTTGGTCCGAAAGAAGATGCACATTGTTCAGGTTTGTGCTAATACAGAGGTGTCAAAATACCCACACACATAGTCCAAAGCTGATGAGAGGCTGGGGGCGTGGGGGGGTGGGGAGACAGAAAACTGAAAGCCACATTTCACTCAGACCATTTCCTATCAGTCATCCTGGGATCTGTCAATCACTCTCAGCTGCTCTCTTCCTGGAAGGCCCAATCAATTCCTCCAGCTATATATGACTGAAGTGTGCAATGTGTAGAGATTTCAGAACGGTAATTTCAGAAGCCCCAAAACCATCCAGCCTTCCAAGCATTAAGTAAATTCTGCAAGAGAAAAGCCTGGGTACAAGTGAGGTGGCTTGAGCTTCACCTTGACACTAAGAGCCATCCCTCTCCAAGCTCACAGGCTGCTATTTCATGTTCACATGTTGCCAGGTATAAGGGAAATCCCCTTGCTGCCACATCACTTCCAGTTTTGTTAGTGGTGGTATTATGCTCAGAATAAATAAGTAAGATTTCTCCAGTTCCAAACTGACCTGCACTGGAAAAATCATTTATCTTTAAAACACACACAGAAGGTCCTGTTTCTACAGCCAGAGGAAACCTTTAGAAAATAGAGAGAAGGTGACTGAAAAGTTCAGAATTCCAGTACCTTGATTCCTGGTGAGTTTAAATATTTAGGAAACAGAGAAATAAACACTCTCATCCCCTTAGTCACACTTATAGCAATGCTCAGGATAAAATTCTCAGGATTTCTCCTGTTACTTCTCTTCACATGGAAACTGCCTGAACCTGCTGAACTCTTTAAGGACCAGCTTGTTGTCCTCCTTTCACATTCCTCACCTGCCTGGCCATACCAAGCACCATGTCCTGTATCAGCAAGCATCAGATTTGTGGCTGATGTAAATCAGGTTCTGTAAGAGCTCAAGATCCCATTCAGCCTTAAATGTTTTAAGAGTTGAACGGCTACATGCACATACTTAGTATATCAGAGGCACATCACGTAGGTTGAACTGTCACATATTTTGGATACCTTCATTTACTCTGCAGTTCATTCAGAAAGTGTGGTTGCCTTAGAAACCACAAAAGTGCAGAATAATTCTAAGATAAACCCAACTGATAGAATCACTCAGCAGTGGCTCAGATGTACACGGCATTTCTATAAATTCAAAAAGATATATTGCATTAAAAGCAGCGGAGGAAGATAATTTCCTCGTTAAAAAATGGGGGTAGAGAGAGGTGGCTGTTACCTTATTGAGGATGACAGATCACTGTATCGTGTTATGTGTTCAGGTAGCCTTAGCCTGGGAAATGCCCATGCTCGGCAGGTTAAGCATGTGGGAAATGAGGAGGCTGTAGATGATGGGGAGAGCTCAGAGTCAGAGCAGGCAGTGGTCTTCTGGGCCAGAATTTCCCTGCAGCTCTGGAAGGATGAAGAAAAGCAATATGTATGTCTCTATTTCCAGATGTTCCCTACAGAACAGGCTCCCTCTGCCTGCTTCTGCTGGAGGCATTTCCCCATCCATGTGAAGGGCTTCATTTAGGAAGTATAAATCTGCTCCCCGCCCCTGCTCCCCCTTTTCTCAATGCTGAAATGCTGAAACTTGTCTGCACCAAGGTGATGATTTCCTATCTGAAGAACATAAAGCAAGCTCCCGAATGGAATGTGATCTCCTCCAGCTAGTAAAAGTTTTATAACCAAGGACAAAAAACCCAATAAAAATAAAATAAAATAAAATCAGGCACCTCAGCTGGTGTAAATCAGCACTGGTTAACTGTAGTGGAGCTTGCCTCAGGCGGGGGTGGAAATTTTGAGGTATTTCAAGTACATGGATGGCAGGTTTATTGGAAGTCATTAAAACACAAGTTTTATTCTTAAAAAAAAAAAAAAAAAAAGAAGTAAATATTCCAGACTTCTCCCAGGACCATCCTCCATTAAGATCTCTTCAGTGATTCACTGTAAATGCTTAGATAGGGACTGCTAGCACTGAGTGTTGGTTTATTTGGGCACATTAACAAAATAATTTACACCCATCATGGCCAATCCCTGGTTTAGCATGCATAAATGTGTATTTTCATTACTGATTGCCTTTCTGTATTGCTGCTTTCCATTTATCCTACATGCTTGCTTTTGGCTGCCAGAACATACAGCTTGCAGCTACGATCGGTATATCATAATCAGGCCAAGAAATGGAAAAGTTTCCCTTGGAGGCAGTTGAAGGTCCCCACCTTTTCTCAACTTTATAGCTTGGGAACCGCATGGTTTTGGTCTGGTGCTCCAAATGCAGCCACACTGCCTGAACAGCTAGCAGAGCCACTGCTGCATGCTGGATCACACCCACGGCTTCTCCAGTATTTTCAGCAGGGAGCAAAACTGTTGCTAACTTGCTGACAGACTCAGCTGACTTGGAAAAAAATTGGTTTTGTTCAGAGCAATGTCTGCTTCAGCTCCTGAATTGCAGCAGACTGCTGGATCTGGCATTGAGAGGGAGGAGAACATGGCCTGAAGCAGGTGTGGGGGAGATTGGGAATAGGGCACTGTAGCCACAAGATAGTAAAAAATCTGGTTTATTTCTTTAACATTTTCCACAGTTTGGGTCCTGCTGAACCAGCCAGAGAAGAAATCTAATACTATCTGTGGTAGGAAAATGGCAGCTCATCCATGGCTTGAAGTCTGTACATCAAGAAGAGGTGCCTGTTTTCAGGGATGTGCTAGCTGAGGTAGGTTTATCAAGTGCAGCAGTCCCAGAGTCCAGTTCATGCTGGAAGCCAGAGCAGAGATCCCAGTGATCTCTTCTGAATTGAACAGCAAAAGAACCTCTGTAGATGCCCAACTCTATTTGGCTACTAGAGGCAGTAACTTGTTTGGCTATTATGAACATTAAGCCTTGTATAAGTACAGAAAAGTCAAAGCAACATATATAAGCAAAGGAACCACTTGTAAACAAGGTTGAGAGAATTCAAATAGTGCTTCATTTAAAACAAAAAAAGGACCTGATCCTTCTCTTTGATCTCATCCACCCTTCCCTCCCTCAGAAAACAGAGAAACAGAATACAAAGACCCAACCATGCCAACGGTCCAAGTAGGGGAGATCACCAGGTAAACGACTGACTATGAGCTATTCACTTCACAGGACGATGATGAGAAGTTTTGTGTGTAGATCCTCCCCATTTGTAGACAGCCTCTTCCCCAAAGATCCTAAAGCCTCCTGCACTCATTTCACATCCCCTGACCTGCTGCCAATGCCGAGGAAAGAGCCATGCAGCCTCACACTCAGTCTGAGGAAAATAACCTTCCTGAAGTATGAACAGAAACAGAAAGGCTGAAATAACAACCATTAGGAAAGGTCTGGAGAGCTAGAAATACACGCCAGAAGGGAGGTGGCTTGGAATGATAAAGATGTCATGGATCCACGTATATATGAGGTCCTCTGGCCAATCAGATAGTGTCTAAAGGTGCAGTTTGCCCCACTGGGGGAATCCAATTTCAGACACGAGATCACTGGATTTCCTTTTTCCTCAGTGCAGGCTGTATGTGGAGATCAAAGCGCTGCCAGGAGCTGGTAAATAGTATATTCTCACTTTGATAGATCTGTAACTCTGATGAATGCAAACACGGCAAGAGGAGAATACATCCTTTATACTTCCAGTGTTTTTCTGACCACTCATACTGCTCGCCAGAAGAAACAGATTTAAAGGGCAGATTTAGTCAAATTCTGCTCTTTGTGCTTTTTCTCTGCTATTATGGTGCTTTATTAAGGGTCATGAAGGATCTATTCCTTTGCTGTCGCCCTCCTACTCCACTCAGTCATCCTCCAGACCAGGTAATATACAACTCCATTCATTGTGATGCTAACGAGTTCTATTTAGCTGTATTTAATTGGATATCATGACTCCACATGATGACCTTTCACTCCTGGGAAGTAGTTTTAAATTTGATCCACAGCAAAGGAAAATCCCTCTAATTCATTGGCTGTGAAAGGTCACAAGTGAAATGTGTTCTGATGGTATCTTCTTGTGGTTTAGTTCTCAGTATACCTAAGCATCAAGTTGGTCTGAATCAGCTTTTGTCCTGACAATCCAAATACCGAGAACCCTAAGAAAGCATTGGGGAAAAGACAGCCAAGCATCTGGCCGTGCCAGTTGGTGCAGATGGCGTTTGGAGAGGAGATGTCCCATTGAACCCAAAGCATGTGCTATCCAGGATGAAACACAGAGGTTCTACCCAGCTTGATTTGATATTTTGATATTCTGATTATAGGAAAGTTCTTTTCTGAAGATATTAAAAATGCAAGTAAAATTCAGCATTAAGTAGAAACACACAAAGATCTCATGTACACATCAGACAGTGATGCCACAGCATATGCTTGTAAATAGGACTTCCAGGACAGAAATGGACAGAGAGAAAAAGAGGACTAAAACTGTATTAACACTGTGATGTTAAAACTTCACTGGCACCTCTTCTCCCCTTTGCTAGAGAGTTAGTGCAAACCATTCAGCTGGGGATTTCAAAATAAAACACTAACAAAAAAATTAGTCTTGTCCTTCCTTCCTCCCTGCTTTGTGGGCATTCCCCATGCAGAAGTGCAGGTGCTTGACTCTCTCTTCTCACCAGAAGTGCTCGGCCCTGTGATATGGTGTACCCTGTACAGGTGTGACGGGTTGACCCTGGCTGGACGCCAGGTACCCACCAAAGCTGCTCTCTCACTCCCCCTCCTTGATTGAACAG
>JAVKLA010000084.1:33086093-33104508 GCA_034782735.1 Sagittarius serpentarius
GGTCTTCCCCAGGGGCCGCAGGGGAATCTCTGCTCCGGCGCCTGGAGCACCTCCTGCCCCTCCTTCTGCACCGACCTTGATGTCTTCGGAGATGTTTCTCTCACATGTTCTCACTCCTCTCCGGCTGCAGCTTCTGCGCCCCAGCACTTTTTTTCTTCTCAAATATGTTATCACAGAGGCGCTACCATCATCACTGATGGGCTCGGCCTTGGCCAGTGGTGGGGTCCGTTCTTAAAGCCAGCGGGCATTGGCTGTATCAAACACAGGGGAAGCTTCTAGCAACTTTAAAGGAAGCCACCCCTGTGGCCCCCCCCGCTACCAAAACCTTGCCACGTAAACCCATTACAACAGGGAGGGAAGAAGTGTTGTCTCACTCATTTCTCATTACTTAATGTTGACATTATAGCAAAAACTAGAGCTATCAGTCAAAAAAACCCCAAACAAGCAAGCAACCCCACCAAAGCACAAGAAGGGTATCCTTCTAGAATCTTTCAATTAAATGGGGAAGTACTGTCAGTCCACTTTCACAGCAAGAATGAGGGAGACACAGGCTGCTGAAGGGACTTTCGCTATCCCACCAGCTTGTGGCAAAGCTCAGATCCCAGCCTGGACACCCCTGCCCCGCCCCAGCCTCAGTCACCCTTCCAGATCATAACAGGTGTATCAAATGCAACAGAAACCATAACTTAAAACCAATAAAACCCAACGAAACCAAACTTACAATGGGAAAGCTTAGTCACAAGATTGTGTCAGACAAGCAACCGGGTTTGTTGTTGCACTGGTCAGATTTGCACAGCTGTGAGCCTACTGCTAAGGTATTAAATGAGGTCTTTGTGTATTTAAAACAGCGAGGTGTGCCGTGATGGCAGCCTGAAAAGACTTTCCCTTCCCCAAAACCTTAATACACTTGCAAAACCCTCCTCAGACTAGGATATCTGAAGTCACATTAGCCAACATGAGGAAGAGAACAGCCTTTTACATCTGCTTAGACACGCCCTGGCTCTACAGCTAAACTGAAACATGCTCAAAAAGTGAGTATTGTCAGTAACTGAAACCCCTGCTGATTTCTGACTGTGAAAGTACAGAAAAAAACACGCAAGCGAATGCCAAGCCTGCCAGAGACAATGAGCTGCCTCAGGGTTCCAAAGGAGACGTGTTGCTGCCTTCAGGGTGTTGTAGTTAAGATATAAGCCTGTGGTCTCAGGATGGTGAGCAACCGGCCAACCTCCATTGCTAACAGCATGTGGATGTCTCCTTACTAAGGGAGCAAATGACAGCTACAGGGAGAGGACAAGGAGCAGCAGGGTAAAGAGTCTGAAGTACAGTAACTTATGGGCAGAAACAACTGTGTGACTAAAAAACCCTTATTTGTATCACCTAGTGCCAAAGCCACTCATTCACAGCATGCTCAAGGCTTCCCCAAAATACATTCAATTCCCCGTGAGCTCTCTGGGCTCATCCAAGGAAAGAGCATGGCTGGGAGTTATTACAGAAGAGAGTCCTACAACAACATCCACCAGAGTCCTGTATTCAGCCACACATAAAAGCTATGCTCAGAGCACAGTGCAGAGAATGAATTCTTACTTTGCTACTATTACTGTGATGGCCAGAGGGTGACTTGCACCCAGCACAGGTGAACAGGGACAGGCAAAAATCAGGATGCTATGTGTCTTCTCAGTCCTGCTCTAAGGCAGGTCAAACTCAGGATGACTCTAACCTACAGCTTTGGTACAGCATTGGAGCAAGGAAGTACAGCCTGTATTCCTACCTTGACACCTCTGCTGTGGAAGAAGAAGGAGCAGTGCACAGCAAAATAACTCCAGCTGAGAGCTCTCAAGAATCTCAAGTTCAGCCAAGTTTCAACTTTTTATGCTGTAAAAAAAACCAAACAAAACCCAAAACCGAAACAAAACAACAGCACAACAAGACCTAGTCCAAATGTGACGCTGCCTTTGTACCGCAGTCAGAATAAAACAACATAAGTAGTCCAGGGAGACCCAGCCCTTGAAGTTTCTGACCTAAAATGCAGAAGAAATACACAGGGAGGTGAGTTAATAAAACACACCTGCAATAACTTCTTTTTGGAACCATGCCTCAGCTGAGGTACCTGGCTTTGCTCCCAACGCTTATAAACAATCCCTGAATGTCAGGGACTGCTGTTTAACAGAAAGCACCATATCCAGGGGGTCCTAAGAAAACCTAAACTGACAGATTTCTTTTTTGAAATACTCTAATAACTTATAAAGCTGTCAAAGAGGTTTTTTATTATTATTATTTAAAACATACTTCTGTGTAAGTCCTTGTATGACAAATTTTAGCCAGCAGCTAATTTTTAAAGTCAAGTGATAAACTCCAGAAAGCTGAGAATACATAGAAGCTCCGACACAGCTTTAATTAGAGGGTTGTAACCTGGTACAGGTAAATTACTAAAATGTGTTGGTTAAAGGTTCTTCACTATTAAAACATCACTAACACCTCTGCTGTGCTGTTGATAAAACACTTTTATGCTGCTGAACAGATACATCTTCCCAATACAGAGTTCAAGAGCAAGAACATCCTAATGAGTCTTTACGTGGCTTTTGTGCCTCCATTTTGTGCCTCCATTCCCTCTCAAATAGTGCCTCCATTCCATCTTAAATAGTAATGTATATTAATTAAGTTTGGTTAAATCATAGTTCTTCCTTCTAAGGGGAAAGTCAAAACACAAAATACAGTTGTGACTCTCCTCACAAAACTACTTCTCAACCAGTTTACACATAAATGGCCAATGCCAGAAGGGTCTGTGGATCCAACTAACCTGCAAGCCACCTTTGCCTTGGGGCCTTGCCTTGAGTTTCCCCCTCTGAATAAATAAAGTTATGTACTCTGCAATTAGAAGCTCCTTCTGAGGTTCCAGTTTCAAATGTTCCTCTCATCGCTGCTTTTGGACAGCTTTTTAATTCCTCACTGCTCCATCTCAGCTGTTTCTAGAGATCTGCACAAATATTTCTGATTGATCTCCCCTTTCCCCAGAATAGCTTTTCATTTAATTCTTTCACATTAAATTCCAAATCTTGCCTCACTTCTGATCTATAGCCATCATAAAGGAAGGCCTAGTCTGACTTGAATTATAGATTAAGAAATAGTCAGACGTAGGTAAAACTAAAGAAAAAAGTGCTTTCTTTATTGTTTATGTCCTGGTTTCGGCTGCGATAGAGTTAATTGTCTTCCTAGTAGCTGGTATAATGTTGTGTTTTGGATTAAGTATGAGAAGAATGTTGATAACACCCTGATGTTTTCAGTTGTTGCTAAGTTGTGTTTAGACTAAGTCAAGGACTTTTCAGCTTCTCATGCCCAGCCAGCAAGAAGGCTGGGGGGACACAAGAAAGTTGGGAGGGGACACAGCCAGGACAGCTGACCTAAACTGGCCAAAGGGGTATTCCATACCATGGGACGTCGTGCCCAGTATATAAACTGGGGGCAGTTGGCCAGGAGGGGCTGATCGCTGCTCGAGGACTGGCTGAGCATCAGTCAGCGGCTGGTGAGCAATTGCATTGTGCATCACTTGTCTTTCTTGGGTTATATTTCACTCTCTTTTTGTTATCTTTCTTTTAATTGCAATTATTACTATTATTATTATTTCATTTCAATTATTAAACTGTTCTTATCTCAACCCACGAGTTTTACTTGTTTTTGATTCTCCTCCCCATCTCACTGGGAGGGAGGAGGAGGTAGTGAGCGGCTGTGCGGTGCTTAGTTGCTGGCTGGAGTTAAACCATGACAGTTTATCTTTATGGAAGCTTTCATAATACCTAAAGATGTCTTTTGTTTTCACTTCTGTCAAGTACTTTAATTTCTCCATTTTATTTAAAACACAAAAGTCTAAATAGAGTAACTGATGGAAGAGTGCTGAATTCTTAGGATATATCCGACCTGTAATGTAGTGTAGAAATATCTGAGCCAACATTAAATTAGCCTGAGTACCACAAATGATGTAGACATCAGAGCCACTGGTAGCTGAGCTACCGCTAGGATTAAGTACATATCTTCCCTGAATTTTCATCTCCATGCTTCACGCCTTCACCTTGTCCGACAATGGACACTGGGATCTGCAGGTCCAAACCAGGACTGTAGCCACCCTGAGCTATGGCTTCATCCCTGCAAGGTGCTGAGCACCACAACACTGAGCAACTTCAAGAGGAATTGAAGGGGCTCAGCACCCTGCTGGGTTGGGCTCAGGCTGAGTGATGTTGTGGGTGGATGCTTCCTGAAGCACTGGTAAATTCACTGAGGCTTGGGTTTTCTGCCAAATAAATGCCAGCTGAGGAAGTTATGGCCGCCCGGGGGCTTTCTTCGGTGTACATGTTCTGCTTAAAAAAAAAATTCTACTGTAAGTTTTGCATTCATAAACTGATGTTCCCCTTTGCCTTCCTCTTTTGCCCTCTCTGACTTCTGCCCTCCCTCCTCAGCTGCCAAGAAAGTGCCCCTTTGTGTGCGGAAATGCCCGACAGTTCACAGAAGTTAACTAGAAAAGACACATTCAGCCACTTTCTGTCAAAATGCCTTGACACTCTCCTTTCTGTCCAAAAGACCCTTTTGCTTTGGAAAGGTCCCCATTGAACACCTCCCCCCTTTCACCTCTCTCTTGAACTTATCCTGCAACAACAATACAAAATAAATAAGTAAAAGAGGCACCCCTCTCCCCTGGCCCAAGACTTCGCTGCTGTATTTTTTTGTTGTTGCAATCTTCACTATTAATTTTACGCAAGACACTTGCAAAGTCCAGACAAGTGCAAGAATGCTGCCACTTGGCTTTATAGTCACAGAACTTCTGTTCCTCTTTCATGATTTTTCACTTTTGCCTTGACGTCGTTTTTTCCCGTGGCTTGGTTTCTTTGGCTGTGGGAATGGATCCTACCATGCACGAGACCCTCTGGGTCTGTGTGTGTTAGAGGGAGGGGACCGTGTCACACGCGGGCACGAGGACACAGTAACGCACGCTGCTCTCTAGCCACCCCTCGCCCAGTGCACAGTGAGCTCCAGGGGCACAGTCAGTGCAGTTCAGAACAGAAATGCAAGGTTGCTCTTCCGGTTTGAAAACAAATAAGTAGCCCATGAATTATCTCAAAAAACAGGCAGCATTGAAAGCTCAAACTGCATCATTTTGATCAAGATTTCAAAGTCCTTTGGATGCCCATCTCTACTCAAAAAGATACTGAGCATCTGGTGTGACTCCTATTAAGCTGTGGTACATAAGTACGAACACTACTGTTTAACTAAACCTTAGCATTTCTTGTGGTATAAAACTTTCTGAGACAGACTGGGGACCAGGTCCTGTGATGGGTAAAACAAACAGATGTTAACTCAAATCCAGTGTTAATGGGCAAATTTATATCTGGATTCCCTTTCGCCAGAAACTGAGGGGCTCTGCCCCATGTATATCATCTGGCTAGAAATTACTGGAGGTTTTACACAAGGATGGGCTCTTTGGAATTTGTAGCTATGTATTTTTAATACTGTCAATAAACTACTTCCTTGAGACACAGAAGGGCAATAATGGGAGCTGTTAACAAAGTGTGAAAAGAAACGGGCAAGCAAAGGTTAATCACATGGCTGTCCACTAATGACCTCTCCAGCCCCGAGTTTAAACCCTCCGCTACTTGTAAAGACCAATCACGTGAATAATTTCCTGTCTGAGGTAGTCTTTATGGCTAAGAATAAAAGCTGAGCTTATTGTGAAAAGAAAGTGCTCAGCAGGGGAGAAGGTTATTATTTTTAAGCTGATCTAAACACCTGGGTTTCTCAGTAGACCCTATTAAACTTCCTCCATTATGTCTAAAGATTTCAATCATTCCTACCACAGTAGTAAATTAGTGTATTACTGCTTAAAGCAGATAAGCCGTAGCGATGGGGACATCCTAAGCTGATGCTGCTCACCCACCCCGAAGAGAGACCTATGCAGCCTGTTTCTTCCCCATAAATAACGCAATAAGGCCTGATGCCATCCCAGAATATCATCTTCTTTTAGTGTGCTGAGGTGTGAGAGGAACATTGGCTCCTGCTGCTCACAGGGCCATGGCACAGACCAAGCCTGGGGCATGGCAAGGTGCCTGTAAGCAGGATGCTCTTGGAGCAAGGTTGGCCCTGAAGCTGTATGGCACAGGAAAGCAGATGGAAAAGCTTCCTGCCATCTCTTCTAGACGCCTCCAAGAACAGCCAGGCAGAAAGCAAAGAATACAGAGATGAGATATTCCTGGTTAAAGGTTTAGCTTTTGTAGCAAAAGGAGTTCTGTGCGAGTGAGAAAAATAATGCTGTCCTAGCCAGTGGCTCTCTGCCCTCAGTCCCTCTTCCTTCTCCTCTCAACCCCACCATTATTCATGAGATCTTTTTTTCCTCCCGGAGTTATGATCCTGGAGAATGCCTGGAGATTGGACTGTGCACAGAGGGAGTCAGGCAGCCTCCCTTCCTCCCACCACAGCTTACTGCTGCTGGGATCCCCACAGATCACCAGCACATCACCACCCACTGCAGCCCAGACCAGTGGGCTTTCCCTGTCCACCCAACCCCCCCAGGGCTCTCTAGTGAGGGTAGCAGAGCCCAACCCCTGGCAAAGCAGCCCTCCTGAGGCTTCACACATGTATGCTGCCCTGATTGTGGTTTGTTTATGGGCTCGTATATAAAGAGTGCCAGATCCTCAGCCAAGTCCAGTTTATCTCAGGGTAAACTGCACTTACGCCATTTATTTCAGCCCTAATTTACACACGTCAAACAAAATACCTGCAGATCTTTTCCCTTCTCATCTTCCCTAAAAGGATCTCATCTGGCACACTTAAACCAAGACAGTCTGCAACAGTTGTAAAATGAGTGTGAAATTTTAACTCAGGTCAACATAAAGTGCCCACCTTAGAGTCTCTGGAGGGGAATGATATTATACCTTATTAACCTGTCTAAAATGCTGCCTAGAAACTGATTGATATTGTATGGGTGGTGGCATTGCTTTTTCTACTTAATAAATGGAGTCCCTGAGTTTTCCAAGCGAGCACAAGAGAGAAACTCTTCTGTTCTGTAAACAACTGTGTGTCCAGTTTCCATGCACGGATACCCAATTTGTGCATGCAACTGTAGTTATTGTGCATTCAAATGGGGCACACCACTAGTCACGGGCCTGGGCTTCTTGCCAGTTTAAAAGTCAGCCCTTCTCTATGTAGAAAGAGAAAGCAGTATCCAATAGAAACAGTACTCTGCATGCACTCACAGCTCTTATTCAAGGCTCTCAGAACAATGTCTAACTGTTAATCTTCCCAACACTGCCGTGAGGCAGGGAATATTTTATCTACATTTTACAGTCAGAGGAAACTGAGGTTAAGTGACTTGCCCAAGGTCAGAAGACAGATTTAATGACAGGCTCAGGATCTTGCCATGAGAATATGCTGCCCTGACACTGGGCTGCTACACCTCAGGCTGGATGAGGAGTAAATGTGTCCTTCCCCTAACATCCGAGCAGTGCCGTTTGCTAAAGGTCTAATCCAAGGAAGCTCAAACAAAAATCTGCAGTGGTGCCAAGATTAGGGAAATATCTCCTCTGTGGCTGGGCTCTTTTTGTGTTGTAAATGCAGAGGCTGAAATTTCCAGAGATGTGGATGCCCAATTTCCGCTAACATTAATAAGCTGATGTGTCCAAATCCTGTAGGCAGCTTTGAAAGCCTGTTTGTGCTTTCCCTCTTCCTACTATTCAAGCATAGAGTAAGGTCAGGGCTTTCCCATACCCTCTCCCTTCTCTGCCGGTGGAAAAATTCTGGCCATACCTTCACTTACTCTGCAGTGAATGGATAATGTCACTGGGGATTGATTGATCTAATACCCACAAAAGGCCAGAGGAGAGATTCCCTTGGTTGCCACAGATACTGGATCAGGACCTTATCTTTTTATGGCATCCATATCACTCCCACTATTTTAATATCTGAACATCTCATGGTTTATAATATATTCCACTTCCTAACTCACCCATGAGATACAGGGGTAGCATTAATCACTTAATCCCATTTTACAGATGATGAACTGAGGCACACCAGACTCCATACTCAGTTCAGTCTGAGCTACTCTGAGACACTCTTGGCATAGGCAAGAGGACAAGATAAGCACCTGCAGCCAGAGATTTAGACACTGTCTTAGGAGGGGATACTACAGCAAAAGCGAATGGCCCTTTGGAAAGTGCCTTTTTCACACTGACAGCAAAGGGAGCCCGGATGACGAGGTAGTTAAAATCCCTTCCTTCGAGACAGCTACTGCTAGGTGAGACAAATCCCCTCCTAAGTGACTTGCCCAATGCCAGGGAGAAAGGCTGTGGCAAAGGAGGAAATTGAGTCCCTGACACAATCACTAAGCTATTTTTCTTGGACTGAGCTTTGATTTCAGGTAAAGGATTTTTTTGTTAAGGCAGGAAATATAGTAATAAGTTTAAAACTACCAGCCTTGCTTGGATTAGTCACCGGGACTCTCAGCAGCCAGGCTCTTGAGCTCTGGCCTCTTTGACTTCCGTATGTTTAGATGTTCAGGCCCTAATGAGTTGATCTCGTTGATCTTTAGGTACCTATTCATATGCAAATCCCGGCATTCTACTTTTGCTAAATGGTCTTTGTATTAACACATGAAATAAATTTTTAAAAAAGAAAGTCAGTCTGTGGTAAATCCTCATACTTAGGTTTGTTTGCATTTGGATAAATGATCATGGTCCCTCTTTATATGATCTCCTTGCTGTACTTGTGTTAGGAAAAGGAGAGGGGGGGAAGAAATCCAACTTTTAGCTCTTCCACGTCATTGTAAATGTTTTGTCAAAGTAAAAATTGTCCAAGAACCAAGAGATAGAGATTCAAAAATACAGTAATGCCACAGCTTTGTTCTTGGTCATATTTTTTAAATTAGCTGAGAAGTGTCCTCATTCTAGTGTTACTAGGTGGTTAGTCTACTAAAAAGACCAGATCTGTTTTCTAAGGGTCCAAAATCCTGGGCTGCCACAGAGAGGATGCCTTTTCACAGGGAGATTTTGTAGGTTCACAGTGCATGTGCGTGTGTGTGAGAGACATGTACATCACTGTGCCATGCCAGAGCACACTCGAGAGATTTTGAGCGTGAATCCTGACCCCAGTAGTCAATGAAAAGCACTCAATGACTTCAAAGAGTCCGGGATTTCACCCATCGTTTTTCAGGCTCTGAAGCTTGCAATCATTAGTGGTCTGCTCTAAAAGTGGTGGCTGCAGTGCAGTAAAGTCATACGGGAATTTCATTCAACTCTCTAACAAACTTCTACTATCTCTGTTTAAAGCCTGTGTTTAGTACAGTTATGTACATAATGTCTACAGTACAGTTAGATATATGTAACTAGGATAGCCACAGAGAGTAATGTGAACCATAGAAACAGAAAAACTGTTGCAGGGCCTTGAAACATATCCTGGACACTACACATATGTGTGTGTATATTATGGGTGTGTGTATGCACTTTAAGCTTTCAAAAAAATCTCAGCCTTCATGTGAACAATTTGCTTGGAATTGTGGCTGAGTTTCATTTCCTAAAGAAAAGCTGTTTAGGAGCAAATGCAGGTTGCAACAAAATGTTAGGAACAAACTGTCCAGGATCTTCTTTCACAACAATCCCACGCGCTTACAAATCTCCCTTTAAGAATAAAGTGGTAGTGCAAACACCTAATTAAAAAAACGGCTTGTATTCGGAGTTACTAATTAAAAATCCTCATGTTCCCCCGACTTTTTCCCCCCTCTGTGGAAATCTGCAAGTTATTTAATTGAAGTCCCATTTTGTCGGTGCAGATGCACGAAGTGTCTGAATCATCAAACAGATTTAGGGTGTTTTGATTGTTGTGTGTGCCTCATTGCTATTCCCAGAATGTCGAGCTGAGCTTATGCTGATCGGCAGGACTTAGAAGCATGAAACAGTAAAAGAGTCCTTTCTTCTCATCCCAGCCCCATCCCCCTTGCCCCCCTGGATTTACATTGAAACTTTGCCAATCTCAGATCACACTCTGTCTGCTGCCTCTGCATTAAAATGGAGCCGGCTTGCCTGTTTCTTTGGCCCCCCACTCCATCTTCAGATTCCCCTTCGCTGCCGTAAGACGCCTCTCACGTTGCTTCAGTGAAACTTCTTAAGAAGATGATTTCATTTTCTCTCCTTTTTTTTTTTTAAATAAAAATCCTTCTCTGTTTTTACATTTGTGCGCTGTGTGAAAAGAAACGAGACAGAGGAAGAGAGAGAAGCCTGTTTTCGTCTAGAGGTGAAAACAGCCTGGTGAGCAGCAGGTGCAAAGCCCCAAAGCAGCTGCTTACTGCTCTCAAGTTGAAGCGCCTTGGTCCCCCACCCTCCACGCCAAGAGCACTTCATATAATCCTCTCATGCAATTCACACTGTAATTGCAGATATCCAGACTGCTAGGGCTCATTTTATTATTATTTTTACTGATAACAAGATCTGCAAACAGGGGACCAGTCATAGTAATTAGTTGTGTGTTGCTAGACAGCTTCTGCAGAAGCAAGTTGGATTCTTTTCCTTTCTTTTTCATTCTCTTTTGGGCAGGGGGGGCACAACTGCTTTGCCCTCTCCTACCTCTCCTCCTTTTACCCCTTGAAGGCCACTCAAAGTAGCACATGGGGAACTTTCCTGCTGGCTCTGTAGATCCTTTTATTATCTTGCCTGCCTCATTCACTCCTTGAGATGAAGCCTGTTGGATGGGTGCTAGCAATGAAGATTATTGTCTTGAGGACCAGCTTGTTTTCTCAAGGCTCTGCTTGCTACATTGCTAATTATGGGTCTATGGGATCCTTTTCTGATATTTGACTAAGTGGCATGGATTACTGTGTAATCATTTCCCACTGGGTGGGGGGATCTTTTTTATTATTATTATTATATACCTCTGGACAACTTTTCAGTAGCTTTTATTTAGGTAATTGCACTTCTCTGTAATCCAGGAATTCTTATTTTTTTAATCGCATTATGGATTTCACCAAACACTAGTTAAAATGTTAATTACTGGTAAATACACACTTCTCCCCTTCTGTTCAGAGTGAATACAGATCCTATGAAAGTGGTATTTGTCATCTGTATCCCTTATGTGTTATCTCAGTCTAATAGAACACTGTTGTTTACAGAATGAAAAGACTGAACATGGACATTTGGCTCCAAACTTTTGTTTTAGACTAAGGCTTAATGAGTTTATGCTTTTTTTCTCAGTTTGATTTTTCACCAGAATATAAAGGAATAAAAGTCAGTTTGATTACATTATTATTTTTAATAAACTGAACAGATTTTGCAGTGGTGAAAGACACTATGCAAAAGCCTGGAAAATGGAATCCTTTATTTAGTTGCAGAAAGCTTGATCCAGTTGCCGTGAAGTTAAGGCAAATTTCCCAATGAGTCAGAGAAACTCCCGTCAGTGTGGAAGACCAGACGAGTTTCTTCCAGAGTGTCCTGGTAACACACCTTGGGTGCAAACGGACAAGTGCGGCTCTAGTAGTGGAGAGGAGAGTCCAGTACTGATTCAGTTTCTAGAAATGTTTTCAATTTGCCTTAAAATAGATTATTTTCCTGGTTTATGACAACTGTGTGATTTTCGCAAAACTGGAAGTTACTGAGATCTTTCTTTTATGCTGCAGTCCCAAGTTTTGATAAATGAAACCATTGCTACACTGACCATTACATAAAAATGGTTTGAAAGACTCAGCAGCTCCAATAACCTTAAGTAAGGGCGCTGCTAGGAAAATGGTGCTTGGCTTTAGTGGCTTTAAAGGACATCAAGACAGACTGACACAGAACTAGAAAGATCAAAGAATACCCTATTTTGGGGACTGGTTATGTGAATTATGACCAAGTTGTAAATGAGCATAGTCTAAGGCTGATTTAATCTGTGCCATGTTACCTAGGATGCCAAAGGCTCATTCTGGCAATGAGGAACACCCAAGGTATTGGTGCACTCTGGGGACACCTGCTTCTCATGGGCCGTGGCCCATATGTCAGCATGTTGAGTTTCACACCTTTTTATGGCTTTTTCGATCACTCCAAAATTGGTATGGCATAAACTTTCAGCTGAAATGTGGAGGCCAACTGCAGGGGTAGAGCGTTGTCAGAACCCAATGGCACCACGGACAATAATCAGTCTCAAACAAACTGTGCTGGTGCAAACCCTCCTTAGTGTTACATTGCCCATAAATGGATACTTGCCTGAACGACACAAACAGCTCTGAGCTCTGCAGCCTCTGGTATGTTGCCTAGGAAGTCGCACGGCTTAAGACCCATTTGTTTTTAAAAATGTCTTGGTAGCCTCTTCTCAAGTTTCAGCCCAAAGAGCTGCTGGACTTGGAGCAAAGTAAACACACTCCAATATCAATTCTCAGCAGTCAGTCCAAAAGTGCTTTTCCTTGGGGGGGCTCAACAGGGATGTCCACAAGCTTTCAAAATAAACATAATTCAGGGTGACACTGGCACACCAGGACTTACATTAAGGATATGTCTGAAGAAGTGAATTGCAGACCGACAGAGTGGGAGAGGGCAGGTCAAATGATACAGTGAAAAAAACCCCACGTTGTTTCCTATAAAACTTTCAAGCAGCTCAACTGGCTCAGTGTAAGTGCTGTTAGCTGTAGAACTACCATGAATTTAATCTATAATGTCAAAAGAGTTTGCATTCTTTGACATTAGAAATGCGAAAGTCTTAGAGATGCTGCTGAAGATGAGATTTATTAGGCTAAAAGTGACAATGTCTGAATATTTCCTTGAGAAATGCATTATTCCATCTCAACTAAAATTAAAACAGGTCAAGTAAACAGCTCTGAAAGCTGGAAAACTCAATTTCTTGCCCATCCAATTATGCCTAGCTAGACCAGCCCGTACAATTTTCCATTATGGCTGTTATGAACTGTGGGTGGTCCTCCTGACTGTACCATACGAGCTGGAGCACAATAAGGCATGTTAGGGGCTGTCAGTGTGTTTTAGGATCTCATAATTCTTGTTCGCTGTAATCATACCACTGTGTACAATATAGCATTTGAGATGACCTTTTGAGCAAAAATCCTGCTTTCAGACATCCCCAGACTTTGGAAAATTTGAGTTTGAATGCAAATAATGTTATTTAACTTTTTTAATTAGATACAATCAAAACTTTGGGTGCAAATATACCTGCTTTCTCACTGGACCCAGACTGTGGCCTTAGTTGCACTTTTAGGCTCCTCTTGTTTATCCATGTTTATTTATGTATGGATTTTTCATTTTTTTAAACCAGCCTACTTTGTGCCACAATCACCTATCCTGCATTTTGGTTACTTTGCTATAACTCATTTGTTTACTATTTCAGTGCTGCTTGGGTAGAGCGTTGTAAAACCTTCTTAAGTACCAAAGAACCTCCATCTCTTACAGAGGAATCTCTTTTTTATTTAAATCAAAGCAATAAAATCCAAACAGCTTTTCTTTCTCTTCCCCCTCCCAAAGCACACATACTTTCCAGTGGTTACAGAAGTAACCATCCTACAGAAAAGAGTTCATATTTTCATCTCAGCACTTACCAGCCTTTTTAACAGTGCAGATGGGCTGAGAGAGCAATCCTTCTACAGAAAATCAGGAAGTTACGGCACCCACTTGGGAAACCAGTGAAACGAAGCAGCAGCAGAAGCAGGATTTTCAGAAGGTGAGAAATCCTTCATCACCTGCAAGGGTGTGGAAAATATTTCAGAAAGGCCAGCAATGTAGGAGGAGTAAATGTCTAGTTTGGCACAGTCCCAGCTTGCTACCAAGGGTCTCTGAGAGGCAGTGTGCTCCGGCTGGGAGCAGGGTGGGATGCACTAACTACTGGGAGATGTCTGCAGTGGTGGGGAGGGTGTAGAGGTCCTTGGGCGTGGGAGCATGCCCTGTCTCATTTTGGGACACAACTGCACAGAAGGACAGGGCTTCATATGCAGAGGCTAGATTCAGCCAAGGTGGCACAAGTCCTGGAAGGCAGGGACGGCGTCCATAATCACATTAATTACAGTCATTGCAATATCATTTGGGAGTAAGAAAGGCCGTATATTCCAATGTGCGCACCTCTGTGCTGCTGTCAGCCCTTTCCCTGCAGGTTAGCAGCAATATGGGTTGTCTGCCTATGGGGACTATATGAGGGAGGAATTGCTCCCTTCTCCCATCCTTTAACTCCTACCCTGGGGGTCAGGGCCAGTTACCCAAAGAGGTTTCCTCATGTGCCAGTTGTGCTTTAAGTGCTTTCTCCATAGCTGGTCCCTTCTGCCCATATCATTTTCTCATTATCAAATGGCCAACCCAGCTCCAGGTCAAGTCTGATCCTTGCAGTCTAGTCACGGTGATTTCAAGCAAAAATACCTTTGGGCTATGTCTCTCACTTGGGAGGATACCATCTGCAAAAACTCTCCTACCAAACAACCCAAAAGAGTGGGCAATAACTAGGTCACCAGTGTGCTGACACCAACCTCAACCTGCTGCCCACGGGACCACAGGCAGGAGAGCTCTGGTGTTCCCACCTCTACCTGCATCTCTCTGCTGTCTCCTGCTATTACTGTAGCGTCAAGGAAACTGGTGCTTGCACAAGTCCTGCTCTGTGCCTAGAGCTCTTAGATGCTATAATAATGCTACAAGACATAACATAAACTTAAAAAAAGCAGTATGTGGGCAGGCAAACACCACCCAGTGATTTGCATGTGCAAATACAAGTACCACATACAAAATCTGCTTGTGAAACTAAGGCTGTAAGTATAGCTGAGGTTTGAAAGCAGTAAAAAACACCATTAAAGCAGTCCATTAAAGCACAATTACATACAACAATAACACACCTGACTGCTGTAGGCCCAATATAGCACAGCCGTTCCCAAACTGTTCTTAAAGATTTCGTATTTCAGATTTTGTGCAACTGTGCTATACCGTTTTTATCTCTGCTTGTACTAGAGTTGCATCAGAAAACCCGAGGTAAAGCTGGGGACCTATCCTGATAGACAACATAAAAAGCCATAGGAAGAGGTAGTTATCTCCATTTCAACAAATTTAAATAGACACATTGAGGCAAAAAGTGGGAGATGGAACAAAAATGGGTGAAGGGACTTGCCAGAGGTTATAAATGAGTCAATACCAAGGGCTTTAGACTGCCGGTCCAGTGACACATCCAGTGCACAGCCCTCCCTCACACTGACCCAAACCTTGAGAGTTTGGTTTCCTCCCCCGTCTACACACACACTTACGACGCCTACTAATTTTCTCTTCTCACCAGCAATGAGAACAAAGGGCAGATGACTGGATTTTGTTCCTCTGCGGCTGCCAGCTTTTCACAGCCCTCCTGCAAGCTTGAATAACACATGTTGCATCTGGAGTGCCGAGGGCCATATTTTAAAGTGCTTAGCACCCAGCAGCGCCTCTAGGAACGCTGACTGGAAGCAACCTCCAGCCAGATGTTCAAAATAGCATAGTACCAACTTGCTAAGATCTTTGGCCATTTATGCTGGGGTTTGAGTGAGAACAGAACAATTTTGAAAGTCTGTTAAATGGAGCCTGCTGGGTATTTTTAATATAAATGTGTTTCAAGATCTAATACTTGTAAGCCCAATATTTTAAGGAGCATTCATAGCTGAGCTTTTGGGGTATCTGGTTATAAAGCTCAGCTATCTATTGGGGGAAAAGTAACTGTTTTTCTTTACAAACAGAAGTGCACAAAATCTGTGCCATAAATAAAATGCTTTTTAAAAAACTGTAAATAGTAACAATTTTTAGAGCCAAGTAAAAGACCAATTACTAAGCAGCATTCCCCCACATTTTTTGCAATTGAATCCTGTTCTCTTTAGAATCATAGAATCATTTAGGTTGGAAAAGACCTTTAAGATCATCGAGTCCAACTGTTAACCTAGCACCGCCGAGTCCACCACTAAACCATGTTCCTAAGTGCCACACCTACATGTCTTCTAAATACCTCCAGGGATGGTGACTCAATCACTTCCCTGGGCAGCCTGTTCCAGTGCTTGACAACCCCTTCCATAAAGAAATTTCTCCCTAATACCCAATGTAAACATCCCCTGGCACAACTTGAGGTCATTTCCTCTTGTCCTGTCGCTTGTTACTTGGGAGAAGAGACCAACAGCCACCTTGCTACAACCTCCTTTCAGGTAGTTGCAGAGAGCGATAAGGTCTCCCCTCAGCCTCCTTTTCCCCAGGCTAAACAACCCCAGCTCCCTCAGCCGTTCTGCACAGGACTTGTTCTGTAGACCCTTCAGCAGCTTCCTTGCCCTTCTTTGGACACACTCCAGCACCACAGTGTATGTCTTGTAGTGAAAGGCCCAAACATGAACACAGGGCCGAGTACAGGGGGACGATCACTTCCCTAGTCCTGCTGGCCACACTATTTCTGATACAAGCCAGGATGCTATTGGCCTTCTTGGCCACCTGGGCACACTGCTGGCTCACATTCAGCTGGCTGTCGACCAACACCCCCGGGGTCCTTTCCCACCAGGCAGCTTTCCAGCCACTCTTCCCCAAGTCTGTAGTATTGCACGGGGTTGTTGTGACCCAAGTGCAGAACCGAGCGCTTAGCCTTGTTAAACCTCATACAGCTGCCCTCGACCCATCGATCTAGTCTGTCCAGGTCCCTCTGTAGAGCCTTTCTGCCCTCACGCAGATCAACACTCCCACCCAACTTGGCATCATCTGCAAACTTACTGAGGAGGCACTCAATCCCCTTGTCCAGATCATTAACAAAGATATTAAACAGAACTGGCCCCAGTACTGAGCCTTGGGGAACACCACTTGTGACTGGCCGCCAACTGGATTTAACTCCATTCAACCCAACCTTTTGGGACCAGCTATCCAGCCAGTTTTTTACCCAGTGAAGAGTACACCCATCCAAGCCATGAGCAGTCAGTTTCTCCAGCAGAATAGTGTGGGAAATGGTGTAAAAGTCTTTACTAAAGTGTAGGTAGGCAACATCCACAGCCTTTCCCTCATCCACTAAGCAGGTCACTTTGTCACAGAAGGAGATCAGGTTAGTCAAGCAGGACCTGCCTTTCATAAACCCATGCTGACTGGGCCTGATCATCTGGTTGTCCTGTATGTGCCATGTGATGGCACTCAAGATGATCTGCTCCATAACCTTCCCCAGCACCGAGGTCAGGCTGACAGGCCTGTAGTTCCCCAGATCCTCCTTCCAGCCCTCCTTGTAGACAGGCATCACATTTGCTAACTTCCAGTCAACTGGGACCTCCCCAGTGAGCCAGAAGTACTGATAAATGACTGGAAATGTCCTGGTGAGCACTTCTGCTAGCTCCCTTAGTACCCTTGGGTGGATCCCATCTGGCCCCATAGACTTGTGTGTGTCTAAGCGGTGTAGCAGGTCACTAATCATTTCCCCTTAGATTGTGGGGGCTTCATTCTGCTCCCCGTCCCTGTCTCCCAGCTCAGGGGGCTGAATAGCCAGAGAAGAACTGGTCTTACTATTAAAGACTGAGGCAAAGAAGGCATTAAGTACCTCAACCTTTTCCTCATCATTTGTCACTATGTTTCGCCCTGCACCCAGTAAAGGATGGAGATTCTCCTTAGCCTACCTTTTGTTGCTAAGGTACTTATAGAAGCATTTTTTATTGTTTTTTTTCAGCAACAGCCATATTACATTCTAGTTGGGCTTTGGCCCTTCTAATTTTCTCCCTGCATAACCTCATGACATCCTTGTAGTCCTCCTGAGTGGACAGCCCCTTGTTCCAAAGGTCATAAACTCTCCTTTTTTCATGAGTTCCAGCCAAAGCTTGCCGTTCAGCCAAGCCGATTTTCTTCCTTGCTGGCTTTTCTTTCATCACATGGGGACAGCCTGCTCCTGTGCCTTTAAGATTTCCTTCTTGAGGAATGTCCAGCCTTCCTGGAGTCCTTTGCCCTTCAGGACTGCCTCCCAAGGGACGTTGTCAACCAGGCTCCTAAACAGGCCAGTTTGCCCTCTGGAAGTCCAAGGTAGCAGTTCCGCTGACCCCCTCCTTACTGCTCCAAGAACTGAAAACCCTGTCCTTTCGTGATCGCTATGCTCAAGACGGCCTCCAACCATCACATCACCTGTAAGTCCTTCTCTGTTTGCAAAGAACAGGTCCAGCGGGGTGCCTTACCTAGTTGGCTCACTCACCAGCTGTGTCAGGAAGTCCTCTTCCACACACTCCAGGAACCTTCCAGACTGTTTCCTTTCTGCTGTATTGTATTTCCAGCAGACATCTGGTAAGTGGAAGTCCCTCACGAGAACAGGGGCTAGCGATTGTGAGACTGCTCTCAGCTGCTTATAGAATATTTCTTCTGCTCTTCATCCTGGTTGGGTAGCCTATAACAGACTCCCACCATGACATCTGCCTTGTTGGCCTTCCCCCTGATTCTTACCCATAAACACTCAACCCTATCATCACCATCATTAAGCTCTAGAC
>JAVKLA010000084.1:33107334-33134907 GCA_034782735.1 Sagittarius serpentarius
CCCCCCCCCCCCCCCCCTTTCCCCCCACAAAAAAAAAAAAACCCCACAACCCCCCCCCCCCCCCCCCCCAAAAAACCCCACAGCCCTCAAAGGTAAAAGATTTGGATGAAGGGAGGCTTAGCTCTTTCTGCTTTCTCTGCTTTCCCAGTGATAAAGATGCTTTTTCCCAGTGTGTTCGGGCTGCTCATGGCCCCTTCCTCCCCCTTAGGTTTCGAGTCCTCCCAAGCCAGCTATGCAATGAGGGAAAACACCCACCGGCTGCAGGAGTCGGTCCCCGTCAAACCCTACCTGCTGCCTCCCATGGTGAAGAGAAGTGGAAGAGCACAGAGGTGGAGCGATGCTTGCACTGGCAAAGTGAAAAAGTCACGTGTATCAGTTAAAAAGCCAAAGGCACGTCTCCACAGGTCAGACTGGCCACACAGAAATGTATTGATATATTGTTCCTCATCAATACTTCAGTCATATTTATTACTCTTAATTTTAGATGTGTAAAAAGTGACCTTCAGCATAAACACCAAGTATAACATACCACTTTGGGCAATTTATTTGCCTGCAGTTTGTAACTCTTTTCATCCGGCAGCACGAAGCGGAGGTGATCTCTGCTTCGTGCCTTTGGGTTTGGGAAAGCAGAAAGAGGAGTTCGGCCCATCCAGCTGTGGCCCCAGTTGAGGCAGAGCTGCCCAGGCTGCCAGCTGCTGCCTGAGCCTCTGATCATCATGACACAGACCCCTGTCTGTCAGTGCGGGCTGTGGGCGACAACAATAGGTTGTAAGTTTTAGAAATCGATCTTGTTTTTTGATGGGAGGGGGCTTTTTAAGGATGGGGGGATGTTATATCTGTGTGTGTGCAGCACACTGCCACAAAAAAAGAGCCAAATGTTTAAAGAAACAGAAAACTGTTTTATTTTTGCTTTGTTAACTTAGCAAATGTAGTGATATATGAGTGAGAAAAAACTCTGCAATACACCTGCCTGCAACCTGTGTGGTAACGTTGTGTGCTCCTTAATATGTGAAGTTTCTGGAAACTGTTAGTTGGCTTTATTAGCTTTAACTTTGACAATACAAATGTTTTCTTTCAATTGGAAGAATATTACTACAAGTCCATTATTTTTTCCAGTTGTGCACTGTGAAAAGAAGGCACAAAATTAACATGTATTGAGAGGGAGTAGTTAAAGGAGCTGATGGAGAGATAGGAAGCCTTTTACTCTAGGTCACATCTTGAGCTGGAAGTGACAGAAAGTTAATACTGCAAGAATGCCATTTGGTGGCTGTTCTAAGATAAGCGGGAGCCTAGCTCAAACTATAATATGTTAGTGCCTTCACAAATGCATTACCAGTAGTTGGGGAGGTAGCTGGACACCATACTGCACCAATTGGTTTCCTATAAATCCTTAAGGGGGTGATTTCTATCTAACCGTGTAATACTGTCTCCTCCCAAATGACAATTATTCCCTGCTGTCTTGACCGTCTGGGCATTACAGCAGTAGCTAACATGGCAAATAATATCAGCATGATAATGCATTCGGATTCCTAGTAAAATCTAATGAGTTATAAAAAAAGAAAAGGTGCTGCCTTTTGAGATGACTGGGAGCCTAGGCACAGGAGGTGACACTCCACTGACAAGCCTGCACTCCAGTTACTGGACTTCTGTGCACAAATAAATTACTAGACTTTTCACTTTTGCCTCTTTAGACTATTTTACTGGCACCCAACTTGCCTAGGAAAAAATCTTGCAAGATGTACTGGTTCATTCCCAGTCGATTAGTCGCTCTCCATGGGATCATTGGGCTTTCTAAGGGTACGCCGCCTTGAAATTGTGCTGCTTTCACCTGGCACACAGCAGGTTATTCAGTAAGGACCTGCTCTGGCTCTGGCTTGCTTCACCTGAAACTGTAATCCTGCAGTAGGTCAGCTGTCTTTTAAAAGGTGTTTTTGAACCTGACATGGATTTTGGATGAAGGTTTATATCTATTCCCTATCTAGAGGTGTGCATTGACTGTCATTACAGATAAGAAAGGTTCAGTTCCCAGTGACCTCAGAGATTTTGGGCGAGTTACTCATGGCCAATGAGAGTTGCTGATGGAAAGATGATACAGTGATGGTGAAAGCATCAAAAGTAGAAATTAATATAAAAATCTTATTGAAAATTTGTTCAGGTATTAAAAAAAAAACCCAACCCAAAACTTAAAATAAAACCAGGATAAAAATAAGCCTGCCTCTCTGTGCCTCAGCTCTCTCCATATAAAACAGGCATAACACCATTGCCTTTATTTTCCCCCATTGACTCAGACTGAAGCAAGAACTGACCCTTCATGTGCGTTTCTGTGGCATCAAAATCCTATGGGAAACCAGTGGCAATTGAGGGGTTTAGCTATGTGATGTAAAGAAGAACAACTTGGTTTTCAAAATATCATTATTTCTAGCACTGTGCTATTCATAAAGCCATGAACAGCAAAGCAACTCCTGCAAACTGTAAGAGCTTTTGTAACTCCATCCTACACACCTAACTGATCAGCTATGCCAAAAAGAACAAAAGTCTTTCTATAGCTATAGTTATTCTATTACAGGTTATGCAGATAAGGTTACGGCTAGAGCCAGACACGTTTTCTCCAGATAAACCTTTTTCAATGAGAAATACACATTATGATCACAAACTTTTCATGAATGGGTATTAAGTTGATTTTTTTTTTTTTAACCAAGAGTCTGAAAATGTTTTCATTCTAAATTTACTTGAAGTTAATTAGAAATGTCTAGGAAGCTTGAAACTACTTTTCAATGAAATATGAAATATTTTTTCAGTCTTTTAGTTCGTGAAAATTTTGCACAAAATTTCACTTCAGGCCTTCACCTCTGCTATTGCATACACACCTCTGTTACTGAACAACCAGTTACCTGAACAGCTTCACTAGCCACCCTTCTGCCTGCTGTAAGCTTTCAGGCAGTGGCTGTAACGCCTTTTAAATGGATATTCAAGAATATTTTCTCCCCTTCTCCACAGCATTTCTGAAGTCATTACTTAAATAAAACAATCAGTACTCTGGCTGCTCATTACATATTGGTATTTCATTTATGTAGAGAATAGGGATCAAAAGAAATTTTTGCCTGATTCCAAACTTTCCCAGGCATTTGGACACAGCTCCTGTTCAGTGTACCACAGGGAAAGAATTAATGAGAAGCACAAGAGGGCAGTGAGCACCATGTGGGCCAAATCCTAGTCACTGATGCCAAGGAAGTTCTGACACTGACTTCTGTAACAAGAGCTAGAAGCTCTGGAAGATAAGAGACCTTCACGGAGTTGTGAAATCAGTTGACAATAAAGGCGCTTATTCTCCTTAATCCTGTAAAGTCCATGTTACATGCAGTATGCTATTTAGTAAACTCATCAGCCACAATAAAAATCAGTCTCCAAAATTTCTGAAATCCTCTTGACACTGGCAATACTTTGCTTTTATACCATCTGGATTTATGCCCATTATGAACTCCCCAAAAGGATAATGCACAGCAAGTGTAGAGTTTGGGCTCAATGTTTTGATTGCTGGGTTAAGTTCTTGGCTTGTCCGACAACTTACTTTGCAACTACAGTTTATCAGGATTTTATGGGTGGCTTTCCAGTTGCTTTTCCTAATCACTTTCCGTTACAATCCTCTGCCTCAGTTTTCCCCACTGAAAAATGGACACATCACTACCTTTTCAAGAAGATAAGGTGAAACATCATTTGTTAATGTTTGCAAAGCAATTTGCAGTGATTGGTTTGTAGCTGTGCTAAGTACAATGTATTATTAATAAAGTAATTAGATAAAAATAAATAAGGAAGGAGTTATGTGGATTCTGATAAAAGGCAACTGGTAACAAGGCAAGAATTTTGCCCATTATTGGAGCACATAGCTCCATAGGCAAATTAAAACAAAGGCTCTGTCCTCAGAGTTTTGGGCAATCCAGGCTACATAATTGATTTGAGAAGAGCTACTCCAGGCTACTGTGTAATTACAGAAGTATTCACTCTTCTGGCTCCCACTCTTCTTGTCATGTTCTACCTCATTGCCCTTTATGCTAAAGCCTTTGTCCTTACTGCTTCCGTCCCCTCATCAACAAATAAAGCAATTAGCAGGTAGGGGGAATGCTACCACTGTTCAAGGATAACATACAGCTTTTATTGGGACATTTACTAAGTAGAAGTCTAGAGCCTGCAGGTCAGAAGGAAAATACAGGTAATCCAGAAAAACAAACAAATTTTAAAAAAGACCCTTTCTCCTGTGTATGTGGCATTCAAGAAATCCTGGCAGGAGGAGAATATTTTCAAATAGTCTATATCAAAACCATGATGATTTTACTTTAAATAACTATTTCTAGTGAGACTAGCTTCCAACTTTGTAGTATTTTTTTTTTTAACCTGTCTCATCACTAGAGTGCTCTTCTCTCATTTCAAGCGTGCATTGGCAGTTAGCAAACCTTAATTTTTGAAGGGCTAAAATCTCATTTTAAGATGCTGCGAAGCCAGCCAGGAGGGGGAGCCAAGACCTTGAACAACCTTTCTTCCTGGCTCTCTGACACCCTGGGAAGGAAGCTGAGCCATATTGACCGGCGCTCCACTGCAGTTACAAGGCTTGTGTGAATGCATTGCATGAGGAAGGGACAAAAGTGACTGAGAGACAAAATAAAACATGGTGTCTCCAAGTATTAAATGTTGGATGACTCATGGTGTAAGGGAGAAAAGAAGGCAGAAAGATAAACGAGGACTAGTGAAAATGAGCAGTACTGTAATTTCTCATTTTTGATGCTTCCACCACTCATCACAAGACTAGTTTAAAGAGATTGATTATATTCTGTGGACTCTGGTTCTCCTCATAACTCACTATCAGTTGACTTTGAGATAGGCATGAAGAAAATCATGGATTTTCTACAGAGTGTGGCAGACTGAGATTATGGCAGGTCTAAACTTGGATCAGAACTGCAACGCCAGGCACTGAAATGCACGGAAGTGCTGCTGCTCCTCCACAGACACCCACAGTGCTTGGGTGGAGTTTGAGTTCTGATCTCCAGACAAAAAAGTCCAAGCTAGTCTTTATCTCCATAACATGACGATCCAAGGTGCTGCACCAGGCATGCCTGAATGTTTTAGTTGGCATGAGCCTGGATGCAGATGTGACCTGAGAAATGCCGAGGGATTTGTATAAGTAAATGTTCTTTACCTCCATATGTTTAGTCCAAAACCACTGCAGGAGTGGCTATGGCTTACCTCATTCCTCCTTGAGAATGATGTAGAAGTAAAACTCCTGATGTAAAAGTCAGCTTTACTTTTTACTACTAAAAGAGAGCATTGTGGTTAGTAGATATCAAAGATACTCAGGTCCATATGGACTGTGACTTGGTGTGTTAAATAGCCGAATCACTGTCACTCTTAATTAGAAATTCATGTTTTACCAGAGCTTGTTTGTAGAGTAAAAGGAAATTACTAAGATTAGTGCGAAAGGAAAAAAAGAAAGCCAAGAACATGAAGGGAAAACCAATCACATTTTAAATTTTTGAGTGGAAAAACATTAGAAATTAAGAGGACAATTTCATTCAGGGCTATTTGTCATATTTTTATAGCTGAAAATCTAGAAGAGAGGAGAAGATTCTGATTCCAAATTTACCTTCTTAATTTTTTCCATTTCTAAGCTTTCAATGTTTATAAAAATCATCTCTCTTCCTTTACCTCTACTGGGAAGAAAACAAATAAAAGATATTGAAACCAGTCTATAATGGAGAGAAAAATCACCAGGAAAATTTTACAAGTCTTTTTTGCTAACTAAACTGAAAATTGTGTTTCAAATTTTAAAAAAATGGCTTAATTTTGACTCTTTCTTCTTGAAATTTCACTCTGACATGGTAAAAAAAGTCAAACTTCAAGTGTATACTTTCAGTTTTTTCTGAGAATCTATAGGAAAATTTTTTTCTTCAAACATTTTAACCAATGTTAATTATTGTGATCTGTTACAATCATTTATTTGTAGACTCAGATAACAAATTAGTTGCTTACTATGGACTTCATTTTTTTCTATATTGTTTTGAATTCTTTTTCCCCATTGTGCAGGTAGCAACTTCTCAGACGTGCATCCAAAATAAAGTAACGATGAACAGTGACAAACTGAATTGAAAACAAAAAGAAATTTTTCCCTATTCTTATCTTAAAGATCAAAGTATTTGGATTACAGACAAACACATTACACTTTATTTGCCAAACTATTTTCTCTTAACAGAAGCCTAGCAGTGTTTCTTCAGCCGCGTTACCCAAGCTATGAGATGGTGAGTCTCTCCAGACTCCTCTAACAGGGAGTGAGGGATCAGCTTGGAGGTGTTTCAGAACAGCATCCTCAAGGCTAGAAATCAGTGGAGAAACTTCTCACAACTCTCTTTTCAGGCAGCTCAGAGGAAGCAACTTCATATATTGTGCCTAGAGTTAGATGCCAGGAGCATTTCTTACTCCTTGTGGTCTCTGCAGAGCAAGATCTTCCTCCAGCTACACTGATACCAATTACAGAAGAGAAAACTGAGGCACAGGGGGAAGCAACCCTGCGTGGAAATGGCTGGCTGGAGATCTGAACCAAATCTCTGAAATCCCATTCTGGTGCTCTCTCACTGAACCACACCGTGCTGCGGTGTAAGGAAACTTGTCTTGCCACGCTTGCTTTGCATGTAAACACCAAAGTTAATTTCCCAGACTTTACTACCTGGCCACGTGCTGCAGAACTCTATCAATTACTGTGTTTCCAACAAGCGGGAATAAAAGGCAGAGCTTGCAGTATGAATGACCACAGAGCATGCCTTGTCAGTGGCTGTGTGGCAGTGGCAGAAGCATTAGCATGAATCCCCACAGCTATCCTGTAAATCTTGATTAAAGTCAGGGGGAGTTTCAGGTCTGTTATTAAATGTTCAATTATACTCTGCAAGCAACAACAGAAGAAAATTGATAAAAATATGGTAGAAGACAATAGGTTTCGAGCAAAGGAAACCACTAAAATATGTTTGTGAAGAGAGCCTGGAATGATTTGAATAATGAACAAATTTGTAAAAATCAGTCTGTTTGCAGGTGAATAACAAACACAGGAAAGGGCAGAATTGGTTGAATGAATTATGCATTATGAATCATCTAACAAGTACTGGCATCGATAAAGATAATGATTCTAATGTAAATAACAAGCCTTTAATATTTATGCAGCCTTAATAATCTGGAGAGTCGGAAATGATAGGTAAAAATTAAAATGTCTCCTCAGTGCTTTTCAGTGGAAAACAGATTTATCACAATGTCACAAACCCAAAGCAGTATCACTTCATGCTAGGTGTGATAGGCCTTTACTCCACTGGGACCCTGTCTGCCCTAATGCTGAGGTCTGGACAGAACGAACACCTCTAAATCACAGTGATGCCATGAAAGTAAAATCAGTGCCTTCTACTCCCGAGATATTACAGAGCGCTCAAACAGTGACAAAACCGGAGATTTCACTTTCCTCTCTGCTTTGAGATAAGGATCTCTGTACCAACTTAGTGCAATCACAGCAGCGAGCAGAGAAAGGAAATGAAAAGCCCCTTCCCCTCCCCTATGTGCACATAGTTATGTGTGGGAAAAAGAGAGAGAGGCTGTAGAAAGCCCTGTGCAATCACAGCTGGGCTGTTAATTGCTTTGCCCTGTGCACAGAGTCACACCTTGTTGCTCCTCTGCAATAAGAAACGTCCACCCAGCCCAGCAGTCTCAAGGCAAGGGCAAAAAGGTTTTTATATTCACCTGTGTTATTTTCATATCACTGAAATGCCCATGTGTTATCACAGGTATGACACTGTCTAGGCTACCGTGGATGACAGCAGTACTGAAAGTCAGGGAGAGATCGTGTGACTGAGAAAGGATTGGGTTTCTCAAATCCCTTTTTGTTAAATTGAGGTTACAGCAAGGGAAAAAACGTTGGTTCACAGGAGCAAATTGAACCGAATGCACTGCCACACACCCAGCCACTGATCAAAGCAGCAGAAGGCCCAGCCGCTAGGGAAAACCAGACTTTTCCAGCAAATATGTCTCTTTCATAGCTAGTACTCCGATTCCTAGAGTTTTCACACGTACCTTTGGGAGACAAGGTTGCCATGTCCATTTTCCTTCTGTGTGGCCATGGATTTCTGCAAAACCTACTTACTCGGAGGTCTGATCTGGTACCATTCCCTGGCTCTTAATTCAGATGCAAAACTGGCATGTACTAAGTGTGACACTATATATTGAATTGCGTAGAGTCTGCAAAATATGTGGTGGGTTTTTTTTAAATAATTAACTTGACCTGCAGGATATTAATATAGTGGCAACTACGCCTGCAGGATGTAAAACTGGCACCAACTATAAGAGCTTCCATTAGTGTGGTAGGTTTCTAGTCCCAGTAACGGTCATTTCATCTGAACATGTGGAAATAAAAACAAACCACAGTAGGACTTAAAAAGCATTCAATGCATATTTGTCCATAAACACATCGTATAAATAAAAGCTCTTTTAAAAAAAATGTGTCAAATGAATCAATGTGTATTCTATTATGGAATAATAATATCCCCATACCACACGTGTTGCTGAAGCAAATAACTTTGGCTGGTATAATAGTATTTTCCATTCTGTGGTGCAGCTTATATTTTGATCTGTTGATTAAGGACCTGCCCCTGAGGAAGTCAATGACAAGAGTTCCCCAGGCTTAAAACAAGAAGGAAAAATGTGTAAACGATTTGGCTGCAAATAAGGAAACAAATGTATTTTTTCCCCTTTCTTCTAGCGTGAGTGAACACTGAATACAAAGCCAGTTGAAGACAGTGGAAAGATTTGCTCTTTGCTTCGGCAGCTTTGGATCTGGCCCTAAGCATGTATGTGTGAGATAAATTTTGGCACTACTGGAAACCCCACCTCATACCTCCCACTGCGAATATGTCATCTTTCTATGTGCTAATGCATGCCAAAGCTTTATCTCTTTTGAAATACTGCCCAGAATCAAGCTATGTTTATTTAAGTAATAGGGAGATTCACTTATATGCAATAATTTCTTCAACGGAGAGGCTGTCTTTCCGCAGTTGTACTTTGGACTTTGTTCCTAGTTTAACTTCTATTTTTCTAACTTGATGGCTTTATCCAGGTTTGACAACAGGGTTAGATTTGTGTTGGATTTTTTTTTTTTTTTTTGAAGTTACACACCTGGAATTAGCTTTTTCTGCCAAGAATTACAGTGCACCTGGAAGTACTAAATCATTTTTATCTGTTTTTTAGTGGTTTTGCACAATGGAATTGCATCTCTTTAAATCTTTCTTACCTTTTACAAAACTAAATTGCAGCTCTAGGCAGAGCATTTTATGAGTATGTAGATACTGATATCATGAGATAGTTGTGCCCTACTAGTGTCTGCCTTTACCAATCCTAGAAGTAGTTAGCTGAGAACTACCTCTCAGGGTTTCTTTTCCTCTTCAGTGGCTCTGCTTACCTACATAACATATGGAAATGTGAGCATACACTTACAGCAGATTGTTTGCTATGTTTACACCAGTTCTAACACTAATCCCCATTAATGTTTGATATTGCTCCCAAACAGTTTAAATAGATGTCAGGTCTCAGATCCATTGCATACGCGTTAGGCATCGTATAAACTTCAAATAAAAAGATACCAAAACACTGTGGGTGTCCTTTTTTTAACATCACGTTTACTGACTGGATTAACCACATCAAGTGTATGCAAAGCCCTGCTACTTTTGTGATTTCTGTCATCACATTTAAGAGTCCTATTTTCAAGTAAAACATAAAACAGTTTCACATCACCTTAGGAGTCCAGCTTCTTGCTTCTGCTCTCAGTTTCTTCCATTTATCAAACACGTCTGTGAGCGCAAAGTGAAAGAACAGCCAGATGCAGGCAAACAAACATAAAGCTTTCCTCCTCTCTGTTAAACAGTATTTGACACAGGCCATACTAGCTGCATTTCGCTGCAGAACAATAACCACCAGGGTCATGGCAAAGTTTCCTCCAGGCTCTGTAGCCCATCCAGCAGCAGCCTGGGTGCTCCGACTCATTAGAAAATATTTAACTGCTATGCAGAGAGACGTTCTCCCTTCTGCAAGGGCAAACGGGAACTGCCTGAGGACTACAGTGCCAGCCACATGCCCAGCTCAAGCTGCTCCCAAGATCAGCTTTCCCCAGTAAGAGCTCTATGTACTTACTGGGATTTTATATTATAGACAGAAGTCTTGAGACCTTCATTCTTTGTCCACCACATAGAGAAGGAAGCTGGTCAAGTCTCCATGCGAGGTGTTTTCTCTCCCTCTCACCTCCCTTCCCCAATTACTTTGATTATTTTACAGGAGGCTGTTTCTCATGCTGATTATTTTAAAAATTCCTGGTTCAGGGGCTCAGCTCTGAGGCTGCAAAGCTTTCCTCTCCATCAAACCACCTTTGTCTGAGGTATTTGGGACACAATCGCTTTGCATTTAGAGGACTGTTTCTCATTATACATTTATATAGTGCCCAGTTCAACAGGACCCCGATCTTAGCTGGAGCCTTTCTGAAACCTTTGTACTGTCATACAAGCAACAGCAACAACATTCAGCTGCAAAAATCACCAGCACAAACGAGCAACACTGTGAGTGTGCTTGGGGACAGCAGACAGTCAAGAGCAGAAAGTGGTTATTGAGACACGATTGGAATTGAACAGAGCTGATCTGCTCCTTTAGGCTACAAACAACTAATTCGCACTTCAGCCAACCACAGGAAAAGTAAATAAAGCTGTAGACACAGCCATATCTATTAAAATATAGTGTTGTTTAGTAACAAAAATAATTGGACTTCACAAGCTACTATATTTTGTGGCAGGGGATATTTTTATGTTAAATGACTAAGCTGTGTCTCAACCTTTTCTAGGCTCGTTATATCCTTTAAGTAGTTCAAGTTTCCAGATAACCACCAGCAGAACCAGGTAAGCAGGCAAAATTAGTATGGCTGGGAAAATTTGTATCTGTCACACAGGTCTGGTTCCCACACACTCTGGTTACATCATTACTTAGTCTGTTAACTAGGAAACCAATTAGGCCAGAGAGCTACCGTCAGGTGACCAAACCACGTAAATGCACAAGAAACCCTACCCGAAAGATGGGATTTCAGCAGAGGCCCTCAGATAGCTGACTCCTCTTCTGCTGCACTGCAATTTTCGTATTTCGTTTCACCTTTGCTTTCAGGCTGAGCTGAGGTCCCACAGATTGATGGTTGAAGCAGCCTTGTTTCTCCCCCCAACAGGTGCACTGAGAAAATTGTTTCCTGCATCAAAAATTACACAAAATTATGTAATAATTTCTCTCATTGGAAAATTTCCTTCTCCACACTTTTTAATTTGCAGGGCGAGAACGAGGCAGTAGTACAGAACGGAATGCTGCGCTGGGGGTAACAGTATGTTCATCTTAAAGGAAAAGGGTGCGTAAGACTAGGGCACAGCTGAAGTTTCAGGGCACAAACAGCTTCAACAACTATTATCTGTTTTCTGCAAATGTTGAAGACATTTCTCCATGCACAGAGGAAGCACAAAGGAGGCTGTGCTTACCCTCAGGAGAAAAGCGTGCATGGGCGGAGGAGGCCAGCATGGGGCACCGTGAGGACGGGTGAAAGTCAGCTTCCTGTAAAACATGCATGAGAAGGGCATATGCATGTATATATAAATAAATATGTCTAATCTCTGTAGTACATCATTGATCTAGCTGTAGTATTATTACACATAGGAAAAATACAGCATACATGGCTACAATATATTTTTATATGCACATATTTTAGACACATACACATTATATATAAATGTGTATGTCTTGCATACTACAAATGATGCAGATATTTTCTAGCTTGCACATGTTTCCTGATCCTGGCATCACCTGAAGAGCTCACTAATTTGCTAAGTCCTCGCTCATATCTACAGAAAACCTGCAAACACCTCCAAGACCTTAGCTCCACACCAAGAGCATTAACAAGCCACGTGCTCTTTCTCTATATTCTTGTTCAGATTTTTTTTCTGTTAGGACAATGAGAAAGGGGGAAAGAGCTGATAAAACATCAGCTCAAGAGCCTCAAGAAGAGACTTCATGTACAAGGTGAGGACAGGCTGAGGGCATGGGGGGTCCTCACCCATTTGAGGATCATACTCGGCTACCAGCACTGCTACCATTTGATCAGTAGTACAGTGCCATTGGTTTAAAGATTTTTTCCCCCCGATGTGGCCCCCTTCATTTCTGATGGCCTGTCGTCTTCGTTGTTTTTGGAAAATTTTCATAAGAGGAAGCAAACTAATCAGAAATGCTTTCCTTCCCAATGATTTTGTTGAGCAGATGATTCGATCACTGTGTAGAGAAGAGCAAACTAGTCTCTGCCGGACGTCTGCCAACTTGGGGAACCAGGCTCTCGCATGTTTTCCAGCACAAGCACCTCATTATTAATTCATGCTCCAGGTCCTCTGTACATGCTGTTACTAATATTAGGTTTCGACAGAGTAATGAGCAACAGCAATAGACTGACTATCTTAACATATTTTAAATAATGTTTGAAATATTAAATTTGAGTTTGGATTTTTAATTAGGGCCTGAGCACAGTATTGACAATCTTCCTACTGTTTTGCAGCCAGCAAGCAAATAAAATAGGGATTGTTCTGATATGAATACTGAAAGCCAGTCTGATTTAGGGGATGGGTCTGAAATATAACACCAAACTTTACAGCATGAGGGAAGTATGGCTCTGGGTTCTGCAGACAGACTTTGACCCATCCCTAGACTAAAAGGGGACTTTTGATATGGGACTGTAGAAAAAGTAAATAGTTGTGAGACCAGCTCTTGTGGATACGGTTTGTAACATGCTGCCAGTGAGTGCCCAGGGACATTTTGACTCTCAAGGAAGCCACTGTTATTAAATAAAGGGGATATGGGATAGCTGAGCATAAAGAAAAGGGGTTGTTGTGGCATAAAGCTATACCATAAGGATATATACAGTAAAAAAAAAAAAAGGCAGGCAAGCTGTGGGTCTGAAAAACCTACAGGGCTTCAAAGTCCTTCCCACTGCTGTGCTTTAGAAAGGAGCATAGATCAGCATCTCTTCCTTGGTTGGATATGCATATATTAAAGGACTCATTTAAAATTTTAGCTAGGCAAAGGGCTAGAGCCATTTTCCTGAGTGTGCTGTGCACATTTCTGAATGCACTCCCTTTCAGAGGAAGTTCGCAATGAAGATTTCGCTGTTCTGGAACTCACTCCTCCCACTTGGTCTGTTGGAGCCTGAATACATTGACCTATGGGGCACATTGCAAAGCCTAACTATTTTCCCAGGATTTTTCTGAATGAATGACTTGAGTAGGTAGAGAGAAGAACATTTCATTTGTACAGTACGTGGAGGCTTTTAGTTAATAATGTTCCCATTTGAATGCCTATTGTATTTTCAAACGTGCTTTGTACATATGCCTAGACCGTCGGATAAATGCAGGGGTTTTTTTTCCAATTAAAAACCAAGAAATCCCACAACAATATAGCATTGCTACAATGTCGCACCAGTCTTGTTTTCATGATAGCTTTATACAGTGTCTAGCACAGTAGCCCCTGATCTGGACCATGACTTCTAGATGCCAGCACCTAGCTAGCACCATCCAAACTATGGCAGGTCTCAAGGAGATGAAGCTTCACAGCAGTTGGAGAGTTTGACACTGCTGATCATCACTATAGAACTGGGGATGTTCTACATACAGTCAGTGACATTAGAGAAGTGCCTAGGCACCTCATGGAGCTTTTACCTTCTTCCTTTCTGGATTTGGAGCTCTTGAAAGATTGGGTCTTTTCTTGGATATGTTGGGCATTTCCTACTTTTAGAACAAAAGAATCAGCCTGGTGAGTCTTCTTATAGCAGAAGGGTTTTGTTTGTTGAAAAGAAAGGCCTTTGTAGGAAGTGAAGTTGGTACTGGTTCTCACAGTTTGAGTAAGAGTTTTTCAAGGTGTCCTTTTTTTTTTTTTTTTTTTTTGGTAAAAATCCTTTCTTACCAAAAAGATAACTCAGTTGTGATAGCATAAAGTTGCAATTTTATGTCTGCTTTGGTCCTTCCCCAAATGCCCTAGCATAGCCTGAAAACAAACATTTCAGATTTTCATTTAAAAATGTCTCCAAATGTCAAAATTTCCTAGAGAGATGTTTATTTAGCTGTTTGGTCCAGCTTGTGGTCTGTGCATCAAATCTGACTCAGGGAAATGCTTCTATATGGTCTGGTTCTTTTTCCCTGTGGGAGATGCAGGCAGCTTTACTATAGTACATGCTTCCGAAACACGTGAGTACATCCTCTGTGCCTGGTCACCACACCTGCCCTGGGTACATTCACGCAGAAGACGTCACTTTCTCCTGTGGTTTTGTGTGCATGGAGCAGGCACAGAGCAGACAGTATCACTCTATCAGCATAACCATATGGGCAACATTTTTCTGATTTCAGTTTGCTGATTATTAGGGGTTTTTTTTCTTAATTTACACCTGGACCAGTGACAAATATTTTGAGAAGACAGATGAGGGCGCTGCCAGCAAACTGGGGTACTATTGCACAACTCATTGTATTTAAGCTGTTTTCTTGATGAAGAAAGTTGTGCAAAGACAAGTATCCAACAGGCTTTTTCCACACACTTTTTGTCCTTGTTGGTTTAGTTCTCTTTTTGTTTTGCTGCTTTTTCTTTGAATTACAGGAGAAAACAACCACCCTTCCTGAAAGCCTTAAAAAAACCCTCCTGCCACCTCTGCTTTTTCATTGCTTTTCACTGAGTAGGCTGCCAAAACTGATTTTTGATACTGCAACGTGCAGCCCCTTTCTCAATTGCCATGGGGCATTCCCTCCCATGATCAGGCAAGTGCCAGGCAAAGGACCAAGTGAACTCAAATCTGTCTCCAGAATATTGATGTAAAGCTCCTTTGAGAAACACCGTGGACAACCACACTTTTTCTTCCTCTCTGAAAACCCTGTAAGAATCTTACGCTTAAATCAGGTATTGTACAAGCTTCCTTATATAGCTCTGTCAATGCACCACAACCTCAACCTGTAGTACTCTTGTAGTTCTGTCTCCCTCAGGAAAGACAGCATGGTTTGTACTGAACTGTGAGAAGAGCTCAAATTTGTACAAATTCTGCCCTTACCTGAGGGTGCACAAAGGTCAGTTACAAGGAGAGGGCTGGATTTACCTTTAAGCCAAGCTAAAACGCCACTTTCTAGAAAAAAAGGGCTGATGAGATGCATTATTCCACTGAGTAACTAATCTATCGCAGCATCTTATTCTATTTCTATATTTTTATTTGCATGATGCACGTTCTTCAGAATTAAAAGCCTTCAATTTTCCATTGCTTTTGCAGTCCATGGAATCCCAAGAATATTTTTACTAGAAAACCCCATACTTTGGAGCATGAATGATGGCAAGCACAAACACACCTATGAGAGGAATAAACATTTTTAGATTTAAGAGCCCTTTCTATATAAAAATTAAGATGTTTTTTAAAAAAACTGATTCACAACAAACTGCTCTCAGGCCATTAAGATTTATATCCAAAGGAATGAGGTACAATCACATATTTAAAGTATCCAACACTTCATATAGTTGTTCATTTATGCCTGCTGCTTCTGGCAATGAGATACCACCAAGCAAAAGAATAGTTTATTGCAATTGTCTTTCCCTTAAGGATCCCTCTTTCAAACCAGTTATCTGAATACATGCTATAGTGGAGCGTTATGACTGAATTATTGAATCTATTTAGCAATTAGAAACTTGTACACAAAATTTGAGAGATGTGATGGGCAACCTCTGCTCTTCTCTGATTACGTTGAGTGTGAAGAGCTCTGGGAGACAGCCTTACAACAACTCTAGGAACGGACAGAAGGAATTGCCGACTCCAGAGACTACAGCATGCAGGCAACACCATGTAGAGTCCCCTCTGCAAAATAAGCCACACAGGTAGTCATAACCTAATACAGACAGATACCTAACTCCGAACACGAGAAAAATACAAGTGATAATGGTCGGAAAAGTTTACAGTGGCTTACCATGGGTGTTTATCACAATCAAATGCAGATTGTTATTCTCCAGCTAAGTTGGACTGTAGTTTTAATGTTCGCAGCTCCACAACACCCATGGATACTCAGATAGCAACTCTGGCTTGATATGTCCATTTCCATCTCATCTGGCTGTGAGGTGACTAGATCTGTATCATGTTGCTATGAGCTCCACAGATGCTGCTTCCAGATTCAGCTGCTGCAAAATATTTTACATGAGTCCGAACAAAGAGATTCCAGCTGGTCCAGGCTGAAGCAACATGTTTGCTTCCTTCTCCCTTTCATCTCGAAACTCATTCATGCTGAGAGCGGATATAATTGCTCTCTATAAATACATTCAGGTTAGGCACTAAAGCGAGAGAAAAGATAGTTAAGCAAATGGACAATGATGACACAAGGACAAACGATTACTAAGGAGAAATGAATAAATTCAACCCATAAATTAAAGTTTCTGATTATCACAAGACTGAAGTTCTGAAACACCTTTCCACTAAAACTAGGAAGAAAAAAATAGAACTTTCATGTGAAGCTTAATAAATATATAGACTATGAGATACAGTTGCTTACAACAGCAGAGAAATGGACTTGGTCATCTAGGAGATCCCTTCCACTCCTGTACAAATAGGAAACACAAAATCTAAATCACTGCCTGGAGTTTATATTAGTCTTCTGTTTTATTTTTATTCCAGGCCCCTTGGAATTTGACTTTTGTACTTTCAGCCAAAGTTGATCTTGCAAAATCTCTTACAGGTTCTCGTTGGTCAAATTTTAGAACCAACACATAATCATTTTCCTTTCTGATTTGCCGGATATCTGCTACTTGAGCATGATCAACCTGATGGCTTATCCTCCTCACCTTCTGTGACTGTCTATGAAGGATTTTCTTCATCTGCCTTTTGCCCCTCTAGTAGTCCCACAAAGTTCTGATTCTTTTCTTGTGTCTCTTTACACCTGACCTTAAAATGTACCCCTTCACAGGCATGTCACAGTCATCATTCTATTCCAAACTACCTCCGTTTGTCTTTGGTCTTTGCAACAGACAACTAGCTATTGCCTAGCATGATGAATACTAAGCATAGTAAATAAGAGCAGTAAAGTCTATTTTGGAACTTGGTTATAGTATTAAGAACCAGTTTTTCTGAACTAGGCTGAACCACCCTGACACAATCTTCTTCCTACCTGTCACCCATGCTTATGGGTTAGATGTAATTTCTGACCCGGGCCTCTCGTTAGGTCCTTATGCTTCAGCTCTGTTTGAACTTTACCAGTTCTCTCCCATTCCACAAAGCTAAAGCTCCTGTACTCATTGTATTGTGTGATAAATGCCGAAATGTCCTTTTTTCTGGTTTTGATGAGTGCAGTTTTAACCTATTGCCATCCATCCATCCATCCAGAATGCTGCTGCAAGAAACATATTCTTAGCCAATTGCCTGACCACATCACCCTTCTTACGTGCAGCCTTCTTCGGTCAACTGAATTTCCCTTTTTTATCAGCCAATACAAGATTTTGCCTTTACTTTCAAAGGTACTCATAAACTGGTTTTACCCACCTACTGCATCTTGTTCAGCCCCTAGACATGAGCTCCTCCTTGCAAACCAGCCATGCAGTGAGCCCCTACTCCCATCTACTTCCTTGATCTTCAGTTCCATTTATGTTCTGTTCCAGCCATAATCTCCTGGGAGCAGCTCTTTGGTAACATCGAGTAATTTCATTATCCTCCTTCAAAATGCTGAGGTAAACTCTTCTGTCATGATACCTACAAAAAAATCAGAGCACAACTGCTAAGCTGTAGATCTATGATTATTGTTTATTATGATGATCAATAGGGTTTGACTGTTCCTTTGTACCTCCTCCTATCTTGTCACATACATACTTTGTAAATGGTCCAGGGAAATGACTGGCCTCTAAATCTGTATTTATACAGATTTAGTGTTTATTTATACAGAGTTAGTTCAGTGGTATTTTGGCTCTTGACAAAGGCCTATGCTGATGCTTAACTGTAACAATAGAAAAAATAATGCTGTTATGTCAGAAACACTTTTTTTGTTCCACCTACTGTTATTCCCTCTCCGACAGTGAAGCCAGTTCAGAGGCTTCTGGTCTTTATTTTTTATACTGTTAGTGAAACTGGTCCTCTGGGACTTCCTCTGCTTTGCTGACACTCCTCATAATGATTTTTTTCTCTGGAAGAAGAGAACTATCAATATATTGGATGAAGAACTAGGATATTTTTAGTGAGAAAACCATGGAGGTTAGTTCAGGTCATCCATAGAGCAAACTGAATGTGTCCTACTGTGTTTGTAGTGAATATAAAATAAAAAGGGAACCAGTGGAGCCATGGTCTATTCCTAGGCCTCTTGTACTTCTCTTGTGGCTGCTTTGCTGGTGAGGGCAAACCTCTTCACTGTTTTGGGAGTCCATTTCCATTTGTGTTTTGATTGCCTTTCAGATTTCAACTAAAAGCTTCTGAGGGAAGGGACAGTAACATGTTTTGAAGTCCCCAATACAAACACTTTTAAGTACTACTGCGACCTCCTGCACCACCATCTTTGATATAACCCAGCTAACATAATCAGACCCTGAAAAGTGACCAGTCAAAAACTCCCTCTTGCTAAGGGGGAAACTGTGCCTTCATTTGGGAAAGGTAGATATATCACAGAGCTGGGAGTCAGCAGCTCCCACGGGGATGGTGGGAAAGGGCAGACAACAGTCAGCAGGGCCTTAGAGGAGACGGAAAGAAGGACTTTCTGGGACCTGGACAGAATTAACTGCAACTCGAAGTACCCAAGACAAATGTAACCGGGCATGGAAGAAAAGACTTGCCTGCAAGGATTTTGTAGGCAGGGCTAGAGCTGTATATGACTCACTTTTATTTCAGTTCTAACCTAGCTACTTTGTGTTTCCTCTCTTCAAAAAGTTACGCTTCTCATTTGTGTTCTACACAACCTCGCTTTCTGAGTTTAAAGCCCCCCAGTCTTCTCTGGGGAGCTCACTATAAGAGAAGGTCTAGAAGGCAGCTCCACCTCAAAGCTCTGGACAAACCAGAGTCATGTCATACCTTTACAGTACAAAATCCTTAATCTAACATTTTTCTTGCTTTCCTTTGCATAATAAGAGAGAAGAAGTGGAAAACATTTTAAATATAACAAGATAATGGTCTTGGTAATATTGTACCCCACATACCAAAAGCACTTTAGTGCCATGACTACATTCACAGAGAATAAGTTCAATGAGAAAATGCAGGCACGTGCCAACCAATTCACCAGAAGAGGTTTGCCAGTCTGCCAGCAGGGTTCAGAGACTCATTCTGAGCTCTTTTCCTTCCCCATGATAGCCCTTAGGTAAATGTTTGCAGGAAATTCAACTACATGCAGGCTGGCAGAGTTGCTGCTTCACAAGCCCTAACAAATGTAAACACTTCTGTTTCAGCACATCTGCCATTGCAATACCTACAGCTTTTCCAGAACCAAAGGATTAACTTTATTGTGCATTTGTTCAGCAGATCTGGTAACACAATATTGTACTTCTAAGCAGACAGATTACTCACAAGTTTCTGGATGCTACATCTTTAGAAACTCACTCTACTTAAAGATAAGTGTTGAATCTTGCAATCCCAGAAACATCCAACTGATGTAAAAAACAGTTATACCAAAGGCCAGATGGATGCTATTTTTCCTCAGGTTATTTGGATATTCCAAAAGTAATCATTTGGTTTTTTGCTGGTTTTTTTTTTTTTGCACTTTAATATTAAACAGATGCAGCTTGTTTGTAAAGACTGCTGGGAGCCATTTTTTCTTCAGATTTATAAAATAAAACAATAAGGGATGTAAGGAGTTAGAACTTTGTTTTGTATTACTTTATCATAAAAGGGAGAGACATTATATCAATATAGATAATTACATGGGTTTTATATATGTGTATTAAAAAGCATTTTATGAACCTGTATAGAGAACCTCCTTCAACACTTCTAGTAACCAGGAGTAATGCACATACATCAATTAAGTTACTTTATTTTTGGTAAGGGTAGACTCTAATCTAGAAAAAGCATATTTGTGTATGTGGGTCTGTGTGTGCAGCTGAGCACATCAGACACACTTATTAAATACTAAGACACTTACAGAAGCATTTTCCTGGAAAGTCAGGTGCCAACTTATTTTCTGGCTTATTTTTCAGGATGGCCATCATCCTGTCCCAGTCTAGAGAGTAATCCTGAAAAGTGCTGAGTTCTCACAATTTCCACCCAACCCCATGGCAGCTGAGAGCTCTGCACTGCTGTACCTTGGTCCTGCTGCCTAATACTAGCAAGGCCTAAAGAGACTAAAAATAAACATGCATTTATATTGAAGGAAGCAAAACATGATCGACAACCCTCAGAGCAATTTGCCTGCTAATCAGTTAGGAAGCTTCTCCCATAACCCCTGTCTCCCCATTCAATTGACCTCTTCTGTGGAGTGTTTTGCCATTTGACCTAAGGAGAATCTGAGCCTCCAAGTGACTTTATTTAAGCAAAATGTGTACTGTATATGACTGATTTCTTTGCACTTTATAGACATGAGACAGTCTAATTGCAAAAGCTTGCAGATAAACTGTCCCTGAAGTAGATGTACAATAAGGATGTCCACTTGGCTGAAAGCGTTCCTTTCCTCACAACCAAGGGAAACTGGCCAAACTGATGAGCTCTTTAAGTGTTTTATGAATAGGCATCCTTGAAATGCGAAATATTTAATTACAAGGAGTATTGTTATTGCTGCTGACTATTAATTTCACTCTGCCTCCAGTTACTTTATTTTATTAGAATGTGAGGATTTCTTCTCAATCAGATTATAAAGCATCTTGCATTATAAAACCTTAGGTTCGAATGGTGATAATTTTTTGAAACATTCATTTTGTCTGGGCTGATAATTGCTATGCTGAGCTCCCATTCAAAAGCAATACTATTATGATTGTTTTGAAAATTCAAACATGAAGATTTCAGACACTATTGAGTGAATGACAAAAGTACAGTTTTCAAACTATAAAAACACATTTTGACCTTAGTTCTTACAAGAACTCTGCAGCCAGCATGGAACTGATCTTTTCCATCTTAGTGTGGAAATAATCTTAACTGAAGAAATACCACTTGGTCTTGCTGTGGAGAGAACTGGTTTTATTTGGCTGAGTTCTGAGATTTTAAAAGTCTAACCTGTGTGTGCCTGTTAGGTACACACTTTAAATGCACTTTAGAGTTCACATTACCAACATGTTGAGTATCCTCCCTTCCCAGGGGCTTTAACAGGATTGAGGCTGCTGAGTACTTCTCAGAAGTTTTCACTGCATCACAGAACTGTGCCCACAGAGGCAGTGGTCTGCATGTCCGGGTAGAGCTTGTTTTGCCATGCCATCACTGACTAGTCCTAACAGTGGTTGGCCTGAACTTCCAAGTCTTAGAGTAAAAGGAGGTTCTGAATTCAGGTGTTGCCATGTGATTTTCAGAACAGTACCATAACACAGTCCCTCACTACTTTTACAGAACAGAGTGTCTCTGTCTCCATGTCCCTGGGACAATTTGAAGTTCCTTTGTCAGTTCTCTCTTCTGCCCCTACAAAATGTTTCCCTGTGCTGAAAACCTAATTTGTCATTGAAGCAAAAAATCCGCAGTTCTGGATGCAGACACTTCATTGACTCAGTAGGGATTAATAGTTAGACATTCTTCTAAATGAATTGAAGATACAGCCAAGCTGAGCAGTTCAGATATTAGCTTTTCTAGACCAACCTCAATATTAACACCTCTATAATGAGCATGTCCATAATCTGCATCTATGTGATCATACATAATTTAGTTTGACAGGAGTTTGCTTCAGGCAGTGTGACGAAACCCCAGTAAACATATACACAAAACTGAAATCAGTCAAGATGACTCTGAGATTCACAATTGCCTGACAGCATGGTTTTGGGCAGGGGACCAAGACAGACTGTGTGGATAATCACTAGTGTCATCCTGGAAGTACCAACACTGTTACTGTCCACAAAACAATCACCTCCTGTCCTACCAGGGGACTGCTGAAGACACCAGCCTCATTCACTGTGAGGATGAACATGGTAAAGACTAGCCAGTTCCACACAATACAGGAGACTTGGGCTGGGGTACAATTCCTGCTCTTTCAAAGACATCAGCTGTGAACTTAAATAAAAGACTCAGCCCACCTATGTTCAGCATGCAACATGGGAACGATAGCCCTTCCTAGCAGGTATTGAGGAAGATAACCACAGAGACAGGGGTGACGTTTGGGGATGTATTCATCGTGTGAGTGTAGACGCCTGAAGTCAAGAGCATGAGTGAGCGTGCTGTCTGCTGGACCCTTGCCTCCAGTGCAGATGAGAGGATTTATACTTGCTGCATCAGAAGAACTGACTGGTCAACATAGGATAAGTGCACTCTCAAAATCAGTCTCAACAGGTATTTAAAGTTAATTGAGATCAAGCCAGGCCATCTGCCAGACACCATGATGAAACCTCTCCATCAACTGTGCAGGGAGCCAAGGTCTCGTACATCTCCATATCAGATACTCCGAGAGGCATCTTTAAGTTAGGTAGATAATGCTAAACATGACCCTTGCAGGCTTTGGTGAGGTAGCCACTCTAGATAGTGCAGAGAGAAGTTCTTGACTGCTCTAAAAGCTGCCAAGCACTTTATTTTACTTCAATGTTCCATCACCTTGCACTTTTCCTATGGCTATATTTGGCAGAGTTTTTCTATTGATTCTCTGGACTAGTTGTCCTCTCCCTTCGGCAAAACTATTAATCAGGACCATAGACCCAGTTCTGCATCAATATTTCAGCTCTGCATTATAATGATTGTACTAATAAATATCTTCTATTCCAGTAGCATTTAACTACAATCAAGATGGAAACCTAATGTCCCCAGCCGTAAGCACAGTGACTTACCATTAGTTTTATAAAAGTACCTGATAGAGATCTGAATCTATTTTGCACAGCTGGGTTTTCCCTTTTGGGGGGGAAAAAAAAAATCAATCTCTGTACTAAAAAATGTGGGCAATGAAAACAGATGTGAGCATTTACTTCTCTGGCCATGCAGTTCCAAGAGACAGAGCTCTTCAAGGAAAAATTAAAATTATAATAAACTCCTGTTGAAAATAACTGTTCATGTGGTTTGTATTTTGGATAATTATTATGTCTATTTTTTTTCCCTCACTATCTTGAACTCAAAACAGATTTAGGCTAAGGTACTAGGGTTTTCCATGACACAACAAAATAAGCAAAATCTGTAGTGACAACTGACACTAAAGATAGTCTCCACAGAGTGCTCACAGAAGCAGAGTAAAAATCAAAACTGCTGCTGAGAAATACAAATACTGCAACAGCCAAAGCTTTATGCTGGCTTGAAGGCTCTACCTGGTGAAAAGCATCTGCTTTAGGTACTTCTATGGCCTCTTTACCATAATATCTCCAAACCTTGCACCTTCTAAATGATCACATTCTCACAGAGGCAGTATTTATCTCCATTTTACACAAGGGGAGTTGAAACAAACACAAAGATTAAAGGCTTTATCACCAAGGTATTTAGGTGCTTATATCCTGATTGCTTTCAATGGGAAGTTGGGAGCCTGAATACCTTCAGGTTTTTTAGGTTTGTGTGACTCTCTGGAGGCCACAGGGCAATTACACAGCAAAACAGAGAAGAATTTCAGCAGGAAATCTTATCCAAATTTAGTTTTAACTCTGATCTTCCAACTACTGGTTAATACCCAATCAACTAGATCATCTTTCTTGTGTTTCATATCATCCTTATTTCCTAACCCTGCCCTACCTCTCTACCCAGGTATGAATACACAATGGTGCTATAGCAAAAATGCTCTTCATAGCTCTTTGCAAGTTACGGGCACCTGTCACATCAGTGCTGTCACACAGTTTGTTGTTCTATAAAAGAGTTCAACATAAATTGCTGAGTCTGTTCGTGAATTTTCATAGTAACTGAATGGCTTGTTGGACACAACAATTGGTAAGGACCCAGGGCACAGTGAATTGTACTAAAGAAAGCAGCTGCTACCCTATAACATTTTAAAGGTTTAGAAAAAAGATGTGAATTTGCACTAATTTCTGTGTCATGATATCACTTGGGAATAATGTCCATAATGTATTTTCCATTATGTCCAACTCAGTGTTGAATCTATTTGTATTCCACGGTGTTTTCTGCTTTTGTTCTGTAAAACATACGCACTAAAGAGATTTATACAGCCAACATTTAAATGACTATAAAAACTATTGTAACAGTAAAATTAGTATGTGTAATAATGACAAGTTGAATGAATATACAGTTTTCATACAGTGCTTTAATTCCATAATCTCACATGCTTAAGCTTTTGGATGGACAAGGAGGCGGATTAGTTATATGAACAGTCTTTACCCTTTTTTGATATGCCGCTCTTGTAAGTTTACCAGCAGAATACTGAATTTAAAAGACTTACTTTTCTTCCTTACTTCTCTTAGTCCTCTTAGGAGGAGACCATGGACTTCCAGGCATCTATAGACCCCAGGTTGAAAACTATTCATTTACATGCTTAAAAGTAAGCAGCATTTGGAGGTTTGTTGAATCAGCAAATACAGGCATACATTAGTTATTTGATGAAATTCATATTTTTTTTAACAACTTCTTTGATGAGTGTAAATTTATTACTTGGCTCTATTTCAGTTCAGTACTCTTTGCTTGGGTAATGTGTGCTTTGAGATTATTTTCATTTTACCACACTGGTAATGTGCACTAATCATATTTTATCTTGTTGTAAGTAAATAGCTAGGGTATTGCACAGAACTGTTTGATCAGTATAGCATGATTTAAGAGAATGGTTATGCCTTCATTTGTCTCATGATCTTGCTTAACATCTGTATGAATCATTACAGTAAGGTGCATGTTAATAATATCTTCCATGTATACATTTATATATACAAAAGCTAAAAGATTTGCTGCCTTTTATTTCAGTAGATTTAAAGTGTCACTGTATCTTTCCATTGAAACAAACCACTCTGAAAATATTTCACTTGTCATATGTGTTTTCTCCCTCCATTCACTCCATCTCACTTCATGAGTGATATCGACCTATGTTGCATGATTTGAAAATCATGAGCCTTCTGGTCTTTAAACCCTCATCTGTTAGAAAGGCCACATTTTTAAGCTTCCTTCTGACAATATCAGTAAGGAAAACTCTTGAGAACAGGAAGGCACCTCAAAAAGAGCAAATCACCAGGCCCACTTCTAATTTCATGAGGCAACAGACCAAGCTGCCTTTTTGCACACATTATGTACGTATGGACTGTCTGCCTGCAGATTTCCTGCACCCTAACCATGCCCCCTTCAAAACTGGGAGGCACTGGGGGAGGGAGGTGGCCATGTCTTAAGAGAACATTGCACAAATCCATCCAAGTGAGCTTCCGTAATCTTTTCTTTCCTTCATCATTTCCCTGTCTTTGTTCTTCCATAGATTCCCCAGACAAAATTGACCCCCATGTCAATGTAATTGTTCCTTCCTTATGGCTTAGTGAAATGCAAACATTTTATTTGCAACAGGCCAGTGAGAATTTGGTTTGCCAAGCTTTGCATGGAAACAGGTACCAAGAAACCGTGATTTGTTCCTTCCCCTCTATTGTGTCATGAGCTAAAAACTGTAAAGCTCTATCAAGGCTGTAATACCGTGTCTTCGCTCGATGCCAGTACTTATGGCCTCTTTGCTGGCTTTTTGCCATAACAGATTGCACAGATTGGCACTTCTCAGCAGACCACATAGGAGTTATACACTACTACACAACCCCTCCACAACCCTGCTGCTCCAGATTGTAAACGTCTCCATCATTTTAGTAACCATCTCACTTTCTTTGTATTTGGCTTGAATGTGCTAATCTTGAGTTTGAAACCTTTCAAAAATTAGTTTGACATTGTTGCAACCTTGAATATGGAGGTGCAAAAGGGAGAGAAGAGTCATGACTAAAAAAGGTGTATAATGTCAGTGTGTGTACCATGAACATGACACGAACACACATGTACCTTGTATTTGAACTGCCTGCTGTGCCTGCCTGCCTACAAAAATCTCACCTCAACATTACTGCACAGACTAACAGATGTCTCACACATTATTTCTAGTCAAGAGCCACAAGACAGCGTAGCAGAAAAAATGCAGTTATAAGTGCTGGGGTGTGCTGTTTGGACAAAACATGCCATCCACCATGGTATTGTCCACCACAGTGATTTGGATTGGTCCTCTGGAAATCCAGCATTTCACTCCGGAAACTCATTCAGTAATGCGTCTAGTGCCCCTCTCACCTTGACTTTGATAGACCTACTTAAAACAGAGGCCATGTTTTAAAAGATTTTAGTTCTTAGTTAAGTCCATAAAGATGTTTCAGGACAAAATCCTGACCATAGAATTTAAAGGAATTTTATCTATTGAGTTATGTGGGATAGGATTTTATCTTGGATAATTTAGTGCAGAGAAACTCTTTCAAAACCTGGGGCATGTCACCTGCCCACTGGAGCTTACTTTGCACATCTTGCCCACTACTGACAGCAAAGACTGAAATTTTTGCTAGTCACAGTAGAAACCGCATATTTCATACCAATTATATTAGAACATAATAGTAAATAACTGATAGGAACATTAGATAGATAACTGATAATAAAAGCTGGTGCTTGCATAGTACAAACATTTTCATCCACCCAAAAAGGCTTCAAGAAAGACGTAGGCCATAATCAAAGAACTTGGCCAAAAGAAATATGTCCATCCAAAAGGGTTAAAACAATTATACTCCCTTGTAAAAGCAATTTATTTTAATTCCTATACCTACTTACCAAATCTGAAATATTTCAGAACAGGTCAGGGAAAGTAATTAACAAATCCAACCTCTTGTTTATTTCCATTTCTGAAAAAAACCCACCCGAAACCAAAAAGAAAATAGGTTTAAAATTATACTAACCTTCCCATGAAACAGGATTTGGTTCAAATTTCAACATACAAGTTCAGACTTCCAGTAATTACTCCTTGTGTATATCATGTGTTTATATTTTTTTACGGTGAAGCTCGCTTCTGTGCAGTGAGCACATATAATGAGCGTGTACGTTGGGCAAACCTGAATCTAAATCATGAAATGGTCAGTAGTACTGTTGATGATATTTATTATTAAAGATTCACTGTATAGTTTACCATTAAAATACCCCAGTCTTGTCAGCCTAAACCTGATCTCAGAGGTATGAATCTCACTCACTTTAATGGGAGCAGAGTAAAAAAAAAATTCTACTTTAATGACTTATAAAAAGCCAGCCCCTCTTAATTTCCAGACATTTGAAAAAAGATATCAAGCCATGATCAGATAAGAAAGAGTTTCTCTTTCACAGCTGAAGGCCAAAAGTTTCAAGCTCTTGAAAACCTCTTAGACTAATAGACCTAGCCCCTAGGTGATGTTCAAGCCACTTTTTCACCACAAATATCGCTGTAAAAATTGTATCAGACACTAAAGATG
>JAVKLA010000084.1:33134917-33151715 GCA_034782735.1 Sagittarius serpentarius
AATTTACCTACCTGAAGCCATCTAAAAAGGTCAATTTATACCCATGGAAGTAGGTGATATCTACACCCTGTAATGCAGTGAGGTCATTCCTGAAAGGCATTCCTTATCTGCTTTTCCAGAGAAAGTCCCAAGATACCGATCATATTTCTCACATTTTAAAGTACACCTTCCTCAGTTCCATTATTATTTACAATTCAGCTCAACTGTACATAACTGTTTTTCTCCTATTTGATGACACACTGGGTGGAAAGCAATATACACCATCCTTTTCAATCATATCAGGAATATTACTATTTTCTGAGTTTTATAGATTTTAATAGAACATTTTATTAATTTTAACAGAACCTTTAGAATAATTTTAGTTAAAAAAAGGGGGGGGTTCTATTTAATCAAGGCACTACTTACAATGAAGTGAAGCAAATTATTTTCTCAGGTGTGTGTACAGTACCACAGTGATTTCAAATCATCTGTAAAAAATTCCACTAGTTCAATCCAGATGTTCAGCATCCATACAACAGATGATTTTGTGGGATCTAGTGAGTGAAATCCTGACTCTATTGACTTCAACAGCAAAGATTTTTATTCAGTACTGCTAAAAACTGATTTACTGATAGGCATTTAAAACTTTCAAAATAAATACATAAATGACACCTCTTCTCTGTTTAAATGACCCAGTCAATGTTGACTGCAACAATTAAATAAGAAGTATCATGCATTGATGGGTATTATAAAAGCCATGTCCGCCTGCGAAGCCATGGAGTTGTTCACATACCCCAGCCAAATGAGTTTAGTTTGTCTTAACATCACTTCTTAAATATTTTTTAATATTTATTTTAACAGATATTTTAATATCTTGGAACAGACATTCAAAAAAGCAGAAAAGAAATATAGATTTTTTTCTAGCTCATCGATAACTAGGTGATTGTTTACTGGTACACCCTATTTCTTCCATAGTCTGTGCCAGTTCAGAACTGTTAGCTGCACTATTTTTTTCTATGCAGATGATGCTGTTTTTCAACAAACTAAATGAAAACTCCTTTATCTGCATTGACATAGCAAGCAATTGGTAAGAGAATAGCTTTCTTGTTTTGCCTCATACTGCCCCGGGACTGGGGAGATGACACTTGTGATCTTTCTCATTTACTGATTATAAAGCCTGATAAGAAAAGAGAAAAACCTTTTAATGAGGTGAAACCACAATCCCTTCTTGAGCTACTGGGTAATTTAACTCACATCGCTAATGCAGATAGATATATATGCTTTTTTTCCTTTAGGATGGGAATTCAAAATAAACACCAACTAGACTAAATAGAATTGCAAGGTGATTACATGATTTGAAAAGAGTTTCTAAGTAGTATTTACAGGATATCCTTGCTGTGTAACAAACATTTATTCAGAAGAGAATGTGGCATAGGGAATAGACAGACATGCAGATTAGACATAATCATTAAGTTAGTAAAAGATATCACTTAGGAAAAGAGTATCAAATGAAGAGATCAGTATGAACAATGGTAAAAACCAAACAAACTAAAAAAAACTCAATATACGAGGGAGAGTTTTGTCCAGGAAGAAGTTTTTTTATAATGAGGTAGATCAGCAAAGGAGTGAACAAAGGGGATCCAAGATGATACAAAAAGAGGGGAACTGTGCTAATGACGGCAGAGGACACAGTCAAGGACTGTGAAGGGAAGAAAGAGACATCGCAGTGCTGGAGATAGGTAAGACTAAGGGACTGCTCTCTGAGGACAGTTGAGACCAAAAATGTCTGCATTTTTAAGAGAAAGAGCCAGAAAAAAAGGCTAATTAAAGTGGTGGTAAAATGAGAACAGGGGCAAGAAAACAGAGACATGAAAGAAGAGTAAATACTTTTAAGTGTATCTGAGTTAGCTACCAAATGAAAGAAGTCAAGAAGCCACAATGATGGTCACGAAGACAGAAAGATATCAGGAGGGAATCAAAAAAGATGGACATCGGCGGATATTGTTTTCTTTGAAGAGGATGGCAAAATCCTGCTTGGAGATCAAAGGAAGTACAAAGGAAGTGAAAAGATTTATTGACTGAGTGTCATCCTTAGCTCACATATACGCTTGTCTAACTAGAAAATAAGTGAGATTCTTGGTCTTACATAGTATCTCAGATAAGCACAAGCAGAATGTCAGCTCAGAGAAGAGCCTGTAGACGGCAAGAATACCTAACAATATATTTCTTAAAACTCCTATAAAATAACAACAGAAACTTCCTTAAAATGCCAAAGAAGGTCATTTTGCATCTACTTTGGGAAATAATTACATGAAGTGTTATTTGAGAAGGACTTTTACATTGGAGCAAAGTTGAAAAGGAAAAAGATTAACTGTTTATATGGGTAAGTTTTTGAGCCCTTTTGTGCTAACTTTACAGATATTTGAGATCAAATAATGGGCTTCACTTTTGCAATAGTTTTGTCTGGAATTTTATGAAGCCACAATCCTGTGTCTTGCTGCTAATTCATTTTCACACAATTTATCACAACATCATAAATGCGTGACTTCAACAAAAAAGCAATCTATACCTGAAGAAAGTCTTCTTTACATTTAAAAGGTCTCTAGTAGATTTAGATCATTCCTTAACTGAGAAATTATTATTATTACGATAATCAATACTGCAACAACATGAATGTGCTTTCTCCATTAAAACATTTCTGCATGGAAATACAACCTAAAGATTATAGGGAAGGTGTTGCTGTACCAGATCCATGTACAAGTGTGTTTGCTGCAAGAATTATGTCTGTAACAGTGTTATCTGCGCTACACTTACACTCAACCCCCAGTAAGACTGAGGATTTATTATGCTAATTGTCACAGACATAAAACGCAAAGGTAGAGCTTCTGCTGCAGAGGGCTCAGTCATATTGGTTAACACAACAAAGAGGAGATATAGAAAATAGAGAAGAAATGAAATTTCCAAGGTCCTGCAGTGAATTAGATTCTCCAGAGAGACAGTGGGGATGTGGCAGCTTTGGTGCCATTTTCTAATAGGTGCCAGCATCTAGGCTGACGAAATTAAAGAAGGAGGATCCTCCAGTGTTTGATGCACCACTATTCTTCCCTCACAGTGCTTTCCTTTAGCCAAATCTTTCATCTGTTTCCCTCTTTCTCTTGTTCAGGTCTCTCCTCTTCATCGCTGCTTTACTTCCTCTCTTGTACCCTTCACCACTCGCTCCTGGGGCGGGGAAGCAGGAGAGAGAGAGATATTCTCTTCTTGGTAAAAGCTTATCCCTAGTGAGGCAATGTCTCCAGGGCAAAGAAAAGTGACAAACTCCTGTTCACAAAAACATGTAACTGCATATGCAAACATGGACAATTACGCATCTAATTTGCCATTTGCACAAGCAATTTATTCCCTTGTAACCAGAGCAATTATTTGTATGAAGTAGGTGCTCTATTTGGGAATGAAAATCAGAACTGCAGTGATTTGTTTATTTAGTTTCCTTAAAAAAAAAATTGTGTCAGCTTTCATATACATTCATGACACTTCTCTTACATTGCCAACCATCAATAAAGTTAGTGATTGTCATTAGAGAAAGAATCAAACACTGACTGACAGTAAAAGCCAGTAAAATATTCACTTGTCAGTAAAAATGGCAAGATAATTTAGAACTTTTCATTGCTTTGGCATAAGTTCCTGGACTATTTGGGTACTTTCAATATCAAAGGGCTTTATTTATCATAGTCGAAATGATGGGTTCTATAAAAATTGACACATATGACCATAAACAGAAGTAGTAAGAATCACAAATTGGCTTGAGAAATGTACTCCCAATTGCACAAGTTAAATCAAAATTTAAAATCTGGATATGTGTGGAAAGACAAAATGTTACTGGATGATGTGGTAGCATAAGTTGTTTGAAAAATGCCATTGTTTAAATCTCGCCAATATTTTGAGGGGTGTATTTTCCCCCTCCCCACTGTAGGGTTCCTTTTCAAAATCAAATAATTTAGGAACCTCTGTCCTAAATCGTTTGAGAGTGTACTCTCTAATATTAAAGCATGGGTTGCACAGGCTTAAACACAGCAGTGATTGCTTCTAGGCATCAGTACCTGTATTCCCTGTGACCACCACACGAATTAACAAGGCAAAGTTCATTTTCAACACCACTGCTTGACTCATTAGCACAGCCCTCCTAGTAAGTGAGGTTCTTCGCAGGGGACCTGTAAAACAGCTGCCCTCTGGGTGTCTTGTTTTGGCGGCCTTTCCCATCTGTTTTACCTGTCTCCTCTTCTGAATAATTTATTTCACCATCTCCCTAAGTAGAGCACCTGGCCTAGGGCTAACTCTTTCACCTAAATTATTCAGAGCTGAGAACTCTCCGGTTTATACTCAGATAATGTAATGACTCAACAGGACAAAACCCTTACCTTTGGAGCAACTCTGAACGTTTCTAGGCTCTGTACTGTTAGCAGTTTGAAAGGTTGGCTGTGTAAACTATGTACAAAAGCACCACAGAAATCCTTCATCCTCAAACATCTCCTCCAAAGCCTCTTTCAGCAGTTGAAACTTTCCAAAGCAGGGTTGTTCTACCTTGTTGCCTCTCTGCCACATCTCCGTCCCACGGGAAGCCACAGGACGCCTTCGTGTGTGTGCGCTGCAGCTGGCTTGTCCCTAGTCTTTATGCAAGAACAGCTCCTGTTAAAGCCACTGAGAATTGGCTGCAGGGCTGGACTTTGTGCATGTCTGTTCTCTTCACAAGCAGGTTTTTGTTCAGAAAGACCAAAAGCCACCCCTGTGCACAGCTCCCATCCGTGCTCCATACTCCACTATCTTTATCTCATGAACTCTACAGTTAAAATAATTCTTCCCTGCCCCTGCAGATAATAGCATGGAGAGCTGCCATACCCCAGCAGAAAGAGGCTGTACAAGGTCTCTGCCTTGAATGCCACAAAGCAAGCAACCCGCTCTCAGACTGAAAACCCAGTGGTAATTTTGGGTGCAACTTTGACTACCCTCTGCCTGTATTGACTGTGACTGAGCCAAAGTTTCAGCTTTTTTTTTTTTTTTTGAGCACTTGTTCCATTTGTTTTCCCACAATGGCACCACTGTTTTTACCCTTTTAATTAAGCTCAAAAAGCTCATGATCAGCAGTTTTCTCATTTCTTTTGAAAATCTTCTAAAGCTGTTTAGAAGACCATACAAGTAGATGATCTCCTGTCTTAGAAGATACTAGCTTCAGCAAGTGTCTTTACCACTGAAAGAAGTATCACTTAACAAAGTCATGGTATCAAGGGCATAATGTGAGATCCCAGATCAAGGGGTATATTGAGGCCTTCCCCACTTCAGGCTGAATGAGAATGATAAATTGTCCTTGGTGAGAAAAAGAATGAACAGAATCTTCACAAATGAAGGAACAGTTTTTAAGGAGGCTGTTTCCAAATGGCCTTGCAGTAAAAAATGACAAAGTTAATGGGTTACTCTGGATTTATCTCAGTGTCACAAAGGCATGGGAAAAAGGAAAGAATTATTAAAGTGAAATCAGTTTTGAAAAATCAGTGTCTTGTCACTTCTGCAGTCAAGAAATCCCAAATATTTTGCACATTCATTTACATGAACCAGCATGGATACTGTTGGCAGAATAAAAAGAATATACAGTAATCTTTATCAGATAATACCCAGACAAAGCTAAAATTAATTTCAGTTGGATTTTTGTCTGCATAAGTACCAAAGAAGTTGGCACATTTTGCAGTAACTAGCACTGTCTGTTTACTGTAGGGACATGCATAATGCCCATCACTGTAGTCTTATAGGCACTGCACGAACTGTTTCATTTTCGTCTGAGAAGTTTATCAAGTGTCAGGTATTTGCTTTTTGCTCCAGCTTTGGGAAATCAGGGTCATGGATTTCAAACGAAGTGCTTTGTACTCTCCAAGGGTAGTGAGAAAACACAATAATACAGACAAAATCTAATCAAAGTATTTTGGCTTTCTGCCTCCTTTTTATTTTACAATGGGAAAAAAAAATTCAAGGTGCAACTTGAATGCCTTCAGGAGTTCCCTTCCTGTGTACGCTGTCTCTCGCCAGAAATGCGAGACTGACAGAATGATAAAATGCGATGCCAGGTCCTCTTGCCCATTCAAAGACCCTCCCTCAGGTATCAGGTGCCTTGCCTGAGCTTTGAGGTCAACCAGACACCTCCCCTGGGGCTTACCTAGGCTGAAGGATACATCTACCCGAAAATCCGCTCAGGTAGAGCAGCTGTTATCTGAGCTAGGATCAAAGTGCCCCTCTGCACTCCAGAAAAACATCTTCCAAGCTGGTCTTCTTTCTCCATGATTCAAATGAATGTTGAATGAGTCTCTGGGGACAACAGTTGTTGTGCTGAGGAGCTAGCTGTCAGAAATACTTTATCATGAAAGTTCAGTTCCTTTCAAGGCCTTTTATTATTAATAGTCATCGCTGCAGGGGAGCATTAAACACAGACCCTATTTACTGTACAAATTGACGTATTATAAACCACAAAAGCCACCCTGGTGCTTTGCGACTTTACCTTGCTTTTCAGCATGCTAACTCTGGGGAATCCTTTAACCTTTGTGTTGCTAGAATACAGAAAGTGAATTTTGGTTTAGCGTGGCCAGGCCGGGCTGCTCAGAGCAGCTAATTTTTTGAGGGTCATTGTCTTGTGGAGTGGGTGGAGGACTGTGATATCTCTTCTATATGAAAGGTGAGACATTATGCTCCATAGTGACACTGGGTTCATCTATACCAAAAATCAAAGGCATTTATCCCTCTGTGAACAGGTCACAGGATGTGTCCTACAGTAGCTCATGTTTTTGTACCAGATTTTCAGTAGTTCCCACAGCTTTCTGCTGCCTGATGAGGGTATCGCACCTCATGCAAAAGACGGGCATGTTTTCTGAAGGTAGGTAACAGCCTGATTTGTTCAGCAATAGCATGTGAGAGAGATGAAGAAGTAGCTGCTGTGTGGCATAAGAAAACATGGCAAGATGAGTCCCAGCTTTGGGAAGAACCCAGCCCTGCTCCAGCCCACCATGGCTGTGGTACCATAGGCAGATGAGACTTTACAAGGTCAGTTTTCAGTGCAATACGGGATTTTAGCAGCCTGGCAAAAAACTCTCAGAAACAAACTGTACAAGGACCAGTAGAAAAAAAACCCAGCAAGACAGCAACAGCCCAGAGGCAGAGCAAGTGAAAAACAAAAAATACCAGGTTAAAAAAAGACAGTCTATTGCACTTGGTAGCAGACAGGCCCTTGGCTTTGTACTTTCTGCCCTCTGCACTGTGGCATCAATCTGAAAATACCTCCCAGGCTTCTTGACAACGTCTTAAAATCATGCGGAGGAGAGACAGTGCTCTCCCACAGTCTAGCACCCAGTCCACTGCCAGCAGGCAGGCGCGCTGCAAGGGACAGGGTCGGGGTAGGGTGGTGGATGTGTCACAAAGTCACAACTCGGCAAGCTGCAAAGTCATGATTCTGCAAGTGACACCTGAGCAAGCTGCAACTTAGCAAGTCACGAAGCATCGATTCAGCGAGTCACGGTGTCACCCCACAGCAAGCCGTGAGGCACGCAGAGGTGACACAGCAGATCTGGATGTGGTGAGTCAGCAAGTCACAAAGCATCTCCTCGGCAAGGCATGAAGTCATTGAGTCACAAGGGTGACTCAGCAAGTTTAAAGCAGTTCTAGATACCAGTTTGAAAGCAATGCAACCGTGCCGAAGAGGCAGCACCATATGGCAGGCCTTGAGTGGCCTCTGTGACATGCCAACCCAACAGGCAGACTGTGTCTTTAAAGTCAGCCTCACGGTTGTTACAAACTGGTAGTGTGAGAAGAGACGTGGGGAATCGGTTCCGTTGCTCCCACACTCCCTGAAGTGGTGTCCGCAGAACAGGTTTGAAGCACAAGCCTGGGGAGGGTGGATGGGCGAACCATTGAGCAGCTGCTCTGTGCAGGGAGGGCGTTGTTCTCCGAGGCTGTTGAGCTGGCCTCTCTCATGAAAAATGTATTCAGTGTGAAAAGCCAGACAACAAGGGGATGGAATCGGCTGCTTTTTAAAGTACAGAATATGTACTCAGAAAGAGTGTTCAGAAGCGGTTCTTTCAACCCACAGTATGGTGAAGAATGGTGCTCGGTACATTTAAAGGATGAGAAAGAAATTACACCACTCAAGAACAGAACAGAGGTGTGACTTTTCTCAATCAAAGTGTTTCTGACATCCATATGCCTTAAGTGCTCTTCTGACTAAAGTCCTTAATAGCAACTGAAACTGTTGCAAACTTGAGCCTTTCCTTAGATAGCCTACTGGGTCTCTTCTTGTTACAATAAAGAAAATTATACTGTAATTTTGTAACCAGACTTGGACAACCTTCTGAGAAGGACCACACACCAGATTAGATTATTTAGATTTGTTGTGAGAATAGTCGACATGTGTTCCTTTCCCATTCTCTGTCCAATTTTTGTTGTAAAAGTGGACTCATGTTGTGCCAGTTCAGATGAATACTGTAACATGAAAGGGCTAGGTTTGTATCATTTTCCATGCTTGTTACATTCACTGATGTGGGAATAGAGTTATATTTTACCTGAGCCACTTTTTGGTTTATGGCCAGGATTAACAGCACACAAATACTTCACAGTCTTAGGTGGATATAGCACCTGCCCCTTGGCATCAAACAGCGTGAGCATCAAAGTATCTAAAACTTTCTTTCAGGCTGTGAAATAACCTTCAGGTTACTCTAGAAGATCTTGGCATGTTCTTTACACTGACACCTCTTTTTGCTTTTCCTTAACAGGACGTGGCCCGTGAGTTCTTGCTTTGCTGAAAATTCCCCTGAGGGTGTGTTATGTTTCTTCCGTTCAAGCCTATATTCTACTCAATGTATTTCTATGATGTTCATTACCATTGGATATAGATTTTGTTACGAAGTTTCACTCCACTTTTAATGAACCTACATGGTATTTCCTTCTAGTTACAGCTGCTCATTGAGCACACCACCTTATTAACATGAAATAATGCTCCATCCCACAGCCATAATTTCCAATATTCCCATAGTTTTCAGGTAGGTGATACTATTCCTAAAACCAATTGTTACAGAATTTCATTATTTTCACATGCTACTTTTAAAATCTAATTCTTTGCAAGTGCTAATACAGTGCAGTTTATTCATTAAAATCAAGACTATTGATTTATGTATTTTAGGTGTAACTTGAACTTCAGAAAATGCCTAGCTATTTACATTTATACAAGCCCTTGGAAAGCATTTCAAAATAATATAACAGGAAAACAGTTGATACAATGGTTAGATAACATCAAAGAGTGGGTTGGGAACACAAACTATAATCCTTGTGAAAACTGATTCCTGAAGAACTGGCCAAGAGAGTTCTAAGCGCATTTCTTCCTTTTTGCTGAAATATAATGTTTGTTCTCATTCTTCAGGTAGAACCTGGCGAGTCTGTATTTGCACTTGTTGATCTTTCCCAACATAAATCTCTCCATTGTAGTCATATCAACAATATGTTTTCTTTACCTTAGTAATAAAATTTCTTGTAACGTATGCTCTTTTAGACTCTGTGTGCAGTATTTATCAAGTTATTGAGGCTACAGTTACAGAACATTTCAGTATAATATGGCAAAGGACAATGAAACCTTGCGCAGATGTAAGATCTCTCTGATCTTCTTTTGCCATCAATTAAAAATAGCCTACAGGTGTAAGATCTCTCTGATCTTCTTTTGTCATCTACTAAAAAGAAGCTGAAGATTATTGGAGTATGTCCTAATAAGCATGATGATACATCCTTAACCAGAAGACATACACTGTTCTTATAACCTCTTTGATGTAATCAACTAACAGATCTAGTCTACCGTTTTGCTGGAATTATGCCAGGATACACAGCCACTCCTATTCTGTGATGGATACTGTAATTTCTTTGACAAACCATCAGCAAAGCTTGGGACACCAATCTTCATACATGTAACTTCTGATTTAATAACACATTAGGCAAGTTTCTAAGGGAAGAATGCGATCTGAATTCCCTATTTAAAAAAAAAAAAATTATCTGAAAAGCCTGCTCCAAGGTTATACATTGGTCTGTGTTTCACTTAACGCTTTCATAGCATGATAATTATTTTGGAAAAGCTGGGGGGGGGGGAAATGACCTCTTGCCCAAGCCCACTTAAACCTGAACTGATTCTCAGTGGTGTGCCGTTCCAGGTGTTATTTTGGAGGATGATGGAAAAACATCATTATTTTGCAGATACCTTTTGTTCCTAAATTCCATTGTAAATGTATATTTAGTACAGACATGATCTTACCCAAAATATGAGAACCTACCTATATGTATGCATATATACAACTGAAATACACTGACCAAGAATCACTGAGGTGATCCTTACTGTCATGGCATAAATCACTACTGTGTCCAACCCACATAATCGCAGCTAAACCTCAAGAGTTTACTATACTCATCACCATTTGGGATGACATCAGCTGGGATGCATTTGAGCAGATGAAGATTTACTGTGCATCTCACAGACTTAGCCTGACCCCACTAGGTAAGGAGAAGTTGATTGGGGTTTGCTTCATAACCAAACAGGAGAAGAAATCACAGACTTTGTTAATTTCTTTTTGAGTTACATATCAAAGAATCAAAATTCACCTCCAGACATGAGCAGGAAGTGCTTCTGGTAAAAATATTGGCCGGTCTATATCAGGGATTTGGAATCTCTCACATAAATAATGAAAATTATTCCAGTTGGGTGGAGAGGTACCTTTCCAAGTCAAAATATGAAACTACCACAACAAGATTATTACTGATATTTTGATAATGCCAACAATGCAGCTTACATTACAAAACCAGACATAGGTCCTTCATGAAGATCTTACCTTCTAAGAAGATAACCAAATTGTGAAGGAGATGAATCCACTATGTACTGCTTCAGAAGTAACCAACAAATACCAAACACACCACACTGAAAAGCTGGTTGTGTACCCAGTAACACAGTAATAGATATTTAGCTCAAATAATCCATTGAATAATTTACTCTTTTTAATCTTCACAGAAAGTGTATGTCTGTGCACATTTTGTAAAATATGCAGAATGCACCAATGGTCTAAAAAATATTTTAAAAATAATAATCCCCTTCTGCTTTTGGAAAATTAAATGTGAAACTTGGAATGTGAAACAAACAAATAAGACAATTTAGAAAAGATTAAAAGCAATTGTTCCGTTACCTTGGCAACACAATCTAGGTGCAGCGAATCAGCAAAGTTGATGTATTGTTTTGACATACATGCACATATTTCTAACATAAATAGCAACAGAGACTTAATAACAATAGGTTTTAAAACTAGGAACTGATGTCATTTTAAATGTGTCAGTCAAAGAGAACCTATGAAAGTGTTTCTTCTATCAAACTGACATTAAGTATATGCTGGAATGGCTTTATAAGAGATAGCAGACTTCTGACAGGTCATACAGGAGATGCAAAATCTGTAATTACATTCAAGCTTCTTGGATTGTGTCCTTTAGTATGTCTAAAAAACTTTGAGAAGAAAATAAAACTTGAAGGCTATGATATATCATTCATTTCCGTGAACAGGCAAAAAAATTATGCAGTGTATCTGAGAATGGAGATGAAATATAAGACTGAAAGAATCTGCCTAGCCCTCAAAATAGATGCACTTAAACTTCTTATGTCTTATTTTATGATCGACCGGTGCCAGTGAAGTTCTGCAGTGTGAGTTTTCAAGGATACTAAAAACTAACAATAGAAGAAATGTACAGAGGAAGATTGTTAATGGGATACAGAGCCTTTCACCTCTTGGTCATTGGTTTGAATCTGGCCTGTGTCGGCAGTAACAGAAAACCATTACTTTCTGACAGGTGTCAGAAGTCTGTATGGAAGGAGTGCATCAGCCGTCCTACTCCAGACCCTGATGGATGGTTGCCCAAAAGCGACCCTCAAAAAAAAGAATTCTTCTTGACAGCCTCAAAAGAAAACTGGCATCTCCTCCCTTTCCCAGAAAGCGTTGTCCCAGCCAGCTCTTGGAAGTGTTCAGCCAGTCAGTCTAAGACCATCCTACCATGGACTGTGCTTTGAATCAGCACTGTGGTATAGAGATCTTCAGTTCTAATTAAGCAACATTTTCAAATCCCTTTAACAACTAAAATACATTTGAAAACATTTGTACATTTCTTCACAGGATCAATATTTTTTAGGAAAGGTAGGGTTGCACCAGCCTTAGATCTCCACACTTCCAAAATCCCAAATTTAGAAAAAAAAAGAAAAAAAAATGGTGTCAGCCCTGACAAATGACAAACACATTCATAAAACTCACAGATACAGAGACAAGCACCTTATTTTGTCATTGGGTAGGATTAAGTTACCCATTCTGGCACATCATCTTTTTTTCTTTTTCCAGATTTATATGACTCTCATCATAGCAAATGCTCAGAGTGAGGAATTTCCAACTGGAACACATTGAAAATAAAAAGGAAATAACCCACTATAAACAGCACTGAGGAGAAACAAGTGAACATGCAGAATATAGTGTGCTGCTTTGTCAGAATGAGTGGTGTACTTTTTTCGTCTAGCAGCTATTATCTTTCCTTAAGAAATACTAACTTTTACTTGGAATTTTAATCTACATTTTGACTGATTCCTTTTTCAGCATGTAAGAAAAGTGATGGAAAGGACTGAGGATAAGGACAAGGAAGAACTGAAGAAGCTAAAAAGTTTCCAGCCATGCTGTCAGGTTTGGTGAAAACATCCTGATGATTAACTGTTTCAGTGCTGTGGAACCTGCTTGTTAACAGAAGCAAAAGGGACTGAAAGTTTCCTTGTGCATCAAATTCATGAGCTTTAAGCTGCCAGCCTTCTGGCAGAATCTCCCTGCCCAAAAGACTGCTGAAGTGGGGACACTGACAACCACAGCCAAGACTTGACAGCAAACAAAGACTTAGTCCTTAAAACAAGTGCTTATCCATAAATTACCACTTCCCATTGGTGTTACTTGACCCTCTGCAACATATTTTACAGAGCATGAGGTAAGGCAATGCCAACCTATGACACAAAGTGAACGTATTTTATCAAAAGATCTTTTTCAAAGAGTTTATTTGTTAGAATTTGATTGGCAGGTCACCTTGGACGTGAGCTTTATACGCTGTGCAATATGTATTTTTCCACACTCGACATGCTCCCTATGCAGCTAGATACATTACCTAGAGAAGGTCAGCCTCTTGTGATCAGGATTTGATTCCTCACCCTGGTCTTGCTGCTTGAAAGTCATCTAGTAGCAACACTCATCTCCTTCCTTCTGATTAAGCATTCTTATAGCCCATTTACACACTGTTTCTATCACATATTTGTTCTAAATATGAATCAAAGCATATGGAGTCAGAGGTTTCCATAGAGAACTGAGCCCTGGGACTGATGGAGGTAAACTATATAATTTTATAACTAGAAACAAAAAGGTAAATTCTCTTAAGCTAGAAGCAGGGCACAGTACTGTCCCTGACAGCCTGATCACCTTTATCTTAGAAACCAATAATCTCACATTGTAACTACTGTCTTTCATGCTATAATACTAGAAAAAGATACCAAGACTTGATTTAAGAAGTTGCCGTGGCAGAGAATCCACTACGTTTCCACATATCACAGGTTAATTATGCTTCTTAAAATATACAACTTGTTTCTATTCTGAATTTCTTTGGTTTCCATTTTCAAGCCACATATCTTTATATCTTTTCCTGTAAGATTAAAAAGTTAGCTAATATTAAAAAATCTCTTCACTGTGTAGATGGCTATAGTCACCTCTTAAGTCAGGGAGAGAGTGATGTTTAGAAGACCCAGTGAGCAGGAGGTGAAGCACATATCTGTCAGTGTATGTAAGGGAGCAGGAATTCAGTAATTGGACCAGAACATTAACACTTTTCATAACCTATAAAAAGATGGATTTTTGTATTGAGCTCCTGTACATGTATTTTCTTGTTTTATCAAACATTTCAAAAATCTGAGTGCTGACCTATATTTCTATGAACCTGATTAGAATTTAGATCTTCTACAGTCTCCTCCTCTACATTTAAAAGTCCATCCCACACTTTAACATCTTCTGTTTCCTGCTTTTTTCCTTTTAGCCATTATTTTCATATTAAGAAGCAATGACCAATCTAACAGAGCTCTCTGTGACTCAAGTAATAAGTCTTTTTCCTCTAGAAAACAGGTCTTGCAATTGCACTAAAAGCAAAGCCTCCAGAAGTGATGACTCAATGCAGAAGGTAAGACCAAAGAGCACTGCTGAGCAGCTGCTGTAAAGGATGGATGTAGGGGGTCTAACAACAACTATAAGCGCCACCAGAGTCAAATTGGCTGATTAACAGTATACATGAGTTACAATAAACACAGGGGTACCGAGTCCAGCCTCACCATCTCTGTCCCTAGCCTCATCTTCAGTAAAGGATGCGGAACTGCTGAGCTGAATATTCTGCAGGTATTACTTCATGCTACGGAGCAAAAAATCCCTTCCCTTAAGCGCTTCCATTCCCCAGTATCAATAGCTTAAGCTTTGCTAGCCTGTGCATATGAGTTCATGGGAATCCACTGCTGTGCTGCTTACTAGATATTGCCATTACAAAATCCCTCAAAAAGTTCCAGCAAGGAATGAAGGCTCCTTGGGCTGATTAAACTACCTAGAAACTCCCGAAGATGAAAGAGGTAGATCTAGTCCTATTAGGTTCAAGGCAAATTTTGAACTTGAACATCAAGGAGGTCAGGCCTTTGTTGCTATTTAAATAGAACTGTACGGAAAATGAACTCTTGCTGAAAAAGTGAGTGTAAAGGTGCCCAGAAAGGAGAGGAAGCTTTAATACAGTACTTAAAAAGGGATTTAGTACACACTGGCTGATATTCTGTTAGTAGTGTTTTTCATAATCAAATCAGAGCCAGAACAAAATGCCACATCTCCTTTTATCAAGGGGTTGTTAAAGAAAATAGAATAAAGAGATCTGAAGAAAAAATAACCTGGACAACAATCAACTAAAGTCCTTAAACCACATAAATGCCTACGAAATTTGCTCAGGGTTGTATCTTGTACACATTCCTAAGCCATACGCAAAGAAAAGGAATAAGTACGTATGTATGTCGCCATGCTGGGGTTCTCCCTTGTCCTTTGCAAGCCAAAAAAACCCATCCACAAACTTTAACTTCTGGATCTTTCATTGAATTATTCCAGAAGTACAAAGACAACACAATGTCTCAGTCATTTGTCAGTAGCAATGTTGCTCAGCTTTTGCAAACTGCCTTTTCTTTCTAACTGAGACTCTTAAATACTTTGCAAACACTGACTAAGTCTTGCAACCCCTTTATGAAGAACACTATTAGACCGATTACTCAGCAGACTAGGACAGACAGACAACATGCATCTAAAGGAGACAAGTAAGGAAACTAAGATTCAGGGGATCTGCTACAGACTTCCAAAAAGTCAGAGTGGTTACTTCATTAATTACACTAAGAGGAAACTAGATAAATTTGAATATATATGCCTGAATTCCTGCCTGTTAATGGGGAGAATAAATGAGCATGCTGAGAATATATTGCCAAGACACAACAGTGACTATAAACCTAGAAATATCCAGAGTCATTATCTACACTAAGATTCCTGGTAGTTAGACCTGCTCTTTAAAGCTTCAAATCTTATAATTTATGATATTACTGTAAAATAGTCAGTTAAATTCCTAAGCAGAAACATATCTTAATATTATGAACATAAGGTTCTTACTGATGTAATTTATTTGTCTTTTCTATGAATCAAAATGTAACAGTGTATAATAGTTGTAATTATCTCGTAACAAAAAGAAAAAACCTAAAAGAACAATAGATCTCTTAAAGTGTTATCTACCCCTAATTGTAATCTCACCTAAGATAAGGAACAAGACATTTTACATTCAGTGGTGAGCAAGTGTCTGTTATATTTTTGACTGCATATTCTTTACACTTTTCTTTCTCAAACTAATTTGTGACATCCTGCAAAGTCCTGTCTTTCCATAAAGTTGAGCACTATGAAACATGAGATATAACCCAACAGAAATGTAGGTCAATTTTTAACTGTCTTTCCTTGAAATGGAATGGACTTGCATTTTACATGCAAAGGGCCACATAGAAAAAAATAGTTAGTGTCTAATAGCCTTTGCAAGTCTGCTAGGTCCGTTAGCTTAAAAAGCTTCCAGTATGGAAAAAATGGGACATACTAAAACATGTAAAACAGAACGGAAATGATGAGATAAAATGAACCTGAGAAGCGTGACAGGTCAGGGAAGCCAATGAAGGATGCTGAAAAAAGCACTTTCAGGCTAGGTGCACCAGGGTGGGGGGGAAGGTAGGGAAGAGGGTACTGTGGAAAATTAAAAAGATTTCACATAACTGGGCTGAAAAGAGAATTACATCAATAAATAAGCTCCTTGCTGTAAGAGTCCCCTTAGCCCAGGGTGCCTGACCCACTACTTGGTCCCTCCTTTCTCTTATAGGCCCTCCTAATGGAGTAATTATCTCCAGCTGAGCCCTGCCATACCTGAATGAGGGCAAACACCTGTGGTAGCTCAGGGACAAAATATTAACCTGTTCCTTCCCAGGCTCTAGGGGAGCTGTACTTCAAAAGGTGCATGAAGGCTGTCATATTTTTGTTTTTAACAGTAGAAGTCAAAAAGCTGGAGAAGAGGAATTGGCTTTTGTTCTACTGCTCTGTCCTGGTTTCGGCTGGGATAGAGTTAATTGTCTTCCTAGTAGCTGGTACAGCGCTGTGTTTTCAGTTCAGTAGGA
>JAVKLA010000084.1:33151815-33181861 GCA_034782735.1 Sagittarius serpentarius
TTCAGCCGGCTGTCAATCAACACCCCCAGGTCCCTCTCTGCTGAGCAGCTTTCCAGCCGCTCCTCCCCAAGCCTGTAACTTTGCCAGGGATGTTTGTGGCCAAAGTGCAGAACCCGGCATTTGGCCTTATTGAAACTCAAGATGTCCACCAAATGAACAAACTTAATTATTCAAACAAGTTTTTTGGGGAATACTTGATCCAATCGACACAGAGTCCAAAGGCAATTAAGAGACACCACAGAGGTTAATAAAATCCCCTCATTTCCAGAACTGTAGCAAGGAAGGGAACATTTTTTTTGTTGCAAATGCCCCAAACTGATGAAGTGTGGTACAAAACTGGCCATTAATTCTTTCTAGATGGTCAAAATCCCTCCACCCCATGCATGCACACAACCCTCCCCCACAATTTCTCATGTTACACCTATTTAATTTAACCAAAATAAAATACAAGGCAAAACAATTGCCAGGGACTGCCGTCTGCCTTACGGGAAGTACTGCATTAGCAAGCTGACAGTGAGAGTGATGAGCCAGCTGTGCTTCTGCAGGTCTGAGAGCCTGAAGTGTGTCAGGCACTTGGGGGATTCTCTGACAAAGGTGAGAGGGGGTGAAAGGGGCTGTTTAGGTTGCACAACTGGGTGGAGAGCTCCCTGCCCTTAAATACAATGCTGTGAGAACTCAAACTTGGCTACAGCTCCAGATCAGACTTCCCAAATTAGCTGTGTTTAGTGACAGCAAAAGCACTGCCCTGTCCCCTTCAGTGAGGCCCTCTGCCCCAGCTGGGAAACTGGAAGCCCGGCCGAGGCCCCAGTGCTTTTCAGGGAGAGCTGAAACATGCAGGCACCCATACGCAGGGACTTCTTCAGTAGCTGAAGGGGCTTAGGAGAAAAAGAAGGGTTGTTTTCCCTTTTTCATGTGGGAAGTTAAAATAGGCTGGGTGTCAGGGTGGCTGACGAGGGTTTGGCCATCGTGCTCAGCCCATGGGTCTCCCTGCCAGGGGGAGTCTCCTCGTGCCCGCAGGACTGGCAGCAGACTAGTGATTCCTGGTAACTGACTCAAGACTCCTTCACAGGATCTGACTTTCTGAAAGAGCAGAGGATCCAAGGCACCAAAAATCAAATTATCTAAAGATAACTCAGAATTAGATCTCCCAAATCACCAGCTCTTCCTGGAAGCCAAAATCCCTATCCCTTGGTTATACTTTCTGTCTCATTGTTCCTGTGGCATCTTTCAACACCTTCACCTGAAACAAAGCCCTGGCTCTGAAAACCACCCAGACTCCGTGAGATACATATATTGAAACTTTGGGGATGAATCAAATGAAAGAAAGAACAATTGTTTCTTCCAGGACTTCGGGGTGTTTGGGATCCATGCCCCTCTGTATTCAGGGCATATTTATTCAGTCTTTTGAAAATGAAAGTCATATTCTTTTGATTTGTGGGAGGGGTTGCTGCAGCTGGGAACAAAAGCCTGCCTTTTATTGTTGCATAAAATCTAAAGAAATAATAACAATTAATAACACTGAAGGACTGAAAGGAAACTGTTTCCTCTGAACCCATAGGTGAGGTTGGGTGGATGAGTCTCTAGCTGCAGGGTCACATTAAGGTCACCTTTAGAACTGGCATCGGGGTAGGTTTGCAGTGTTGGGCATGGTCTGCAGTGCTTTGGTGGAGGGGCACAGGCAGCAAATGGAGCTCTTAGCTTGTGCCCTGCCCGCACTCGCTACAAGTCATCTTCTCTGAACAGCACCTTTCGCTATTGCACTTGGTTTATTTCCTTCAAACCTTGCGACAAAAATCACAAAGCAGGTTAGGGAGAGAGCTGTGCTTGGACCCCCAGTGCTGTGCTTCCATCCCATAGCCCTCTACTCCACTGCATCTCTCAAGACCTTGCAGCAGTAACTGTAGGTTGACTAGGTTTGGGTGTGCAAGTTTTCTCGCTGTGCCTGGGATGCTACTGGAAGAATGAGAGTCTTCCTTCTAATTTCTCTAAATGGCAGGTGAATTGGAATTTGGGTACTTGCTTCAAAGGGAGAGTTTAATGTCAGAATTTTTAATCCTGGATGCTGTGTTTTCTAAAATGTGTATTGAGGTGCTAACCCTTTACATACTTAAGGCCTAGTTGAAAAGAGCAGGCCAGTTATTTAAAAGTTTCCTATTTTGCTGGTAGCTTTTGACTAGAAGTGACACCAGTATATGCTTAATTTCTTGATATGAAGCTCCTGAAATCACCTCTTCAGTTTAATGTTCCCTCTCTTCTTCAAATCTCTCTTCACTTATTTCTTCCAGGCACCTTCAAACATGGTCCCCTGCCAGCTAAATGCAGCTTTGAACTCTCAAAAACTTACAAAGTCAATGGAAAGACTTAGCTTTCAGGTGCTCTGCATTAGCACTTTCTGAATTGCTATCCAACATTGTTAGCTTTTTTTTTAATTACTTTTAAAAAGCACGCTCTCTTTCAAGAGTTTCTCTCTTTAAACCATTGACACAATGGGAGGCATATGAACCTTATAGGGGAAGATGAGGATACTCCACCCTAAACAAACTCTTTTCTCAATAACTGCTAACCAATGCTAAAGGGGCATCAGACTCAACACTGCATTTTGTACTTGACCTGCTCCACTTTCTACTTTAAAGGAAGCAAAAATGCAATGACTTTGGAGATCCTCCATAGCAAGGACCACTGCATTCTTATCCAACTCAAATTGCTTCGCTAATTCCAGGAGATATATTTTGGTATCTTTAGTTTCAACCCTAAAGCTAGATCTGATCTTGAGACACATTGAATATCAGCAACTTTTTGACTCTCATACCTACCACAGCCACAGGAGTGCTTACAGCTCAACCATAGCATAAACTTTTTGACCAAAACATATTATGCTGTTTTTTTAGGACAAGGCCTAGGGTTTGTTGACAGAGACATAAGATATTCTGCTGTAAAAAATACGTAAATTAAAATCAAGTCCAAAGTGTGTTTCAGAATACTAGGATATATCCCTAAAACAGTAAAATAAAGCTTTTTGTTTAACTTTATATTAGATACCCCAGCAAAAGCAACTGGTAACTAACTCATTGGTTTCTCATCTAGAAATCTTCCTGTAAGTACCTAAGTTCATAAAATACTCCCTTTGGGCTGTATTTTGCATTCTCTTTGCTTAATTGTCTGTGAAAGGATTAAGAACAGATAGATTTGGATCATCCTCATTTTGTTTCAAAATACCAAATTATATTAGAGTCCTCTTGTCCATTCCCACGTGAGAGCTCTTGGCCTGAAAGGTCTTCACTTTAAGCATACAGGAGAAGTAGCAAGAGAGAAGAGGTGTTATTGTCTCCATTTTACAGTAGGGTCACAGAACTTTTAAGTGACTTTCCCAAGCTTATATATACCAGGTGTAAAAACAGAAAACTAACATCAGATCTTGTAAGACTCAGCCCAGTGTCTTAACTGCGTGATCTTAAGTAGTTTGAAATGATAAAGCCTTTCTTCTAGTATCAGCTGTCATGTGTGCTCAGTAGATTATTTTGCTGGCTATTAAACTGTATTAGACTTGTTTTTCATTATTTTTTTCCCATTTTGTAGAGACTGTAATATACCTCCAAAAATTATGGAAACCTGCAAAAAGAGCTATGCTTTTGGAGAACCCAGGGAATGCCTAAATCGCTCTATGTATAAGCTTGGCGGTTAAAGTCAGTCCTTCAAACTTTTAAACTCGTTCCAAATTTTCAGAACTGCACAGCATGCAACTGAGAGAATGATTTGACCCCAAAGATCAGGATGTTTTAAGTATTGTTCAAGAAAAATCCAGTTGAAAAAGATTCTAAAAAAGTATCAGGGGCACTTTTGAAGTCTTTCTTTAAAAATAAAAGTCATAAAACTACCTTTGTTGACTCCTGCTGTTAACGTGCTTTTATTCAGGCGTTTGGAAACAATATTACTTTGCAGACTAGATAGCCACTGTCAAGGGCAGTTTTCTTATCTGCGGTCACTTGTTAAGTTCTGTGAGTTTGCTAACTAATAATGTGCATGCTACAAGATGGCAGAGAAAACATGCCCCTGACTGCACATAGAGGGAGAATAATTCAAAATAGTTGGTAACTTTGATGCTTTTGAAAATTTTAGTGAGGTAACTTTTGATTAAAACTTGAAATAAACATTTAACTTGTCTTACCATGTGAAGTTACTTCACAGATGTTTATCAGTGCACATATATTTAGCAGCTGCCATTCAGTATAACATCTATGTATATCATTGCCTTCTTGAAGCTCTTTTCATGCACTTCAAGTGCATTACGGAAGAGCAATTTCCTTATTAATGAGCTAACTCTGATTAAGTTACCTAAGTGATAGGCCCACTAAGTATTGAAGTTAGAGGATGGAGTGGGCAAGGACCCCTGCTCAAAAGCACAACTGAAAAGGATGAGTGACATTGCTAGGCTGGACAGAGAAAGCTGTTACTCAGTCTCCCTTCCATTATGAAAGATCCAGTCCACCTTTTTTACCTACCTGCAGTGGATGCATATAGCTTCAACCCAATGCTATCCCCAGAAATATACATGCAGATAAGAATGAGCCCTCCGAAAAAAACTTACAAATTGGGCTTATTCTTACAATGTACCAAAAATTATTATACTAATTAAGCTTTCTAAAAAAATTTTTTTTCAGGATGGCTGCAGTTTCTAGCAGTACAAAAAGTACTGTACCACATAGTCTCCAACTCAGCGTTAAGTGAATTACAGTTCCTTTTCTATTTCGACTTGTGGAAGAAATCCAATAGTACATCATTAGCATTATTCCATATATGCCACAGATGTTTTTAAAGGTCAATTTGTTTATAGAAATACTTCCTTTGAGGATGAATGATGACACTATTTTGACCTCTCTGACCTTGATGAGCAGGAATGCACTTTTCAAGCATCCAGAGCCCCTCTTCACAATTTGTCTAATGCCGCATCTCCCCTGCCCTTGCAGGCTATTTGCTGTTAGTGGGCACAATAGACAAGCAGTAGTACCATTATAGGCTTCTCTAACAAAAGACTTTCATGATCATTTTCTAGTGGCTTGAAGACTGACAAGATCCCCTCCTGTTACCCAGATGCATTTTCCCCTCCTTCCCGGTGATTTCTTTTCTTGTTTCCAAGAAGGAAAGTGCCTCCCTGAGTAGCGACCTCTCTCTCTGCAGAGAGACCTGCTAGAAACAACAAACATTGCATGTTAAACCTCCTCCTAGAGGGCATTATGAACAAATGGAGTGCTAGCTCTTCTTTGATAAGGTGTACACCCGTGGCACAACTTAAGAATCAATTCAATTATAAAGACACAAAAATGCCTTTTGAAGAATGTTCCTGAGCGACTCTGAGGTAGAGAGCACAGCATATATATGAGTCTGACTTTGCCAAAGTTATTTAAAGGGAAGAAGTTGCACAGAATTCTCTGGCAGCCTGATTAACTAACTGGGCACTCGTCTGCTGGTGAAAGCCTGAGTGTGAAAATTAAAGCTATCCCACTTATTTTATCACATCAGCTGTCCTCCGATGCAGTCAGAATTTCTCTTTTCTGGAGCTTTTGCTTACTTGCTACACAAAAACTGAGCTATCTGAATGGCGTGTTTATTTTTCAGAGATGCAGAACATTTGTACCTCTCCATATCTGATAATAAAGCCCTGTATCACTCATGCTGGATACTCAGCAGCCGAGATGCCCTTTCTCTGCCCCAGCCAGTAGTTACTTCGGAAAATTTCAGCTGTGCCTTCTTTGTGTCTCATTTGTAACATGACCGGGTAATAATACCAGCCTACGCTAGAATATTTTCTGAGGGTGACAAGTATTTTGAGAACCCTCATAAATAATGGTGCAGATTAAAATAGCAACGCAAATGTTAAGTCTTATTTGTTGTCTATGATTCATATGTAGAAAAAAAGACAGAAGACCAGTGCTGACCTTTTCATATGCGGCATTTGACAAGGTAATGTGCTTTTTAAGTGTTTGATATACTTTAACGTACTCTGTACGCTTTACAGAAAAATGTCTAAATGACACTTTAATGTTTGCTTTTCATTTACCAAGAATAAACATTCCTCTGTATTGTCATTACTAGAAGAGGAAGAACAAGAAAGCCACAAATAACATTATTTCAAATCCTTGGATCTCAGTCCCTTCTCTTGCTGCAGAGTCGCTGATGTCAGAGGGTGGGGTTGCTCAGTGCCTGCAGGGTGAGGATCGCTTGATTCATCTTCTGTTATAGCTGGAGAGGGAATCAGCAAAGGATTTCACTGAAGACAGGATGAGTAAGGAAGATTTTGTTTAGATTTGAATTAGGCTTAGTATGAGATTTTGAGAGACACACAGGATGTCTGCACTCAAATTTGGGGTTCATGGTTAAGCTTTGTGTGTGAAGTTATTTCCCTAAATTCTGAAAATGTTTGCGAACTGTTGTTGCTACAGGATTTCCATGACACTAGTTCAATACTTTTGTTGTACATAAGACAATAAAGAGCTGGATCCCACCAAGAATCCATAACACAAAGTTAGATCTAAGGGTGAGGATCCAGCTTCTGCTGAAATTGAAAAACACCCAGATTTTAGGTTGAGTCAAGGCCACCATTTTACTTCTTTATTTTCCTTCATTCGAGCAATTGAATTTATTGAATTGGTCAAGAGACCCACTGTCAATGTAAAGCTCAGTAATACACTAATATCTACTAATTACCCAAATAGAACTTACACAGTGCTGAAGAACGGACAAACTGAACTGTCCCTAAAACTGCATCTTTTTTCTTCTTGCTCTTTATATTGGGACTGCAGTCACAAAATGTGGCCATTCCCTGGCTTCTCTGTCTCCTCCAACTTACAGCATTTTCCATGGGACCTCCTGCAAGAAGACTTTCAAGATATCTCAAAAGGAGTGGTGCTGCGAGGGCAAGAATTTGAATTCCACTGGGAAAAAAAATCAGCCACTCCTTGGAGTCTCCTTCCAGACCTTTCAACTGGGGACCCAGTCCTGATTTAGTACTTAGCCCATAATTAGTATTTTCCCGCAGCTGCCTAAATGAGTGTTGTTCAATAGCTTTCATGTGGCTGCCCTGACATACGCTGCCTCTCAGTTTCTGAGAGATAAAGAGCCATGACTGAGGTACACGGCACATTTGCTCTTGGTGCATTACACTGTTAAAGTCCCTGTAGGGCAGGCCCCTAATAGGCAGACTTAGCAATTTTTAACAGAGAAACACATGACTTATCCTGATAATTTATGAAGAGTTCTTCAAATAAAGCATTAAGAACTTCTGATTTTAGATGAAAAGATTCATGAGAATGTTTCCATCTCTGTCAAGCTCTGGTCCACAATACTTTTATGTGCAAAGTCACTGATACTCATAAGATTCCTGAAATATGCATGAAGACACATTATAACTTTTCTCTAGTTATCTCATATGGCTACGCTGGTACATGAAGATATAACAGGACACTTGGAGTATCTCATAACTGCATCCTTTGAGTTTAAACTTATCTATGAGGTTGTGAACTGCATATTGTGATACATATAGTGTTTGTAAATATTTCACATTTCCAATAAGATGCTTTTTGCTGGTCAGAAGGGTGAGTATGCGTGTCTCAGAGCAGGTATGTTATTTTCTTTGCCGAGTACTTCCAGGCAAAGCAGAGCACTCTGAGGTCCCAGTGTTTTTACATCTACTCTGTGACACCATTCCTAGAAACAGATAGGTTTTGGAAAAATGTTCAGGAACTGCTGAGATCAACTGTATTGTTATTATTTGCTTTTATGCTCTCCAGGGTATGTTGTTCATTGGAAAACTCTGTTTCCAAATTAAGCTGATAGTCTTTCAATTAATAAAATGGTAGAGTGCTGACCTCTGCCTCTAACGTTATGTGGGAATAAAGGAGTCACAACATATCAATGCCAATCTAAAAGTAATCGAAGCGGTTCTGGATTCATTTGTTCTCACATCTTTTGCAAAGACTGTTTGTACAAGAAGAGTTAGAATAAGGGCAAGACAACAAAATTTGTCACTGATTTGTTTTCCCTTTTTCTTTACTCTGTGGATCTCCTCCACTTAAGTGCAATTAGCATTATCCTGAACATCACCTATTTATCTATGGCTGCTCACCTTACTGTTTGTTCATATGATCTTTTCAACCAAAAGGACATCAATGTACTCAGTAAATTTATTAACCAGCTATAGGCCATACTATGCTGTCTTAAGGGGAGGCAACCAAACTGCAAAGAAGAGCATGAGTCACTGTAAGCTGCGAGACACCAAGACTTTGATGCTGTAGGCAAAACAAGCTGCTTCATGCCACAGTTTGTAAAATGTTTGCACGGAAGCAAAATTCTGCCAAAAAGCATACGGGAAAGTTTATATAGTGCAGCATACAAGCTAAAGAGCATCCTATAATATGTGATATTTATGGACATATAACAGCTATGAGCTTTCATTCATCAGCAGAGATTTCCATACCTCCCTGTTAGATTTTAATCTTCCTTGGATCATTTTCTAACACGTCGACTGCAAAGTATTGCCAAGGACAGCCTCAGCTTCTGTTCCTTTTCCGGTGCTACATTCAGAAGAAACATCCTCAGGTATCAGAAGGAATAAATTGGTCTCTCCAGCAAAACCATGTATTGCTCCTACCCTCCTGACTGGTTTGTTGGTGCCATTTTTCATGCAGCCACACATCAAGTTTGCTTTTTTTGCCCCGTGTCGAATATCAGAGGAAGGAGCCATGCTGGCTTCTGCAACATTATCCTGTTGGCAGCGTTGTTCCCAGATGGGAGAGCAGAGCTCTAAGTACTGGGAAAGACTTTCAACGACCTCAGCTTCCCCTAGGCCAAGGCACTTCTTTAGTAGTCTAACTACATGCAGCTACACTGCACCAGTGTGGAAATTTAAGGAGAATACAAGTAAAGGAAAGTGCCACTGAAATCTTGAAAGGAGGTAGAAAATATTAAATACTCCAGCTGAAATTTGTCCTGGACACAAGTTATTGGGTCTAAGCGCATGTTTACATTTCTTTGAAATGTTCCTAAACACTCCCTCTGTCTGAAAGGAAATTTTCAAAACCATTATGAGAAAATCTGGTTCAGATCATGTGTATTGGTTTTAAAACCAGGCATAACATTGCAGCCAGTTCTTTTATCGAGAAAAGGTGCAACTGTCATATCAATTTAGAACTTCAGTCATGTTATTTTAAATCTGCATTAGTAAAACCTGTAACAAAACATGTCTCTGTTGTCCCCATCTTGCATCTGGAGCAAAGTTATGCTAAAGTCTGATTGCTAAACCCAGTATGGAAATTATATCTGGTATGTTCTGCACTTTGTTACATGGTACATGTGGACTTTTTTACTGTAGTGATAACACAGCTCTGTAGCCCACCTGGTAAAAACATTATACATTAAAAATGACAGTCAAAAGAAGCTGGTGCAAATATACCAGAATTAAATATGAAAAGGTTGCAATGTAAGGCTAAAAACAAACACCTACATTTAGAGGCATTATCTGGCACCTTACTTTTAAACAAAGGTCTGTAGCTTATTGTGTCATTTTAAAGGCTTAGTGCTGGGTTTTCAAGCTGGGAAACAGTATAACACCACTGTATTAAGGAGCTGAAATTTTGCTGACATTATGGAAGGTCTTACTAGTTGGTCTCCTACCACTTGATAATATTCTACAGATGCTGTGGAAAAACATTATCAAAAGGCAATTCTTACATATATAACCTCTCAAATCATAGCCAAACATGACTTCACACAAGTAATAAATTCAGGAACTTATGCTACATATGGCAGAAGTGTTTGTAAACCAGGAGTACAATACAGAGAGGTATCCAGATGAGACCTTCATCTCACCTTGCCCCTTTGCTCCAAGTAAAAGGAGTAAAATGTCTTCTAGTGGTGGCACAGTAGAGGCACTGATGATGTCTTGCAAGAATAGCACCTGGCATAAGTGTCATGCCAGAAATGAGACTCAGTCAGGGTAGGCCAACAGTAGCACTGAACCGTATCATTTTAATCCTTCCCCACTTTATCCTAGGAGACAAGGACACAAGGGTTGAGCCCACACTCTCATGCTTGAAAAACAGGGAGCCAAACTGGTCTCATGGTGTGCTGCTGGAAACAGGATCTTTTTCTAGAAGAATGTGTTTCTTCCTTAATTTTATCCCTTCTGTCAAAGCAGAGTGAAAGTTCTTGAGACTGAAATACTAGCTAAAACCACACTGTATAATGAGCATTTGTGTGATAGAATGTGAAGCTTCAAAGGAGATACTTCTTCGGATTATGCTTCTTTCAATAATTTCTGTCATTCCTGGAGCTGACTGCACTCCTGGGAGGCTCTGGGCACCAGGGTTTGCCAGCAGGCACAGCTGCACAGTGCACAATGATTCGGCACCCAAGCAAGACTGATAAACCCAAACCTCCTTGCTCCTGTGATATTGAGCCCCAAAGGGCTTCAGATGTTTACTGTAGTGCTGTAATTGTTGCTATATTTAAAAATATTTAAACCAGTTTTCTTGTGCAACACAGAGGTAAATGCTCTATTTGACCAATAAAAACCTCACTTTGTTCTTTTTAAAAAGTGCCCCAAAAAACCCATGTGAGAAAATTTTAAAAGGGCACAGTACTGCCTTCAATAACACAGATTCGCGTCCTTAGTTTCTTCCCATCCGACGGACTAATCTTACTTCTAAAGGTTTGCAATAGTAGCTATAAATCTACACATCTATTATATGACATACACACAGAAAATATCAACCGGAGTCCTTAAAAATACTAAAATAACCTGACAGATGTAATGACCAATAAAGTAAAAAGGATATTTTATCATTTGCTAACAAACAGATTCAGTTTTCCCAGGTATCAGTAAATTCCATAGAAGGAATTTTTTTTGTGTATTGACCTTGTTTTCGTAACTTCAGAACTTGAAGTAGTTGACATGGTGCCAACTTCTGGGGGTAAAGAAATAAGCTGTCTTATTTCCAAGCTGACACAACATGCTTTAAGTAGATGAAGGCTGGGTTTCATTACATTAACAGCATCTCTAGGTGCTCTTTGATGCATCACTCCAGTGCTTGGTAATTTAGTAACAGGTTGGAAATGAGCAAAGGGGTAAAATGAGACTCTGTTGCCAGAGCAACTACTGTACACCTCTAATTTTTGAATCAACAGGAAGCAGAAGTTGATACTTTGCCACAGAGTATGAAGAAATATATTCCAAAACATTCTATGAATGCAAACTTATTTTGTTCAAGGAGTGGCACTTTTTGGAAAACAATTTTCTAAAGATAGTCCAGATCTACTATTATTGAGCTAAAATGCTAATAGGAAATTTTTAACTTCAGTTTGACCAAAAGTCTAGCCACCTGCTCAAATGCAAAGCCCTAGGAAATAATTCTCTGAGCTACTTTATCTCTTGAAATTATTGTGGAAAAGCTTATTTTAAAAAGAAACATTTTTCTAATGATGTGGCAGCTCAAACTTTGCGACAGGAAAACTAATTCAGAACAACAACAAAAAAAAGAACCTGGATTTATCGTCCAAATGAGTACAAAATGTAGAAAAAAAAAACCAGAAAAAATGAGTGAGAGACAAGTAAGATTTCTGACCTCTCAGTATTACAGATCCTAGAAGGAGCCAGGGCCAGACTGCCTCAAGACACACATCTGACCTACTGTTTCCTGGAGACTGTGCTTTACGTTACCTTTGAGCAGTTACTCTACTGGGAGAGTATGTTGCTATTGTCCCGGGGGAAAACTAAAGGTTTTGCCCTCAGTTTCCTGGTGGGGTCTAACAAAGTGAGCACAGATATGGAATGAGCTGAGCTTGGCCCTAACTGTGGCCTTGCTGCTTTGTCACTTCTGCTTGGTCTTTCTGTTCCTCAACCATCATATCAGGACGTAACCCCCACCCCCCCCCACCTCGTGAAAGACTTGGAAGCTTCAGGTGGAAATGTGAAGCCATTGCAGTGGAAATGCAAAGCCATCGGACCGTGGACATTGTGTCACCTGTAAGACAGCCTCTTCCAGTTCCTCTTAGCACAGTGATGGAGCCCTCCTCAGTAATTGCATCACATTGGATTTGCTCCAAAGTACATTGGGATGAAGATTTTAATATCACAGGAAGCAGTACTTTATTAATCTTTTGCCTCACTTTAAGTGCTGTTATGTAGTGACTTCTACCAAAATCCTTTCACTGTGCAGAAAGCACCGTATTTTAAGGGGTCAGAACTCTTGCAACATATTTAAACTGCATTTTTGCATGTTTCATGTTCACTTAAAAGTGCATTATCATTAGTTGATCTTCACAAACCAGTTTCTCAGAAGCAAAATAGAGCATTCCTGACAACCTACTGAATTACAGATGATTTTAAAGTGCAGGTGCATTTTTCTTCTCTCATCCCTCATCTCCCCATTAGGTGCAACAGTTCCCAGGACCTATAGCTGCTTCCATCCAAGACAGCCAGAGTTTTGTCATTGCCTACCTAGCTATTGAAAGGTGTTTAGTATGGGTATAAAATTCTGCCATCCTGAGCCAGAGGCTCTTTGCTGCCACTGTGACCACCTATGCATGGAGTCATCTTTCCTCTTATCAGCCATTTGGTCTAACCTACTCTGTTCCCCTTACAATCTGTGGCTGTTCAGAGAAAACCTCAGAAAGGGCAGTTCGTCACAGCTATTTAGACATGTATCTTAGGATGGGATGCGGTTCCCTAGGGAGGGATCTATTTTTCTTCATCAGTAAAAGACAATCTCACTGACTAGTTTAGACTCCGTGGCCAGCTTTCGGGTGCTGGGGGTCAATGGGAGGAATCCCATTCAAAACCTGATGCAAAGGGAGCCAAGGCCCTGCAGGGTCAATGGGAGCAGACCTCAGGCCCTGGAGGGCACCAAGAACATGTCAAGCCACAAGCAAATGAATGACCTCTGTTGGCGAACTATGTTGCTTTGTACAGCTTATTTCCAAAGGCTACTTCTGTTTCCCTCCCCCAAGGAAAATAACATATCGATAGGTATTTGACTAAGGGGGGGCTGGGGACAGTAGACCAAATAAACTCTCTTGTTTCATCCAGGGCATGCTTACAAATGAGTCCTTGCAAACTTGCGTCTCTCCCTGCACACTTGTGATGCTCACAGTAAAAATGGCAGCACACAGGCACATTTAATGACATCCTGAAACAAGCAGTGATGACTCTTTTTCTATGTGCTCCCAGTGACTGAACTAGGACTCTCCCAGGATCTACTGAGCAGGATCAGTGCCACAGATAGTCAAAGGAGACAAGACTTTCAAGATAAAATCTGACAGCTGTTGTAATTTTTTTAAATATCAGAACAGAACATGTGGGAATGTGATTCCATTCCCCTGCTCCCCCGCACTCTCCCAGTTTAAAGCTGGATTACTGTACTCAACCAAATGCAGTTCTCCTGGCATCAGACTAGAGTGAGTAAAGTAGAATCTAGCCCCTGTGATTTAAAGTATTTGTGAAGAATTTTCAATTACTGCTAGTATCCGTCTGAGTGCTGTAACAACCTGTACAAATAACAAAAAGGAAAACAAAGAAGTACTCATATAGATGATCCTCTTGCCAAACTGAGTATGTGAATGTGTCTGAGAATCTGCTTGTACACCTTCAACACATGGACTTAACATCTTAAGAATATAACTCCTTCAAATTCCTTAAATTTCAAGAAGGTTTTACTTTCCATGTTGTCTTTTAAGAATGGGATGCATTAACAACAATGTAGACAGGCAAATGTTTCTTTAAGCATTAAACTGTGATCCAAAGAGGAATTAAAACATGAGATTTACAGAGTATATTTCCTAATATATCAACAGAGCAAGAAATGAAAAAAAAGATCAATGCTGGTATTTTCAAATACTTCTACTAACGTGGTTTTGTGAACAGAGCAGCCGCGCTTGCTGCCTCACTAACCTCAAGAAGCAGATGCTGTTGCACTGCATGCAAACATACAGAAGCTAGACAAAAGCGACTCAACCATGCAAAATACTCATTGAAGGTTGTGGCTACAGCAGAGATAAGCAAATCCTGAAACTGTTCAAGTATTTCTCTTCCATATTTAAGAGCAATGACAGTATTTTAAAGTCTGTCAAAGGCAGGCATAATCACTGGGCAGTGAGTTAGCAATACTCAAAACTGCTATTTACTGAAATCAGGCTTATAGAGGTCAAGTTTGTCAGGAAGTATATGTAAAACATTTTATAAAGCCAGCTGCATTCCTAATTTGGAATATGTACATCATGCTGATTTTGAATATATTTTATGTTATGTATGTAATCTAGTTTTTTATTTGCATTTTCCTCCATTTTACTTTTTTAAGGCTCCAACTACTGAAAGCATATCAATGACTGCATCACATATATACTCTGACCTGCATCTACGTGCTCAAAGATTTAGCGTGGAACCGTGTAAATACCCACTAACCTACTCCCTATCTATCTGTCTTTATGGGAAACCAGACACACAAGAGGATATCTCACAATCCTCCAGAAAAACAACTGTGCATTCTACAGCACCAGGCTTGGCCAAGGACGCCATACCCCCTTACCAATTTCTTGGAGGGTTTTGATAATTCAGGTGGGTGATCTCAGCTGTTGGAAAGGCAGTATTGACAATGACATTGCTACGCCATCACAGAGCTGTGTTTTCTAGGTAGCATTTGATGTATTTATGCTTTACTCTCTTTCACCTACACGCAGTGCTGATGACTTCAGCGATCAGCAGGTACGGTGGGAGGCATGAGAAGAATCTGCCTTCCTGCACTCTGACACAGACCCCAAGGACACCCTGCAAAGGGGAAAAAAAAAATCCACCCTTCCCTCTCTACAGGATTTACCTCAGTAACAGCTTCAGAATTAATGATACACTGCAGCCCTGGGTTAGGGCACTGGAGTGATGTTGGGAGGAAGTTATAATACCTCAGGTGAGGGAAAAAGCATCAGAGGCAGGGTCCTGTTCCTCAACAAGCTGTTTTGGCACTATTGCTCAAATTCAGTGATACCTCCGTAAAAACTGTCACCTTTTCAACTAACAAATCTGTTCCTTGCTCCTAATTCAGGGGACAACAAATTCATTTCTTTGCTTTTTAGACCTGTTAGACTGCAGATCCATCAAAGCCAAGAGAGAAGGAGATCCAGTCTGTCCTTTTTGCACAGAGGACTGTTTAGCTGACTGCAATGAGCCACACCTGGGTAGTCTCTCTGAAAGCAATGGGTGGCACAGATGTCACTGTGAGTCTAATTTGACCTGCAAAACCTTAAATACTGGTGATAATGTGCAAGAAGGAAAGAAGCCAGCTGGAGCTAGAAGCAGTGGCAATTAGAAAGAAACATCTTTGCACCAGCAAAATGAACACATTTGATGTGAGAAATCAGTGAGAGACAAACATTGAAGCCCTTGATGTTACCTTGACAGTCTTTTTTTCAAGGGGCAATCATACTTAAATGAAAAAAAAATAATTGCTTACAGATTTTCTTGCATGGAAATAGTGTAAGTCTGAAACCAAAGGGACTGATGTAACCCCTGAACAGCCACAGCCGGAAGACAGAGACTGGGATGAACTGAACAGCAGAGCCTGTACAACAGGGGGAAGAAAAGTGGTGAAAGATTTCAGTTTTAGTCAGAATTGAGTTTGGCAAAAATTTTCATTCAATTCTGTTAAATCGTATGCTTGAATAAGTTATTCACCCAGGCCAGTAACATCTGTTCAGGAAAGAGGCCAACTCTAAAATCTGTTTTTTCATCCCACAAAACAAAGCGTAATCTAGGCTATAAATACACGTTTTTACTAGGCTGGATAAAGTATCTCATGAAGAAAAAAAAATCTTTAGGACTTTTTTGTTTCTAGAGACATTACTCATCTGATCCTGGATCCTTTACATATTCAGGAGTCCCACTGCTTTCAGTGGGATACTTAGGACTGCAGGGAGTTTTGCCTGAGTAAGCATGATCAGACTCAGAAATGTTCTTGCCCCTTTATGAATTCAGAACTGCTCCAGTCCATTCTCCACTGACACATTTTTCATGTTGTGTACAGTAAGAGCCGTCTAGTGTGTCTGACACATCATCACAGACAAAAATCACTCCAAATGCCCTACTGTCATGTGGAACTGGTGACAAACTTTGAAATAATTCAAGGCAAACAGAAAATAAGACATTTTCCACTATGGATTTTGTTTGAGGTGCTCCACAAGGTCAATATATTTTAATGAGACACTTTCAAGCAGACACATACACACACTTAAGACGAAGATGACTGTACCTCTAAAAAAGCATTTCTAAATGATAGATGACTGTCGGCTTTGCGAAAGCTGACCATGCAGTGGCTTGATAGCACAGAATGAAAGCAATCTACAAGTGCAAGTCTGTTTCTTTTGGCAGCAGCAGGATTTGCTAATGGATTCATCATTTTCTGTTAAGCATGAGCGTCAAACAAAAAAACATTTAGGGTTCTATTCATCTCAGTTTCCGGCCCTGCACTTGCCAACCATGGAGGCTCTGTGGCTTAGTGCTCCAGAGCTCAATTCTGATTCATGCCTCCCAAGTTCAGAAACGAAGGCCCCACAAGACCTGGAAATTGGTCTGGCAGTCCTTGTCCTCCCTGCCAGTGCCCTCAGTCCGCAATGGTCCAGAGGTTTGAGGTCCTGCTTCCTAAGCGCTGACCCAACCATTAGTGTAGCCACTGACCATCTTTTCCCTATTGACCCATCCTGTAACATGGCAGCTGACAACGCAACAGATCTTGAAGTTAGTCAGCCATGAAGAGTCATAGAAATGCACCCATCAGTTAAGAATAAATTTGCTAGAAAATTAATTGCAATGAGCAACAGAGAACTGAAAGAACACTTAAGGAGCAGACTTCCAGCAAGCAGAAAACAGGGTACCAGAAAAAAAGGGCTTATTATAAAGATATTTGGCCTCCTGGGTAAAGGTTTATTAGTGCAGAGGCTGTTTAATGTGTTTGCACATTACTGTGCGCACATCCAGGAACAAGGTAAAAACACTGACACCAATAAACAGATCATGCACTTGGTACACTTCCTCCACTTCAAGGCAAGAAGCATCTTCATCTTCTGCCTTTTCAAAAACATCTGAAGATAAACAAGGTGAAACTACAACAGCTCTTCTTTACTATTTATTATTTGTAGGGCACTCACGTGGTGCCTAATGTGCTTCAGATGAGTATTTTCCTTCTAATGCATTGGAACTGGCGAGATGGGAATTTTGCTGATGGAGGGATGGAATAAAGGGAAAGGGCCTTACTGGAAATCACTTCACCGTTTACTAGCAAAATACTTCACTGTACAACAGCAATAGTTCATGGCAGGGGCTAAAATTACAGCATTACACTGAAATATGTCATTAGGGTTGGCTTGTTGCTGTCATTTTTTCTTTTAAAAAACTGACTGTCTACAGAACAATTTATAAGAGATTTCAGACACCCAAAATATTACTTTAACGCTACACAATCATATTCTAGATGTCTTGTTTCACTGATAGTTTCAAAAAGGAATGCACAGAATAATCAAACCACATATAGGTAGCAGCAATTATTGGTACTTTTCAGATGAGCACAGCATGAAGGGTAAGTCTAAAGAAAGATTAAGACCCAAATACTAAGGGAGGAAAAAAAATGAAAAGATGGAGCAGAAAGGCCTGAAAAGCAGGAAAGGACTAGCTGTCTGCAGGAAGCTTGTATTCTTATGTGAGGTGTGAGTGACCCAGTGTAGGCTGGAATGTTATCTCTATGTGATCTACAGAATTTCTCTCTTAACTGTAGCAACTGAAGAAGGGTGAATTAAAGTCTTAAAGAGAAAAATCAATAAAGGAGAAAAAAGGAAAACATGGCAGAAGAGCCTTTCAATGGCTGTCTAAAATGTCACTCGGATGATCATGGGGAGCAACCCAAAATTTCCATGCTTGCAACAGAAATACCTTATAAAAACAAACAAAACAAAAAAGAGGATCTTTTCCCTTTGTTTTGAGCTGTATTTGACAGTGAGCCTCTCTATTGCGTCACTAGAGCTGACATATTAGGTCACAGTGGGCTTTTCACTGATGCTTCTGGCCCCAAAGTAAACTTCTGCTTGTTCTTCCTGTAGGATCTTGAGTTTTACCCAAGGTTATCTGTTGGGATAGAAGATATTTAGCCCCAAACTCCAGTGGAAATGTCCAAAGGATAATATCTGGTTCCTTGCAGCCTTGCCAAACAATAAAGGTCAGCGAAAAGGTTTAGTCCAACCACCCTTTCCTGCATTCAGTTTTATCTTTAATAGACAAGTCCTGCTCTCTGTGCATCTAACAGTCACCCTCTAATAAACCTTTGTAGGTTCCTTTGGTTTGAGCTGCACTGAACCCTGCTGTTCAGGCTCTTGCTATAAATCTGTAGCCCCTAAATAGAGCACCTCTCTTCTGAGAGACAAGGCTTTGTATACCTGCTGTCTGCAGCCAGCTGGAGTATTTCCCTTTTCCCTCCAGATTTGTCTTAACCTTTTCCCCACCAGCTGCATGAAATGTGATATACCTTTCATTACAACATGGAGAATAGTTTTTTCTTAATCAGTAGGAATTTGCCATTTGTTTTCTGCTGGGCAGTCAAGGTCCTTTTCCAAACTCAATGCATATGAGGAAAACCTAGAAGGTCTGAGGTTCACCACAGCGGTTACTACCACCATAATCAAAATAAACAGATCAGTACATCCACGTGTTCCCAGCTCTCATCCCTGCTTGCAACTTCAGGAGAGGCAAACCTTTCTAAGACTGATCATTTTTCAAGCCTTCAACTGAAAAATGGATGATTGTTGCAGTACAGTGTACAGTCTATAAAAATTTCCTTCCACTTCCTCCTGCCTGCCAAAACACTGCTGAAGACCAAGTCCAACAGGACAACTAACTTTAGAAAAGCTAAACATGTACATGAGCATTTAGGAATGGCTGCCAAAACAAAAGCATGTTTTCTTAAAATCTAGAGAAATAGATTTTGAACTCTACTTTCCAAGGCTGAGAATGGTGAAGAAAAGGACTCATCGAGAGAAGGAATTGGTACCCCTGGACAAAGAGCTGACCTTTTGGTTGGGGGTCATAAATAATAACTAGCTGGCTCAACATGGGAACAAAAAAATGTAATTTTTTCAAAAACAAGATGGATTCTGTTTGTGGCTTTCTTTTCCAAAGTAGTTTATCAAACTGTTACTGAAGCTTTTAGAAAATAATCACAAGTAGTAGAGATTGGTCCTGAGCAATGAATGCAAGAAAATTGAGATACAAGCTACTCAAAAACATAAGGCCTGGAACTACCTCTGCTTATCATTTAGAGGGGGAAAAAAAAAAATAAGGAAGTGTCTGAGAAGCTTTAACCGAAGAAAGGCTTTGTTTTTAAACAGAGCAAAAGAATTCACAATATTGCTTCTCAGCAATAATCTACCACCTACCACTGTACCTGATCATGATGAACCTACGTACAAAATAAGCAGATTTACAGTAAAGTCTATTGTGTATCAATGGAATAATTCCTATCTATTCAAAACCACCAGAATAACACCACAGATCCACAAACCCCCGCTTATGCCTACAGGCAATTACCTCATCACGCAGCCTCCATGCTGGGACTTACCTCACTTCTATGCCCATTTCTAATATAGGTGAAGTAACTTTTCACTTACTGCCCAAGGTCATACATCTGGTAAATGATTCAAGAATAGACTATGACTCCCTGTGCCGCTCAATGACCCCCTCCCTCAATGTGCGATAATAGAAAACTGTCTGAACAAAAAAAGAAATGCATGAGCAAGATATAGAAAAGAGAAAGCTGATTTTTTAAAAAAGGCAGTTCTAAGTGTCTCATGTGGCTTTTCAAAACCAACTGTTTAAATACGCAAATACTGCTGTTCAAATTTCATCACTTTACAAAGTTCAGGGGTCAAAAGCAGGCCAAATATGAATCACCGGTCCCTGAGTTTTTATCAGATGCCTGCATTACCAGGTGCTGAATAACACTGGGTGTTAGGTTTTTTTCTTAATTCTTTCTTTTGGAATCTCTAGCACATCAGTGTCATAAACTGAGTCAGTTGTCATTTTAAATAATGAAAGAAAGAAACACTTACTTGCACGTTATAAATGGGTGGATTATTTAATTATGCTACCCACATTCTTTTAAGGTTTGGCTTGGAAATAGAGACATGTTCCCTAAATGCAGCCAGGGTTTACATATTACATACATCCACGTTCATGATGGGTAAATCTCATCTGTTTTCCAGAACTGACGTTAAGGTATTTAAAGGTCACTAAAACCAATTATTGTTGGGACATGACTGTTCCTTGGGCTTCAACTGCAGGTGCAATCATTTCATTTCATGAATTACCAAAGTAAACGTAAGCAGAAATTTTTTTTCAATAATCCAACAATTGTACTGACCAACAGACTCTAAAGAAAAATACTGATTTCACAGAGAATTGTAAATAAAGAGAGAAAGTCTAAAAGATGCTCAGTGAAAAATTTCAAAACATTTATATTAGTATTTGCCCTGTCCTGCAGGTGGGAATGTTGCCAGCACCTGGTGTGGGAAGCAAAGATCTATAAGTGAAAGAGGAGACAGTATGTGGACAAACTGTGCCAACAGGTACGCTTACACTAGGGTATTTCTTACAGCTGGGTGCAGAACAACAGACAACTGATGGATGCCCCGTGTAGATGGAGGCAATACCTTAATTGCCCATTTTCTTTCAGACACTGGGAATATTAGTTCGCTGGGAAAAATAAGTGTTAATTAGGAACTGTCTCATGACTGGTTGCCATAATTACATGCCTAATGGCTGATTGACTGGGTGACAGCATCTCACCTTGGGAGTGTGTATCACACAACCAAGCTGTGGGTTTGCTGACAAGCCCTTTCTCCTTTCCTCAAATGCACTGTTAAACTCTTAAGGAATAAGCCCTTCAAGTTAAAACCAAGTCAAGTGGCACGCATGGAGCATGTCTGGTACAAAGATTTCTCTGGTACTCACATCCTCCCATGTGAGAACTAGCAAAGGCAAAGAATGCAAGTAATCACTGGTAAAGAACGAGTTTACCATATATAATATTCAAACAGGTTAGGCAGGTTTTAACGGGATCATTTCATATGTCATGACAACTTAAGGCAAAACAGTCACCACAGCGACTGTTACATCAGAGAGTTGAGGTAGCTGCTAGATACTGCGCATGGAAAAGCTGTTGCGTAGAGAAATACGGCTACTAATGATCCAACACCAGGTATCAGGCTGAGCTGGTATCAGGCGATAGATGAGTAAAAATGACAAGATTTTTAACCCAGCTATGTTTTCTCATAGTGAACATTTAAAATTTTCTGTTGGAATGTACATATATTGCATTTATCAGGTACAAAGCAGGTGAAGTATTAATAACTTTAGACTGGAAATCAGGAGGCTTCTCAAGGCAGTATGATTTTCAGATAGCTTCCCAGTACAAATACTGGGAAGAATGAACCTAAGTAGTTTAAAACCAGAGATAGATACATTTACTAATTTTCCATTCAAAATTAGGAATTTTCCACTAAAAAGCAATTTGATATTTTTTTTCTGTGCCAATTTTTTCTTTCTCGTTTTCACAGTGAAATGCAGCAGCTGGCTTCCCTCTTTGGTTGTGCCCAGGGCAGCCCAGCAAATGCCTGTGAGCCAAGGGAGAGGTCTGTCACCCAGTGAGGAAAACCAGAAACTGAGAGAGACCAGTTGCACAAGAGGGAGCAAGAGAAGTCCTGAAAGCCCCAGCTCCGCCCCAGGATGTCAGAGTTGGCTTACTGCTGGCTGGCTACTGGGGAGCCACACCGATTTGCACTGGATCTTGGTCTGGTTTGGCAAGCAAGTCACTGGAACTGGGACTTCTCCATGTTTTGACAAATATGCATGTTCTACTCAAACCATGTCCTATCAAAATATTCTCTCCCATCTCCAAGAAAGGCTCTCTGAAACTTTGAAGACATTTTGGGGTGGAGGGAAAATGGGAAGGTGAGGGAGATGTGAGGGGCTGGCCAGTGAGGCAGTTCAGGACAGGGGAAACCTGGAAAAGTCCAAGTATGGAAAGGGAGAGAAAGGAAAACCATTTGAGACATGAGAAGACAGTAGGAGAGCTACGCTTTGGGAAAGAGTTTGCCAGCTGAGGTAATGGGAATCAGGGAGGGAAGGTTTTTTCTCTTTTCTTACACAGTACTTAATTCTTGAGTGCTCCATCTAGCATTCAAAGGCTGCAGTACGATGGCTTTGCATTTGCTTTACACGAAAGGAGTGGAAGATCCTGTCGCAGTGGGATAACCACAGTGGAACTGAACTTAAAGTCCATAGCAGCCCCTATAGTCATGCCCAAACCAAATCTCTCCTCTTAAGGGCTAGATTTAACTGGGAGCTCAAGAGCAGCACCACTTCACAATCCCAGCCCTAGTTCCCTGTCTCAGCTCAGCAACCTCAGGGCATCTTTCCCAGGAATTACCCTTCCTAGGTCCCATCACCTGGACAGAAGCAGGAATATGACTTAAATTAAAAGAAGAGTGATGCATTCTAGCAAGAGCTGCTAAGACTCAATGACAGTCTCCTCCTGTCCCCCGGCAGGAGAAATTCGCTAGCTGCGAAAGAAAGAACTAACAGAGATAAATGACTGGTGTCAACGCAGCCTGCCCAGTTGTCTTTTGAATGGTGAAACATGAACACAAGCATTGCACTGTCAATTGGTTGAGCTAGAGCTGCGGCCTCACTCTGCCCTGCCTGAATGGAGAGCTCTGCCTGAGCAATGCAAGGTGGATGCAGCCCTCTAAGTAGCCCAGCCACTCGACATTAGTGAAGCCCTTGGTTTCTAAACACTGAGCTGCACTGAATTTGAATGCTCCACTGATGACTGAATTGGTTAGGAATACAACCGAACAGCAGGCTGAATACCCAGCGAGGTATTGTGGGTAATTAGAGATTAATTACAATCCCATAGTTTGTATCATGGTTCAGGGTCAGCACGGGGTCAGTGCACATGGCAAACTTAGAGAGCTGTGACTAGATGGATGACGCCAGCTCGGAGTGGCTCAGCAAAGTGAAGCGTATAGAAATGAGGAGCCAGCAAGGCTGGGGAGTGGACTCACAGCCAGGGTGCTGGCGACAGCAGTGACACTGAGTTGTGGGGCCTTGAGGCACTGAGAAAATGTTAACAAGCAGCAGAGAGAATACAGCTGCACTAACTATCCAACTGCAACCCTGACTTTTCCAATTAACCTTTTCCAGGCTTTCTAAGATTTGGGAAATCTGGGGCACTGTCCTGTGGTCAAAGAAAGCTCTTAAAGAAAGAAGAGTGGTGAGGAAAACTGCCAAAATTTTAAAAAAGGAAAAGGAAAAGAGAAAGAAGCCTCTGCTATTTAATATGGCTATTAAATTTTTATTTAAGGCTAAATCCAGAAAAATGTTTTGTCAGACTGCAATAAGCTTTTCAGAAGATGGCATTCATAGGAAGTGTGGAATATACGCTTGCAGTGCAAAGCCCATTTATCATTAAAACCCTTCCCCTCCCATTGCCAAGAACAATTTGTCATATTTTTATCAACAATCAAGATACGCAAATAGCCTAAGACAGCTGAAAAGGCAAATTCATAACCCCAATATGCAAAATAGACAAGTGATAATGTAGTAAGTGGAAGATACAGAACAGAAGCATTTGGTGGAGAGAGGAATAAATCAATATAAAACTCCCAAGTGGTCATTTTTGGCAGTTAATTATTTGCAGGAAGTTTTTCTCTTTTAAATAAACCAATTTTTTCTTTTTAAGATCATTAAACTAAAAAGCTAGCTTGTGGCATTCAGAGGAGGGTGAAGAGGAGACCGGTTCTTGCAAGGGACAGCTGGTATGTAGAGGATATACCCGTTCTCTTGTGTGCCCCCAGCCGTATCCGCAGGTGGCTACTGCCGCTGTGCCTTACTGAATGAGGATCTGTGTAAATTCCCAAACATATGAACATCAGTTCCTTTCTGTACAACAAGGGAGTATTTTCCCTTCTGCCTGGATTTGATTTCCAGAGGCATCTGTGCATTTGCCCAATTCCTGCCCAGTGCTAGGAAGCATTTCCAATTATTCTTTATCATTTTGAGGATGGTAGTAGTATTTATGCTATTTCAGTAATAGATAAAAACATTCTTCATTTCCTTTTTCAGCACTGCCTCTCTGGATATGAGGTGCTTCAGAAGTGTAAAGTTCCTGACTGCACTGACAAAATAGCACTGGTTTATTTCATAATTTGCATCCATACTTATTAGACCTTTCAATACAAAAGCAGGTCTCTAGAATTACCTCTGTTGGCAACTGAAAACAATGGAGAAATGAAGTGAATTGACCTAAGTAATGCAAGAGGCAGTAGCAGAGATGAGATCATTACCAGTCCTGACTCCTAGACCATTAACCTTGCCGCCAAATCACACTGATAATAATCCATAAGAAGCATCATCATTTTTACCTTCCAAAATGCTCAGGATAATCTTAAGTTTGTGATTCCTTCTTCAAATATCTAAATCAGAGAAATGAGCCTGGAAGGACCTCTGACTCCTGAACTGGGAGAGGTGGGAATGGCCAGAGCAGCTGACTGCAGGAGCACGAATGCAGAAGAAGAGAGAATAAAGAGCAGTTTGCTTGCCCAGAGGGTTGGGAAAGCCTGAACCTCCCAAGGCAGAGGTTGGCCGGTTGTGAGGTAGCAGCGCAGTTATTGCAGAAGCAGGAATGTTGAAACACAGTAGTTCGAAGACCAGAAGTGGTAGCGATAGTAACCTGTCTGGCACTTTCCCACTTCCTTCCGAGTCAGCTGTCACCTGAGCATTCAGAGGTCTTCTCACCTTTCAAGCCCAAATAGTATTTTCTCCAGTCTGTACCCTGCATGAATGCTACACAGTTTACACAAAGGGATTTCACATCATAAAATAACTAGTATTTGAATTTCTCAGCTAAAAATATCAGTCCACCGTCAGTTTTATCAGATGAGCATCACAGCTATTCTGTTTTATTTATGAGGCTTTCTCTTATGCTTTCCCCAATGACAGATGATTTTGCCTTCTTTCATCCCAGGGTTACCTAGCCCCACAGAGTCATTACAATGCAAAATCAAAGAGCTATTCTTCTGTGTTTGTCATTCTAAAAATGAATTAAAAGTACGTGAAGTGAAATTTTAAATGCTTCCTTTAAAAACACCTGTTTTCCAGTAATGTATAGATATATCCGCACATCTAAACATGCTATCCATGGCTCCGGGAATCGGGGGATTTCCTGACACTAAGCACTAACGCTAAGTGCATTAGTACTTAACACAGTGGGAGTGCCCGACCTGCCTGTGCCAAGGGATTAAACCAAATGCCACATTTCTGCTTATGTATGGCTCTGAGCTAGGATGTGAGGGGTGATGGGTTGAAGACACAGCTGGAGGGACATGGGTCTCCAGTCTCTTCTAGTACCTCAGAAATTAATATATGGTTAAACAGAACTGCATGACTGAGATGGCGATGCTCCCACACCAAAGATCAGTACAGGTTGTCCTTTTGTATTTTATTAACACATAATTGCATTCAAAACTCAAACTAAACGATGTCAGTCACCACCTTGGGCATACACAGACACAAATGGCACATACAAACAGCATTTTATATTGGAGAGGTTATCTTACAAGACTGTAACAGATGAAAAATAGGGACTGACCAGGTCTATAGGTTCAAACCTCCTAGATTTTGAAAGAACAGGTCCATAAAGCCTAATAACTTGCCATTGTACCAAAGTGCAAAAGGCTATCTTACTTTCTTAAAAAACCCAGAATAATTCATTTCCCTGTGAACCTCTCAACTCCACAGGATACCAAGAAAATCTGACTTGTAACTCTTAGCAACTTTAATAGAAAGTAATTATTGTCTGTGAATAACAATTACTTCATATGAAATACGTTATCTGTTGTCTTCAATTTCCCCCTAACGTAGCCAGTGACCTACTTTACCTGTGCAGAAATCCAGCCCTGATTCATTCTTTGTCTCCTGGAGCCGCCATGGGAAAGGTATATTTTTGGCCTGATCCCAATACACAGTTGGAGCTGAATGCCACAGTGGATTTAAATGTATTCATTGCATACAAACATGAATTCTTTTGACTAATCCATTTCCTTGATTTCAGGAATGGTGAGCCAATTTGTTCACAAAAAAAGAGCAATTCTTGCAAGGGTCTGCCTTCACCCATAGAGAGTGAGTCGCCAGGGGCACAAGAGAATAAATGTTGCAAAGCATCCGGAGATCTGCCATTTTTTCTAGGGCTCTTTTTTTCTTTTCATGCAAACCTCTTCAGCTATAATAAAGCAAGGAAAAACATGGTGCAAAATGTTTGTTCCACTGAAATAAGTTGCAAAATCCCAGCGATGCCAGGATTCCTCCCTGATGTCCAAGAAGAATTGAGTATGTCCTCAAGCAAAGATTTATCCCGCAGTAGAGGCTGACAATAAATTACCGGAATTACTTTAGGCAACAGCAAGAGAATGGTGTCTTGGAACCAGGCATTTAATGTGGTTCAAGCATGTAAAGCATATTTGTAGAGCAATGGATAACTGTTTGTAATTTTCCACTGATTTTCCATAATTTTCCATAGAGCTGTGCATTTAAAAGCAGTTTACTGAGAGGTGGTGAAGGGACACAGCCTTTTGCAAGCTCTCTATCTGCTGATGACAGAGTCTCATTTTCTCTGCATTTCTCTTTGTGATACCACTGTTGGCCTTGCAGCCACATACATGTGGCCGAAACATTTAACATTCCAGATCAGCACTTCGATCTAACAGTCAACAGAACATGACAAAACTGGCCATACGCAATAATTTCAGTGAAATTATCATTGATCTATACCTCTGTAGAAGCTTTCAAAGGTGGAGCACGTTTCTGTAGAGCACAGAACCATAAGGCTGTGTTCAGAGAAGGAAATCTGCAGAGGGAAAATGAAGCCCAAACTTGGAGAAGACTGACTGTATAGCTGATAAGGTAGAGCAAAAGTCAAGGAAAGAAGGCACCTTATACTCTAAGGTCCCAGATGCAAGCACAAGGGAAATATTTCCTCAACAAAGGAATCAGAAGAATGGTTTCATTAAAATGCAAAGAGGGTTAGCTGTGCCGCACCTTGGGAGCTGGAGCCAACCAACTGAGCCAACAGGGCACTACAGAGCACTCTGCCATTGTGTCCTGACAACCCCAGCTGGGTCTTACACATGGAGGCAACAGCACAAGCAGATCTCCAGGGACCGGCTAAATGGGTTGTTCCTCTTCCACAGACCTCATAACCAGACTCCTTTCTACCTTTGCAACTTTTGTAAAGATTATCATCCCGACACAGTCTCCTCAGAAGAGAAATTAATTGTTCTGAAATGTGAACTTTTTTATACAATCTGAAATTTCCTAGAGAACGGAAATTCTGAATTTCTTTAGGTTCTGCAGGACACTGGCAAAAGACAGATAGGTAAAAAGCAAGAGAAAGCAGGCACAGCTGAGGACTGGATAATATAAACTGAGAAAACTCACCAAAATGTATGTCTTAGACTCTTTTCTTAAAGGAAAGCTCATTGTACCAAGAAAAGATGCTTCAGTCATGAAACACAAACTTTAAAGAATGTGCAGTTGTAAAATTCTCTGAGCCCTATTTAGTGTCTTTTGCTACAGACTTGTCTGTTTTGAATTCCTACTCCCATGCAAAGTGAACCAGTATATTTTTTTCATGTGTACTTGATCACATTGATATATTATTAAAACAAGCTAATCAGCACTGTGGAAAGAAGTAATATAAAATAATTAATAAATAATTTGAAAGTAAGGAGCATATCCATATTTTACCATCCCTCATTCAACTACAACTAATAAACTTTATTAATCATCACTGTTGACCAGCCAGTGGCTAACCACTGTGTTACTTGAGACTTCCCAGACCATATTTCAGAAATTTAAGAAAGACAACTCATGTTTCATGGAAGTAATTAGACAGGCCCAGTGGCTAATTATCCGGGAACACTGCAAGGATGATTGACTGTCATTTACTTACTATGAGATGGGGTATATTTTTTCCAGAAATATATCTTGATGGTGCATTTACGCAAAAAATCAGCAGCCACATTAACAGAGAGGTGAGAGCAACAGTGATCAGCAAAGCAATCCTGAGCAAATGGAAGCCCTGGTGGTAGCATCCAAATCTGAGGCTGCCAAACACTATTAGTAACATTTGTGATCCTATCATGGTAACCTTGTCATTCAAACGTCCTCACATCTTTGCACCATCCCAATCTTGCTCATTGGCAATTGTGCCACTAATATCTACAGGGGTAGGTTTCTAATACAACAATGCTAAAAGAGAAAAGATAATGACAGAGTCTTCCAGGAGAAGTCAGAGGAGAAAACTAATGGATTCTCCATTCTCACTGATGGGTGAATGCCAAAGTGAAGACCCTTAGGCATTGTGGTAGAGTCATGTCTTCTGGGATGCGACCTCAGCATACAGAGCCAGATTTGGGTTTAAACCAAAATTTGCCTCAGTATATTTTGGAATTTCAACCACATCTTCATTCATTCATATAATTTCATCTAAATGCCATTCTCAGTTGAGAGTCAACAAAGATTTAAAAACCTGAAGGAGTTTTTGGCCAATAGTAAAACAGTCACATACAGTTCTTTATCAGGTGTGTATTTATTACAAACTCCTGAAACTCAATTTAGTAATTTCAGATCCAAACTGATTCCCTTTGGAAATTTTTTTACTAATTTCAGTGCAACTTGGTTAGAAGCGCTGGAGAACCGCTTGTTGTCTGATATTACTTCCTACTTCATTTTTGCAGGTGGCATACCATCAGAGAAAAAATTTCAGACCAAATCACTCTTCCATCTGTTTCTCTCTTTTGTAGGCATATAAGTAGAACTTAGTTATTTTAATCTTTCTATTTGATTGATGTTTTCTGAGTGGGAGAATGACATACAGTACCAGTTCACAATTCTTTAATGGCCAACTGAAAAATTAAAGAAAAATCATGATTTCTGAAAGAATTCCTGCCCCAGTAAGATTAATACTGCAAATGCTAATTACTTCCTTATTATCATTTCTGCATGATAGAAGCATCTAGTGACATTATTTTGCAGGCAAAAATCACTGACAGCTGCCATCCTTAATCCCAGTTGAGGCCTGCTCTAGGCAAATCTTACATACTTATTATTGGGAATCTGAATGAATAAAGGCAAGGTCAGCACTTCCAGCATAGTCCCCCAGATAACTCATTTTTCACTTATCGTTTTATGTTTGTGTATGAACTACGTACATTATTAAAAGATGAAAAAAGTTTATGAAGAACAGACACTTGAACGGAACTCTATGGGTACGATACTGCTGTTTGTCATGAGTAATTTTATTGAATGTTCTTATTGACACACTGTTATGTTAATGGACAAAGACAAAGACAGAGAAAGACATTTGTTTCATCTGCCACGTCTAATACCTCAACAACCCTACAGTGCATTCAGAGGTGCCTCAATAACCAGGTATCTCTCTACGAGTGAAATATTCCCACTCTCAGAGATGACAGAGTTTGCAGCTCACCAGTGAGACGCACCCACCCAGGTGGGGACCGCTCTGACTTTTGCCCAGATACGACCCCAAACTTCTCAGAATCACATGTAAAAAAACCTGCTTCTGCTCTCAGGATGCAGCAAAAGTGAGTAATTTCAATTATATGACTTTATGATTTTCAGTTTACAATCCAAACAGAGAAGGTAAGAGTACAGGGGAAGAGGAGGTCACACAAACTTACAGACGAAGCAGAAGCAGAAACCCATTAGTAGCAGGGATTGATTCTCATGGTGGTGAATTTGTATCCCAAAGTGATTAGAAGTCTGGGGGCTTCAATGCTGCTGCTGAAGTTCATACTCTGAAAATGAGGGTGATGAACTGTCCTGGTTTCGGCTGGGATAGAGTTAATTGTCTTCCTAGCAGCTGGTACAGCGCTGTGTTTTCAGTTCAGT